>CM039119.1:22139957-22739957 GCA_022036555.1 Microstegium vimineum | reverse complement strand
TCTGTTACCCTTCATTGATGAAATGTTGGAACGATTAGCAAAACATTCTTTCTTCTGTTTTCTTGATGGTTACTCGGGCTATCATCAAATTCCCATCCATCCCGACGATCAAAGTAAGACCACCTTTACATGTCCTTATAGGACATATGCATATCGTCGTATGTCTTTCGGCTTATGCAATGCTCCTGCTTCTTTCCAAAGGTGCATGATGTCCATTTTCTTTGACATGATTGAACAAATCATGGAGGTTTTCATAGAAAATTTCTCAGTCTATGGAAAAACCTTTGATGATTGTCTTGAGAATTTGGACAAGGTCTTACAAAGATGTGAGGAAAAGCACTTAGTCTTGAATTGGGAAAAATGCCATTTCATGGTTCAGGAAGGCATAGTGCTAGGACATAGAGTGTCCGAGCATGGGATCGAGGTGGATAGAGCTAAGATAGAAGTCATAGAGCAACTTCCACCTCCCACGAATGTCAAGGGTGTTAGAAGTTTTCTTGGGCATGCTGGTTTTTATAGACGCTTCATAAAAGATTTCTCTCAAATTGCTCGGCCTTTAACAAACCTATTTGCTAAAGAAGCACCCTTTGACTTCAATGATGAGTGCTTAAATGCTTTTTATATTCTCAAGAAAGCACTTGTCTTTGCTCCAATCATCCAACCCCCTGATTGGACACTCCCTTTTGAAATAATGTGATGGAAGTGATTATGCTGTTGGTGCCGTTCTTGGCCAAACAAAAGATAAAAAACATCATGCAATTTCATATGCTATCAAAACTTTGTCAAGAGCTCAACTTAATTATGCAGCAACTGAAAAAGAGCTCCTTGTTGTTGTGTTTGCTATTGACAAATTTAGATCTTACTTAGTTGGAGCAAAGGTTATTATTTACACCGATCATGCTGCCTTAAAATACTTGCTCACTAAGAAAGATGCTAAACCACGTTTAATAAGATGGATCTTGCTACTCTAAGAATTTGATTTAGAAATAAAAGATAAAAAAGGAGTAGAAAATTCTGTAGCTGATCACTTGTCCAGAATGCAATTCCAAGATGCACAGGACCTGCCGATCAATGACTTCCTAAGGGATGACATGCTCCTCAAGATCACAGACTCCAGCCCATGGTACGCGAGTATTGTGAACTTTATGGTTGCAGGACATGTACCACCAGGAGCAAACAAGAAAAAGCTCATACAAGAAAGTCGAGTACATCTCTAGGATGAGCCTTGCCTGTATAGAGTCTGCAATGATGGTTTGTTAAGGAAATGTGTCCCTGAAGTAGAATCAATCAAGATCATCGAGAGGTGTCATGCTGCACCATACGGAGGGCATTATGGAGCATTCAGAACCCATGCAAAGATCTGGCAAAGTGGTTTCTTCTGGCCAACCATGTACGAAGATACAAAGAACTTCACCAAGAGATGTGTGAGGTGCCAGAAGCATGGGAACATCAATGCTCGAGATGCAATGCCACTGACAAACAACCTTCAAGTGGAGCTTTTTGACGTGGGGCATTGACTTCATGGGACCTTTTCCCAAGTCCCGTCGATGTGAGTACATCCTAGTGGCTGTGGACTATGTGTCCAAGTGGGTTGAAGCAATGTCATGCAAAGCAGCAGATGCCAAAAGCTCAAGAAAGATGTTTGAAGAAACCATCTTTCCAAGGTTTGGAACCCCAAGGCTGGTGATAAGTGACGGGGGCTCCCACTTCATTGAAGGGGGCTTCTGACGCTTCCTAGAAGAGCAAGGCATCCGGCACAATGTTGCAACTCCATACCATACCCAAACAAGTGGACAAGTAGAAAGATCCAACAAACAAATCAAGAACATACTGCAGAAGACAGTAGATGAGATGGGGAAAAGATGGAGGGACAAGCTACTTGATGCACTATGGGCATACAGGACAACATTCAATACACCCATTAGCATGTCACCATACCAAATAGTATATGGGAAGACTTGTCACCTCCCGGTCGAGTTGGAGTTTCGAGCACATTGGGCCATAAAGAATTGGAATATGGATCTACAAGTTGCATGAAGACATAGGAAAATGCAAATTTCAGAATTAGAAGAATGGAGGGAGAGAGCGTACCACAACGCCAAAATCTACAAGGAAAGAACAAAGAGATGGCATGACAAAAGGATAAAGAAAAAGGAGTTCAAGCCAGGAGACAAGGTACTCATGTTCAACTCAAGAGTAAGGTTATTTGGACATGGAAAACTTCGAAGCAAATGGGAAGGGCCATTTCAAGTCATCGACACTTTGCCTCATGGAGCTATTACACTTCAAGATGATGAAGGTAAGGTCTTTAAGGTAAATGGCCAACGATTAAAAGTATTCCTTGAACCTGATAAACTAGATGATGAAATGGACATGATTGAATTCAAACCTTTCCATGATCTAACTTAAAAAAAATCTTGTCTAGTCCCTTATCCTTATGCCTTGTGTTTCTTAATCTCTTTTGCTTAATCATGTTTCTCCTTCCAATACTATATCTTGCTCCATTCAAATAAATTTTGACTCACTGGTGTGTCCCACCAGTAGAGTCCTTTATGTTTTCACGTTTGACATTCAAATAAAAAGTCAGGTACACCTTCAATAAAGTGTGGGGGGTCAGCCGACCCCCAACCTTCACAAGTGCGGGCACCAGAATGACCAGAGGCACCAAAGTGGGGTCGGCCGACCCCACTATGGGCCCCTAGTCCCACCAGTCAGCGTCCACATATTCTCAACCTGCTTCCTGATTGATTTGCCAATCTTCCCCTCTTCTTCTTTTAATGCATTTCTTTTCCTTAGTTCATTTCCCTTTTAATATTGAATAAAAACAAGAAGATTGCATCTAAACTTAAAATTTGAAAAGTGACATGATCTATGACATTCAAGGGGTAAAAGCGTCATAAAGATGAATTCTTGCTTTTGCTTATGCTAGTGGGAAAAATATCTTGATAGGAAAATCATATTGACTAAGTTGTTGATTAATGTGATATAGTTCTTGGCTCATGATTCATACCCTGTCTATTTAAAGTGCTTGGAGATTAATTTTTGAAAATGGCATAAAACCATAATGTCACTACTCCTCTATAGTGAGGAAACTCCTACCACAGCCATATATGCTCTTTCATGATATAAGCTTTCTACATAAGCTGCTTACTTTATGTTGAGTTTGGTCAAGTTTTGTGACCCTTGTTGAGAGACTTATCATGCTCCCAAGATCAAGATCACGTACACGCCACATATATATGTTGCTTCTACACTGGAAGTACGCAAAAACATGCCTTACATTTTCCACATAGTTCATGCTCCATGTTCTAATAGAAAATTCTCCCTCTAGTGTGTTGCTAGTAAATGAGACATAGACTATGCAAAATTATGAAAAATATGAAAAAAATATATAGGGGCACATGAAGGTCCCAAGTCTTAGAAAAAAATAATGAGCAAATCAAAGCTCATAGAAAAAAATAAAATGATAGCTATGTCTCAAAATAATAAGTTAGAAAGAGAGACCATATCAAACAAAGGAGTATTGATCATTTGCCATGTTTCACACACTTGCACATCTTGATCTAAGAGTATGACAATTATCTCCTTGGATCTGAAATTTGACTTTACAATATATGCAAGGTAAGTTTGCTACATTCTTTGTCCCTACCTAAGCTCCACATAAGCCATTTAGAAGTAGGAAGATAAAAAGAAGGCAACCTCATACTATGCCTTGGTAAGGAATCATATACCTTGTGAGTGATCTAGAGTGCTATATGAGGAGTAAGTTGACTTATGTGCTTTCTTTTGAAAAACTTATCAAAAAAAACTCCAAGTACTAAAATATGATTTGGGAAGATGAATTTGCTTTGAGAACTATTCCATTCTTCAATTTCTAAAGGATATATGTTAGACAATGCCACATATCCCACTTGTATAAGAAATGTCTTGAAGGAAACTCTATGCCTGCTATATGCCTTAATGATGTTATAGTCATGTTAGCTTTTAACCTTTACTCGAGGACGAGCAAAGAATTAAGTGTGGGGGTTCTTGTTGACGGTAATTTCACCATGTTTTTATGTCATCAAAACCGTCAACAAAACACCTTTTCTAGGAGTTAGCAAGCAAAGACATAATGATTTTTATCAAATAAATAGTTCCACATGTCCATGGAGTATTTCTTGTAGGACTATAAGAAATAGAGAGAAATGAGCTAGTGGGACCCACACAGGGGGTTGGCCGACCACCCTATGGGGCCCACCAGCCATCCCAAGCATCCACATGGTAGGAGGGCCCACCTATTATAGTAAGGAGGTCATTACCCCCTTGTGCAGGTCGACCGACCTATAAATGGTACCCACCAAGATCTCTAACCACTCCATGACATGTGGGCCATGCTTCTAGAAGGTTGGCAGTGGTCCACATGTCATAGGGGGTCGACCGACCCCCCCAAGGTGACTTGGCGGCCACTCCTCTCTCCCACGCTGGCCATGATCCAAGAAAGCACTCCCATGTGATCCTCCACCATTGGATCAACTTCACATGAATCCATGGGCCCACAAGAGTACAAACCGACGTCCAGAAGAGGTCCAACTTGTGCATACCCACTCCAAGACAGGTGGGCCATCTTCTAGAAGGACTGGGGCGGTCCCACCACCCATAGGGGGGTCGGCCGAGCCCCCACCTCCCTAAGGCCTAGGGGGCACCCACCTCTCTTGCATGGAGCATGGAGGCATGCAAAGAAGCACATGCTCAAATCCTCTCCACCCTTGATCTAAAGGCGGTTGGGATCTAAGGGCTCTCATCACCCATCACGTGGATCGATGATGTGGTGGTGGAGTAGCCCCTACTCCACCTCTCCACTATAAATACCCCCTCACTCCCTCTCATTCAAGACACACCAAGGAGGAGCTACTCACTCTACAAGACGAAGCCCTGTTCCACTAGTAGCATAGAAAATAGGGAGAGAGTGAGGAGAGTCTGGAGGAGAGCCGAGCCTGTCTGGTGTCTTCTCCAAGTTGTTCCTCAGCGGATGTGGCCTTCTCTTTTGTAAGTCTGCATTTGAGATTCTTTTATGGTAATTGATCTTTAGTTCTAGTAAAGTATTTACTTCAGTTGTTCATTGGTTCACCGCCCTTAAACCGGTACTCTAGTCAATTTCACCGGGATCCGGATTAGAGTAGTAAGATATAGTGTAGACGTGGTGTCTAGGCTATACGCTTACCTGTGTCTGCGGCTTGTCTAATGGTTTGTTTGTGGTACCTAGTAGGGGTGACAGACCTATCTAGGCTTTGATCCCACCACGTTCGGCCAAGTTCTTAAAACGTAGGCCTTCTTGTGCTAGGCGGTTTAGCACCCTTCTCATCCCTTTCTGTTGCTAAGCGGCCTAGTGGCCCAAAGTGAACAACCTTTGTATCTTACCTTACCTTGCTAGTTTCATAACCATAGAGATCCTGTCTACCCAACCTATCATAAACCCCTTGTGTCATCATGGGACGAACTTAGTTCTTTGTTAAGTACACTTCACGTTCCCCATGGATTCGATGCCCTAGGAGTACTCTTGGGTGAAAGCTACCTTGACAGTCGTGCTCTTGCAGTTTACCCCTTTGTGCCACCTTTGGTGTCAACACTAGCGATCCAAGCTGGGGATGCCGGGGCAATGTACTTCCGATCCATGATACTGTACCTTGTAGATCCAGCGAACCCTGAAGCCCTTGCTCTCCTCAACCAGATCACCAGCGGTACGTTCCCGATGGTAGATGGGGCAACCGCGGTCTAACTTCGCTCTGTTTTGACTCTCGCGAGGATCTTCGCATCATCGCGCTGCGAAAGGATATTCGTTGTCCAAGGAACGTGCCGATGATAGCAGTCGACGATTCCCCTGCTTGCACTTGGGAAAAGTGTAGACACACTGGGCCGGTGAGCGAAAATCGGGCCGGAGCCGTTATGTACTGTAGCCCGGAGTGTCGTCTTTGTCATGAATTCGATCTTTGGAGCAGGAATTTTTCCGATGAGGTTGCCTATCGCGTCAGCAAGATTAGGGTGTTGTCTTGAGCAACTTGTCCAGGCTCTGGCTCTTTTGCTTTTGATGGTTGTAATGAACTTGGGTTATGTACACTTGTTCAAAATTTTCTTTTATTCTGCATCTATCTTGTAGCCCCCGGGTGAGGGGTTTCTTTGTATGTCGTGCATAAAAGAGGAGCTCTTACCCAGGACTTTTGCGATGCATAAAAAAAATTCGACTGGAATATTGTAACGACGGATTTTTAGGGGTAGAAATGACGTAGCTGTTGTATGTTCCAGGCGTTGGTGAAGTCCTTGCCGGCGAAGGTTTTGAGTTGGTAGGCTCCTGGCCTTATCACTTCGTTGATAATGTAGGGTCCTTCCCAGGGTGATGTGAGCTTACGTCGTTCCTTGTTGCTTTGGATTCTTCAGAGTACTAAATCCCCTAGCTGGAAGTCCCTTGGTCGGACACGTCGATCGTGGTATCGCCGTAGCTCCTGTTGGTACTTGGCCGAGTGTAGGAGGGCAGCGTCCCTAGCCTCGTCGACCTAATCTATGGCATCTTCCAGGAAGGTTTCTGCCTTCTTAGGGTCATAAACCTCCACCCTAGGGGACCCGTACTCGAGGTCTGTGGGTAGGACGGCCTCTGAGCCATAGACCAGAAAGAATGGCGAAAAGCTGGTGGCTCTACTTCGTGTCGTTCTGAGACTCCACAGAACCGAAGGGAGCTCCTGGAGCCATTTTTGTCGTACTTATTCAGTCGATCGAAAATTCTCGCCTTGATCCCTTGTAGGATGAGCCCGTTGGCGCGTTCCACCTGCCCGTTAGATTCCGGGTGCACGACGGAGGCCCAATCAACCCGTATGTGGTGCTCGTCGCACCATTCTAGGAACTCTTCTGCCGTGAAGTTTGTTCCGTTATCGGTGATGATGGAATTGGGCACTCTGAAGCGATGGATGATGTTGGTGAAGAAACTAACGGTTTCCTCAGCCCTAATGTTAGTGATGGGGCGCAACTCGATCCATTTGGTGAACTTGTCTATGGCGACCAGCAGGTGGGTGTAGCCCCCGGGTGCTTTCTCGAATTTACCAACCATGTCGAGCCCCCAAACTGCGAACGACCACGTAAGGGGGATGGTTTGGAGTGCCTAAGCGGGCATGTGGATCTGCCTGGCGAAGAATTGGCAACCCTGGCAGTCGCGAACCAAAGCTTGGGCATCGGCCACGACCGTCGTCCAGTAGAAGCCTTGTCGGAAAGCGTTCCCTACAATAGTTTTAGCCCCCGCATGATGTCCGCAGGCCCCCTGATGGATGTCCCATAACAGTTCTTTCCCCTGATCGGTTGGGATACAACGTAGTAGAACACCGGTTGCGCTTCACTTGTAAAGCTCACTGTCGATAAGGACGAACGCCTTGGCTCGCCTAGCGAGCTGTTTAGCCTCCACCTGGTCCATGGGGAGCTCTCCCTTGGCCAGGTGATCTATGTATGGTCGCCTCCAGTCCCTCTCTTCCAATGTCAACTCCTTCCGCTCTATGTTCATTGCTTCAGCGGTTCTGTCATTACCTGCGGTCGAGGCCTCGAGGGCTCTCGAGGTCGCTGGAGAGCTGGCGCTGGAGGATTCTGTTTCTCCAGTGTTGATAGTTGGCTTCGACTGATCACTCGCAAACACCCCGGGAGGCGCGGGCTCCCAGCTTGAGGCCGCCCTGGCTAGTGCATCGGCCTCTTCATTTTGTTGTCGCGGTACGTGATTGAGCTCGAGGCCATCAAACTTGGATTCAAGTTTTCGTACCTCCTGGCAATACGCGGCCATACGCGAGTCGACGCAGTTGGATTGCTTCATGACCTGGTTGACTACCAGCTTGGAGTCTCCACGAGCGTCGAGCCGCCTTATCATTAGATCGATCGCAATCCGTAGTCCACTAAGCAAGGCTTCGTACTCCGCCTTGTTGTTGGATGCCGAGAATAGTAGGCGTACCATGTACCTCATCGTCACCCCGCGGGGTGATGTCCAGACGATCCCAGCGCCTACGCCGGTCTTCATGAGGGAGCCATCAAAGTACAAAGTCCAATACTCCTGCTCGACAGCTGGAGCAGGGAGGGTTGCATCCGTCCATTCCGTGATGAAGTCGGACAGGACCTGTGACTTGATGGCTCTCCATGGGGCATATGTGATGTGTTTATCCATCAGTTCCAGTGCCCATTTGGCGATACGATGGGTGGCATCCCTGTTCAGGATGACATCTCCCAACGGCGCATTGCTTATGACTACGATTTCGTGTGACCTAAAGTAATATAGCAGCTTTCTTTTAGTCATGACCACCGCATATACCAATTTCTGCAGATGGGAATACCGGATTTTTGAGTCGCTCAACACTTCGCTAACGAAATAGATAGGTCTCCGTACTTTGAGCGTGTGCCCTTCTTCTTCTCTTTCCACGACTAGGACCGTGCTCACCGCCTGCCTCGTGGCGGAGATGTACAACAAGAGTTTTTCCTCTCTATTGGGCGAGACTAGGACAGGCGCATTTGACAACAGCTGCTTGATGTGGTCGAGGGCCGCCTAGGCCTCGGGTGTCCATGCGAATCGCTCGGATTTCTTCAGAAGCTTGTAAAGAGGCAGGCTTCTTTCGCTGAGGTGCGAGATGAACCGGCTGAGCGACGCGAGACAACCTGTGACCCTTTGTACCCCTTTCACATTATGGATCGGCCCCATTTTTTGGATGGCGGTGATTCTCTCAGGGTTAGCCTCAATCTCCCTTTTGGAGACAATGAAGCCCAGGAGCATGCATTTAGGGACTCCAAAGATGCACTTCTCGGGGTTAAGCTTGATGCTGTTCTTTTTCAGATTCGTAAATGTGAGGGCGAGGTCTGCCACGAGTTCGCTAGAGTGTTTGGACTTGACGACGATGTCGTCCACGTAAACTTCAACGGTCTTACTCACAAGTTCGTCGAAGCACCGGATCATGGTCCGCTGAAAAGTCGCCCCAGCATTCCGGAGATCAAAAGGCATGGTGACGTAACAGAAGGACCCGAATGGGGTGATGAACAACGTCGCGAGCTGGTCCGGCTCATTCATTTTGATTTGATGGTACTCGGAGTACGCGTCGAGGAAACAGAGGAGTTCGCACCCCGATGTCGCATCAACTATTTCCCATTCTTCTTTCGTACCAGTACAGGATTGGCAAGCCACTTGGGTGGTGCACTTCTTTGATGAACCTACGACGAGGAGCTTTTTTATCTCTTCTCCGATCGAAGCGCATTTTTCTTCGTCGAAGCGACACAACCGTTGTTTAACCGGTCTGGACCCCGGCTTGACATGCAGGAAGTGCTCGGTGACATCCCTGGGTATGCCCGGCATATCCGAGGGCCTCCATGCAAATACGTCAATGTTCGCAAGGAGGTAGTCAACGAGCTCGCCTTCCTATTTGGGAAAGAGGGAGGAGCTGATGTGGACGGCCCTCTCCTCCCCGTCCCGGGTGTCGAGAACGACTGCTTTCGTAGCCTCCATGGATTCGAACGAGCCAATCTTTTTGGTGTTCTGGGCGTCTTTCCATGACACGCTAGCCTCGGCTACCATCTCAGCCGCGAGCTACTTTGAGGCCACGAGCGCCGACGCATACGTGCAACACTCAACGTCGCACTCGTACGCGCGTTGGGGCGTTGCGCCTACCGTGATAACGCCCTTCAGACCTAGCATCTTTAGCTTTAAGTAGGTATAGTTTGGGACCGCCATGAACTTCGCATGGCATGGTCGTCCGAGTATGGCATGGTAAGTCCCCCTGAACCCGACGACCTCGAACGTCAATATTTCCTTACGGAAATTGATCGGCCCGCCGAAAGTGACTGGCAGATCAATCCGGCTAATGGGGTCCGCCTTATTACCCGGGATTACTCCAAAAAATGGAGCCCCCAAGGGTCGCAGACGTGACAGCGGTATCCTCATCGCATCGAGGGTCTCAGCGTAAAGGATATTGAGTCCACTCCCGCCGTCCATAAGGACTTTGGTGAGGTGCTTTGTGCCAACAATGGGGTCAACGACTAACGGATATCGGCCAGGATACGGTACATATTCGGGATGATCGTTACGGTTGAAAGTAATAGGAGATTCTGACCACTTGAGGTAGGTGGGAACAGCGGGCATGGTTGCGTATACCTCTCGACAGGAAACTTTCTGCTGACCCTTGGAGTTGCACGACGCCGGGCCACCAAAGATCATCAGTGTCTCATCCGCCGGGACGTAGTCGTTGTCCTTTCCTCCGCCGTCTTCTCCCTCGCCCTCTTTCTTCTTCGCCCATCTCTTCTTCTTCGCACTGCCACCGAGGAACTTTTTCATGAGGTTGCAGTCCTTGAGGAGATGTTTGATAGGGGTCGCATGGTTCGGACAGGTCCGTTCTAGCATTTTTTCGAAGTGGTCGTCAGCCGGCCCGTCCTGTTGCCCCTCGCCTTTCTCTGTCGCCGCGACGAGCGATGGGTCGTACCGTGGCCGGTTGCGCCCCTTCTTGTGAGGGCGAGTCGAGGGTCCTTCGGCCTCCACCTCATTACGCTTGCTCTGACTAGTCGCGCCCTGGAACACGGCGCCAACGGCCTCCTCGCCTGAGGCGTGGTTTGTGGCGATGTCGAGCAGTTCCTTGGTCGTCTTGGGCTTCTTACGCCCTAGATTATGGACTAGGGACTCGCAAGTCGTCCCTGACAGGAATGCGGTAACCACGTCGCCGTCGGCTATGTCCAGGAGCTTGTTGCACCGTTGAGTGAAGCGACGAATGTATTCGCGAAGGGTTTCACCTCGCTTTTGCTTGCAGTTCTTGAGATCCCAGGAGTTTCCGGGCCGGATGTACGTTCCCTGAAAATTCCCGACGAAGGACTCCTTCAGGTTCGCCCAGTTTCAGATCTTTCCTTTTGGGAGGTGCTCCAGCCACACTCACGTCGTATTAGAGAGGTAGAGTGGCAAGAGACAAATTATGAAATTCTCATTGTTTGCTCCGCCCGCCTCACAGGCGAACCGATAGTCCTCCAGCTAGAGGCCAGGGTTTGTGAGCCCCGTGTACTTCTGGATGTAGGTCGGCGGTCGGAACCGCGACGGGACCCGCGCAGCGTGTATGCGCGAGGAGAAACAGCGTGGTCCGGTGGGCTCTGGGCTGGAGTCTCGGTCCTCGTCAGGGTCATATCGTCCGCCCCTTCGTGGGTATCATTCACGTCGTCTACTACCGCCGTCGCTGTCACTTTGCCCGCGGTCGACGTCTCCAGAACGCGCACCGCAGCCAAGGAGTCACCTAGCCGGCTCCTGATCCCTCGCGGGAGTTGGCCTCGACCTCTGGCGAACAGAGTTTTCCGGCGGCGGCGTGTTCTGTGACACCCTGTGTCAAGCTTGCATTCGGATCTTCATTAGCCACTAAGCACATCATTTCATTGCATTCATGTTTGCATATGCTATCACTTCATGTGTGTGTTTATATGCTTTGAAACTAGAATTGAATAGGTGTTTTGTGCTTAATCTTGTGATTAACCTGTTTAGTTAAACCTTGCTATGCTTAGAGTAAACTAGGGTTTGCTTCATGTTTAGTTACCCTGCTTAGTTATCAAATAAAAGAAAATGGAAAAGGAAATCAGAATCGAGACAGGCCGAGCACCACCCCTCGACCTCGACCACCGCTCGATGAACGTGACGGACCGAGGGTTCGATCGAACCACCCCAGGCCAGAGGCTCGACCGAGCTAGAGGCTCGATCAGCCAGTCCATCGACGTCCCCTCGACTTCGACCCCTTGATATGGCGAACCGAGGCTTGGACGAACGACCCCGCACGGAAGGCTCGACCGAGTCGGAGGCTCGATCAGCCGATCGACCCTACCCTCGATATCGACCCCTCTCCTACACGCTCGACCACACCACACATGCCGCGCACGCTTGCGCGCACTCAACCGATCGCGGCTGAGCCGTACATCGGACTCATCCGCCACGTGGCCGACGATGCCTGACCGCGGAAGTGGAACACGCCATCACCGCCGCTTCGGCACTGCGCCGACATCACTGTCGCCGCTCGCTCTGTCTCACTCAAATCCGAGTTAACGGCGCTAGGACCAAGTCGGCACCGCTTTTCCGCCGCTGACGTCCTGCTTCGTCACCGCAGACCTACCAGCCGCCCTGCCTCGCGCCGTGCCGTTGTTTCGCAATAACGCCGCCGCAGTGCCGCGTCCGATCAGTTCTCCACCTTGTCTCTTTCGCAATCAAGCGCGAATCCGCGCTAACGGCGCGTCGACCAAGTCTTGCTCTGCTCCGCTCACCGCAAGCACGCCAGCGCCGATGCCACCACCGCACCATCGCGTCATGGTCCCCTCTAGCCGCGCCAGTCGGCCATGACCATGCCAAGAGGAGCGCCTATACCTCCTCCACCTCCCGCACTTGTTCACACTCATCCGCACTCGCTCAATCGCTCGCAGTTCTCTGTTCTTCGTTGCACCGAGAGTTCCGAGCACCGCAAGCGCCTTCTTCTCCAATCCACCACCACCCGAGCTCCTCTGCTCAATCCTTATCCTTCTAGCTTTCGCCTTTGCCCCGCACCCACACTGCTTTCCTCTGTTTCACCAGCCATTGACTCCAGTCGCCGGAACGCCTTCGCCGTTCTTCGACTCCGAGTCGCCACCCCACCGATCAACCAGCGTTCACCATTCGCCGTCTCGTCTCCGACGCCTCCATCTTCGTGGAAGCTTCACCAGAGATAGCCGAGGTGACAACGCCGTTCCTTTAGCTTCAGTCCGATCCGTGTCATCACAGCACCGTTGGTCGTGCGCCATTGCCGCCGCCGCGAAGCTTGCACGTGGACAGGTTTCCACAGAGCCTCTCTGGCTCAGCTAGCCCTCGAGCCGCACTCACCACATCACCATGATGCTCACGCGACCTTGCGCCGAGCCTTGCGTTGCCAGTAATCACTTCGCCGTGTCGCACCGCCGAGCTGCACCGCCACCGCACACCGTCGACCCCTCTTCATGGTCGCGCCGGTTCAACCAACACCACCAGTGGATGCGCGTAAGTCATCCCGAGCCTAGCACAACCAACCCCACCGCCGAAGACTTCACCATCGGCGAGAACACGTCGATCAGCACCGTTCTCTGTTTCCGCTCGATGGCAGATGGACCTCGAGTAATCGAGGGTCATGCCCGTCAGTTGCCTCGAGCGCCTCTGCGTGTCTCGAGCCCGTTTCCGAAATGATTTCCTATTCTATTTTCAGTAAGATATGCCATGCTTGTTTGTTTATATCTATAGTTTGGTAAAATCTTGTGGTTAGTTTCTGTATGTCATGATCTGTCTGTAGTTTTATATATGTTTTTGGAGAATGTCTTCAGTACTAATGTGTAGTTTAGTTGCTTCCTATATATATCAAAGTTAGCTAGGTGTTTGTGTTGATCATAGAACTTTCCTGATAAATATGTTTTTGAGTATGACTTCTGTTAAGAATAAGTTATAGCCTGTTTACCCTGTTTGTTAAGTAGCTCTAGTTCTAAGTAGCTTTGTGGTAGTTCTTTTGGTTGTATGCTTAGAATCTCTGTTAGTGTGTTAAATCTTGTTCAAGCATCATCCCTGCACCATTCAGTTATTTATTTATGCATTGCAATCATTTAGGATCCGTGGAGGAACATTAGGAGCCCACAGAGACCGAAGCCCAGGAGGTACAGGAGCTGTACGAGGAGTACCAAGAGCTCGACACTAACCTTCCTGAGTGCCCTGACCACCAACCCTCCACCTTCTCTCAAGGCAAGCCCCGGAGCATTCTTCAGCCTCCCAGTATTTACAAATTAATCTACTTGAGTATTTTATACTGTGATGCATTAGGTGACAGGAGTTGTTTGAATCCCAAATTGATGCATTACCTTCCTTGATTATTGTTTTACCTACCTTGTTACCCTGTTAACAACAAGTAAAAGCAACCGCTTAGCATGCTTAGAAATAATGGTTACCTTTCTTTTTATGTTTCGTATTATCCCTTAGGGGTAATACTATCACGGTTGGCTATAGTTTTGCTATCGTGGAAAGAACCTATGGTAGTAATGAAATACGGTCAACTGGAAGGCAAGTGCACCAAGTGGTCAAGACTTGGGGGCAGTCCGTCCGTTGGATCGTATAGGTCTGTACATGATGGTGGCCCTCTTACATCTTTGAATGCGCCCTTTCACATAGGGGCCATCGGGAGTGTCGACCCCGAAGCCGAGTAAACACTGTCCGGGCCGGAGCTCAATCTGCTGTGAGCACCCTCTAGACTGTAGATACGATCTGCCTCGTGGTGGCCATCTATTTTCTACAATTGGGTGGACCAATGCGAGCCCGTGTCGATTACCACCTGGACTTTGTTGAGCGGTAACCTAATGCTGACCCGACGGGGAAAGTATGGGCGTGTGTTAAAGGTAATCTTACCAGCTGGTGTATATCGATTCGAATTGCCGCCCCCACTGGATACGGGGGATTATGCTGAGCTTCACCACGGTACAACTCCATGTGACACCTTAATGGTTCTACTAAAATGTTGATGAAGAAACTGGATATATGTTACTATATTGTTTGAGTAGTTCAAGTGAGTGCTCTAGTATAGATGCAATAACCTAGAGATAATTAGTAGGATAAAAGATGACTGCTCACCGCATCATTATAGTAAACTCCTTTAAATTTAAGCATTTCTGCAAAGTAAAGCTTACCCAACTCCAGATACAGCCATGCATATCCTTGGAGTCTTTATTTTCAGTTAGACGGGTAATTCTAGCTGAGTACATTCCCGTACTCAGGGTTTATCCCGTTTGTTGCAGATGGCCAAGTATACTTCGGCTATTGTAAGCATTGTCTCTATCCTGTTGAAGGAGAAGAGGAGTAGGCCTTGGGCAAGGTCTTCTACAAGCTCATCTTTTGCTATTGTCGGACATGACATCATGGGCACCCCTGTCTTTTAAAACTTTCAGTTCAGCTTCAAACAATGTTTTATTTGGCCACAGGTGTTGTGGCGTAAGTACTACTTTTATTTGGAACGAAGTGTTGTAATAACTTATTTCATACTTTAAGTATTTTTGGTTGATTTGTGGCTCGTTCGAATGTGTATCCCTGAATGTACGCGATCCTGAGTTAATGTTAGAAATCCTTCGAGATTTCCGGACTACCGGGATTATATGGGCTCAAGTGTTTTAAGTGGTAGCTAAGTCAGCTACTTTAGCACTTGACCTCTTATAATTTGGGCGGTTCCGTCACAGCTGGTATCAGAGCATTGTTCAGGTATCCTCATTCGTTTGAGCAACTTCTCAACAAAACTAGTATTTTCAAAACTATTTTTATAAACTACTTTCGAAACTTGGGTGCCAAAGTCTAGTCCTTAAGCCCTATACTAGGAAATCAGGTGGCTTAGTTATACTAACTTGGTTCCCGGTTTTCCTCATGCTAGATCTTTGTAATTTGCCGGGATATCATTCTTGGGAAGGATGATATTAGGTTCGAAAGCTTGCATTAAAAACTATTTGGGAGATGTGAGAGTAGACCTTCCAACCGTTGGTCAAGGGAAGTGATATCTTGTACTTAAGGATATGCGAGCTTTCACGCAGACATATCTGAGAAGTATGAAATGCTGGGTGGGTTTTCCAAGCTTGGTGCATAAGGTTTTGGTATCTAACTGGTATGTACTTAGTGCGTATCAGGAAGTGCCCGGTGATTTCTCTGCATTGGGTTTTGTTCTTTTGGGCTGAAATGAATTTTCTGCAGGTACACTAACTACGCAACCGTGTAGAACGAATAACTGCGTAATGAGAGATCATCTTGCCACCGACTAGAACGTTAGGACTTACGAGTCATTCTAGTTGAGTGAGAACGTAGTTACGACCATGCATCATGTTTATATTCTTGTACCAAGTCATCCCTCCCCTTAAATTGTAATCGTCCCCTTTTGATAAAAATGACCAACTTAATATCTGTCTCACGAGAGTCGAAACCCTTTTTCTTCAGATGCCTCGTACCCGTCTGACCGCCAGGAAAGCAACCGGAGGAGCAGGAGTCCCTCGCCACCCTTTGGCAAGGAAGATGACCAAGGGAAAGTTTCTGACGTACTTTGGGCTGCCAACTATCCTTTGGCGAGTTTTGCACGCCATTGGGTATTCCGAGGGTAGTGAACCCAAGTACTCTTGGCAGAAGCAGCAGTATGGCCAAGATTCTTTGGTCCAGGTTGAGATCAGAGTAAAAGCTTTGGAAGGAAGGCCTGACTGGTCAGGATGGACGATCGTTACCAAGGGAGCTTGTGCTAAGGATGGAGCCAACAGGGCAGCATACCTGGTACTAAAGGACATCATCGCTCGTTTTCCAGCAGATCTTGCAGACGCATGGCCGGGAGTGTTCCCACGTGGATCAGCTTTTCCTGTGGATTGGATGCAGACTGAGGAAACAGCTCTGACAGGAGGCGAAGAGGAGCTTTTCTTTTGTGAGACCCCAGCCATGGGTGTCACTGGAGCTCTTCTAGGCACTTGTGAGAGTTTGGAGCGCAATCTGGCAGATGTTGCAGAAATCCACAACGCCACGATGGAAAGCAAGCGTCAGTTGCAGCAAGAGTTCGAGACAGCTGTCGAGACCCTTCAGGCAGAGTTAGCTCAGATGACTC
This sequence comes from Microstegium vimineum, assembly GCA_022036555.1. Lineage (NCBI taxonomy): Eukaryota > Viridiplantae > Streptophyta > Magnoliopsida > Poales > Poaceae > Microstegium > Microstegium vimineum. The sequence continues at coordinate 22,723,362 of CM039119.1, read as the reverse complement.
TGGAGCGCAATCAGGCTCAGGCTAATTTGGAGGAGGAGATCACTGCTCGTGTGGTCAGTGAGCAGTTGCTTCTCGATGCCACCAACTCCAGGAATGAAGCTTGGACTGAGTCAGAAGACCTGCAAGCCAGAGTTGCAGAGTTAGAGGGAAACCTCCATGGACAGCAGGAGTACATCAACAACCTGCACGAGGCTTTCCATGCTCTCCATCAGCAGCAGGCAGTAGCAGCAGCTGAAGCCGCCGAAGCACCTGTACCTGAAGAGCCAGAGCCACAGGATAGAGTGATCCTTGGTCCTGACTCACCGAACGAGGACTTCGCCGACGAGCCCTTCTACGATGACAACATTAGAGAGCACGACTACTCCGACGGTTACTAAGCGCTAGACTAGGAGTTGATCTTCTGCGCAAGGAGCTTTGTATCTTGGTGTTGTTTAAGACTCTGTTTATTTGGATCTTCGGATGTGTAAGCCGAATATGGAATTTAAGTCTAGGCGTTGTTCTGGCGACGAATCTAGAATGTTATTTGTATGTTTATGATGAGCAATTAATTCTGTGATGTTATGTGGAAAGATGAATAACTATATCTGGTCGTGTGCTTAATGTTACATTTTGCACAGCACGGTATTTATTCATTGATTCAAAATAGCATCACCTAATTGTTGCTTGTTAATGGGCTATACAGATGACGGCTAACACTCGTCGCACCAATCGGAGTGATGGAGAGGCATCCCAGAGAGAGGACTTGCCACCACCACCACCACCTGCAATGACACCGGAAGCGTTCTTTGGCCAGTTTTTGGGTAGCCAAAGAAGTGTCGAAGAGATGCAGCGGCAGATGAACGAAACTCTGCGCAACATCGCTGCCAACACAGCTCAGCAGCAGAGACAACAGCAGGGGGCCGCACCTAACCAGTACAGTTCTTACAAGGATTTCATTAACACTCGCCCTCTTATCTTCAAGGAAGCTACTAAACCGCTGGAGGCAGATGAGTGGCTGCACTCCATGACATAGAAGTTCAGGCTTCTACGCCTGACGGATGAGTTGAAGGCGGAGTATGCCGCGCACAGGCTAGAAGGACCAGCAAGTATCTGGTGGTCCCAGTACCGTGATAACTTGCCTGCCAGTACTACAGTTACATGGGAGTTGTTCTCCACAGCTATGCACTGTCATTACATCCCAGACGGTGTGATGGAGATGAAGCTTACAGAGTTCATGAGGCTGTCCCAAGGGACCAGATCAGTGACAGAGTACCTCACCAGTTTCAACAAGTTGGCTCGCTATGCCAGTGACTTTGTCAACACTGAAGCCAAGAAGATCGCTAGCTTCAAGAGAGGCATGAACGCCGCTCTTCTGTCCAAGATGGGAAACAGTCACCGTATCACCTTCAGTGATTTCATCAGTGACTGCTTGAACCAAGAGACCAATGACAACAGATTGCTCGCAGAAATGCAACGTCGCATCCCAGAGGGAGGATCCCACCAGAGTAGGGGTCTCAGTGCTTCAAGGCCAGTGTTTCGTCCACCACAAGTTGGTGCACGTTTCCGACCACCTCAAGGGAAGATGACCAATGCTCGTGCTCATCCCGCATACCAGAGACCCTTCACTGCACCCCTGCAGCAGACTAAGGGTAAAGCCACAGCACCTGCAGTTGAAAGTCAGAAGACGCCATCTGTGGTAGGACCGTGCTTCAACTACGGACAAACCGGTCACCTATCTCGCTTCTGCACGAAGCCCAGAAGGCAGTTCAGCTATCCCCAGAAGCCTCGCATAGGGAATGTTCATCATACCACCTTGGAGGAAGTACCAGAAGGTGAGCCCGTCACAGCTGGTACGTTTCTTGTTAATCAATGTCCTGCAGTTATCTTGTTTGATTCTGGAGCATCGCATTCATTCGTTAGTGGGAACTTCGTGTTGCGGAGTGAACAGAAGGTGGTAGGATTGGAAAAGGAGTATCAGATTAGTGCAGCAGGAGTTGTCCTATATACTCGTAAGATGGTAAAGGATGTAGAAATTACCATGGGGACGGCATCGATACATGTCAACCTCATTGTAATATCTGAGCTAGGTCTAGATGTAATCCTTGGTATGGAATGGATGAAAGCTTGGAAAGTGCATCTAGATATCGCCCAACGAGCAGTATCTATCACCAACCCACGGAATGGAGTTACCTTTGGAATCTTCTTACCTAAGAATCCAAATCAGCTTGGAGTTATGTTTGCTATCACTGCAGAGTTGTTGGATAAGATTCCTGTAGTGTGTGAGTTTACGGATGTGTTTCCTGATGATCTTCCAGGGTTACCCCAGATCGAGATGTCGAGTTTGCTATAGAGCTAGCTCCAGGAACAGCACCTATATCTAGGAGGCCATATAGGATGCCACCCAATGAGTTAGCAGAACTCAAGAAACAACTCCAGGAGTTGCTGGAAAAAGGTTTGATCCGACCGATTTGTTCACCTTGGGGATGCCCCGCCATCTTCGTGAAAAAGAAGGATAAAACCTTAAGGATGTGCGTGGACTATCGCCCTCTCAATACAGTTACCATAAAAAACAAATATCCGTTGCCGCGGATTGATTTGTTGTTCGATGAGTTGTCTAAAGCTAAAGTGTTCTCCAAGATAGATCTACGATCTGGTTATCATCAGATTAAGATCAGAAAGGAAGATGTACCTAAGACCACTTTCTCCACAAGATACGGTCTCTTTGAATATCTAGTGATGTCTTTTGGATTGACAAATGCGCCTGCGCATTTCATGTACTTGATGAACTCAGTGTTCATGCAAGAGTTGGATAAGTTTGTGGTAGTTTTCATCGATGACATCCTGATGTATTCGGAGAATGAGAAGGATCACGCAGAACACCTGCGTTTAGTGCTGAAACGGTTAAGAGAACATAAGCTTTATGCCAAGTTTAGCAAGTGTGAGTTTTGGTTGACAAAAGTACCTTTTCTGGGTCATATTTTGTCAGTTGAGGGTATCTCAGTGGATCCCTCAAAGGTGCAAGAAGTTATGAATTGGAAAGCACCCGTTAACGTGCATGAGGTTCGCAGCTTTTTAGGATTGGCCGGATACTACCGTCGTTTTATCCCGGACTTTTCTAAGATAGCTAAACCTATGACAAGGTTAACACAGAAAAACAAGAAGTTTGAATGGAGCGCAGATTGTGAAACAGCGTTCCGTACCTTGCGGACACTGTTAACAACTGCACCAGTTTTAGCACAACCAAATTTGGAGGAACCTTTTGATGTGTTTTGTGATGCATCAACTATTGGATTAGGATGTGTGCTGATGCAGAATGGAAGAGTCATTGCGTATGCCTCACGACAACTCCGACCTCATGAAGAGAATTACCCGACCCATGACTTGGAGTTAGCAGCAGTCGTGCATGCTTTGAAGATATGGAGGCATTACTTGATGGGTAATCTGTGCCACATCTTCACGGATCATAAAAGTTTGAAGTACTTGTTTACCCAGTCTGAATTGAATATGAGGCAGAGAAGATGGTTGGAGCTAATCAAGGATTATAACATGGAAGTGCATTATCATCCTGGAAAAGCAAATGTTGTAGCGGATGCTTTGAGCCGCAAATCTCATTGCAACTTGTTGCAACCCTTGTTAGAAGATGGTTTTGATCTAATGCACCCTTCGGTCATAAATAATATTGTTATCCAGTGCACCTTAGATAGTGATATTATTGAAGGATAGAAATCAGATAAAGAGCTCATACAAATCAAACAAAGGTTGGAAACCAGTGAATCTTTGAATTTCAAAGTGGATCAGAAAGGAGTCCTATGGTTCAATCAGCGTTTGGTAGTACCTAAGGATCAAGTCTTGCGAGAAAGAATTCTCAAGGAAGCACATAACTCAAAGTTGTCGATTCACCCTGGTAGCAGTAAGATGTATCGAGACCTGAGGACAAGGTTTTGGTGGTCTAAGATGAAGTTGGATATCGCAGCATATGTCGCAAAGTGTGATGCGTGTTGTCGCATCAAGGCAGTGCACATGAAACCTGCCGGGTTGTTACAACCTCTTTCTATACCTGAATGGAAGTGGGAAGATATCAGTATGGACTTTATCACGGGTTTACCTGCTACTCAGAAAGGAAATGACTCGATATGGGTTATCGTGGATCGGTTAACAAAGGTCGCTCACTTCATACCAGTCAAAGTTACACATCGACCTCATCAGTATGCCGAGCTTTATGTTCAGAATATCTTAAGGTTGCATGGTATTCCTAAGACCATCATATCCGATAGAGGATCACAGTTTATCGCTCGTTTTTGGGAGCAGTTACATAAAGAGTTGGGAACAAAGTTGATTCGAAGTTCCGCTTATCACCCTCAAACAGATGGACAAACGGAACGAGTGAATCAAGTGTTGGAAGACATGTTGAGAGCATGTGTTTTATCAGCAGAAGGATCATGGGAGAAATGGTTACCTTTGGCGGAGTTTTCTTATAACAACAATTACCAAGAAAGCATTAAGATGGCACTGTTCGATGCTTTGTATAGACGCAAGTGTAGAACCCCTATCAATTGGATGGAAACAGGAGATAAGGGATTCTATGGTACAGACTATGTGAAAGAAGCAGAAGAAATAGTCCGCACTGTTCAACAACATATCAAGGCAGCTCAATCTCGACAGAAAGGTTATGCAGATCAAAGGAGGAGACCTTTGGAGTTTCAAGTTGGTGATTATGTGTATCTTAAGGTATCACCAATGAGAGGCGTTCGTCGCTTTGGAGTTAAGAAGAAGTTAGCACCCCGATATGTTGGACCTTATCAGATCATCGCAAGGAAAGGTAAAGTGGCTTACCAAGTACAGTTACCCCCAGAGATGAGTTCTATCTTTCCAGTGTTCCATGTATCACAGTTCAAGAAATGTCTTCGAGTTCCAGAAGAGGAATCTGTTCTAAGTTCAGACATCGTGATCAGCTCAGACTTGGAATACTTTGAAGAACCTGACAAGATCTTGGATACAAAGACAAGAGTCACCAGGAATCGAGAAGTGAAAACGTTCAAAGTTCTTTGGAGTCATCATGGTCCCCATGATGCAACCTGGGAGACCGAAGCCTACCTAATCGCACACTACCCCGTAATAAATGGTACTAAAACTCAAATCTCGGGACGAGATTTCGTTAAGGGGGGAAGGGCTGTGACACCCTGTGTCAAGCTTGCATTCAGATCTTCATTAGCCACTAAGCACATCATTTCATTGCATTCATGTTTGCATATGCTATCACTTCATGTGTGTGTTTATATGCTTTGAAACTAGAATTGAATAGGTGTTTTGTGCTTAATCTTGTGATTAACCTGTTTAGTTAAACCTTGCTATGCTTAGAGTAAACTAGGGTTTGCTTCATGTTTAGTTACCCTGCTTAGTTATCAAATAAAAGAAAATGGAAAAGGAAATCAGAATCGAGACAGGCCGAGCACCACCCCTCGACCTCGACCACCGCTCGATGAACATGACGGACCGAGGGTTCGATCGAACGACCCCAGGCCAGAGGCTCAACCGAGCCAGAGGCTCGATCAGCCAGTCCATCGACGTCCCCTCGACTTCGACCCCTTGATATGGCGAACCGAGGCTTGGACAAACGACCCCGCACGGAAGGCTCGACCGAGTCGGAGGCTCGATCAGCCGATCGACCCTACCCTCGATATCGACCCCTCTCCCGCACGCTCGACCGCACGCACGTGCCGCGCACGCTTGCGCGCACTCAACCGACCGCGGCTGAGCCATACGTCGGAGTCATCCGCCACGTGGCCGACGATGCCTGACCGCGGAAGTGGAACACGCCATCGCCGCCGCTTCGGCACTACGCCGACATCACTGTCGCCGCTCGCTTTGTCTCACTCAAATCCGAGTTAACGGCGCTAGGACCAAGTCGGCACCGCTTTTCCGCCGCTGACGTCCTGCTTCGTCGCCGCAGACCTACCAGCCGCCCTGCCTCGCGCCGTGCCGTCGTTTCGCAATAACGCCGCCGCAGTGCCGTGTCCGATCAGTTCTCCGCCTTGTCTCTTTCGCAATCAAGCGCGAATCCGCGCTAACGACGCGTCGACCAAGTCTTGCTCTGCTCCGCTCGCCGCAAGCACGCCAGCGCCGCTGCCACCACCGCACCATCGCGTCACGGTCCCCTCTAGCCGCGCCGGTCGGCCATGACCATGCCAAGAGGAGCGCCTATACCTCCTCCACCTCCCGCACTCGTTCACACTCATCCGCACTCGCTCAATCGCTCGCAGTTCTCTGTTCTTCGTTGCGCCGAGAGTTCCGAGCACCGCAAGCGCCTTCTTCTCCAATCCACCACCACCCGAGCTCCTCTGCTCAATCCTTCTCCTTCTAGCTTTCGCCTTTGCCCCGCACCCACGCTGCTTGCCTCTGTTTCACCAGTCGTTGACTCCAGTCGCTGGAACGCCTTCGCCGTTCTTCGACTCGAGTCGCCACCGCACCGATCAACCAGCGTTCACCGTTCGCCGTCTCGTCTCCGACGCCTCCATCTTCGTGGAAGGCTCACCAGAGATAGTCGAGGTGAGAACGCCGTTCCTTTAGCTTCAGTCCGATCCATGTCGTCACAGCACCATTGGCCGTGCGCCATTGCCGCCGCCGCGAAGCTTGCACGTGGACAGGTTTCCACAGAGCCTCTCTGGCTCAGCTAGCCCTCGAGCCGCACTCACCACATCACCATGATGCTCACGCGACCTTGTGCCGAGCCTCGCGTTGCCAGTAATCACTTCGCCGTGTCGCACCGCCGAGCTGCACCGCCACCGCACACCGTCGACCCCTCTTCACGGTCGCGCCGGTTCAACCAACACCACCAGTGGATGCGCGTAAGTCATCCCGAGCCTAGCACAACCAACCCCACCGCCGAAGACTTCACCATCGGCGAGAACATGTCGATCAGCACCGTTCTCTGTTTCCGCTCGACGGCAGATGGACCTCGAGTAATCGAGGGTCATGCCCGTCAGTTGCCTCGAGCGCCTCTGCGTGTCTCGAGCCCGTTTCCGAAATGATTTCCTATTCTATTTTTAGTAAGATATGCCATGCTTGTTTGTTTATATCTATAGTTTGGTAAAATCTTGTGGTTAGTTTCTGTATGTCATGATCTGTCTGTAGTTTTATATATGTTTTTGGAGAATGTCTTTAGTACTAATGTGTAGTTTAGTTGCTTCCTGTATATATCAAAGTTAGCTAGGTGTTTGTGTTGATCATAGAACTTTCCTGATAAATATGTTTTTGAGTATGGCTTCTGTTAAGAATAAGTTATAGCCTGTTTACCCTGTTTGTTAAGTAGCTCTAGTTCTAAGTAGCTTTGTGGTAGTTCTTTTGGTTGTATGCTTAGAATCTCTGTTAGTGTGTTAAATCTTGTTCAAGCATCATCCCTGCACCATTCAGTTATTTATTTATGCATTGCAATCATTTAGGATTCGTGGAGGAACATCAGGAGCCCACAGAGACCGAAGCCCAGGAGGTACAGGAGCTGTACGAGGAGTACCAAGAGCTCGACACTAACCTTCCTGAGTGCCCTGACCACCAGCCCTCCACCTTCTCTCAAGGCAAGCCCTGGAGCATTCTTAAGCCTCCCAGTATTTACAAATTAATTTACTTGAGTATTTTATACTGTGATGCATTAGGTGACAGGAGTTGTTTGAATCCCAAATTGATGCATTACCTTCCTTGATTATAGTTTTACCTAGCTTGTTACACTGTTAATAAGAAGTAAAAGCAACCGCTTAGCATGCTTAGAAATAATGGTTACCTTTCTTTTTATGTTTCGTATTATCCCTTAGGGGTAATACTATCACGGTTGGCTATAGTTTTGCTATCGTGGAAAGAACCTATGGTAGTAATGAAATACGGTCAACTGAAAGGCAAGTGCACCAAGTGGTCAAGACTTGGGGGCAGTCCGTCCGTTGGATCGTATAGGTTTGTACACGATGGTGGCCCTCTTACATCTTTGAATGCGCCCTTTCACATAGGGGCCGTCGGGAGTGTCGACCCCGAAGCCGAGTAAACACTGTCCGGGCCGGAGCTCAATCTGCTGTGAGCACCCTCTAGACTGTAGATACGATCTACCCCATGGTGGCCATCTATTTTCTACAATTGGGTGGACCAATGCGAGCCCGCGTCGATTACCACCTGGACTTTGTTGAGCGGTAACCCAATGCTGACCCGACGGGAAAGTATGGGCGTATGTTAAAGGTAATCTTACCAGCTGGTGTATATCGATTCGAATTGCCGCCCCCCACTGGATATGGGGGATTATGCTGAGCTTCACCACGGTACAACTCCATGTGACACCTTAATGGTTCTACTAAAATGTTGATGAAGAAACTGGATATATGTTACTATATTGTTTGAGTAGTTCAAGTGAGTGCTCTAGTATAGATGCAATAACCTAGAGATAATTAGTAGGATAAAAGATGACTGCTCACCGCATCATTATAGTAAACTCCTTTAAATTTAAGCATTTCTGCAAAGTAAAGCTTACCCAACTCCAGATACAGCCATGCATATCCTTGGAGTCTTTATTTTCAGTTAGACAGGTAAGTTTAGCTGAGTACATTCCCGTACTCAGGGTTTATCCCGTTTGTTGTAGATGGCCAAGTATACTTCGGCTATTGTAAGCACTGTCTCTATCCTATTGAAGGAGAAGAGTAGGCTTTGGGCAAGGTCTTCTACAAGCTCATCTTTTGCTATTGTCGGACATGACATCATGGGCACCCCTGTCTTTTAAAACTTTCAGTTCAGTTTCAAACAATGTTTTATTTGGCCACAGGTGTTGTGGTGTAAGTACTACTTTTATTTGGAACGAAGTGTTGTAATAACTTATTTCATACTTTAAGTATTTTCGGTTGATTTGTGGCTCGTTCGAATGTGTATCCCTGAATGTACGCGATCCTGAGTTGATGTTAGAAATCCTTCGAGATTTCCGGACTACCGGGATTATATGGGCTCAAGTGTTTTAAGTGGTAGCTAAGTCAGCTACTTTAGCACTTGATCTCTTATAATTTGGGCGGTTCCGTCACATGTTCTGTACGCTAGAGAGAGCCCTGGCTCTCTGTCGTGCCGAACTCTCTGCTTGTTGAGCCGCCGCGCGATCCAGAAGGACGCGTAGCTCCCCTCTAAGCTTCTTTTCCTCGGGCATCGTGGGCTCTGGAAACTGTCGCATAAGCATGGCGGCGGCAGCTATGTTTTGCTGCACCCTTGCAAAAGTCGGCGATGGCCCGTCATCCTCGGCTATACAGCGCTACACCTCGCGAGCTCGGGCTCGGGGGCCGGCACCGGCCGAGGGTTTAGTTGTTCCTCGAGGAGGGTGCACTCGTCGTCTATCTGCTGGCGGGCATCGTCGAGCTCACCCTACCGAGCGCACATGGCGTCGAGGTTGACGTTCGGCGGAGTGTGGGCCTCCGGGTTCTCAGGGAGGATTTCGTTGCCATCCTCATCGAGGTCGCTGTAGGGTCGAGATGGCGGACTAGAGGGGGTGAATAGTCCTTTCTAAAACTTACGCGCAACGGCTAACCGAAACAAATGCGGAATTAAAACTATCGGTCTAGCCAAGACAACACCCCTCTATCTATAACTTTAGCACCTAGCAAAAGATCCTAATTAGGCTCACTAAGGTGCAAAGCTAGGGAGAGCTCACCTAAAGAATTCTAGGTTGCAAGGTCACACAAACCTAAGAAACTAGTATTCTAAGCACAACGGGAGCTCCTACTCATACTCGTAAGCAAAGCACAAAGCACCTAAGCTCACTAGCAATGCTCTCTAGCAAGACTACACAAGTCAACTAGAGAGCTCAACTTACTTAGCTACACAAACTAAGCAATGTGACTAACAAGGCTACTCAAGCCAATTAGCCATGCAAGAGCTACTTCTATGCTACACAAGCTAGAAGGTAACTAGGCAAGCCACACAAGCTAAACTAGTTACAAGAGCAACAACTACTCACTAGCACAAGTATATGAAAGTAAATACAAGCTAGTGATTTGGAGAATGCAAACCACCGAGAAGAGTAGATGAGGTTGACGTGGTGATTTTTCTCCCGAGGTTCACTTGGTTGCCACCAAGCTAGTCCCCTTTGTGTCGACCACTCACTTACTGATTCGACGGCTAATAGGCGTTCACAAGCCTAGCCCACTCACTCGGGCGCCGCAAGAATCTACCCACAGGTGAGGGTAGCTCAATGACATGCTCAACTAGAGTTGCTCTTCGCGATCTCCCGCGGGGTGAGCACAATACCCCTCACAAAGCCTTCTCCGGAGTGCCGCACAATCTTCTTGCGCGCTTCGACGGAGCCTCAAGCCACCAAGCCATCTAGGAGGTGGCAACCTCTAAGAGTAACAAGCACCACCGGCTTGCAACACGATCACCTAGTGCCACACGAAGCTATCTCTCAAGGCAACGCACTAGAGATCACTCTCTCACTCAATCGGATGAACACTATCAAGTATGAGTGAGTTAGAGGGCTTCCAAACCAAGCACACTAGAGGAAACACATGCCCAAGGTGCTCAACCAGCCCCAAGGGCTGGCCAAGGGCTATAAATAGCCTCCCCATCGAAACTAGCCATTTTCCCACTAAAAAACGCATTCTACGCCCGGTCCGGACGCAAGCAATAGTGTGGGGTCTGGACCATCAACAGCGTCCGGATGCCCCCACACAGCAGAGACAGCCTGCCGTTCAAACGGCTCTGCTTCCCGCGTGCACAACAACGCGCCACATGTATCCGGACTCCACTGTTCACCGCGTCCGGACTCGACATCCTGAGCGTCCGGAAATAAATTCTGAGAACCCGAGAGCTCCTCCGAGCCACCAGCACCTCCAGACATGCGGAACAGTCCGCAACCGGACCAACGCCTGCGTCCGGACTCCTTCACCAGAGCAACACAGAGAGGGCCACACCTCCGGACGCGAGTCCGGAGTCCCCATCCGGACTAAAACCAGCGTCCGGATCCTCTGAGTCAGAGAGGGCACACTTAGGGTTAGCTTTTGGACGCATCCGTGATGGTCCGGACCAGCAGCGCCCCAGCGTCCGGACCAGTGTCCGGAGCTCACACCCGAGCCAAACCGAGCTGCCTCTTTCTTCTTGCTTCTCAAGTGCTAACACAAATATGTTCTTCACCTTGTGCATGTGTGTTAGCATTTTCACAAAGATTTTCAAAGCATTTTCACTTGATCTTACCGCGCCACTCGATCCTAATGCATCGCAAAGTTAGATCGCTCAAGTGGCACTAGATAACCGATATGCAAACAAGTTTGCCCCTCTTGATAGTACGGCTATCTATCCTAAACCCGGTCATATACTTCTCTACACACCAAATGACCGGTGAAATGAAATGCCCTATGGTTATACCTTTGCCTTGCGCATTCCATTCCATCTCCATCTCCAGTGTTGATGCAACACATGCACCAAACACTTGTCAAATGATATGATCCACTCCATATCATCACATGACCGTATTGGTTCATCGATCTTGACCTCACTTGCTCTTCACGGTTGCCTTGGTCCATCGGCGCCAAGCATCACCCGCTTGCCCTTCACACTTGCAACTGGTCCATCAAGCCAAGCCTCATCTTGATCTTCTCCACCTTGGTCCCATGACTCCATGTCATGTTTCATGTGCAATTAAGCTCCTTCGTCACACAATCACCTGTGAACTAATCTCCTGTGTATATATCACTTAAACACATATTAGTCCACCTAGGTTTTCACTCAATTACCAAAAACACACAAGGACCTTTCAATCTCCCCCTTTTTGGTAATTGATGACAACTCTACAAAGATATGGAAATTAAGATCAAATTTGGACATTATGCCATTTATCCATCATTTAAGCTCTATGCCAAGATTTGGATAAATGTCACAAAGTCCGACTTGGTAGTGTTAGCTCCCCCTACATGTGTTCTCACAAAGGTTTGAATCAAGCTTTGCACACATGCATGAATAGACATTGTGGGAGTGCTAGCACTACTAAGTGATGCTAAGGGATATAGGATAAACCTTTGAAGATACTCATGTAGTTGCACTTTTGAAGTTCATCCTTAGCACCATGGTTAGCTAGATACAACAAAAACACTAGAAACCCCGTGAGATCAACATTAGAAGCAAGGTTTCTAGATACCACGAGTAGGAACAAAAATATCTAGCTTACCAACCTATGCATGCTAGTTTATCAAATCATCATTCAAATCCTATAACTAGCATACACCACACAAGCATGCATATAAAGATAAAACTTTATGCAATATGCAAGGCAAGCACATGAATATGCACATATCAAATGCAATCAAACAAGTTCATGAGCTTGCTCCCCCTACTTGTGTGCATCTCTTGGTCATCTCTTAGTCTAAGACTTTGATCCTTTCGATCTTGTTCCCTTGTCCATATCCATGTCTCTTTCCCTTTTAGTGCATTTCCAATTGCTAATATATCTTTGTTCACTAATCTATCCCCCTTTGTCATCAATTTCCATAAAAGGTATGCTCATATTGATGCAAAGGTTGCACTAGGGTAGATGGTTGATACTTGTATCTTTTCATTTTTGATGGACACTAACATCTATGTATTGGAATGACTCTTCATGTAAGATCATTGACCATTATACCATTGAGTAGGGCAACTCCCCTTTGGTCAAAGCAATTGTCATCCAAATAAGCTTTGCAAGCAAGAGAACTATGATTTGATCACTTAAAGTCGAGGATCACTTGTACACTTGTAGGATACCACTTGTGAGATACCATTTTGTAGAATAACCACTTGAAAGGAACACTTGTGGAATATCACATGTATGCTAGAACTAGACATCTTTTGCAAGTATCAATATGAAGGTTGATACTATTTAAAATATTAGCATAAGTCTAGATACCACTTGAAGGTTATATCTTGATATTCATTTGCATTATTGTCTTGTGCTTGAACTAGATTCATCTTCATGAGCTTCTATGTTGGACTTGAACTAGAATGAATAACATAAGCTTCCAAGTCCAGTTTAAACCCTCTCTAAGCTTGTTCACACACATTGAGCGGTTATCTTATAGAGGTTGTACTTGTCACTTGATTGCAATCCAAAATAGATCAAGTACTTGGGTTTACTAGCTCATGAACAAACTCATATACTACCACTAGATCACATAACTCAATCAAGCAATAGTGGTAGGCTATAAGCATAAAATTCATTTGATTTTTCATAAATGATCACTATGTATGACTATATCCACTAAACATGTCCTAAGTAATGGATGTATGCATATGTCAAACAATTTCACCTTTGCTATGTTAGAGTAGAGGATAGTCATATATATTTCATCTCCAATTAGCAATGTGAAGTCCAATTAAGATCATGGTGAAGACCAATGAATACCAATATGAATTCCATTCTTCACCTATATGAATTGAGAACCACTAATGATCAAGTGCGCTTTCTTGTTGTGGTTGACTTGCTTCTTTCTTGATCTTTACTTTCATGAGAGAATACCAAATGATGTATCACTTGTAGATTTATGAATTGCTCTCTTTTGGGTGTTGTTTGCTTTCTTTTGATCAATCTTATTGATTTCTTCAACTAAGCATCTAAATGACCCCTAGATCACCACTTCCATGTTAGCCTTCCAAGTACCACACTTGGTTTTACCTACACAACGGAGGCAAGCCCCTACACTTACGGAGAAGTGACCTATCTCTAAGAATCATTCTTCATACTCACTTGAAGATAACTTTGTTTGATTGATTCAAATGTTGAACTCTATTTGATGAATGAACATGAATCCAATATGAGTTCAAACTATCTTGTTTAAGACCTTTTCTTTCTATCCAATGATCTCCAATTACCACTAGAACTTAAACTTTATCTTCTTTTTGAGTTTGATCTTGATCTTGATCTTGAGTACCAAAAGTGTGCCAAATACATTCCACAATCAAATGACCTTGTACTCATTGCTTATCATGCTTCTAGCTCAGACCAAAATCAATCATAGGTACCTCAATCACTTATAAACATGATTCCAACTTGAGGACCTTTCAATCTTAGTGACACTAGATAAATCCAATATTTGTCACTTTTCTGACAGATTCTGTACTCTTCAAAGAATATATCATAAATCCCAAAGTACACATCCAATGATCATGAAATTTGGTGGAGATGTGCTTTACTAAGTCATATAGCATCCATAAAAATTTGACCTTCATTGGACTAGTATATTGCTACCAGATTTCACATCTTTCCTCATAGATACATGTTGAAAACTGCTGCACATGTGTTGACAAGATCCACTCCAAAATTGAAGTATCCCTTATCCAATACCCATGAGACTTTCACAGCAACTAATACCATAAGTGTAGAGCATGCACACCAAATTTCAAGCCAATCCAAATAGATTTGATCTCTTAAACATGGCTATGATTACAGCTAGCTCAGATTTTGACTAACTGGCAGATTTGAGCAAAAAGAGCTAATCTTTTTCAAATTGGACCAAACTTGATGTTAACTTGTTTGAACACTATCTCAAGACATATATCCATTGAATTCACTTACTAAAAGTAGTCTCTTGATCATATCCATTCAAATCAACTCAAACTTGATCACTAAGCAATTAATCCATTCAAACATCTTATAGCAAGCAACTAGTGCACATATATATCCAATTCAATCAACTCATATGCACTATGTGTATATCCAATTCAAACATCTTATACACACCCAAATAAACTTGATCAAAAAGAAATATACCTTAGTAGATCATGATCAATCCATTTGCAAGCTTCAACTTGAATATTTGCAAGCCTTCAAATAATCCAATAAACCACCACAACTTGATCATGCACTTGTATGTTGTAGCACTTGGACTTCATCCTTTTTGACTTGGCATTGGGATGAGAATAGCAATAAGCTTCATTACTTGACTCAATCATATGATGAACATTATGAAGCATATTGAATCAAGCCTCCAATGCCAATAGTACCTACACACATTCATCCACTTGTTGATGGTACCCAAACTAGTTTGGGTCCTCTCAAGTTAGGAGCAACATACTTAGGCAATGCCTTAGTATGAATAGCGGGATGTTTTGCAATAGCAACCATAGAGGTACCATTACCATACCTTTCTAAGTATATGATCATCAACAATTGAAATAGGCTTAGAAGTCATACCTAGGGGACATGAATGAGCCATGTGTCCCCTTTCCCGACATGAGTAGCACACTCTCTTTGCTTGAGCCTTTTCTTCCTTGCTTATGTTGTGCTTCTCATTGTCTTGCCTCTTCTCTTTTACTTGAATCTTCATCTCAAGCTTGGTAGGACACTTCGAGGCAAAGTGTCCCATATCTTCACACTTGAAGCACTTGATGTGAGCCAAATGATTCTTCTCTTGATCTTTGCTCATCATCATCTTGTTGGCATCATGGATAGGAGTTGGATGCCTTGCTTTTGCTTTGCCACCTCTTCTTGTCTTCTTCATCATCATCCCCAAATCACCATCTTGATGGTTGATCTTGTCTTGCACTTGGGGTGTGACTTGTGGCATAGCTTGAGGCTCTACTTGTTGCTTCACCAATTGCTTGGTTGGGCACATTGAGGTGAGATGACCCCAAATGTGACACTTGAAGCACTTGACATGCTTTAGCCTCTCTTCTTCTTTCTTCAACTTGAGCATCTCTTTGTTTGGGCAACCATTTGCAAGATGTCCCATATCACGGCATATGAAGCACATGAAATGAGATAGCTTCTTTTGTTCTTGCTTCTTCATCTTTTTCTTTCCCTTGCTCTTGTTGAAGCCAACTCCATTCTTGTTACCATAGCTTCTTGTGTTTGTCAACATATGCTCAAAGGTAACTTGGGAGTTGTAGCACCTCTCTAACTTGTTGCTCATATTCTTCAATTCACTTTTGAGCTCATTGTTCTCCTTCAAAAGGTTAGTCTCACAAGACATAGAAGTAGAACAAGCATCTATATGTGAAGAACATGGCATACCAAGTAAATCATCACAAGAGGTGGATACATGCTTCTTCCCTACATCACAAAGGTTAGTAACAATATGTAGTTGATCATTTGACCCATGTGATGAGCTTTCATCATTTTTAAGGTTCATCAACTCATTTATTAGATCACCATGTTTGTGAACCAAAGCCTCATAAGATACCCGAAGATGTTCATGGTTTAGTTTTAGTTCTTCACGTGAAGATTTAAGAACATCAAGTAAGCGCTTATGTTCTTCACATGAATCTTTTAGAGTTGAGATTTTCCTTGTAGAAGCTTTGATTAGTAAAGCATGCATTTCAATTAATTCTTCATGAGAATCAACAAGTTTCTCATGAGTCATATTAAGCTCTTTTTGTGAACACATAGAAGTGTGAATTATGTTCTTTTGTTGTTCACAAGTTTTCTTTAGAGAAGAGATTTCTTTTTCTAAAGACAAGGTTTTAGTTTTCTCATTCACTAAAGACATGGTCATGCTAGCAAGTTTATCTATAAGCTCATCATATGAATCAATATGTGTTGACACAAAAAGCGTTAGGATCTGCGAACACCTCGGGCTATTACCCGAAATTCGATATCCAAGGTGTGCCAGTCGATTTGACCAGTTAATCGACAAGGACGATAACTAGAACAAAATCTGAACAAGACAACGGCGATATGCCCGGATGCCAAGACTCAGACTTGATCAGGATAACTAGAGCAGAGCTGAACGAGACAACAGCGATGTGCCCAGATGTCAAGGCTCAGATTACTCCCTCGCGGAACTTGCAAGGATTTGACGGAGATCAAGGTGATGCAGTCCATCGAAGCTTGAAGAACTCGTAGATAAGCTAAGACTAATGCAATAAAGGGTAAATTGCGGTAAAAGTAGAATAAGAGTAAATTGATTTTTTTTGATAGATTGATTCTTTACACGCAGCCCTTGGGCACATATTTATACTCCCGCATGGAGAGTTGTACAGAGACACGACTCGTACCTTCCCTAAACAAAACTCCTAACTTTAAGGAAATAACGGACTCGCGTAGGAGTCGGACCCAAATAACAATATTATTTTCCTAAACAGACAACCATATTGTTAAGGAAATAAACGACTCGTGTAAGAGTCGGACTCAAACTACTATAACAATACTGGTATAAAATCACCAGTTTCCTTATGTCCTTCCTACGATGAAAACTTTCCATCGGCAGATTCCTTCAATCCGCGACTTCCTTCTTTCGCCACCTGCAATCTTCTGCTGACATCAACCGCCACATCACCCTGTACCCATCGGCATCATCCCCTCATCGGCAATCGGCATCGGCAACATCTCCTCATCGGCAATCGGCATCGGCAACTTTTCAGTTCTGGTGACTTGACTTCACCAATTAACCCTTATCGGCAAGAATCATCCAGCTCCAATCGGCAACAAACTTATCTTTCCTACAGCATTCTTTCTCATCGATAAATTTGACTGATAACTTTCCGATGCCGATAGAAAACAGCCACCGATCAATACAAGTCTTAGCTCATTTGACACGTGCCGAAAAACGGTGTCAACACATGCCCCCCAATTTCGGAGTGTATAATATTTTACGCGCCGAAATTCTCTCTACTATAGCCGTTCTTTCTGAGATAACTACACAACTTCTTCGATCTCCGCGCACAGAACTGCAATTTATTAATAAAATTCCTCGACTATAGCGCAAACAGTTGCAAATCTAATCATATCTCCTTGATTATCGTGCACATCCACCGCAGGCCTCTCCATATTCGAGCAGAAATTCCAAAATACCCCTGACCTAGGTCTATAAAAGTTACCACGATCCAACTTACTTTTTACCCTGGACCTTCTTTCACTTTTCACCTGCCTCCGTCTTCAACCTCGGCATCTTCAACCTCAGCGGCGACTCCGAAGAACAATCTTGCGAGCCCAAGCAACAGTTCATTCCTCAAGCAGAGTACGAGCTGCAAGAACTCTTCCAAATCCAATGGCGATCCACATCAACATCCCCAAGGTAAATCCATTTCCTCCTTATTCTATTTTCTGCAAGTTTTCCTTCCGTACGAACTTCGCAATCTTTTCCCCTTTCTTTCCTTGATCCTTCCTCTTCTTTTTGAAACCTAGGAACTGTACAACAAAGTAGTTATTCCCCTTGAGCAATCCAACTTCAACTGCCTAGGCCCAATGGGAAATCCTGATCCTAGCTATCTGATCAACGCGGAAACCAACTGTATTCCCTTCAGATCCGAATGTTTCAGCCTAGGTTTATGGAAGGATACTTTCCGTTCATGGCCTAAATATACTAAGGGGTGGAAGAACTGGTACCTCAGGGTAATTAGAACGCAGCAGGTTTATTGGTCAGAGCGCAACCTAGACCAGTGCATCAGGCTCTCCATTGCCGATATGGAGAAGAACGAGAACATGATGATAGCGGCTTCTTACTTCTAGTCCGACACCATGAATGCCTTCTTATTCAGACATGGACCAGCCACTCCTACCCTTGCCTATGTGCATATGCTGACCGGTCTCGATGTCTCCTCTACCGATACCTTCACTCTGTTTAACAGGAAGGCCGAGTATAAGGTGAACACTCGTAATATTGGAGGCTGGACCGGTTACATCCAGAAGTACCAAAAACCTGGATCGGTAGGACAAAGAGAGCATGCTATCTTTCTGAACATGTGGCTGGAGAAGTTCATCTTTTGTGGCAAAAAAGTCGGACCGACCACAATGTACCTCCCAGCAGCAGAACTCCTAGCCGATGGAATAAGACTCCCTCTCGGCCGATATCTTCTTGGATCGGTATACCGCCTCTTACACCAAGTGTCTAAGAAGTTACTGCTAGGCGAGTCCATCGGCAACCTCGGGGGTCCCTGGTGGTTCATAAACATGTGGCTGGACGCACACATGTACAAAGTCCTTCAGTTTGACTTGTTCGCCCAACAATTTCCAAGGGATATATCGGAAAATTATATATTCAATGATGATGAATCGGTAACTCGTCCTCCACTCAACTTCGGAGAGGCCATCATAGTACTGCCAGGAACCGATGCCGATGCAGACCAGTTTGGCAGATTCTTTCAGAAATTTTATAATGGAATCCCTGCTTCAGAACGGCTCTGGTGGCCATATATTGATTAGGACAACCGATTCCCCTTGTTATTCAACCTCACTGATTGGAACGTGCCTCAGAATGAGGTGATCATGAAGGCCAGCATTGTTCCCCGAGCTATTCCAGTTAACATTTTCGGAACTGGGAAGAATGCTCCTCCGTCCTTCGAGTTTTATTACCCAGCGGTAGCGGCAAGACAACTGGCATTCGGCCAACTGCCAATCAAGCTTTGCTATGCCAAGGTGATAAAACCAAGGCAAATCATCTCCAGCGCCGTAGACTGGAACAAGGTCGTCAACCTCCCCCCAAATGCCGATACTTCAGATATTGACTTATCCTCCTGGGCACCAACATCCTTCATCACGGAGGAATACAAATTCTGGTGGCAAGAATGGAGATATCAACTATTTGCCAAGTCATCACACTACTATCGGCATATGATTGACGCCAATCACGTCATTCCCGATGATGCAGTAAGTTTTTAATCCTGATGCATTCCTCATTACTTTATTCCTATCATTGGCATCTGACCTTCTTATGCTTAACAGGTTGACGATCCAATCCCTAAAATGAGCAGGAGTGGCAAACCTTTCAATCTCCGAGTGATGAGTCCTATATCACTCATCGGCAATAATGCCCCCACACTGGCTGCCTTCACCCCTCAGAAGGTACCTAAGGTTACTCTCAAGCCCAAGTCGACGCCTACTACTCCATCGGCTATTGCGGCCATCTTAGCACGGGCTTTTGCAATAAACTTAACCTTTACTTATACCGATTACATCCTCCTCATCGGCAATTTTTTATTTATATAACTTGTACCAAATATCTTTCAGATGGCGAAGTCATCGGCAGCTGCCACAAACATACAAGCTTCTCCAACTCCTGCTGCCGATGCCCCCTAGGTTTCACAACAAAAACGGGCCGGTTCACCAACTGCTGCCCCAAAAAAGAAGCGCCTGAGGCTAGCCACACCAACGGCATCACCAACTCCTGCCGATACACCAACAGAAGAACTGCCATTGGCATCTACTCCTGAACAGCCAACAGATGTAACTCCGATCCACGAAACAATGGCACCGCTGCAGGAACCAGATGCAACATCGGTATTGGCACCAGATGAAAATCCTGACCAGAGGACGACATCACCATCACAGGAGCCACCCACTGCAGCAGAAACAGCGCCAGCAACAGCACCAACGGCGTCAACCGCTCCTCCAGCAGAAGCTTGTTCATCGGCAACTGCTACCGATCTCCAGGATGAGGCTGTACCAGCCGACATGCCAAGTCCCAGGCAAGAAGTCCGCTTCAAGATGGTAAGTTGGTTACCTAAAAATTTGCAGTATAACCTTATGATCGGCACATCTTAACTTCTTCTTTTTCAGGCCCAAGACTTCCCAGACAGCTTGTTTTCCTTCGACGTCAACCTCCAGGACGAGGACGAAAACCATGAAGGCCCTGCTCCAGCAGACAGCTTGTTCTCCTTCGCCATTAACATTCCCGATGAGGACAAGGACGAAGAAAGCTCTGCTCCAACTTTATCGGTAGAAGTCAAAGTCAAGCTGGAAACGTTACTATCTCTACTGTAACAAGATACGCCCAATCTTGTTCAAGACACCACCGCAGCAAAGATAGCCTTCAAGGACATCCAAGGCCACTTATCTGCCGATACAGAGGAAATACTCTTCCAGGCGGCATTCCTTGAAAGCAAGCAACTCCAGTATCAAAGACTTTCCCGTTGCATAGCCGATAGGACTGCTCGGTCTAAGACTGAGGAAGAGATGCTCAAGTTCAAACAAATTGCCGACGAGAAGCACAAGAGCATCGGCCAAGCAGAAGCCTCCGGCACCAATCTCGAGCAAGAAATCGCTCAGTTATCGGCAAGGAAAGAAGAGTTGTTGACTGAATTGAAAAGGGTCGAAGAAACCCTGAACATAGCCAATCAAAAGAAAGCTCAACTACCCGATACCATCAAGGCTCTGCGACAAGAAAGAGACCAAAACGCCCGACAAGCCATCTTGTTGAAGAAGAAGATCAAGCCTGTCGAAGGGTCTGCCGACGCCGATGCCAAGGAGATGGAGGAAATAGATCAAATTCGCCTGTGTGCGATATCAGCCATCCAATCCTTGTAATTTATCATAATTCATCATATCGGCAAATATAACATTGGTACTTGATTTTGCTCTGTAATGTAATGTCAGTACAACTTTTACCGATGCTTATATAACTTTTCTTTCCATCGTCACTCAACTGAGCATTTTATGCATGTACCCAAATACTAGGGTAATATTTCTTCAAGTATTTACTGTTGATCGCTCTAGAGAACGCAACTCCTTCGAGAGTTTCTAAAATATAAGCATTACCAGGAGCAAATTATTTTATCCGATAAGGACCCTCCCAATTAGGAGACCATTTTCCAAACTTAGAACTCTTAGTCCCAATCGGTAAAATCAACTTCCACACCAGATCACCATCGGCAAATGCCTTTACCTTTACTTTCTTGTCATACCACCTAGCAACCCTTTTCTTATTTTCCTCAATGCTGATCAGAGCCCTCAACCGATGACCTGCTAAATCTTCTAACTCATCCTTCATAAGAGTATCATAATCATCGGTTGTCAATTGATCTTGAGAAGACAATCGCCTAGAACCAGTTTTAATTTCCCAAGGCAGGACAGCATCGTGTCCATAGACCAACTGATACGGCGAAACTTTGGTTGCACCATGACAAGCCATCCGATACGACCATAAGGCTTCATTTAACACTATACGCCACCTTCTAGGGTTTTCTTCAATTTTGCGCTTGATAAGCTTGATGACTCCTTTATTAGTTGCTTCAGCTTGACCATTAGCTTGGGCATAATAAGGGAAGAATTCAATACCTTGAACCCCATATTAGCAGCAAATTCATCAAACTCTCCTGATGTGAACATAGTTCCTTGATCGTAGTAATAGTTTGAGGAATACCAAATCGTTAAACAATATGTTCTTTTACAAAATCTACCATGTTTGCCGATGTTACCTTCTTCAAAGGAATCGCCTCAACCCATTTTGTAAAGTAATCGGTAGCAACCAGTATAAACTTGTGCCCTTTGCTTGATGGCAGATAAATCTGACCAATGAGATCAATGGCCCATCCTCTAAACGGCCAAGGCTTGATTATAGGATTCATTGTCGATGCAGGTGCCCTCTGGACATTACCAAACCTCTGACAACCCTGGCACCCTTTAAAATAGTTGAAGCAATCTTCAAGAATTGTCGGCCAATAATATCCATTCCGCCTAATCATCCACTTCATCATGAATGCCGATTGATGTGCCCAACACACACCTTCATGGATTTCACCCAACAACTCTTTTGACTCTTCTTTACCAAGGCATCTGAGCAGGACCCCATCAATTGTCTGATAATACAATTCATCGTCAAGGAGCACATACTTAGTAGCTTGAAACCTTAGACGCCTTTCAACCTTCTTAGACGGATCTTTTAAGTAATCGGCGATTTCCTTTTTCCAGTCATCGGCAACCTTTACCAATGTCATGACTTCCTGAATCGGCTGATATCCTGAAGCATTCTGTGCTAACCGATTAGCCTCTTCATTATGCAATCTAGGAATATGCTCAAGGCGATACTCTTTGAATTCTTTCAATAATTGTAAACATCTGTCATGGTGTGCAATCAACACTTCACTTTGGCATTCATATACCCCAGTCAATTGATTGATCACCAACATAGAGTCGCCAAAAATTTTAACAGCATCGGCACGCACTTCTCTGAGTAATTCCAACCCCTTTATTAAAGCTTGATATTCAGCCTGATTGTTTGTCGATGTAGCAACAATCGGCAACGAAATCTCATACTTCCGTCCTCGGGGTGAAATTAAGAGAACACTGATGCCTGCTCCTTCTTTGCATGTGGATCCATCAAAGAACAAAGTCCAAGGAGAAATCTCTACAGAGCATACCATGTTGCAATGCTGAGTAACAAAATCGACCATTACTTGACCCTTAACTGTCTTAGCCGATTCATACCTCAAATCAAATTCTGAAAGTGCCAGAATCCACTTACCGATTCTTCCACTTAACATCGGCATTGACAGCATATACTTGACCACATCCTCTTTGCATATAACTGTGCATTCAGTCGATAATAAATAATGCCTCAATTTGATGCAAGAGAAATATAAACATAAGCACAATCTCTCTATGGCCGAATACCTGGTCTCAGCATCCACTAACCTTCTGCGCAAATAATATATTACACGTTCTTTCCCTTCAAATTCTTGAATTAAGGCTGATCCGATAACACCGTCATCGGCAGACAAATACAATCTGAAAGGCTTCCCGTGTTGAGGTGGAACCAAGACTGGAGGGTTTACCAGATATTTTTTGATCTCCTCCAAGGCTAACTGCTGTTCTCTTTTCCATGTAAACTCTTGATTAGCTTTCAGCTTTAACAATGGACTAAAAGATTTAATCTTACCATATAAGTTGGATATAAATCTTCTAATGAAGTTAATCTTGCCGATCAAGGATTGCAGCTCAGTTTTGTTTGTAGGAGCAACCACTTTGTAAATTGCATCAATAGGTTTTCTACCGATCTCGATGCCTCTCTGATGCACCATAAAACCCAGAAATTGACCTGCCGATACACCAAATGCAAACTTGTTAGGATTCATCTTAAGCCCATGTTCCCTTGTGCATTCAAGGATTTTTCGCAAATCGGCAAGATGCTTCTCAAAATTTCCAGACTTGACCACCACATCATCAATGTAGATTTCAACTATCGTGTCGATGTACTTATGAAAGATAAAATTCATTGCTCTTTGATAAGTGGCACCGGCATTCTTCAAGCCAAAAGTCATGACAACCCACTCAAATAAACCGACATGACCTAGACATCTGAAAGAAGTCTTGGATATGTCCTCTTCAGCCATGAGTATCTGATTATATCCAGCATTACCATCCATGAAGCTAATGATTTGATGTCCAGCAGCAGCATCAATCAGCAGATCGACAACGGGCATTGGGTAACCATCCATCGGCGTGGCCTTGTTGAGATTCCTGAAATCAATACAAACACGAAGTTTTCCATTTTTCTTATACACAGGAACCACATTAGAAATCCATTCGGCATATCGGCATTGCCGAATAAATCCAGCTTCGATTAACTTTGTAATCTCAGCCTTAATGTCAGGAAGAATGGTAGGATTGCATCGGCGCGCAGGTTGCCGATGTGGTTGAAAACCAGACTTAATAGGTAACCGATGTTCAACTATCGATCGGTCTAAACCAGGCATTTCTGTATAATCCCAAGCAAAACAATCTTTGTATTCCTTTAATAAATCAGTCAACCGGTGTTTACATTGGGAATCTAACTTAGCACTAATAAAAGTTGGCCTATATTTATACCATCGCTGATGTCTATCTCGAGTAAATCATCGGCGGATGTGAAGCCCTGTCCCAGTTTTCCATCATCAGCGAATCGATCCATTAAAACTCTTCTTCAGGACCGACTGCTTGGATCGGTGTAATGCGGTAATCGGCAACTTTGAGGAACTCTGTGTCCCAGACTTCACCGGATATGCACCTGGTTTGCTCATAAGTTTCCGATTCTGCCGACGTAACGATCGATGGGGCTTCACTTCAGACGACCTCAATCCTGTCTCTGACCCACTGCACAAGGCTTTGAAGCATGGTGGAAGGAACACAGCAATTGGCATGCATCCAATCCCTTCCTAGGAGCAAGTTGTAGGTGCCTTTGCCACTGATCACAAAAAATGTTGTCGGTAAAGTTTTACTGCCGATGGTTAACTCAACACATACGGCTCCCATGGTTGGCGACACATTGCCTTCAAAGTCCTTGAGCTTCATGTCCGTCTTGACTAAGTCTTGGTCGCTTTTTCCAAGCTTTCTAAACATGACATATGGCATTATGTTTATCGATGCCCCACCATCCACCAACATCTTTGTCACGGGCTGTCCATCTACTTTGCCCTTAACAAACAGAGCCCTCAGGTGCTGCCTTTCATCATCGGCAGGCTTCTCAAAGATAGCTGCCATCGGATCCAAGACCAATTGCGCCATCTCTGCAGTTTCTTTATCGTCGCTGACAGGTGCCATGAACTCCATCAGCAATATGACAACCATATTGATTTCTGCCGATGGATCCCTATCCTTGCGCTTTGGCCTCCACTACTTTTCCCTTGAAGGATCTTCATTGTCATACAAGTCATTTCGGCGTTCGTGCTGAATTCTCCTTTTCTGAGTTTTTGTTAGACCCTTAGGGCACCACTGAGGAAGCTTGGTTTTCCAGACAGGCTGGTGCTGCCTCTCATTGTTTGCATCGGCACCACTCCTGATGTTTGGATCTCTGGAGAATATTTCTTCATCAGGCACTCTTGCATTGGCCATCTCCTCCAGCTCCTCTTGATCAACACGCCTGCCAAGCCTGTTATGTGCGCTGAGTTTGCCCCCCAGTCGGTCATGTGCCGATTTCTTCTCTCTGAGCGGCTTGGCATACCTGGATGCTCGATCATCAAAACGAGGTTTCTTACCTGACCGATCGGCAGTGTAGTACCCATTGCATTCAGGACAATTATCGGCAGTGGGTAGTTTGATGCCTTCCACCCAATAATGAACGAAGAAGGGACACTTCCAGTGATCCTTATGCCGAAGCCATTCTTGATGTTCTTCTTCTTCTTGCCGATATCGCTCCTTTTGCGATTGCCGATACTCTTGCCTTGGTTGCTTGTGTGTGATGATAACACCAGGAGCCCTCTTGGCACTGCTACCCGCATCGGCAACTTTCTTGCCTTTTCTGTCATCGGCAAACCTCCTTTCATCACGCTCAGTTACTTGATGGTTAGGATCTATCGATGCATTCTTCCTGGCAGCTTCCGATGTCAGCACTTTAGTTTTTCCACTAGTCTCCACCATATAATTTGCAAAAAGGGTCCTGATCAATCTTCATCGGTTTCTAGACTTTAGAATTTTCAAATTTGATGCGTCCAGATTCAATCTCTGACTGCAATTGCTGCCTGAATACCTTGCAGTCATTGGTACTGTGCGAAGTCGCATTGTGCCACTTGCAATACCTGATCTTTCTGAGCTCTTCGGCCGATGGAATTACTTGGTTAGGCGCTAACTTGATTCGTCCTTCTTGAAGTAATAAGTCAAACATCCTATCGGCCTTGGTGATGTCAAAGGTGAACCTTTCAGCTTCCTTTTGACCGAATGGACAAGACACATATTTCTTATCCTTCACCCATTCGGCCGCACCAATGCTTAGTTCTTCATCGGAATCCTCTTCTTGCTCGATGAAGGTCACCTTCTTATTCCAAGTCTTCTTCGGCTCAAAAGTCCTGACGTCTTGATCGGCAATTTTCTGCACAAGGTGGCTTAGACTTTCAAACTCTTGAGACACATACTTATCTTTGATATGCGGCAGCAATCCTTGGAAGGCCAAATCTGCCAATTGTCGATCATCAAGCACCAAGTTGTAGCACTTGTTCTTCGTGTCTTACAGCCTCTGGACAAAGCTTTCCACCGATTCGTCGTTACTTTGCTTCAACTTGACCAAATCGGTAAGCTTCTTTTCATGTACGCCCGCGAAGAAATACTTGTGAAATTGTTTTTCTAGATCGGCCCAAGTAATCACAGAGTTTGGAGGTAATGATATGAACCATGTGAATGCCGATCCAGACAATAATGATGAGAACAATCTCACCCTTAATTCCTCTCTGCTGGCAGCTTCTCCACACTGGATGATGAAGCGGTTGATGTGCTCCATCGTTGATGTGTCATCTTGGCCGGAGAACTTAGTAAAATCAGGCACCTTGTACCGATTTGGGAGAGGAATTAAATCATATACTGGAGGATACGGTGTCCGATAAGAATACGTATTAACCTTGGGTTTAATGTCGAATTGTTCTTTCATCACTTCGGCAATCTTATCGGTCCAATATGCATCCTGCTCTTGCCGACTCATTGGTTGGTTGTTGACTGGTGGAGCCGGCTGATGCGCCTCTTCAAGTCTTGGTAGAAGATGGTTCGGGATAGTTGGTATGGGCACAACACCAGTCATCTGAACGTTATGCATCGGCTGACTTGCCGATGGGTAATTTTGCACATTCACTGGATTATACTGTGGCATTATATTCATCGGTTGCTGTACCGATGCTCCATTCTGAATGTTTGCTGGACTTCCATACTGATGCATTAGTACGCCAGGCTGTTGAACCGGCGGCTGACTAGTCCATCCAGGATTATAAATCATCGGCATGTGACTTATCGATGGCTGATAGCTGACTGACACCTGCATAGGTTGACTTCCAGTTGCTACACTGTATTGCATCAGCACAGAGCTTGCCGATGGTGGCATCAGAGGTATTTTAGGAATCACTTGGAAATCTTCTGATGGCACTTGTACAGTTGGAGAGGACGTAGAATAATGCATCATAGGGACCACCGGCTGCGATTGCATTGCCGATGCCATGGAGCCCTTCCCAGCTGAACTTTCTCCCTGCACCAGATTAGAACCAGTAGATGGATTTGAAGGCATACCGTAACCCCACCAGTTGGCAGGAGCTGGATGATTCTGGATAGCAAGCCCTGACATTGCCGACGCCGTTGAATCTGTATTGAGCTTGGTGACGCTTTCAGGACTCGGCCTTGGCGGTGTAGCCACATCGGCAGACGGATCCACAGGAGTGAAAGACGCCATTGGGGCTGCCGATGGGTTTATAGATGCCGATCCAGGTTGATGATACGCTGGACCAACATACTGAGGTGCATGTCCTTCTTTGAATGATTGCATAATAGCATTGTATACGGTATTGGACAGCACACTGGAGTGGCTAATTAATGCTTGATTTAACGCAGAATTAACCATCTCTTGTAACTTACCAGGATTGGCATCATACGTGACCTACCGCGGCAACGGCGGATCTTGCTTCTGGATTGCTTCGCCGCTCCTGCTTAGGCTGAAGGATTTCAGATACAATTGCTTGTACTCCTCCATAGCCCACTCCATCGCCAGCCTCTGATCATCTTTTAGATCGGCCTCAGAGACTTCAATGACGTTCCTTTGGTTGACATCGGAGTTATCACCCATGATAGATGTATAATTTGTCCTACCGAGCGTGCCAAAAGAGGTGTTGACACAAAAAGCGTTAGGATCTGCGAACACCTCGGGCTATTACCCGAAATTCGATATCCAAGGTGTGCCAGTCGATTTGACCAGTTAATCGACAAGGACGATAACTAGAACAAAATCTGAACAAGACAATGGCGATACGCCCGGATCCCAAGACTCAGACTTGATCAGGATAACTAGAGCAGAGCTGAACGAGACAACAGCGATGCGCCCAGATGTCAAGGCTCAGATTACTCCCACGCGGAACTTGCAAGGATTTGACAGAGATCAAGGTGATGCAGCCCGTCGAAGTTTGAAGAACTCGTAGATAAGCTAAGACTAATGCAATAAAGGGTAAATTGCGGTAAAAGTAGAATAAGAGTAAATTGATTTTTTTTGATAGATTGATTCTTTACACGTAGCCCTTGGGCACATATTTATACTCCCGCATGGAGAGTTGTACAGAGACACGACTCGTACCTTCCCTAAACAAAACTCCTAACTTTAAGGAAATAACGGACTCGCGCAGGAGTCGGACCCAAATAACAATATTATTTTCCTAAACAGACAACCATATTGTTAAGGAAATAAACGACTCGTGCAAGAGTCGGACTCAAACTACTATAACAATACTAGTATAAAATCACCAGTTTCTTTATGTCCTTCCTACGATGAAACTTTCCATCGGCAGATTCCTTCAATCCGCGACTTCCTTCTTTCGCCACCTGCAATCTTCTGCTAACGTCAACCGCCACATCACCCTGTACCCATCGGCACTCCATGCCCATCGGCATCATCCCCTCATTGGCAATCGGCATCGGCAACATCTCCTCATCGGCAATCGGCATCGGCAACTTTGCAGTTCTGGTGACTTGACTTCACCAATTAACCCTTATCGGCAAGAATTATCCAGCTCCAATCGGCAACAAACTTATCTTTCCTGCAGCATTCTTTCTCATCGGTAAATTCGACTGATAACTTTCTGATGCCGATAGAAAACAGTCACCGATCAATACAAGTCTTAGCTCATTTGACACGTGCTGAAAAACGGTGTCAACAACATGATCAACAACATTGCTATTTGATACCTTTGTGTCACCTTGTTACATAGAGCAATGTGATGATGTAGGAGAGCTTGTGATAGTACAACCACCAACCGAGCATGAACCATCTTCATCACCATCAAGTGTGCATGGAGTAGCATCATCATTTGCAACACTTGTGGCATCATCATAT
The DNA here is from genome assembly GCA_022036555.1 of Microstegium vimineum. Lineage (NCBI taxonomy): Eukaryota > Viridiplantae > Streptophyta > Magnoliopsida > Poales > Poaceae > Microstegium > Microstegium vimineum. Next base: position 22,693,930 of record CM039119.1, on the reverse strand, counting down.
TTCATCTTGTCAAGTGAACTTGTAGTAGATTGATCATCATCATCTTCACTTGACCATGAGGTGGAGCAATCTTCCACAATCACCAAGTTGTGGTCATGCTCAACATCATCATGCCCCACTAACTTATCACCATCACTTGAGACCGTCCCATATTTTTCAATGAGATAGGACCAAATCTCATGAGGTGTCTTCATGTCCATGATCTCTCCAAATATGCATCTACTCAAAGATCTATACATGATGTTAGTAGCTTGGATTTCGAGATCTAGCCATTTCTCTTGTGCTTGGGTTAGGTTCTCTTCATCCCACACATGAGAAAAGCCTACATCTACGATCCACCACATTTGAGGGCAAATAAATTTAAAATTGCATATCATCCAATTTTTCCACCGTGCAAAGTGTGTGCCATCAAAAATGTGTGGACACTCAACATATAGCCCATAAGTCGCCATCCTCTCAGGTCGGTAAATACCACAAATGAGAGACCAAGCTCTGATACCATGTGTAGGGTCGAGATGGCAGACTAGAGGGGGGGGTGAATAGTCCTTTCTAAAACTTATGCACAATGGCTAACCAAAACAAATGCGGAATTAAAACTATCGGTCTAGCCAAGACTACACCCCTCTATCTATAACTTTAGCACCTAGCAAAAGATCCTAATTGGGCTCACTAAGGTGCAAAGCTAGGGAGAGCTCACCTAAACAATTCTAGGTTGCAAGGTCACACAAACCTAAGCAACTAGTATTCTAAGCACAACGGGAGCTCCTACTCATACTAGTAAGCAAAGCACAAATCACCTAAGCTCACTAGCAATGCTCTCTAGCAAGACTACACAAGTCAACTAGAGAGCTCAATTTACTTAGCTACACAAACTAAGCAATGTGACTAACAAGGCTACTCAAGCCAATTAGCCACGCAAGAGCTACTTCTATGCTACACAAGCTAGAAGGTAACTAGGCAAGCCACACAAGCTAAACTAGTTACAAGAGCAACAACTACTCACTAGCACAAGTATATGAAAGTAAATACAAGCTAGTGATTTGGAGAATGCAAACCACCGAGAAGAGTAGACGAGGTTGACGCGGTGATTTTTCTCCCGAGGTTCACTTGGTTGCCACCAAGCTAGTCCCCGTTGTGCCGACCACTCACTTGGTGATTCGGCGGCTAATAGGAATTCACAAGCCTATCCCGCTCACTCGGGCACCACAAGAATCTACCCACAGGTGAGGATAGCTCAATGACATGCTCAACTAGAGTTGCTCTTCGCGATCTCCCGCGGGGTGAGCACAATACCCCTCACAAAGCCTTCTCCGGAGCGCCGCACAATCTTCTTGCGCGCTTCGATGGAGCCTCAAGCCACCAAGCCGTCTAGGAGGTGGCAACATCCAAGAGTAACAAGCACCACCGGCTTGCAACACGATCACCTATGCCACACGAAGCTATCTCTCAAAGCAACGCACTAGAGATCACTCGCTCACTCAATCGGATGAACACTATCAAGTATGAGTGAGTTGGAGGGCTTCCAAACCAAGCACACTAGAGGCAACACATGCCCAAGGTGCTCAACCAGCCCCAAGGGCCGGCCAAGGGCTATAAATAGCCTCCCCATCGAAACTAGCCATTTTCCCACTGAAAAAACGCTTTCTGCGCCCTATCCGGACGCAAGCAATAGTGTGGGGTCCAGACCATCAACAGCGTCCGGATGCCCCCACACAGCAGAGACAGCTTCTCTATTTCACCCTCCGGACGCAACCTCCGGTTGCGCGTACTGCGCTGTCCGGACAAATGGCCATGTGTCCGGTCGCCTGTCGTTCAAACGGCTCTGCTTCCCGCGCGCACAGTAGCGCGCCACACGTATCCGGACTCCACTGTTCACTGCGTCCGGACTCGACATCCCGAGCGTCCGGAAATAAATTCTGAGAACCCGAGAGCTCCTCCGAGCCACCAGCACCTCTGGACGCGCGGAACAGTCCGCAACCGGACCAACGCCTGCGTCCGGACTCCTTCACCAGAGCAACATAGAGAGGGCCACACCTCCGGACACGAGTTCGGAGTCCCCATCCGGACTAAAAACAGCGTCCAGATCCTCTGAGTCAGAGAGGGCACGCTTAGGGTTAGCTTCCGGACGCATCCGCGATGGTCCGGACCAGCAGCACCCCAGCGTCCGGAGCTCACACCCGAGCCAAACCGAGCTGCCTCTTTCTTCTTGCTTCTCAAGTGCTAACACAAATATGTTCTTCACCTTGTGCATGTGTGTTAGCATTTTCACAAAGATTTTCAAAGCATTTTCACTTGATCTTAGCATGCCACTCGATCCTAATGCATCGCAAAGTTAGATCGCTCAAGTGCCATTAGATAACCGATATGCAAACAAGTTTGCCCCTCTTGATAGTACGACTATCTATCCTAAACCCGGTCATATACTTCTCTACACACCAAATGACCGGTGAAATGAAATTCCCTATGGTTATACCTTTGCCTTGCGCATTCCATTCCATCTCCATCTCCAGTGTTAATGCAACACATGCACTAAACACTTGTCAAATGATATGATCCACTCCATATCATCACATGACCGTATTGGTTCATCGATCTTGACCTCACTTGCTCTTCACCGTTGCCTTGGTCCATCGGCGCCAAGCATCACCCGCTTGCCCTTCACACTTGCAACCGGTCCATCAAGCCAAGCCTCATCTTGATCTTCTCCACCTTGGTCACATGACTCCATGTCATGTTTCATGTGCAATTAAGCTCCTTCGCCACACAATCACCTGTGAACTAATCTCCTGTGTATATATCACTTAAACACATATTAGTCCACCTAGGTTGTCACTCAATTACCAAAAACACACAAGGACCTTTCAGTCGCGCATGGCCCCTTCGGGGGTGGAATCCCTTCCGTCGCACATGAAGCATTCCCGCAAGGGGCCCTCGCGAACTTCGGGAGTGACGCGTTCCGTCCCCGTACTGTCAGAGCTGGAGAGAGTCAGGTCTTCCTCGGTTAGGAGGTCATAAAATGATTCGATGGTTCCCACGAACTCGTCGTCCGAGGTGTCGGTCATCTTTAGAGCGATGAGCCGTTCAAGGATGGATGCGGCGCTTACGAGACCGAACAGGTATGTGACTGGACACCTTCCTCCAACGGTGCGCCTCCTTTGATTTGGATGGTTGCGTCTACGTGAGAGAGTGCCTGTCTCAGCGCACGACTCGAAGAGGGTCATGGTGCCGTGCAGCCCTCGACACGCCAGCGTGGCCTGTGTCTGTGAAGAAGCGGGCGGTCGCTGTCTTCGGAGGATTGCTCGTCCGAGGCGTAGTACGCCATCCGTCCCGCAGTAGGTTTCCTCCCCGCGCCGTGGTCGGGGAAGGGATTGTCGGCGCACTCCTTGGTGTCCTGGTGGACCTCCTCCGTTGCGGTGACGACTCCAAGGTGACTGTCGTCCGTTGGCGTTTCTTCGCCGTCGGAGCTGGGGTCCAAGTCCCGAAGGTAGTCATACTGGGAGCACAAAAAATGCAACACGGCGTGCTCGGCCGCGTAATCAATTTCATGGCCGTCATCGTCAGAGTCCCCCACACAGTTCATGAACATCTCAAGCGGGTGGAGCCCTTTGTTGTCGTCCCGAGGAGTTTCTTCCCCGAGTCCAGTGAGGTTGGCTCCGGGGCCTCGTGGCCTGAAGGTCTCAACCGGTGCATCCCCACGTAGAGCCGGGGGGCCCTTGTCCGAACGGGTCATGGTGTCGACGACCTGGTCCGGCGAGGGCAGCACGCGGGTGAAGGTCCCATCCGGGGAGCAGATGAACTCCAGGCTTCCAAAGCGGATGAAGGAGAGCCCAGGGTTGTCGGAGTTGCAGGAGGCCATTCAAAACCACTAAAACGTCGCGACACGCGATGCCCCCACCTGGCACGCCAACTGTCAGTGTTTAGAAACTACCAACGAGTAAATTTGTATGCGTGTCGGGTTCCGAATGGTGAGACAAAGAGACAAGAGGATTATACTTGTTCAGGCAAGAAATCCCTATGTCCAGTGTGTAGCTGCTCGTGTTCCTTATCTCTGCTTGGAGGGGGATTACAAGTTGGTCGAGAGAAGGGGTATGAGCCCAAGTCTCTGAGTGCGTCGGTGAGCGAGTGTGTTCTAGCTCTATTGCTTTGTTGTTCGATTGTTCGATGTCTCTCGTCGTCTCCCTCGCCCTCCTTTTATAGTAGCAAGGAGCTCAAGGGAGTTACAAGTGTGTGCCGCAAGGAATCTACCTGGGAGATGGTGCCTTATCCTTGCCTTCTCCCAGAAGGATGAGGAGTACTCATAATACTATATTCCTATTGTCCATGTACTTGGTCAGAGACTAGGTGTTGTGTCGGCCCCTCGCCGCACCGCCGGAGAATACGGGGGGGTCCGGTTAATCCCAAGTAGGATAGAGGCATGGTTTCTTGTTGTTCCGTCGGCTGGTACAACGTTGTACCTTCCTCCAATTCTTTTTGTGTACGGCGAGATTCCTCCATGCTTGGCCAATGGACTCCGTTATTCAGAGGGGCCCCCTGTACCCGTCGTACCTTCATTCGATGAGCTCCTGTAGGGGCCGGGGATGTGTGAGACTGACTCCGCTTTGTGAGAGCATGATTCCTACCTGTCCAGGAGCCCTGCTTTGTCCCGTCCCGATTGGGGAACTTGACATGTCCTCATTCGGGTAGGAGCCGGGGTGTTATCCTGAGCCTCGGATTATACGGGGCGTACGATTCTACGTGGTTTTGTACCTCCATTCTTATCTTGTAGAGAGTGCGTCGTCAACAGCTAAGGACTAGTGGCCTCCTCACTTCGGATAGGGGTAAAGAGGTCTTTCCTTTACTGTTGTCATGCCTCCGGGAACCAATGGCCTCACTGGGAAAACCCAGATTGGTTCAAGCTAGAGAGTGCCGACGTGGATGGAGATATGGGCATGTCTTCCCTAGGACGTCGGGCGAGACGGAGTCACGTCTGCCCAGGGCACGTCTGCCCGGGGTGCGTCAACCTTCGTGGGCCGGCTAGATGGTAATCCCCGCACCCCTCCCCCCCCCATGGGCCTATGGGCCGTGGCGGTTTAGCTTTCATGGGCTTCTTGCTTCCTCTCGGATGGTTGTTGATTATTTTTGAAAGTTTACTGTTAAATTAGGTATCTGATACGATGTGATACATAGCGAGGAGCATAGTGAGCTTAAGGCTAGGCCTACTTTGCTTGGTGCATGCAAGTCCTGCTTAGGCTTGCGATCTGAGTTGGCACAGAAGGAGGCTAGGATTGTTGTGCTAGAGAAATCCAACTCAGATAGCACTTGTGAGTCTGATCGCTTTGAGGCTTTGGAGCTTGAGATCGAGTCATGTAGACACGATAAGATGCATACCGAGGAGGAAAACACATACCTTCGAACCCTCTTGAGTTGGGTGTTTTGAAGAGAGTCATAGTTGGGCATGATGCTTAGCCAGTTGTTGATGTCAAAAATGGGTCCTGACGTCATCCACTGCGCAAGGCCTGCAGATACCATGCAGAAGCAGAGTCTTGATCTCCTAAACCTCTTAAGCGGCTAGGCCACTTCGAATGATTCGGTCTCAATGCATGCCAGTCAATTTGACCTACAATTGACAAGTGAAAGCTCTATAGTGATTTTGGTAATTGATGAAACCTAATTACTAACTCTATTCTAAGTGGATGAATAGGTTAGTACATGTGATGATGTCAAGTGGTGGAGCAAGCAAGGTAGCTAGGAGAGAAGAGCCACAAGATCATGGATGATCAAGATTGGAGCTCACACTTGGACAAATGGTGAAAAGGATAAAACCCTAAGCACTCAAGGCAAAGGTATATGCTAGGGCCTTTTTCCATTTTGGTGATCAAGACACTTAGTGAGTGTGATCACATTTAGGATAAGCAACCGTACTATTAAGAGGGGAAAAATGGTATGTGGTTGCAATTGTCAAGTGCCATTTGGTGAATCAAATCATGCATGTGCATATAACCTAATGAGCAACCCTTGAAAAAAATGCTAACACACAAGCACAAGTAGTGGAACACTTGGTTTTAGCACATGTGAACAAGGGGAGAAGTTAGAAGTGGATTCTAACTGAGCCAGAGGCTCTGGACCAGTCGTGTAGGGGAGCTCCGGACCAATCTCCATCGATCCGATGGCATGGACCTGACAGTCAACAGAGAAGGTGAAGGCGTCGGACTAGGTGAACTAGTCCGGAGGTGAGCTTCGGACAAGGTCCGACGTGTTGTTCGGGGTTTTGGAGCTCTCTGTTATGTGTCGGACTCGAGGGCTTGGCTCCGGACCAAAGGGCTTTGGACCGTTGTGAAGTTCTAACGCTTGGCAACTTTGCGCGACAACAGCTAGATTCAAATGGTCGGTACATGTGGCGCTCGGGGAAGGCATCGAACTAGAGCTCCGGACCATGTGCATTGGTCCAGAGGTCTGGACAGACTGGTCCAACGCTCGCGATTCAGACAAAACAAGTGCATAACGGCTAGCTCCTTGTGAGGGGCTATTTAAGGTGTTTGGCCAGCTCTAGCTCACTATCTTGCACTCTTGGACTTTGCATACACATTGTGATCTATTGCCATACACTCCCACTCATCTCATACTTGCTTGTTCATCCATTTGTGAGATTTGAGTGAAACAAGTGCATTACATGAAGTGAGTTCATCTAGTGGCACTTGGGAGTTGTTTCTCGCTGCGGTTTTCTTGTTACTCTTGGTGATTGCCATCACCTAGATGGTTTGGAGCAGCGGAGATGGTTTGGGAAGATTGGTGATTGTTCTTCGCTACCACAAGTGAAGTGTAAGGGGTTCTTGTGCCTTCCCCGCGAGCGATCACCAAAGGCAACTCTAGTGGATTGTGCATGGCTTGTGTGAGCCTCATCTTGTGTTGGTTGTGCGGCACCCGGTGACGGGTTTGGCGTGTGATGCCAATTAGCGCGTGAACCTCCAAGTGAGTGACTTGCCACAACAGGGACTAGCTAGTTGGCAAACTAGTAAACCTCAAAGAAAAATCAAGTGTCAACCCTTGTCTCTCATTGTTGATTGATTGGATTTCATTAGATATCTCTTTGATTGGATCAATCCTCTACATGGCGGTATAACTATCATCTCACTCTCTAGTTTGTGTTCTTGTTTTCCTTGCTAGTAGAGTTATTAGGTTGTGCTAGTTGTTTAGCCTCTCTAGTGTTAGATAGCTTGTTTTAGTTAGTCTTGTTCTAGTTGCTCTAGCTCATTGTTTGTAGCACTAGTAGCTTGTTCTTAGTTTGTGTGTATTAGGGTAGAACTTGTTGGATAGGAGGCTTCGCAACCCGAGTAGGCTATTGCAAAACTCGCTTCGCCATCTAGTCTACTAACTTGTTATTCAGTTTCTTTGTAGATTTTAAATTAGGCTATTCACCCTCCCCCTCTAGCCATTGCATAGGACCTCTCAACAAGGAGATAAACTGTCAAATTATGGAACCTGCCGATTATTGTCAAACAGTTCCATGAATGTGCGGCTCTTAGATAGCCGATGATTAGAGGAAATTGACTAGAGAGTCAACTCCTAGCGATGTAAAGCATGATAATAAGATGCAAATGGCTATTCACGTTATATCATCAATAAAGCATATAATCAGTCGATCTCATCAGGGTACGTAGTAAGGATGTGATACATGGGGCGCTTAGCACCATCACCTTTCATTCCACCATTCCTCCCTCCCACTCTCTAGCTCTCTCCCTCCTTAGGTTCTTGCTCATGAGGTCCCTAGATTGATTTTCCAGTCAATCTTTGTAAACACCAAACCAAGTTTGTGCGGGAATCGGAGGCCCTATCCCTCCGTGTGCCATGGTTGATTCACTCGTGTGATTTTGTCTCGCAATTTACTTGTGTTCTTCGCATTCTTATTTTTGCTCCTTTCCTCCTCTATGTTCATGACATGAGATCTTTTGCTACAGAGCGTCTCATTTGATTCCGCTTGAATCAAGTTGTGCTAGGACGTGAGTAGATCATTTCCACCGAAGGAATTTACTTGAATCCTCACGAACACATAGATCGGGTGAAACCAAATTCAAGTTCTTCTTTTGGAGCTTTTTCCCGAGCTCATCTCTTTTCCCATTGATTCTCACAAAATTGAGCGATGATCTCCTAGAGTTAGCTCCCCAACTGCCTTGGGATCATGCCCACAAAGTTTGGTTGCAGTTGGTGGTTATTTGGTTGAGTTTTGGGAAGATTTGGGGGAGAGGCGATTCAAAATCGCCCCCAAATCGCCTCGGTCCTGACGTTCACAGACTGTCCGCGCCCTAGTGGTACGGTGGACTGTCCGGCGATCGGGGCCGAGACAGGAGCCTTCAGCTACTCAAGACACTAAAGCCGCAGACAGTCCAGGCCCAAGTGACGGACTGTCCGGGAATAGGTCTGTAGCCTGACCAGCAGCAGTGCAAGAAGTTTGGTTTTTGAAGTTTGGCCGGTGGATAATCCGCGACCTAGGTCCAGACAGTCTGGGACCTGTTTAGGCGTGTTCTAGAATAGTTGTGTTTCAGGACTTTTGTCGGTGGAGAGTCCTAGAATAGGGGTGAACAGTCCGTGACTTCCTTGCGGACTGTCCGCCGCTAGACTCTGGATAATCCGCGAGTTGTCTGTCTTTGCTGATTTGAGTTGTGACTTGCGAGGCTTGTTCGCCGATGTTTCTCGACCACTTTGCTATACCTCTAGGACCCTTCCTAAGGTATCCACCCACGTGTTGGGTCATGTGCGCATCGTCCCAGTCGAGAGTGTGTGCTGGGCGTGATTTTGGGACAAGGGCCAAGCTAGTGAAGAAATTTTTGTTGGCTACCTTTCACCCCCCTCTAGTCGTCGTTCTCGGTCCTTCAGGTTCTCATATCATACCAGCAAAAGGGGTTGCTAAAGGCAGTCAATGAGTTGGTGCCCAATGCTGAGCATAGAATGTGTGCTAGATGCATATATGCTAACTAGAGGAAGAAATATACTAACAAGAAGTTAGAGAAGAAGTGGTGGAGATGTGCTAAGGCTTCCTGTAGGACCCTATTCAACCTGTAAAGAGCCTACCTTGCTTAGGATACACTAGAAGGGGCATGAGATATGATGAGAAACGACCTAGAGAACCGGAGTAGAGCTTATTTCAGGCTAGGCTCAAACTGTGATTTTGTAGATAACAATATGTGTGAGAGTTTCAACAACAACATGATGGATGCAAGGTACTATACAATGATCTTCATGAATAAATCTATCAGGAAGAAGGTCATGGTAGAATTCAGGAGAAAAATAACAAGGCAACCAACTAGACAAGCACAATATGCCCAAAAAATTTTAGGAAACTGAAGATGAACATTGAGAGGCCTGCGTCTGCGTGTTGTGTTGTTCTATGGAATGCAGCAGATGGATTTGAGATACAAGAAAATAAAGATAAGAAGTATGTAGTGAACTTGAATCAGAGCACTTGCACTTACAAATACTGGTAGCTATCAGGGCTACCATGTTGTCATGCTATCAGCTTCATTTACAAGGCATCAAGAAATTTGGATGACTTCATTGCTCCATGTTACTCTGTTGAAGCTGACCTGAGGACTTATGCTCATGTTCTAAAACCTATTAAAGGACCTAGAACCTGGCAAATATTAGACATACCAAGACCTAAGCCACCACACTATGTGAAGATGCCTAGTAGGCCCAACAGAAAAGAAGAAGGGAGGAAGGAGAACAACCTAAAGGAAAAAAGCTAAGCAGAGTAAGCATCAAGATGAGGTGCAGATTATGTGGAAAAGATTATCACAATGCCAGGAGGTGCCCCAAAAACCCAGAAGCTAGTAAAAATGTAAATGCTCACATAAAAAGGGCCAAAATAAAACAAAGAATAGAAGAGAAGCAGAGAGTGCACAGGATGTTGCTCCAAGTAGTAAGAGGAATAAATCTACTAAAGCTAAGGTAAGCATTCTTTGACTTAGTTGTGTATGCAATCTTGATCATAATATAGTTTACAAGACTTCTATGTTAAAACAGGGCCCCTTAAAGATAGACTAGAGCAAGCCCAACAACTTTTGTCCACTTAGGACCAAGCTAGCCCCACCAAGGAGCTAAGGAGGACCAAGCCAAGCTGGTCTAGGGAGCCAAGCTGGTAGATAGTGGTGGATCTAGAAATATAGATTAGGAGCATGAAAGCATCTAGGCCCCATAGTTTCGGTGATCAACGGCAATACTATGTTATTATGGCTAACGTGTGTTTTGCAAAGGCAATTAGAAAGTTAGGCCATAGTGACAAGGGTGAATGGGCAACTATTGGAGTTCTAATGCCCTCAAGATGGATTCATTTTCGGATTTCAAAGGATGGAGATGAAGACCCTAGAATGGATAGGTCTAAGTGTCATAAGGAGATGAAGGGCACTTTGTATAGATAGGGCTTTGTTTTACCTTTGACTGTACTATTAAGAGGGGTTAGAATGAGTAGCTTGACTTAGGAGAGCTTAATGGTATAGGTGTGGTGCACACTTGACATACATAGCCCTAAGTGAGCCCTAGTTGTCCCTAAGATAGCCTAGAACAACTTCCATATTCATGGCTAAGTGATTTGGAGTTGATAGAGGTGCCTAACAAGCATCGAGCACTGGTCTTGGAGGCATCGGATGCGTTCGGTGTAGTGCTGATGACTAGAGTTTGGCATCGGACTCACCTCAGAGGGGCATCAGATGCGTCTAGTGCCCTCAGGCAAGTTCAGATTGAGCAAACACATGCATCGGACGCTGTGAAGAAAAGTTCAATGCGTTCGTTGGTGTGTTCGATGCTTATGCAGAGAGGTTCTAGAGAGGGTCTGGAGCCATCGGACGCGTCCAACGGCATGGCGACGGACACTAGGGTGCATTCGTTGGTTTTCATAGATGAACCCGAGAGGAACCAGAGAGCACCTTGAGGTGCCGGACACGTCTGGTGCTACGACATCGGTGCATCCGATGGATGCTGAGTTTGAACAGGAACTAGCCATTGGGTAGGGCATCAGTGCGTCCGATGCAGGGCATCGGTGCGTCCGTAGCCAACTTAAATTGCGTAGTATGTCTGTCCTCGAGCTAGCTTTATGAGGGGGCTATATATAGCCCATGGCTTGCTCTCCCCACTTGATCAGCTGAGAGACACCTTGAGAGGTTAGGAGAGAGAGCAAGAGCCCTAGTGAGAGAGATTTGAGAATCCATCCAAGATTAGCCCTCACTAGTGAATCCAAGAGTTCAAGTATGCATCCATCCATCTCATGAGGCTTGAGTGAGTCAAGTGAGAACTCGAAGCTTGTTACTCTTGGTGTTCGACATCACCTAGATGTAATGTTTTAAATAGTGGGTTAACGTATTTAGCGGTACATCTCTAAAACAGCTAATAGCGGAGCTATATCGGGCAATAGTGGATTATAGCAGCTAAATTATACGTGACCACAAATAGCGGCATACTGCTTCAAAAGTCTATATCGGGCTATAGCGGTAGCTTTAGCAGGAGATTTAAAACTATGCCTAGATGGTTCGGTGGTGATCGGAGGAAGGTTACCGCCAGGAGATTGTTGGTGGCTCTTCTCCACAAGTTGTGATCGGTTGTGGGCAATTCACTGAGCCGGTGTGGCGAAGAATTAGCCCGTAGAGAGCACTCGGTCCTTGCGCGGATCGAGGGGGAGCAATACCCTTGAGCGGGTGCTCCAGCGAGGACTAGGGAGACTGTTGACTCCTCGATACCTCGGCAAAACATCGTCGTGTCAACATCCTTCTTCTCCCTAGCTCTTTACATTCTGCACTTTACTTCTAAGCATTTCATTCTTGCTATTGTCTATCTTGTGATCATGATTGGCTAGAATTGCTAGGGTGCTTTACAATTACATTGCCTTTCTACTGCTTTCTAGCATAGAACATACTTTTGTAGGCACAGGGGAATTGGCATTTGATAGGTTTTACATTTTCACATTAGAAATTTAAAACAAGCCCAATTCACTCCCGCTCTTGGGCATCTTGATCCTTTTATAGCAGCTTAATCTTCTTATTTTTACACTTAGCCTCTCCTTCTAAGCTATAATGGATATAAACTTATAGTAGGGTCTTAAGAGGGGCTTCATGTTTCTGGCGGTGGAAGGGGGCTGGAGCCTTGGCAACCCCGGTGCTAGTTCTACCCCTACTAGTAGATCAAGCCACGCTGGTCTAGGGAGCCAAGTTGGTACATCAAGCCAAGCTGCAAGATCAAGCCAACCTGTAAGATCAGGCCAAGCTGGTACATCAAGAGGAGGATCCCAGACTACTGGCAGGAGGAACACAACAAGAGGAAGGAGGCTGCAACACCTACTCTTTTGGGACAACTACTGAACCACTCTAATAGAACTATCAAATTGTGCTTTTGTAAATATGTAGCATACTATGCTAGTGGTGGATAGAAATGGCACTAGGTCCCACAAGCAGCTTGTGTGGCCACAACTACCACTCTTTTGGGCATTGGAATGCCTAGTGTAGAAAGTTCACTCTTTTGGGCATATGTTGACGGTCGTTAGCGTCAACTTTTTATACAATTTTAAACAAGATAAATGGATCAATCACATATAAAATGTAGAAATATAGGAGGGTTATCTAACAAATTCCATGAGTTTTGGTGTTTCATTATTTTCCAGGGACTATACCAGAAAAGCATATAAAGGAAAGCAAATCAGAAGAAATATCAGAATAAATCCGTGCGGAAATAGTTTCCATCGGACTTAGGAAGGACCCAGAAGGCACCCGAAGGAAGTGGGGCCCGAGAGGCCGACCTAGAGGGCCGACCGGCCTGGGCCCATGCCGGGCAGCACCCCCCTGGGCTCCCCTGCCACTGCCTTCTGGAAGCTTCCTCCACTGCCATAGAGGAGTCATCTAGGCCCTACGTTAAGTCGGTTTGATCCTACGGTTGTCGTGCATCCCACCGGGCTATAAATAGAGCCCTGTACCCCCCCCCTCCTGGAGCCAAACCAGATCAGAAGCTCAAGAGCATGAAGCCCTAATTCCTATCTAGTAGATCTAGGCCAGTAATTCAAGAGAGATTAGATCCATGTAGATCTAGATCTATTTAGAGATTAGAGAATTAGAGTTGGAGGGTGTTGACACCGTTTTTCGGCACGTGTCAAATGAGCTAAGACTTGTGTTGGTCAGCAGCCGTTTTCCATCGGCATCGGGAGGACATAGATCAGTATTGCCGATGGGAGTATGTTGTGAGAAGATTAAGTCTATTGCCGATGGAAGCTGGAGGTTTCGAATGTTGCCGATGCCGATTGCTGATAAAGTTAATTGTGGAAGTCAAGTCGTCTAGGCTGTAAAGTTGTTGTTGCCGATTGCCGATGAGGAGGTGTACCGATTGCCGACGAGAGGATGTTGTCGATTGTCGATCGGGAAGTATTGCTAATGCCGATGGGCATGGGATGCCGATGAGTACAGGGTGACTTGGCGCTTGGTGTCAGCAGAAGGCTACGGGTGGCCAAAGAAGGAAGCTGCGGATTGAAGGGGTTTGCCAATGAAAAGTTTTCATCGAGGAAGAGATATAAGGAAACTGGTGATATTATGCCAGTATTGTTATAGCAGTTTGAGTCCGACTCTTGCATAAGTCGTTTGTTTTCCTTTAAAATAGGTGTGTTTGTTTAGGCAAAATGATATTGTTATTTTAGATCCGACTCCTGCGCGAGTCAGTTTCCTTAAAGATAGGAGTTTGTTTTAGGAATGATACGAGTCGTGTCTTTGTACAACTCTCCATGCAGGAGTATAAATATGTGCCCAAGGGCCGCGTGTAAAAGATCAATCCAATATCAAACAAACCAATATTACTCTTATTCTACTTTTTATCGCAATTTATCTTTATTGCATTAGTTATAGATTATCAACGAGTTCTTCAAGCTTCGACGGGCTATATCAGCTTGATCTCCGTCAAATCCTTGCAAGTTCCGCGTGGGAGTACCTCTGAGCTTTGGTATCCGGGCGCATCGCTGTTGCCTCGTTCAGCTCTGCTCTAGTTATCCTGATCAAGCCTCAATCCCAGCATCCGGGCGCATCGTCGTTGTCTGGATTGGATCTTGTTCTAGTTTTCGTCCTTGTCGATTTACTGGTCAAATCGACTGGCACGCCTCCGGATATCGAATTTCGGGTATAAGCCCGAGGTGTTCGCAGATCCTGACGCTTTTTGTGTCAACACCTCTTTTGGCACGCTCGGTGGGACCCGATTATACAAATTTATACATCTATCATGGGTGATAACGCCGACGTTAACTAGAGGAATGTCATTGAAGTCTCTGAGGCCGATCTGAAAGATGATCAGAAGCTGGCCATGGAGCGGGCTATGGAGGAGTACAAGCAATTGTACCTGAAGTCCTTCAGCCTAAACAGGAGCGGCGAGGCAATCCAGAAGCAAGATCCGTCGTTGCCATGGCAGGTCACGTACGATGCCAATCCTGGTAAGCTACAAGAGATGGTTAATTCTGCTCTAAGTCAAGCATTAATTAGCCACTCCGGCATGCTATCCAATACTGTCTACAATGTTGTCATGCAAACATTCAAAGAAGAACACGCACCTCAGTATGTTGGTCCAGCGTATCATCAACCTGGATCGGCATCTATAAATCCATCGGCAGCCCCGCTGACGTCTTCTACTCCTATGGAGCCGTCTGCCGATGTGACTATACCGCCAAGGCCAAACCCTGAAAGCGTCATCAGGCTCAACACAGATTCAGTGGCGTCTGCAAATTCAGGACCTGCTATCCAGAATCAATCAGCCCCTACTAACTGGTGGGGATACGGTATGCCTCTGAATCTATCTGCTGGTTCTAATCTGGTGCAGGGAGACAGCTCAGCTTGGAAGGGCTCTATGGCATCGGCAACGCAACCACTGCCGGTGGCCCCTATGATGCATTACTCTGCGCCTTCTCCAACTGTGCAAGTGCCATCAGAAGATCTTCAAGTAATTCCCAAGATACCTCTGATGCCACCATCGGCGAGCTCTGTGCCGATGCAGTACATGTAGCAGCCGGTAGTCAACCTCCGGCGGCAAAACCTCAAATTGGAGTGCTAGTTCCCCAAGGTAATCTGGTGATTGATTGCTCCAGAATACAAGAGCCACACGCTCCAGTCAGCTATCAGCCATCGGTAAGTCATATGCCGATGATTTATAATCCTGGGTGGGTCCACCAGCCGCCAGCTCAACTGCTTAGCATGTCAATGCATCATTATGGAGGCCCAACATACACTCAGAGCGGACCATCGGTACAGCAACCGATGAATACAACGAATCAACCTAATCTGCTAAGTGTGCAAAATTACCCATTGGTACATCAACCGATGCATAGTGTTCAGATGACTGGTGCTGCGCCCGTGACTACTCCGCATCATCTTCAAGAGGCGCATCAGCCGACTCCACCAGTCAACAACCAGCCAATGAGTCGGCAAGAGAAGGATGCATATTGGGCCGATAAGATTGCCGAAGTTATGAAAGAACAGTTCGGCATCAAGCCCAAAGTCAATACATACTCTTATCGGACTCCGTATCCTCCTGCATATGACTTGATTCCTCTGCCAAATCGGTACAAAGTGCCTGATTTTACCAAGTTCTCCGGCCAAGACGACACATCAACAATGGAGCACATCAACCGCTTCATTATCCAGTGCGGAGAAGCTGCCAGTAGGGAGGAACTCAGGGTGAGATTGTTCTCTTCGTCGTTGTCTGGATCGGCATTCACATGGTTCATATCACTGCCTCCAAATTATGTAATCACATGGGCCGATCTAGAAAGGCAATTTCATAAATATTTCTTCGTTAGCATACATGAGAAGAAGCTTACCGATTTGGTCAAGATGAGGCAACGCAATGACGAATCGGTAGAAAGCTTTGTTCAGAGGCTACGGGACATGAAGAACAAGTGCTACAGCTTAGTACTTGATGATCGGCAACTGGTAGATTTGGCCTTCCAAGGATTACTGCCGCACATCAAGGACAAGTATGCGTCCCAAGAATTTGAAAGCCTAAGTCATCTGCCGCAAAGGATTGCCGATCAAGATATCAAAACCTTTGAACCCAGGAAGACTTGGAACAAGAAGGTGACCTTCATCAGGCAAGAAGAAGATTTTGGGTTAGATGAGGAGCTGAGTGTCGATGCGGCCGAATGGGTGAAGGATAAGAAGCCCGTGTCTTGTCCGTTTGGCCAGAAAGAAACCTAAAGGTTCACCTTTGACATCACGAAGGTCGACCGGATGTTTGATTTATTACTTCAAGAAGGGCAAATTAAGTTGGGCCCAACCAAGTAATTCCATCGGCCGAAGAGCTCAAGAAGATTAGGTACTGCAAATGGAATAATGCAACCTCACACATTACCAATGACTGCAAAGTATTCAGGCAGCAGTTGCAGTCAGAGATTGAATTTGGGCGTATTAAGTTTGAGAATTCTAAAGTCCAGAAACCAATGAAGATCGATCAGCACCCGTTTCCAAACAATATGGTGGAGATTAGTGAAAAAACCAGAGTGCTGACATCGGAAGCTGCCAGGAGGAGGGCATCGGTAGATCCCAACCATCAAGTGACTGAGCGTGATGAAAGGAGGTTTGCCGATGACAAAAAGGGCAAGAAGGTTGCCGATGAAAGTAGCAGGACCAACAGGGCTCCTGGTGTCATAATTACACATAAGCAGCCAAGGCGAGATCATCGGCAATCACATGAAGAGCGATATCGGCAAGAAGAAGAAGAGCATCGGGAATGGCTTCGACATAAGGACCACTGGAAGTGTCCTTTCTTCGTTCACTGTTGGGAAGAAGGCATCAAGCTGCCCACTGCCGATAATTGCCCTGAGTGCAATGGGTACTACACCGCCGATCGGTCAGGTAAGAAGCCTTGTTTTGATGATCGAGCACCCAGGTACACCAAGCCGCTCAGAGAGAACAGATCGGCACATGACCGACTGGGGGGCAAGCTCAGTGCCCATGACAGGCTTGGCAGACGTGTTGATCAAGAGGAGCTGGAGGAGATGGCCAATGCGAGAGTGCTTGACGAAGACATATTCTCCAGAGATCCCAACATCGGAAGAAGTGCCGATGCAAGCAGCGGGAAGCAGCACCAGCCCGTCTGGAAAACCAAGCTTCCTCAGTGGTGCCCTAAGGGTCTGACCAAGACCCAGAAGAGAAGGATTCAGCGCCAACGCCGCGATGACTTGTATGACAATGAAGGACCCTCAAGGGATAAGCAGTGGAGGCCAAAGCGCAAGGACAGGGATCCATCGGCGGATGTTAACATGGTCGTCATGTTGCCGATGGAGTTCATGGCACCTGTCAGCGATGATGAGGAGACTGCAGAGATGGCGCAATTGGTCCTGGATCCGATGACGGCTGTCTTCGAAAAGCCTGCCGATGATGAGAGGCAGCACCTGAGGGCTTTGTTTGTTAAGGGCAAAGTGGATGGATAGCCAATGACAAAGATGCTAGTAGATGGTGGGGCATCAATAAACATAATCCCGTACGTTGTCTTCAGAAAGCTTGGGAAAGGCGATCAGGACTTAGTCAAGACTGACATGAAGCTCAAGGACTTCGAAGGCAATGTGTCGACGGCTATGGGAGCAGTATGTGTCGACTTAACCATCGGCAGTAAAACTTTGTCGACGACGTTTTTTGTGATCAGTGGCAAAGGCACCTACAACTTGCTACTAGGAAGGGATTGGATCCACGCCAATTGTTGTATTCCTTCCACCATGCATCAAAGCCTTGTACAGTGGATCGGGGACAGAATTGAAGTTGTCCGAAGTGAAGCCCCATCTACTGTTGCATCGGCAGAATCGGAAACTTATGAGCAGACCAGGTGCATATCTGGTAAAGCCTGGGACAAAGAGTTCCTCAAAGTTGCCGATTACCGCATCAAACCGATCCAAGCAGTCGGTCCTGAAGAAGAGTTTTAATGGATCGGTTCGCTGACGACGGAAAGCTAGGGCAGGGCTTCACGTCCGCCAATGATTTACTCGAGATAGACATCGGTGATGGTAGTAAACCTAGGCCTACTTTTATTAGTGCTAAGTTAAATTCCCAATGTAAACAGCAGTTAACCGATTTATTGAAAGAAAATAAAGATTGTTTTGCTTGGGATTATACAGAGATGCCTGGTTTAGACCGATCCATAGTTGAACATCGGTTACCTATCAAGTCTGGTTTCCAACCACATCGGCAACCTGCGCGCTGATGCAATCCTACTATTCTACCCGACATCAAGGTCGAGATTACAAAGTTAATTGAAGCTGGGTTTATTCGGCAATGCCAATATGCCGAATGGATTTCTAATGTGGTTCCTGTGTATAAAAAGAATGGAAAACTTCGTGTTTGTATTGATTTCAGGAATCTCAACAAGGCTACGCCGATGGATGGCTACCCGATGCCCGTTGCCGATTTGCTGATCAATGCTGCTGCTGGGCATCAAGTCATTAGCTTCATGGATGGTAATGCTGGGTATAATCAAATATTCATGGCTGAAGAAGACATATCCAAGACTGCTTTCAGATGTCTAGGTCACGTCGGTTTATTTGAGTGGGTTGTCATGACTTTTGGCTTAAAGAATGTCGGTGCTACTTATCAGAGAGCAATGAATTTCATCCTTCATAAGTACATCGGCACGATAGTTGAAATCTACATTGATGACGTAGTGGTTAAGTCTGGAGACTTCGGGAAACATCTTGCTGATTTGCGAAAAATATTGGAGTGCACGAGGGAGCATGGGTTGAAGATGAATCCTAATAACTGTGCATTTGGCGTGTCGGCAGGACAGTTTCTGGGTTTCATGGTGCATCAGAGAGGTATTGAAATCGGCAGAAAGTCTATTGATGCAATTAACAAAGTGGTTGCTCCTACAAACAAGACTGAGCTGCAGTCCTTGATCGGCAAGATTAATTTCATCAGAAGATTTATATCCAATCTATCTGGTAAGATTAAATCTTTTAGTCCATTGTTGAAGCTGAAAGCCGATCAAGAGTTTGTATGGAAAGAAGAACAGCAGTTAGCTTTGGAGGAGATCAAAAGGTATTTGGTAAATCCTCCAGTCTTGGTTCCACCTCAACATGGGAAGCCTTTCAGGTTATATTTGTCTGCCGATGACGGTGTTATCGGGTCAGCCTTAATTCAAGAATTTGGAGGGAAGGAGCATGTAATAGATTATCTGAGCAGAAGGTTGGTAGATGCTGAGACCAGGTATTCGGCCATAGAGAGATTGTGCTTATGTTTATATTTCTCTTGCACAAAATTGAGGCATTATTTATTATCGGCTGAATGCACTGTTATCTGCAAAGATGATGTGGTTAAGTACATGTTGTCGATGCCGATATTAAGTGGACGAATCGGTAAGTGGATTTTGGCACTTTCAGAGTTTGACCTAAGATATGAATCGGCTAAGGCACTCAAGGGTCAGGTAATGGCCGATTTTGTTACTCAGCATTGCAATATGGTAAGCTCTGTGGAGATTGCTCCTTGGACTTTATTCTTTGATGGGTCTACGTGCAAAGACGGAGCAGGTATCAGTATTCTCTTGATTTCACCCCAGGGACGGAAGTATGAAATTTCGTTGCCGATTGTTGCTACTTCAACAAACAATCAGGCTGAGTACCGAGCTTTACTTAAGGGGTTGGAATTACTCAGAGAGGTACATGCCGATGCTGTTGAAATCTTCGGTGACTCTATGTTGGTGATCAACCAGTTGATTAGGATGTATGAATGCCGAAGTGAAGCTTTAATTGCAGCCCATGAGAGGTGTTTGCAATTATTAAAAGAGTTCAAAGAATACCGCCTTGAACATATTTCTAGATTGCATAATGAAGAAGCCAATCAGTTAGCACAGAATGCCTCAGGGTATCAGCCGATTCCAGAAGTCATGACATCGATAACGGTTGCCGATGACTGGAAAAGTGAGATTGCCGATTACTTAAGGAACCCGTCTAATAAGGTTGAAAGGCGTCTAAGGTTCCAAGCCACTAAGTATGTACTCCTTGACGATGAATTGTATTATCGGACAATTGATGGAGTTTTGCTCAGATGCCTTGGTGAAGAGGAATCAAAAGCATTGATGGGTGAGATCCATGAAGGCGTGTGTGGAGCACATCAATCAGCATTCAAGATGAAGTGGATGATTAGGCGGAATGGGTATTATTGACCGACAATCCTTGAAGATTGTTTCAATTATTTCAAAGGGTGCCAAGATTGTCAGAAGTTTGGCAACGTACAGAGGGCACCTGCATCGGCAATGAATCCTATAATCAAGCCTTGGCCATTCAGATGATGGGCTATTGATCTCATCGGACAAATTTATCCGTCATCGAGTAAGGGACATAAGTTTATACTTGGTGCTACCGATTACTTCACTAAATGGGTTGAAGCGATTCCTTTGAAGAAGGTGACATCGGCAAACATGGTGGATTTTGTTAAAGAACACATTGTTTACCGATTCGGTATTCCTCAAACTATTACTACCGATCAAGGGACCATGTTCACATCGGGAGAGTTTGATGAATTTGCTCCTAGTATGGGGTTCAAGGTGTTAAACTCTTCTCCTTATTATGCTCAAGCCAACGGTCAGGATGAAGCGACTAATAAGGGAGTTATTAAGTTTATAAAACGCAAGATTGAAGAAAACCCTAGAAGGTGGCATGTGGTGTTAAACGAAGCCTTGTGGTCATATCGGATGGCTTGTCATGGTGCAACCAAAGTCTCGTCGTATCAGTTGGTCTATGGACACGATGTTGTCCTGCCTTGGGAAATTAAAACCGGTTCTAGGCGATTATCTTTTCAGGATCAATTGACGACCGATGATTATGCTACTCTGATGAAAGATGAGTTAGAGGATTTAGCAGGTCATCGGTTGAGGGCATTGATCAGCATTGAAGAGAATAAGAAGAGGGTTGTCAGATGGTATGACAAGAAAGGGAAGGTAAAGGAATTTGCCGATGGCGACTTGGTATGGAAGTTGATTTTACCAATCGGGACTAAGAGTTCTAAATTTGGAAAGTGGTCTCCTAATTGGGAAGGTCTTTATCGGGTAAAACAGTCCGCTCCTGGCAATGCTTACATTTTGGAAACTCTCGAAGGAGTTGCATTCTCTAGAGCGATCAACGGTAAATACTTAAAGAAATATTATCCTAGCATATGGGTGGACGCATAGCGTGCTTGTTTGAATGCCGATGAAAGAGAAAATTATAATACATCGGTAGAAGCGTATAAACATTATATTACAAAAGCCAAAATCAAGTATCGATGTTACATTTGTCGATACAATGAATAAATTACAGCAAGGAGTGAATGGTTGATATCGCACGCAGGCGAATTTGCTCTATCTCGTCCATCTCCTTGGCATCGGCATCGGCAAAACCCTCGACCGGTTTGATCTTCTTCTTCAACAAGATGGCTTGTCGGGCATTCTGGTCTCTTTCTTGCCGTAGAACCCTGATGGTATCGGACAGTTGGGCTTTCTGCTGATTGGCTGTGTTCAAGGCCTCCTCAACCCTTTGTAACTCAGCCAATAGCTCTTCCTTCTTTGCCGATAACTGAGTGATTTCTTGATCAAGGTTGGCACTGGAGACTTCTGCTTGGCCGATGCTCTTGTGCTTTTCATCGGCAATATTTTTAAACTTAAGCTTCTCTTCCTCGGTCTTGGATTGGGCAGCCCTATCGGCAATGCGACGGGAGAGCCTCTGGTACTGAATCTGTTTGCTATCGAGGAAGGTTGCCTGGAAAAGAGTTTCTTCCATATCGGCAGGGAGGTGGCCTTGGATATCCTTGAAAGCAACCCTTGCTGCGTTTGAGTCCTGGATGAGCTGGAATGTATCCTGTAGCAGCAAGGAAAGCAGTGCTTCAAGCTTAGATTTGACCTATGCCGATAGAGCTGGAGCAGAGCTTTCCTCGTCTTCGTCCTCATCAGGAATGTCGATGGTGAAGGAGAATAGGTTGTCTGCTCGAGCGGGGCCTTCTTGCTACTCCTCTTCGTCCTGGGGATTGATGTCGAAGGAGAATAAGCTGTCTGGGGAATCTTGAGCCTGAAAAAGGAGAAGTTAAAATGTGCCGATCATAAAGCTATACTACGAATTTTTAGGTGACCAACTTACCATCTTGAAGCGGATTTCTTGCCTAGGACTTGGCATGTTGGAGGGTCTAGCTTCATCTTGGAAATCGGCAGCAGTTGCCAATGAATGAGCTTCTGTTGCTGAAGCCGTTGGTGCTGGTGGCGTTGTTGCTGGTGCTGCTTCCAATGTGGTAGCTGGCTCCCGTGGTGGCGACACCGTCCTCTCATCGGGAATTTCGGCTGGTGGTGTCAATGCCAATGTCGCCTCCGCTGTTCCAGCGGGCGGTATTGTCTCCTGATCAGGAACATCGTCCAGCGGGTGATGAGGGATAGGAGCCGATGAAGGTTCTGCCGATGGCGCGCCGGCGGTTGGTGGTGCGACTAGAGCCGATGGCGAAGATGGGGTGGCCAGCCTCAAGCGCCTTTTCTTCCTTGGCGCGGTAGCAGGGGATCCAGCCCGTTTCGATGAAGACTGGGGGGGGTCGGCAGCAGGATTGGAGGTGCTTGTCTACTTGGAGCAGCTGCCGATGACCTCATTGCCTGAAAATATTAATATAAGTTATACAAAGCAACTTGTTGCCGATGAAACAGTATGTAATCGGTATGAGTGAAGATGAGTTTACTGCAAAAACCCGCGTCAGGGCAGCAGTAGCGGCCGATGTAGCCTTAGTTTTTGCAGACGTCGGTGTGGGTACCTGCTGAGGGGTGAAGGTAGCTAGCATGGGGGCCTTGTTGCCGATGAGTGATACGGGACTCATCATTCGAAGGTTGAAGGGCTTGCTACTCTTGCTCATTGGAGGAATCGGATTGTCAACCTGTCGAGTATAAAGGGGTCAGATGCCAATGATAAGAATAAAGTAATGAGGAATTCATCGGAATAAAACTTACCGCGTCGTCGGGGATGATGTGATCGGCGTCAATTATATTCCGATAATAGTGCGATGACTTGGCAAACAATTGACACCTCCATTCTTGCCACCAAGACTTGTACTCATTTGTGATGAAGGAGGTTGGTGACCAGGAAGACAGATCAAGGTCTGACACATCGGCACTGGGAGGAAGATTGACGACCTTGTTCCAGTCTAGAGCACTGGAGATTGTCTGCCTAGGCTTCACTACCTTGGAGTAGCAGAGCTTAATCGGCAATTGGCCAAATGCCAGTTGTCTCGCGGCTGCCGATGGGTAGTAGAATTCAAACGATGGAGGGGCATTCTTCCCGGATCCGAAGATGTTCACTGGAATAGCTCGAGGAACGATGCTGACCTTCATGATTATTTGGTTCTCAGGCACATTCCCATCGGTAAGATTGAATAGCAGTGGAAATTGATTGTTCTCATCGACATATGGCCACCAGAGCCGCTCTAAAGCTGAGATTCCATTGTAGAATTTTTGAAAGAATAGACCGAATTGCTCCGCATCGGCATCGGTCCCTGGCAGCACTATAATGGCTTCTCCGAAGTTGAGTGGAGGGTGAGTTGATGATTCATCATCTCTACACTGGTAATCTTCCGATATGTCCCTCGGGAATTGTTGAGCGAACAAGTCGAACTAAAGCGCTTTCTGCATATGTGTGTTCAGCCACATGTTGATGAACCACCAGGGACCCCCAAGATTGCCGATGGGTTCACCTAGCAGTAACTTCTGGGATACTTGATGTAAAAGACGGTATACTGATCTGAGAAGGTATCTGCCCAGAGGAAGCCTTGTTCCATCGGCAAGGAGTTCAACTGCCGGAAGGTGCATAATAGTGGGTCCAACTACCCTGCCGCAGAAGATGAATTTTTCTAGCCACATATTCAAAAATGTGGCGTGCTCCCTCTGGTTTACCAATCCTGTCTTCTGGTATTCATGAATGTAGCCTGTCCAGCCGCCGATGTTCCGAGTATTCACTTTGTACTCGGCTTTCCTATTGAATAAGGTGAAGGTATCGGCAGAAGAGACGTCCAAGCCGGTCAATATATGGACATCGACAAGGGTAGGGGTGGCTGGTCCATGTCGGAATAGGAAGGCGTTCATGGTGTCCGACCATAAATAGGAGGCAGCTATCAGCATGTTCTCATTTTTCTCCATATCGGCAATGGAGAGCCTAATGCACTGGTCCAAGTTGCGCTCTTGCCAATAGACTTGCTGCGTCCTAGCAACCCTAAGGTACCAGTTCTTCCACCCTTTGGTGGGCTTGGGCCATGACCGGAAGGCATCTTTCCATAACCCTAAACCGAAACATTCAGATCTGAAGGGTATGCGGTTGGTTTCCGCGTTGATTATGAAACTGGGATCAGGATTGCCCATGGGGCCTAGGCAGCTGAAGTTGGATTGAGCAAGGGGGATCACTACCTTGTTGTACAGTTCCTAGGGTTCGAAAAGAAAAGAAGAAATCAAAGGAGGAAAAGGGAATATTATAGATTTGTACGGGAAAAGAACCAGCAGGAGATTGGATGAGAAGGAGAGTGGATTTACCTTAGGGATATCGACTTGGATCGCCATTACAGCTGAGGAGATCTTGCGGATCGTGCTTGACTTGAAGGGGGAACTGTTGCTTGGGCTCGAACGGGTGCTCTTCGGAGGCGCTGTCGGAGGTTGAAGACGAAGGCGGAGTGTGAAAGTGAAAGTGGACTCAGGGTAAAAAGGCAGATTGGATCCTGGTAACTTTTATAAGCTTACTCAGGGGTATTTTGGGGTTTCGGTTCACACTGTGCAGGAATGTGGAGAGGCCTGCGGTGGATGCGCGCGATAATCAAGGAGATTTGCAACTGTTTGTACTACAATCGAGGAATTTTATTATTAAATTGTGGTTCCGCGCACGGGGATCGAGGAAGTTGTGCAGTTATCTCGAAGGTAACGGCTACAGTAACGGCTACAGTAGAGAGAATTTCGGCGCGTAAAGTATTATACACTCCGAAACTGGGGGGCATGTGTTGACACCGTTTTTCGGCACGTGTCAAATGAGCTAAGACTTGTGTTGGTCAGCAGCCGTTTTCCATCGGCATCGGGAGGACATAGATCAGTATTGCCGATGAGAGTATGCTGTGAGAAGATTAAGTCTGTTGCCGATGGAAGCTGGAGGTTTCGGATGTTGCCGATGCCGATTGCTGATAAAGTTAATTGGTGAAGTCAAGTCGTCTGGGCTGTAAAGTTGTTGTTGCCGATTGCCGATGAGGAGGTGTACCGATTGCCGACGAGAGGATGTTGCCGATTGTCGATCGGGAAGTATTGCTGATGCCGATGGGCATGGGATGCCGATGAGTACAGGGTGACTTGGCGCTTGGTGTCAGCAGAAGGCTACGGGTGGCCAAAGAAGGAAGTTACGGATTGAAGGGGTCTGCCGATGGAAAGTTTTCATCGAGGAAGAGATATAAGGAAACTGGTGATATTATGCCAGTATTGTTATAGCAGTTTGAGTCCAACTCTTGCATGAGTCATTTGTTTTCCTTTAAAATAGGTGTGTTTGTTTAGGAAAAATGATATTGTTATTTTAGATCCGACTCCTGCGCGAGTCAGTTTCCTTACAGATAGGAGTTTGTTTTAGGAAGGATACGAGTCGTGTCTTTGTACAACTCTCCATGCGGGAGTATAAATATGTGCCCAAGGGCCGCGTGTAAAAGATCAATCCAATATCAAACAAACCAATTTTACCCTTATTCTACTTTTTATCGCAATTTATCTTTATTGCATTAGTTATAGATTATCAACGAGTTCTTCAAGCTTCGACGGGCTGTATCAGCTTGATCTCCGTCAAATCCTTGCAAGTTCCGCGTGGGAGTACCTCTGAGCTTTGGCATCCGGGCGCATCGTTGTTGCCTCGTTCAGCTCTGCTCTAGTTATCCTGATCAAGCCTCAATCCCAGCATCCGAGCGCATCGCCGTTGTCTGGATTGGATCTTGTTCTAGTTATCGTCCTTGTCGATTAAGTGGTCAAATCGACTGGCACGCCTCCGGATATCGAATTTCGGGTATAAGCCCGAGGTGTTCGCAGATCCTGACGCTTTTTGTGTCAACAGAGGTTGTAGTTCTGGAGGAGTTTCGGCCTATCGGTGCTTCTTCATTGATGTATTATTCGGGATCAGATCCTCTCGCACTGGATCTGTATTCTGAGATACCTTGGTAGTCAACTTCTCGTTCAAGTAAGCAATATTATCCTTATCGTTCTTTATGTTTACAACTCTTCCTGAGTGCTTTGATCTTGATAGCTTCTTGATTAAATTAGTAATTCGTAGTGTAGGCGTGGTGCCTAGGCTAGGTTTACTTGTGAATGTCCCTTGATTTTCTGGATAACGGTAGCTCGCGTAGGTGACTCTTATAGCTACGTTGATTCCTCTGTAGTCCGTTCATATAGGTGCTTGGTAGGAGAGAACTCTGGTTTCTGCTCTTATTTAAGTCATCGCCCTTAAAGATCATAAAAGATAAGGCTTACCTAGTGACCAGAACTAGATAGTCCTTGGTTCTTTCTCCTCTTATCAATAGTTATCTATACTTGTTTGTGAAACGGGTTAAGTTAATATAGACTTAGTCTTCCTCATAAGACCGTTCATTTGGGTTTCATATTTAAAACTGGGTTATCCCGGTGAAGTGCTACATCGGTATTTATCTGTACGCTTGCGGATAATTATTTTACTCGTTTGCTCTAAGAAATATCAACATCATACCAGGTCATGTAGTGTTATGCATGCTGGATTCTACTGGTAGGAAAATGAATGCTAGTTGAATGATGCAATGCATGGTTACCATATATGTGTGTCATTTGAATGATGAATTTTGTTGGCATTGTGACCACTTGTGTGTGTTTCTTCAATTCTCTAGAACTGTACAAATAAAGTAAAAATGACATTACAAAACATATAACTGGTATAGCAGCATTACATGTTGAAAACTCATCAATAAAGCACACAAACCATCATTTAACTCACATTATCACCATCATCAAACCAGTCATCTTACATCACCAGCATGACATGTTCCAAACCCTAAACTAGACCAACAAAATAACAGGGACAAAATTCTACTAGGGACACCACTGATACATACAAAATCCCACCTAAACCAGTCACCTATTCAACTACTAAGCTACCAGCTAACTACATGACCTTCATTCCTTCTTTCTAATCAATAGCATTACCACCAATATGATGAACAACAAGACACAAAGCACAACCAAAGCATCAATGCATTGGTTCTTGTTCTTTAGCTTGGCTTCCAATGCCTGCACTTCCTCCTCATTGGCCTGCTGTGACAGAGCCTCTTAAGCACAGGGCCCACTTGCCAGGATTAATGTCCATCCGACTTAATCCAAAACAAATGATCCAAGTCTTAATTAGTCCGTCAGGTGTCGCCACTTTGCAGCGGGTCATTCACCTCTTTTCGAACAGGATCTCCTCATTACAAACATTGCAGAAGTAATACAGTAATTTTTAATTTACATCAAAGTAGCGAAAATTTGAAGTCATATTACAAACCATAAGTTGTGAAACATAACTTAAGTGTCATACGATAATATTACATCAAACTGCTGATAGAGTTTAAACAAAGAACCGAGGTACTCTTGCCCAAGAGTCAAGCAAAGACTTTTCATTCATCATCTTCATCCACAGTAACCACGTTCATGCAGCACGAAGCCACACAGACCGGGTTGTGGCCCTCATCTGCAACAGGGGTTAACAAACCCTGAGTACGGGAGTACTCAACAAGACTTATCCGACAAAAGAAAATATTTAGTGGACAAAATGTATGCAAGTCATAGGATTCAAGATGTGGTTTGCAAGAATCAAATATTTTGTATAAATGAGCATTTGTAAAAGAATTGAAATTCATTTAATTCATTCAAAAGAATTACTCAAGAACCGATCTAGATGTATGATCGATGACAAGGTAATAAACCATTCATAAAAGAAACCAACAAGTATCTAGTTTAAGTTTCATTAACTACGATGACGAAAATGGTGTTATGTTTCCATATCCGAGGAACACGACGATTCGAACCGATTAAACCCAGCTGGGACTTCCCTATCACACGACATATACAGCACTAAAGCACGCATATGACTACTTTTCCCTAGATCCTCTCGCCAAAACCGGGGTTCTACCACCTGAGAGCATAGTACACCTCCATCCAGTTCCTCGAACTTGAAGGGTACACACTACTCTCGCCATCTCTCCACTCCCAGTGTGGTTTGACCATTCTTAAAACGAGAATAGCCAGAGTCCAGCTTCCCCAAAGGTATATGATAAGTGCTCCAAAGTCACAACCCTAGTCATGCGACAATGGCAAGGCCCTAATGACACAGGCGGAAAGAACCCGCTCATCAGTCACCACTGATGGCTCCCAAACACCGTGTCTGCCCGATCCCGATTATTACTTCCAACAACATCCCTTTCTCAAAAGAACATAACCATTTGCCGAAGCAATACGCTATGCGTAGGTGACCGGAAATCACCCATTATAAAAGTTCTAAGCAAACGAAGAATTTTAGCAAAATTTACACCTTTAAACAAGTGTCAAGGTATAGGGTACAATTAATACAAGGATAAGGCTATGCATTAAGTAGGAATTTAATAAAGTACCACAATACTATAGAATAACCATAAATGTATTTAAAACAATCATTTTAAATACAAGGAAAGGTTTGAATGCACCGGGGCTTGCCTTGGTTGGAGGGATACGCAAACTCGGGCTCAGATTAAACAACAGAAAAACCCCCTTCACCAGGGTGGTTATCCAACCCAACCAACGAACAATCTACACGATATAATGATATGTTTAGATGATACTTGCAATAATAGACATGATGCTTTGCAACACAAAGCAAGTACTTAAGAGGTGAATAAAATAGAATAAACACCTTGAGTACAACTTCCCTTCAAGAAGGAAAGCAAAACTAGAGCATAAAGTAATTTAATTAAACCCTAATTAACTTAATTATCTAAGTTAATAATTACATCCAAAAGAACTGAGCAAACAACACCACATCAAGCATGTTCAACTTGTGGTTGTCACTGGGCAAATGACCATTAATCTCAAGCAACCCAAAATCACACAAAACCTAAGGTCATTAGGGTTACTAATCATTTTGTTATTAATTAAACAAAAAGCCATGTTTAACAGTTCATCCAAAAATTCCCAAACTTTTTGTACAACAAGTTATAAGTATATAAAGGTTACACAAAAATTCTTGGAATTTTTGGAACAATATACAGAGCATGAAAAAGTCATTTCTTAATTACTTTGAGCATTTTTATAGGATTAAAAATGTACTGAACATACACATGTTATATTTTTCTTAAATACTACACATCACAGAGAGCACACACAAATTTTTGCAGAATTTAAATATACACAGAAATAAACATACAAAAATAACAAAAGTCATTACTGTGCAAAACATCAAATTAAGAAAACCTTTCATCTCTCTCACTGACGCCTGGGTCCCGCGCGTCAGTGTCTGTGAAGCAGAGCAGTGGCGCCGACGACCACAAAACACGGGGCCGCATCGCTGACGGCGAACCAACTCTCGCGCTAGAACCTACACCTTACCCCGAACCCAACGAGGTACGACATGTCCATTTCTATCCCTCAGAACACCCTCACCGGCCGTAATCGGCTCAACCAAGCACACCAACGAACTCAGGAAACAAACGCGAGCACAACGCACCTAGAAAACGAGGCTAAAACCCACCACGGTGACTTTGTCGACGGCAATGGCGGCACCCCGCACGCGGCCGCACATGCGCCGACGAACACGAGTCATAATCAGCTCTACCAAGCACCTCAGCAGACTCAGCGGTCCTCAAACAACGTGAAGCGCACGCAAAACGAACCAAAACCCTAACGCAACGACCTCGCCAACGGCCATGGCGGATGGCGAAGATCTGCGCGACGTGCACCGGCGAAACTGCACACGCGCTTGAACAACCAACACCGCGAATGGACTCACGACGGCTAGGTGAATCTAGCGCAAGACTCGGATCAGAAAACGATGGACAAACGCGTCCCACCGATGAGCGCACCGCCGCGACGGTCGTGAACGGCGGCGGAGCTCGCGAACATAGCACTACGGCTCGAAACAAGCTCAACGAAGCACGCGGAGAGTTCGAGGAGCTCACCCTGGTTACGAAGCGCTCGCAAACGTGGCCGGAGATGAAGCAGATGGTGCTGGCGATGGGAACCGTGCCGGTGGAAGTAGGAAGCCGAGCGGCAACGTCGACGTTCCCGGACAAAACGGAAGAGAGCAACGGAATCAGTGATGAACAAGGAGTAAGAAACACAAGATGAAAGAGCAATGTGGCTCCTGTGTAGCCCGACCGATAGCTGACCAGAGCGGCGGTGCTCTCGCCGGAGCCGAGGAAGACGAAGTCGCGCCGGGCAAACCAGTGCTCGGTTACTTCAACCAAGCGACCCAGACGACGCGTGAGGTCAATGCAAAGGCAATGGCAGTGGATTGGAGACTTGGCTGTGGGACAGTATTCAACACAGTTACCACAAAATATACAAACTCCGAAATCAATACTATAATTAAGCAATTGTTTTCTTTTAATATCCTTTTCAAATCTCCAATCCACAAGGGGTAGATCTATCGGGCATACGCGAACACATACTTCACAAGCAATGCATTTATCAAATTCAAAGTGTATTCGCCCTCGGAAACGCTCCGATGTAATTGATTTTTCATAAGGGTAGTGAATCGTTATAGGTAAACGATTTGTGGCTAACGAGCTCGGACGAGCTCGTCGATGTGGGAGACGCTCGCGGCGGAGCAACGCAGAGCGAGTGCACGGCGTGGAAAGGGAGCAAGGGGTGAACGTCGTCCCGTTTTGAAGAATGCGGAGTGTGCGCGACGACGCCATGCACACGATGGGACGCAAGTTGAGGCCAGGAGGCGCGCGGTGGCGTCGGCAGGTGGCCAGCCAGGTGTCAGCGCCGAGCTCCACGCCGCCATGCAACTGCTTGATGAAATGCCTGAACTGCCCCTGGGATTGTTTTGCAAATTTCTCAAACTTTCAAGGGTTTTCATGAAAAACTTTGAATACCAAAGTTGCTCAAAATTTCATGATCTACAACTTTGACAATATGCACTTTTTCAAATTCGGCCTAGAAATGAAAATGCATTTTTGAAATTTGAAAGCCTTTTTGAAAAGATTTACCCCCTTTTGAATTACTCTAAAAACTTGAATAACACTTGAAAAACTGTAAACACAACAAATTCAATTGGAACAGAGCTCTACAACTTTGCTTAAACAACCATATGCAAATTCTTTTTAGATTTTGAAAATCATGTTTAGGGTTTGATTTAACCCCTCTGGGAATTGGGGTTTGAAATAGAATTTGAAAATTTGAGTTTGAAAACATGGTCAGCATTCAAACAATTGAATCAAACTCAACCAAGTAAACCCATTTTAATTTAATGCATAGTAAGGTTCTCAATCAAGTGAATGATGCTTAATGCATATGATGACATGATCAAATTTTAATTAAAAGCTTAAACACCAGAGGTGTTACACTTGCACCTCTTACTGCTTGGCTATCAGCTCCAGCTGCTTGACTGTCAGCTCTAGATGCTTGGTGTTCAACTCCTGTTGCTTCAATTGCACCTTCAAGTGCTGGTCCTCAACATCCTTCTTCTTCAACTCCATCTCCATCTTCTTGCCTCCACCTCTTCTTCCTTCTTGGCCATCTCCTTCTTGAGTTCCCAAACTACATCCAAAGGTCCCTGAGCAACTTGTACCATGTAGATCATCTCTTATTGACCCAACGGAAAAAACAAACAATCTTATCTAGTCTACAACTTTATCAATTAGTATCAAGCAGTCAAAGCAAAGAAATGGAGGAAATTTGATCAATTTCTTACCCTAGCCCTCCTTCACCTGCAGTACCTCCGACCTAGCTACCCATTGCTCCAGGAAATCCATCTGTAGGCCTTCATCTTGCAATCACATTGCACCACGGGTTTGTACGCCAGCGGCCTAATGCGGTAGGGCACCGGCGATCCCTACCCATCGTACCCCATGTCGCCGCCACCTTGGCTACTAGAAGCCGATTGCGCACTGGACTGCGACATCCCACCTGCCAAAGAGTTATAAAAATCTAATTGACCAGGCTCTTTCCAACAGTGATATCATATATATTTCTCATCATAATCATATATAGTTTGATTTTTCCCAGTTTTTTAGCACTAACATTATAACATAAATATTTGAATCGATCATTTATTAAAAATCTGAGCAATAAAAGTGATGTCATATCTGTTTGTGATCATCTACTAAGTATAAAGTTTGATTTCTTTAATTTTTTGCACTAATATAAATAGTTAATATACCGGTAATATTAGTTCCTTTTTCCAAAAGTTTTCACCCCATCCCATCGAATGTTTAGGCACATATATAAAGTATTAAATATAGACAAAAAAATAATTAATTATACAGTTTGCATGTAAATTGCGAGACAAATTTATGCCTAATATTCATGATTTGACAATAAAGTGCTATAGTAACACATGTGTTTATGATAGATTAATAGGGTGTTTGGATGCACAAAATAAACTCTAGCTAGCTAATTTTAGTTGTCATGCACCCAAACAACCTAGCTAAAACTTCAGTTAAAGTTTAGCTACTTCAATCTAGCTAAAGTTAACAAAAAATTAGCTGAGTCTATTAGCTGACCCATCTAAACACCCAGCTAAAATTTAGTCAGAAGAACTTTTAGTTGGCTAAAGTTTAACTCTAAAACTTTAGCTACCTATAAATTTTAATTGGGTGCTTCCAAACACCACCTAAATAGGCTTAATAAATTCGTATCGCCGTTTACTAACAGATTCTATAATTTGTTCTTTCATTAGTATCAAACACCCCATATGACATCCCCATATAACATATGATATGACAGAAACTTTACACCTGGATCTAAGAAGGCCTAGTTATACAAAATTTCTTTTCTTTTTTTTTTTGCGAGAACTATACAAAATTTCTAAACAATCGAAAATCGTCTCCTACCGTTTCCATCCGACCATCCCACGACGAACAAATTCCACAAATAGTAAGGGGCCATGTGATAAAAGGGTAGCAGCAGTGTGCCTGTGCCATCGTTGCGTCCTCTTCCTCGTTTCGCGGCTCGCGCTGTTTCCTCCCTCTCCGGCCTCCGGACCCGAAACGCTGACGCGAAATCGAATCAAAACTGCTGCCTGCTGCATCCAGTGTCCCAGCCAAGCCGCCGCTTCTGCCTACTCCTCCTCCTCCTCCTCACTTGCCCTCCCTCGCTGACGCCCCAATCCATTCCCCCCCGATCCCCAGACCTCAGGCGCTTCGATTACGCGACCCGCCTCGCAAACCCTAGCTCCCCCCGCTCTCTCCCTCTCCATGCGCCCCAAACCCTAGCTTCCCGCCCGCCCACCCGCCGGTCATGCGCGCCTCCGCCTCCGCGGTCCCCATGGAGGCCTCCGCCTCCGCCCGCAGATCCGCCGCGGGCCCCGTCCCCGGCGCCAAGAAGCCGCGCCTCGCGCAGCCGCCGCCGTCGCGAGACCCCAGATCTTACGGCGCCGCCGCCTCCTCCAATGGCGGCACAAGCGCCGCCGAGCAAGCGCTGTTCGACGAGCTGCTCGGCCAGTACCGGACCGCGCTCGGGGAGCTCACTTTCAACTCCAAGCCAATCATCACCAACCTCACCATCATCGCTGGCGAGAACCTCCAGGCCGCCAAGCCCATTGCCGCCCTAATCTGCGCCAACATCCTCGAGGTGACCTTTGCCTTTGACTCCTCTTACGCTCGTCAAACTGCCGTCTTTCCCTCTTCTTCCTCAATTCACCATGTAAAAGTAATTCTAAGGCGCCATCAAGTAGTAACAAACGCCCACTGGCTGTCTCTTGTGCTAGATACAGCACATGTGCTCGGTGGTGTGGTAGGATTACCAGTTCTCTGTTCATTGTACACACTAGTGTCCATGCTAGCTATCAAGATCAATCGCTGTGATGTTGCGGAGTGAGTTGTGTGTACAATAGATGCAAAAGGAAATGTTGATTTACCTATCTTTGCTGAGAAATCTCCCCCCTCCCCCACCTCTTTTGTCTGCGGAGCTCGCTTTGTGATGCTAATATACATGGCTGATATGATTCCGAACACGAAGTTCCTTGGTCATCTTTGTTTCTCAAGTGTTCATTGGTTTATATAAATTTCAGACTCCTGTGACACGGCAAAACAAATATGAACATTGTGGTTTGAACCACCCTCTGTTAATTAGAGGGCTACAGCAGTTACCACCGGTACTAAAACATCACAAGTTA
Source organism: Microstegium vimineum (assembly GCA_022036555.1). Taxonomy (NCBI): domain Eukaryota; kingdom Viridiplantae; phylum Streptophyta; class Magnoliopsida; order Poales; family Poaceae; genus Microstegium; species Microstegium vimineum. Next base: position 22,659,642 of record CM039119.1, on the reverse strand, counting down.
TCATCAGCATGGTTGAACATCGAACCAGGCTTCAAAAGCGTTTCATTCCCACGCTCCCCACAAACTTGTGTACAGATCCTTGCGCTGCAGTAACTACTATACTGTTCTCATGCTGACCAGTGACAAAGTTATCAATTTGTGTACCCTAATCAGTTGAATCGCAAAGTTTTCCAGATTCAGAAAGTTCTACTACAAACTGAAGATTATGATACATCGTCATGTACATATGAAAAATATATCGATGCACTGATAAAAGGAAAGGGAATTGTGAAGTATAATATATGCCACAAGTGTGTCCTGCACGGGGCTTCTCCTTCCACTCCTGGATAACAGCTGAGCATTGGTTGACTTGGTTTGTGTGGTACTTGTGTAACCTTGCTGTTATACATGGTTTGAGGCGGCATGTTATCTATGCTCATTTTGTTTTGTTGGTTGTATTTTAAAAGGAAAACTTACTGGATTCTTCAGAGGTAAGGTCGAGTCTTAGTCACCTGATAAAAGGAATGACAAATAAACACCATTGAACCTTCTCAGCTATAGCTGTGTGAATTGTAAGACTCGCACTGTTGTATATGTTCTGTTGTTAAACCATATGTGCCAGTGTTCCTGTCTTGAATCCACATTGTCGAGGCATATCAGAGTTTGGTTTTTCCTGTTGCCCTGTATTACTATAATCACTATAGTATTATGCAATTGTTATGCACTATACGTATGGAGGGGGTGTATCTATTTTATTTGATGGTTGCTTGTCCCTGTAGGTTCCAAGCGAACAGAAACTGCCATCACTATATCTACTTGACAGTATTGTAAAAAATATTGGAAAAGATTATGTTAAACATTTCTCAGCAAGATTACCAGAGGTTAGTATTTCATCCTGTACCATCTTCTTGATAGGGGAATAGATATGGTTCCAACCTCTGGAAACAATATTTATTTATTGAGAGGGTGTGACTTGGACATCACAATAACTAAGTTTTCTTTGGTTGTACTTTTTTTTTTGCTAGGTGTTCTGCAAGGCATATAAACAAGTTGAACCTTCTATACATCATAGCATGAGGCACCTTTTTGGAACATGGAAAGGAGTGTTTCCTCTACCTCCGCTCCAAATGATTGAGAAGGAACTTGGTTTTCAGTCATCTGCCAATGGATCATCGAGTGCTGCACCATCAAGGACTGATTCTCAATCCCCACGCCCATCCAATAGCATACATGTAAATCCAAAATATTTGGAAGCCAGACAGCAGCTCAATCAACCAACTAAGGCAATATATTCTTTCTCAATTATCTTAATACACCTGTTCACTCCTATGGCCACTGGGACATAATCAAAATATGTACCATGTGTAGCATTGTAGCTGGTACTGTGTTCTTTTGCACCCCATGCGATTTTGTTCCTGATGCGTTTTTTTGCTTACTTCGGACAGGGGATACTTGGAAGTGGTGCTAAGACAGCTGTAATTGCTGATACAGGCGATGATATTGAGAGGGCTAACAGGCTAGGTACTGATAGAAATGCCGGGAGACGAGTAGAAGCTTCTAATGCTAGAACTGTAAGTTTGCTGCTATCTCTTTGGCTCTTGTGATATCTCTTCATGTAAAATGGCAGAAATGTGTCACTGCTCCTTGTGTCATTCACATTTTTTTATCTAATATGCTACTTTTAACTTTAACATGCAGAAAATACAGCGCACTCAGAGGGACCCTTTTAGCAATCCTGTTCATGAAAAACAGGCAGGTAGAGATGTGAGGGGCCTTGGATTCTCCAACATTTCACAGCAGGCTGTTGTGGGAACTGGTCCAGTTCGCTCAAAACCCAAAGGTCAAGATGGAATTGGGGGCCCTTATTATACCTCTGGTGTTGGGTCTTCTGAAGAACAATTTGATAGGCGCAACAACTTTTATGCAAACAAGGATGTTCGGCCATCAGGATCTGTACGTTTGGATAGTCCACTTCTTCCAACTCCTTCAATTAATGCCGATAGAGTTGGTAGGCCTTCATCAAACAAAAGCTGGAAGCACTCTGAGGAAGAAGAATATGTTTGGGATGATGTACACTCTAAAGCAGCAGAATATGGTGATAGCAATAATGTAATAAAAGGAGAATGGATGTCTGATGATGGCAATGCTAAGTTTGCAAGCCTAAGGGCTAAATGGTCTGAGGCAGGACCTGTGGAACGTATAGATCCCAACACACATAAACTTGATAACATGTCAAGATTTGGACTTGCAGTAGGCCAAGAAAGAAGAATTTCAGCATACATGGTATGTGACTCAAAATTATTGAAACAAAGTTATATTAAGTATCCAGTAAATATTGATACGCTAATTATCGCTACATAATAATTGCCAAAGATGTTTTAAACATGCATGATGCAAAATTTCTTTCTTGTTGCCTTGTTGAAAAGTATTACAATACTACTTGTCTTTTCAATTGTTCAGGATCAGGAAGAGTACCTTGGCAAGCGTGAGGTGGAAGCAAGAATTGATAGGGAAATTAGGCCTGAAGGAAAACAGTTCCCACCACCTCGAGGTTCCTCTCTCTGGGTGTCCCAGGAAAAAACACTCCCAGACATTGGGTTGGACCCTAGGATATCAAGGTTTTCAAATCAGCCAGCAGAGAGGTCCACCATTTATACTGGCACCATGTCAGCAAGTATCACTTCATCTGTACCTGTTGGGCTATCAGGACACTATGCTGGAAGGTCAAGCCTAGATACTGCAAATAGTGTGCCAATAAGATCAACTGAAGCTTTTGGGCAGCAGAAGCATAGATATTGGTCATCTTCCCCTCCACAAGCTCACTCACCTTCTACTGCACCCTTTGCACGTCAGGGTTCTCCAAATCCAGCTGAGTCTGATTTTTATCCTTCCAGATCATTTTCCTCAATTGGGCCAAAATCCTCAAGAAGAATATGGCCAAAGAGCATTGCCAGTACTTGCTAAAGATTCTCCTGTTGTGGTTCACAGTGATGTACTTACTCAGGGCCAACCTAATCTACAGGCAACACAACAGACACAAAAGTACCCTACCTTACAGTCAAAGTCACATATTAAGCCATCTGATCCATTGCAGGCAAGTTTTTCGCGTGAAAATTCTCCATCGCTGTTCAGACCTTCCATCCAGCTTGGAGAAGTCTCTTTACCCAGTGATTCCACCCCTATAAGCTCAGATCTGACAAGTGCTAGTAATTTGTTGGCTGGTCTCATAAAGAGTGGGTTCAAACCAAATAATCACAGTGATACACAACTTCTTGGTCCAAGTGGGTCACTTCCAGTGGCTTCTTTATCACTTCAAAATACTGCTGGTGAAAATACCACTTTGCATACACAGACACCAAACACTTCTCGTCCACCATTGCCACCGGGTCTGCCACCACCTCCAACACAGAGTGCAGAGAAAGTTGCGCCGCTCTCGAGTCTTCTCAGTTCCCTGGTTGCAAAGGGATTAATCTCTTCGCCAGCCTCTGATTCATCCAATGCTGTCCTTTCACAGCCAAATAAAGCATCAAGCATGAATGCTAAACCTGTCACAGCTTCAGCTGTGCCTTTGCCGGCTCTGAAGCCTTCAGTTAGTAAGGTGTCATCTAATTCTGATTCATCTGCCCCAACAAATGCTTCGTTACCCAAAGCTATCGAAATTAAGATGGGTGACCTCATTGGCCTGGAGTTCAAGCCAGAGAAACTTCGCATGTACCATGAGCACGTGATTACCAGCCTCTTTGGTGACCAAAGCCATCAGTGTAAAACTTGTGGTAATAGGTTCAGGCTTGAAGAGGAACTGAGCTTGCACATATCAAGCTGTGGGCCAAGGGAGTCTGAGACTATCTATACTGGTATCGCACCTAAAAGATGGTACCCTAGCAAGAACATTTACATTTATGGATCACATGAAATTGAGGACAGCACTGAGGCTTCTGATGGAGATTTAGGTTCTACAGAAGAAGTGTGTGAGTTTATGGTCCCTGCAGACGAGAGGCAAAGTATCTGTGCTCTATGTGGGGAACCATTTGATGATGCATATTCTTTTGAGAAGGGGAACTGGATGTACAAGGATGCAATGTTTTTGGATTACCCCAATGGAGAAAGCAGGTGTGGAAACAATGTTGAGCCTGAAGAGCATGTGCCCATAGTCCATGTAAGATGTATGCCAAGAGGCTCAAATGATGGCATGGAGGTTGACTAGAATGATTGTTCTTCACAGCAACTAATCTCTTGAGGGGCCTTGAGGTGGATGAGCCTGAAGCTGGGGTTTGCACGAGATGTGCAACTGTTGCAATTGGGATGATGACATACATGTAGGATGATTGGTGGAAGGTGGCAGGCGTTTTCAGAAACATAACTTGGCGAAGATCTGAAACTGTCCATGGATTTCACCGTGCCTCTTACAAAGCGCTTACACAGAATAAAGCTCCAGAGGAGCATTTTGGCCATGCGAGTCAGAAATATCAAAATCTTCATATTTTGGGTCTTCATCTGAGAAGGATCTTTATGTTGATAGAAAGCTTTGTAGGTCCATGTCAAAAGAATGTATGAATTCTTTACGAGGAAAAAGGGGTATGATACCATACCCATACCCCGCATGTAAGTCGGACACTTCTGTTTCCTGACGATACATTTCTCGCCTTCTGGAGTAGGAATTTTTGTACTTAAGAAACTGATAATAGAACATTATAGAGGCAGGACTAAACAAGTTAGTTGTGATTGATTTGCTGTCGACCTGTCAACGTATGCTTATCCACTTTTCCTATACGTCAGGTGCCTCAGCCGATGTGCTGGCCGGGTGGCACACTCATATTGTATTTGTCCTCTTGTGATTTGTTTATAATTTGTTAATTATCTTTATATCACAATATATTAATCCTTTTGTCCTTTCTAACTATAGAAAAAAATTGTAAATTGTCTTTATGCAAACATATATTAGATTTTAGAAGGTTTGTGATTTTATGTTTTTTTTCTTGGATCCGAACTTTGCAGATTTCATCTATAGAAATTGCAATAAACTAAAGTATATGCAATATCAGGTGTCTGAAAGGAACCTAAAATTCAAGCACCTGAGCAACTCCTATAATATTGTTTTGCGCTGTACTTTTGAGTGAATCTGACTCTGAAATGTTTTTACAAGAATCTGGAGTATTGCCAAATGTACTCATGGATGCTCTATGTCCTGTATGTTTGGCTTATCAGCTGACTTATCAGTCACTGAAATAGTTATTTTTGTCTCACAACAAAACAGCTAAAAACAGTATTAACCGGCTTATCGGCCACTGAAACGATCGAAGTTGGCTCAGGAATGGAAGCTATCACGGATCGAAGTTGGCTCAGGAATGGAAGCTATCACGGCTCACGACAAAACTGACCCAAAGCTCAAAGCAGGTGGTGGCATTGTTGAAACGGAGAAGTTGGTGTTGCAAAGTGCCAACTGGCTTTCAATAAAGGAGTGTGGTAGTGTCGTCAGCCTGGAAACGGTGAATGGAGCTTAATTATTAGTTATATTTCTATGTATAGGCTGTACTCTATGTATAGGCTGTACGTATTGTACTTGTACTTGGGTGTGCTGTGCATTGCCCTCCAACGTTACCTTTCTACATTAATGACATGGTAGTCACTCATAAAGGTAAAAAGGTTGTTGCAGCCTGTTAGGGCTTCTTTCGTTCATGGGAATGCCACAGGATTTTTGAAGGATTCACTGTTTCTATAGAATGGTCACTATTCATCTATTTGGCTCACACTAGGGGATAGAATTGTTGGAGGGATACTGTAGCAATTTTCAGAAACATAGGAATTCCAAAGGACCGAGAACATCAGCTAATGTTGGACAAATGTTCAGGTCTCATGATTAGTCATGATTAGCCATTGCCGCTGCTTGTCCTCATAGCTACAAGACATTAATGAAATCAATGAACGTGGATTATGCAACATCTATCTTCTAAATATTCTTATAATTTTCAATCCTCTATTTTACCATTGCAATCATATGAAATTCATGTTTCTTTTCTATCCATGAACTGTTATAATCCTACGTTTCAAAGGAGCCCTAGCCTTTAGAAGCGGGCCAGGGCAACATTAGCCAAGGGTTCAGATTACCCAAAAATATCTGAGGTTCGTAGTTAAAAAATTAGGTAATAGAAATCACTACTTGATATTCGTCCAAAAAAACAACTATCCGATATTTTAGGTACGTGATAATTCAGGTTCAATTATTCCGAACTACCCCCATATTTTACGTACCTGATAATTCGGGTTGACTACCCATATTAAGCGCTGATGGTGTAGGAGATCAGACTCTGGGAGCACATACGGCCGGGGCGGTGGGCGGTTGCGCATCATGCGAGCCGGAAAAAAAGTAGCCCGACGCTTTGCGATGGTGTACGAATCTAGTGACAAAACGAAGACGGTGAGCTTTTTTTTGGTTTGTCTCGAGAAAAAGCTTTTTTGGTTTGTCTCAAGAAAACCAAACATTTCATTTCTGTGAACCAAATGGATGAATAGTAACCATTCTATAGGAACGGTGAATGCTTCAAAAATCCTGTGGCATTCCCACGAACCAAATTGGACTAGACTACATGAACCCCATGCACCGAGTCAAAAGTCATACCAACAACCACACCGCCCCCGTGTCTATCCTTTGAACAAATGTTCAGGTCTCATGATTAACCATTGCCGCTGTTTGTCCTCATAGCTACAAGACATTAATGAAATCAATGAACGTAGGATTATGCAACATCTATCTTCTAAATATTCTTATAATTTTCAATCCTCTATTTTACCATTGCAATCCTATGAAATTCATGTTTCTTTTCTATCCATGAACTGTTATAATCCTACGTTTCAAAGGAGCCCTAGCCTTTAGAAGCGGGCCAGGGCAACATTAGCCAAGGGTTCAGATTACCCAAAAATATCTAGGGTTCGTAGTTAAAAAATTAGGTAATAGAAATCACTACTTGATATTCGTCTAAAAAAAACAACTATCCGATATTTTAGGTACGTAGGTTCAATTATTCCGAACTACCCCCATATTTTACGTATCTGATAATTCGGGCTGACTACCCATATTAAGCGCTGATGGTGTAGGAGATCAGACTCTGGGAGCACATACGGCCGGGGCGGTGGGCGGTTGCGCATCATGCGAGCCGGAAAAAAAGTAGTCCGTAGCTTTGCGATGGAGTACGAATCTAGTGACGAAACGAAGACGGTGAGCTTTTTTTTTGGTTTGTCTCGAGAAAAAGCTTTTTTGGTTTGTCTCAAGAAAACCAAACATTTCATTTCTGTGAACCAAATGGATGAATAGTAACCATTCAATAGGAACGGTGAATGAAGTCATACCAACAACCACGCCGCCCCTGTCTATAGATGGCCGTCGTGTCGTGCCGTGCCTAGTCGTGCTTCGTGCCTAACTGTCGGTCCACGGCACGGCCCACGGGCCGTTTTGCCGTTCCGTGCCGCCTGTCGTGTCGTGCCGGCCCATGGCCCGTCAGACGAGAAACACTTCAAAATTTTCGTAAGTGTTCATATTTTCAGGTTTTGACAAGTTTTTATCATTTTTAACATGTCACAATTCAATTATTAGCTATCATAAATCATTTTAACAGCTTATTTTAACTGAACAAGTCGTTAGAATCACAATCTTCGTGCCGCTCCCGTGCCGCCTCTTAGATCGGGCCGTGCCACGTGCCTAAGTGGTGGCCCAGGTACGGCCCATCTACCGTGTCGTGCCGTGCTCGGACCAGGCCAAAACACCGTGCCATGGGCCGTGTCGTCGCCTCGTGCCTCATGGACAAGTATACCCGTGTCTATCCTTTGAATCGAGTCTCAATCCCTGTAAACGCCAACTCGGCTAGTCCCAAGATCCGACAGACAACACCAGAGACACCAAGCTCCTTCCATTGGGCATGGCAAAAAAATTTCTTCTATAGCAGGCAGATTCAAGGATCAACTTGTTGCAAAAAAAGATATGGGTTCACTTGATTTGGTTTGTTGTTGCAAGGTAGAGTAGGTTTGTAAAGAAGAAAGAATACACTACATCCCCAGCATACATACAACAAGGAGCCAATTCACCGTTTCTACGAAGCAAGGGAAAGGCTAGGAGAATGCAGGGGAGCATAATGATAAAGTAAAAGGGAACAAAAGAACCAAAACAACATTTCTTGCGCATTCCTGTGAATTGAGATGACTGGCTGATTAAAAAAGCAACATTTCTTTTCTTGTCCATCCAATGAATTGGTCGATCCGTGGCGCTACGCCTTGTTGGTTTGGTTTGGTTGGCTGGCCTTTGCTCGCCCAATCCCTGGTAGTGGGGACTGGGGACTAGTAGTGCTGGCTGCTATCGTTGGAGCGAGATGAGAGCGCGGCGTCCCACGGCGTCATGTCCATGGGGTAGCTCCCGAGCACCCTGAGGAAGGAGGTGAACTCTTGGATCTCCGCGAGCGCGTTCTGCGCGCGGACGTCGGCCATGGAGGCCTGGAAGTCGATGTAGAACATGTACTCGAAGTGCTTGGCGGTGCCGACGTTGGCGTCGTCGACGAGGAGGATGGGGCGGTGTCGATGCGGGCGGCTCTCGATCTTGGTGAGGGAGATGTCGCGGAAGGCGAAGGCGGAGAGCACCTTGAAGAGGATGGAGGTGCCGTCGACGTCGTGCGCGAAGACGATGCTGGTCTTGAAGGGCCTGTCGGTGCGCGGGATGATGGGCTCCCGCGCCAGCATGACGAAGCGGGTGACGTTGCCGGCGTCGTCCTGGATGCCGTCGGCAAGGATCTGGAGGCCGTAGAGCTCCGCGGCGCGCGCGGACGCGATGGCGGCGGTGTCCCGGAGCGCCCCCGCGGCGATGTGCTCGGCGGCGCCCGCGGTGTCGTCGAAGGCCTCGCGGGCCACGTTGAGGCCCATGGCGTTGAGCGTGAGCTCGCACTGCGCCAGCGCCTGCGGGTGGGAGATGACCCGGGTGAGCAGCTCCCGCCGCACCCCGGGGAGCGCCAGGAGGCAGTGGTGGACGGGGAGCTGGACCTCCCCGACGATGTGGAGGCGGTGGCGTAGGAGGAGGTCGTAGTTGCGGTGGATGCTGCCGCCGAGGGAGTTCTCGACGGGGAGCACGGCGCGGTCGGCGATCCAGAGCTCCACGGCCTGGAAGGCCACCTCGAACTGGTCGCAGGGGATGGCGTCGCAGCCCGGGTAGGCCTTGGCGGCGGCGGCCTCGCTGTAGGCGCCCGGGACGCCCTGGTACGCCACGCGGAGCTGCGACCCGTGCATGGGAGCCGGGGACAGGTCGCTGATGCTGAGCGGGCGGGGGAGGTTGGACACGGGCACCAGATCCAGCTCGGCGGGCGCCTCCAGGGCTGGCGCGGGCGCGGGCAGGGGCTTCTGCCCGTTGACACGCGGCGCTGGCTGCCTATTGCTGTTGCTGCTGCTGCTGGCGTCGTGGCCGGCGCCGCCGCCCGTGCTGTTGCTGGCGAGGATGGCGCAGGCGACTTGCCAGTCAGTGCGGGCGAATGGGGCGGTGGCGCAGCACGCCTGAGACGCGAGGCGCGTGGATCTCCACCAGGCTGCCGGGCGGAGCCGGTGGCGCGGCGCGGCGGAGAAGGCGTCGAGCACGGCGGCGGCCTCCATGGTGGCGGGCGCGTGGATTGGATTGGCAGGGCGGTTTGGTGCTCCCACGCCGTGTCCCCTTTCCCGGGCGGGGGTGGCTGCTTTTTTTTTTTCCCCTCCCGCTGGCTCTGGTGGTCTGGTCTGGTGGTGGTAGGTGGGTGAGAGGGGTGCGGTGGTGGGGTCGGTGGATCCGGCGGGGGGAGAGGAGAGTGGAGAGCCGAGCTGAGCCGCCTGCCTCAGTCTCAGCTAGAGAGCAATTGCGCGGCGCGGGGATGGTTTATACGGGGGCAGCTGCCGTAGTATGTGGCCGTGCGTGGCTGACCCTTGCCTTGTCTGTCTGTCTAGTTATCTTTCCTCTGCCTGCGGGGCGACGCGACGGACGGATGGATGGGTGGTTGGTGGGGGCACGGGCAACACCGAGGCAAACAGATCGCGATGCAAAACGCCGTCGCCGTGGAAACCTGAAGCCGGCCTAGCACGCATTGATGTTCGGTGAGGGCGGTGGGGTGGTCAAGCACTCCTCCATCTGAGATCTGACCATCTCTACCATCGACTCGGGCTGGCGCAGCCTGTCCTGCACGGCTGCACAGCTCAGAGTTTTCCTCCTCGATAAAGATGGGGATAGGGAATTCTCCGTGCTCGGGATTAGTTCCCTGTTTCGACTTGTTTAAATGTGCATGTTTTCATTTTAATTTATATACATTAAAGTATATTTAAATTAATTTTTATTTTAATCTACTCCAATATATATGATTTGAGGTACAAACATGTGCATCCAAACAAAACCTCTCTGGAGAAAAATTCACATCTCTATCCCCCATAAACGATCACCGGAGACATCTTCTCCGTATCACTGTACAATCTCGGGGAATTTCTCCTCATCGGAGTTCCCGCATGTCACATCCAATTTTAAGGATAAAATTGAATATGAATAACTCATGTGTGCCCAGAGATCAATCACACACATAAGCCGACAAATCTTTAAATAGTACCATCACTGAGTGTTTATTACATAACGAATAATATTTATATAACATAACAGCGGAAAATAAAGATAACTCTCGCGACGAAGCTCCACTTCACAGGGAACGCCGACTGGTTGACCACTAGCCTAGTACTCCCCACGGTAGTCTTCATAGCCATCTGAAGGGGTTGAGAAAGCAAGAGTGAACACTTACGTACTCAGCAAGAGTAACATAGGGTTATGAAGCTCAAAAGGTTGACACTGTCTGTACTGCGGTTGCTTTTAACTTGGTCAAGTTTTACCAACACTTAGCTTTAATTATGCATAACCCAATTAATAACCACATGATAAGATTAATACTCAACATTAATAATTAAACAACATGATCATCTACACTGTGAGTTTTCCAGGCTGCTCGTAACTGTGAGCACGGCTATCATGATAGATTTACACTCTGCAGAGGTTATACACTTTACCCACAAGCCATGTTACCCATATGCCCGGGTTAATTACTCCCATAACACTTCCAAGGTGAGCGGGCAGGGAACATTATGAAGTCTTTCAAAAGCTCTTTCTAACATGTAGCGGACCCTACGGACCCAATGCAAAGGGGAATATAGGACACCCCGATGGTACCACCCGCAGCGGTCCCCACACAAGCTATACCCCATAACCAGCTCGGCAAAGGTGTCTTTCACGAACCATAAGCATGCTAGTCCAAACTTTATACTCAACTAAAGCCAGAGCCATATAGAACTCGTGGTTGTATTAGAAATCCCAGCTTTTGCCCTACAATGGGGTCCTATTCCATGTTGCTACAAAAGCCAGTTTTATCTCATTGTTGCATATATCTTTAGTCAAGATTCATCTCAAGATCCATTATTGTAAAGCATAGCAAAGCTACCCACATGCATATAACCCATGGTGACAAGGTAAAGGATAGCAAAGCTATGGTATAGATCTAATAGGAATCAAATTAGACACATGCAATCATGACTAGATTGAATTATGGTGAATAGGTAACAAGGATGATCCTATGTTAAACTTGCCTTGATCCCAAAGCTCTTGGTGATCCTGATCTGCTGCAAAGAACTCTTTCTCACCGAAGATCTCACCGGCTGTACTTGATCAACATCACCACGCAATCATCCGAACAATCATACACGAAACAAATAAGACATGATCAGAACATTACACCATAAACAATAAAGAGGCTTTGAAAAGGTGATAAAACAGATCTATACTTTACTACAATCACAAAGACACGAGAATCACGCTAATCGGATCTAAAACGAAGAAATTATAGATTAAACAGGATTTTGAAAAGGGCAAGATTAAAGCATTAGCAAAGTAATTTTCTTGGATTTTCAAAAGTAATTAACATAGATGAAATCTATACTACTGGATAGATCATAAAATTACGGATCCAACGCAACTTGAACGGGTCGATTTGGATTTAAAACGAAGAAAATATAGGCATTTGAATATCAGTGGCAAAACTGTAATTAGGGTTTTATTTTAAAATCGAATTAAATCAGATCTGGAAAAGGGAATATGTTTTCCCGAGGGGAAAACGTATAGATCAAAGGCGCCATAGGACTGCGGGTTCAGGGGGGAAAAACCCCGAGGGCTCTTTAGCAAAAAGTACAAACGAAGGGGTATCGTGCTTTCTGGTCCGTTAGATCAGAGATGGATGGTGGAGATTAGAAGGGGGAGGGGTACGGTGGTTTCCCACCGGAGCAGAGCGGCGTGGCACGGCTGACGCCATGGCCGACGACCGACGCACGGCGGCGCGAAATCATTCGGGAGCTGTAGTGCACGGTTTTCGAATCCGATCACACCGGGAGGTCGAGGATAACGCCGCGAGTTCGTCCAGAGCCACGGCGAGGCTCAGGGACGGACGGGAGACGTCGCCGACGTAGCACAGCGGCGGCAGACACGCTGCGCACGGCGATTAGGGCTCGGACGGCCTAATCCGACCGGAAAACTGCTCGGGGAGCAAGAGGGGGCCAAGGCGAACACCACTAGGGCAAAGCCGAGGCTCGGAGAAGGCCGGGGAGGTCTGACGACGATGGACTGCGGCGGCGGAACCTGATGGATTACGAGGTTGCTACGCTAGCCGGAAAACAAAACTTTTCGACCTCATAAACCAGGATCTACTGTTAGTTATGGGTTACGGGATTACCACTAGACGCGCAGGTGCAGCGGAAGACGACTTGATGTAGTCGTGCGCGTCGCAGCAGGCAGTGCAGTTGCGTGGTCGTCCGTCTCAACGTCCCCTTCGCACGGTTCGTCCTTGTGCTCCAAATGCAGCACCTCCGAGGAATCCCACACGTACAGGGAGGAAGCGTTGCGCCTCCGGACTGCTAGGTCCGCGAGGAGCAAAAGGCGCGAGCGTGGGGAGACGACGGCGGCTGCCAAAAAGGCGTGGATCAATCTCGCCCCGCGCCCACCCCTTGCTTATATAGGCGTCCTGACGAGCTCCCACGTTGGAGGCCCATTAGTAACCCTAAACCTAGTCTAATTCGGGTCCAACCCGAATTAGGCTTCCAGCCCTTTAAGCGTGCGACCCTATGGGCTCACACATACATAGACATGGCCCAAGTACTCTTACTCGACCAATAGTTGATAGCGGCCTCTAGCAAGGCGTGTCAACTCCTATGCATACGCTATGATCATATCAGACGAACCACTATAACCATGTACAAGTTATTCCCTTTGCCACTCGATATATGGTTCAACTCGTGGGTTAACACTTAACCCAAGCACGACCATGCATTTGTTGATCCAATCACTTGAGTGATCCAGTGATATCTCTCTCACGAAGAGAGGGTCAAATTCCATCTTGATTGTCTATGTCTCATAGCATGTTTTCCAACCACCCAACGACCACCTTTATAACTACCTAATAACGGAGTAGCGTTGATAGTCTCTAAGTAGATCGTTTCACATCTTGAGTACATACCACAATCTCAGGTCTAAGGACATAACGTACATGACATGAATAGAGACTTTCTCTTGTTGGGTCAGTCCAGCCTACATGTCTCACATGTGCCCACATTATTAGTTTGACATCTCCATGTCTATGACTTGTGAAACATAGCCATTAACTAATACATGTGCTGGTCTAATATTCAAGTGTGCTCTTACAAGAATGCCGACCAGGGACAACTTTTAGAATAACCATTCAGGTAATTGAGTTCCACAAACAATTCACATAATCGTCAATCAATACTAGTTGTCTATAATAGATATTCAAAGAACACTTTATTAATCATGGATACAATCGGAATATAATCATCTACATGATTAGCTCTAGGGTATATTCCTAACAGAACCTCGGTGCACGACGGCACGGTTGAACATAGCACAATTGAGCGAGAAAAGAGAGGGAGGAGGCGTTCTGCACTTACGCGAAGCTGATGCGCGGCTTGGCGAGACGCTTGGAGCGGCCGGCGGTGCGGAACGACGGTGACTTGCTGGCGGATCGCGGCGGCGCTGCGGCGGCTGCAGAGTGAGGCACGGCGATTGCGATGGGGAAAACGGCGCGGGGCGGCGCTATTTATTGCGGCTGAGGGGTAGAGTCCCACCCGAACACGAGCAAGGGCGCGGAACGCGCGGGGGAGCAGTTGCGGACGCGGCGTCGCGGCGGAGTCTGTTCCGGTTACGGGAGGAGGAAGACAGGGGCGCTGCCAAGCGGGTCCGGGGCGTCAGCGGCAGAGAGAGGGGGAAAGAGCGCTGACAGGTGGGGCGGCCGTGTCAGTGAGGGGGGGAGAGAGAGAGGGAGGCCGCGGGCGCGGACTAGGCCGTGGTGCGGGCAGGCCGGCCCAGAGAGAAAGAGAGAGGGGGGGTGGCAGGCCGATTGGGCTCTCGGGCCAGAAAGAGGGAGTAAGGGAGAGAAAGGGATTTCCATTTTTCCGATTTTGCAAATGAATTTCCAAATTGATTTTCAAAATGATTTTGAAATGTATTTTCTAGGGTTTTGCAAATTCACTCATCACAAGAAAAATGCAGGGCATGAGATGCATCACAACATGTTGAACCCTAACATGACATTAGTTTTATTTTTATTTATTTAATTCTATGCTTCACCAAAATGATTTAAAATAAATCAAATTAAACTTAAATTCAAATCTAATTTACTATTCAAATTTTAGGGTGTTACACCGCACCCGCATCTGCATCGTTCTTGAGAGCAGGTGGACGCTCTTGCTACCATCTTTGCCGAGCCATGCGCGAACACCGTTTAGGCCTAGCTGTCACGGACACCATCACCGTCATCCTTGGGAAAGCCACACGCGGACGCCACATACACCACCACAACCGTCCTTGGGGAGCCACACACGGACGCCGCCCATGGTGACGGTTGCGGAGTCAGAGGCTTGCGCCACGTAAAGGCCTCTTCAGGGTGCAGCAGGATGTGGTTTGTGGAGCAGGCAGAGAGCAAGGGATGCGTCTGGTGTTGACCGATGAGCCTGAAGAGTCGAGTGGCTACGACGGTCGGAAGCTCGGATGGTATGGTGTTGGGATTTAGGGTTTGTAAAGCTTATATATAGCAGGTTATGGCTTGAGCCTTTACACGGGTTACGATGTGTTGTAGTTGTCATTGGCTTTCTGATTTACACATGGAATAGGGTGGTGACTCGAGGATCGAGGTCTGTCCCTGCCATCCTTGACGGGACAAATTGCTAATGGCAAATCGGAGATCGGATCCCCGTTGCTATTTTTAGTCACGGAGGACACATTTGCACCCAATGCTCATTTCCGCTCTCAGAGTCGTCAGAGTAATAATAATTTTCATGTTAGAGTGTGTAGCAGAATTTAGCCTAACTCAGATCCAGATGCACCATATCTGGGTCTTAAGCCTAACTCAACCTAATAGATTAGCCTATATATGTGAGGGTTGCTCCGTCTTATATGTTGTGCTCTCCACCATCAATTACCGATGTAGGACTAAACCTAACAATCTCACCGTCACACATCAGATCCAAACCTAACAATCTCCTCGTCACACATCAGATTCAACTCTTCCATCATACTATACTGTGCGATCTCTGGAAGACGTTTGACAGGTCCCGAGTCCAAGGCTCCATATCACACACAATCCCTATGACCTCCGAGACGTTAACGAGCTCCCTCGTCACCATGTGATGAGAGATACTGAGTGATATCAGTTCTTATGGTTGGAAAACCTCAAAAAAAAACATGTGACCCTAGAGGTTTTTTTGAGGTTTTCCAACAATAGGCTTTTATACCACTTGTTAGACTGCACACTGGAATCCAACGGGCCCAAGTCCACCGAAGCCCACAACATATGCAGGCATTGGGTCTAACTCAACCTAAAAGACTAGCCTATACAGGTGAAGGTTACCCCGTCTTATATGTTATGCTCCTCCACCATCAGTTACCGATATGAGACTAAATCTAACATTGACTTAGTAATAATATACAACCCTCTAGTTGGAGCAAGGCTAATTAACAATAGTGTATATGTAAAAAAATTAACAATAGTATAGCCTAGAACTACAGTTAACTTCTCAGTCTACTCATGTATATAGTAGTTCCCTCTATTTTAAATTATAAACCGTTTTTAATTTTTTATATGCAGTTTTTACTTACTTATATATATATATATATATATATATATATATATATATATATATATATATAACACACACACACACACACACACACGGTGTCTAGATACATACCAAAAGCAGTATATCTAAAAAACTCGACTCATATATAGTGATCCTTCTATTCTAAATTATAAAATAATTTGATGCTTCCAAATACATAGTTTTTACTATACACTTACTTACATATATACTATGTCTAGATACACACACAACAAAAACAATGTATCTAAATAAATCTACTCATATATAGCAATTCCTCCGTTCCAAACTATATTTTTCTTTATTTTTTAATATGTACTTCCTCCCTTCTAAAAAAAAGTTGTTATAGGATACATATAGATTAAATTTTGACTAGCTTTGTAGAAAATTCATATAACATTTATATATTTTTAAATAAATTTATTATAAAAGTATATATTTAACGACTTATCTACTGATACTAATTATATATTATAAATATATATTCTTTTATATATAACTCGTCAAAGTTATAAAAGTTTGACGTCATGAAGAATGAGAATGACTTTTATTTAAGGACGGACGGAGTAGTTTTTTATATGCATTTAGATATACAGTAAAAACAACGCATTTAGAAAAGCCAAAACATTAGTGAACTCACCTATGGTCTACTCATTGTATTTCTCAAAACAATTTCAGGTTTTGTGCAAAAACAAAAATCACCTATGGTCTCATTAAAAGTTTTATGAACGACATAGCATAGTAGATAAAGAGAACAACGATAAGAAATTATAAGATGAACCTTGTCTATATCATTTCCAACACGTACGAAATTGGAACATGAAATTCATTACGACTTGCCTTATAATTGAACGGAAAAAGCCACATTAGTCGCCGGTAGGCAGCTGTGGACGACTCGCTGGTGCTCCTCTGGCCGCCCGAGGCCGTGAGTCGGTGGGGAGCCCTGCGCTGGGCACAAGTTCAATGCTCCAACGCTGTTTTCCCTTTTCGTCAGTTAGTTAATGAGACGCGGACGAAACAGTGGCAAAACATCATTAGCGCCTTGGAAGTTGGAAGCTCGCGGCGATTCTAACACCGAATGCGGCCTCACAAATCACCATCACCAACAGTCCAACACCCTCACCGCACCGGCCTTGCGTATTTCGCAAAAGGATAATGGGATCTGGTTCCCTGATTCCAAACATATACGGATCGAACAACAAAAGCTTGCACGCTCATGGTTTACCAAGTACTACATCAACATTCACCAGCCCTGGGCAAGGGAAAATAAATAAGGTTTACTGGCCTAGGACCATCTGCTGCCCTTGCTCCCATCTCTTCAGTACACATAAGGCAGGATCCTCCAGGGCACGAGCTTGCAGTACTCTGCCCAGATCTCCCTGTACTTCCGCGAGCACCTCGCCTCGTCGCGCCTTTCCCTCCAGATCAGTAGAATGAGCAGGTACGTGGGGTAGAAGTATGGGATCACGGAACTGCAAACGACGGATCAAGATTGTTCATACAGACCTACAGTTCAAAATGGAACTGCCACAAAAAAATGATCACTCACCTCACTCCACAGGGCAAGCTGAACGAAAGCGCTAGCAGTAGATCTCCTAGATAATTGCAGTGCCTTGCCATGCCCCTGTAATTGGAGGATAAAAACTTTGTAGTTTTACGTTCACAACACACAAATCAACAAGCTTCATCTTTCTTTAAGGGGCAAAGGAGCATTCAAAGTCTGAGCTACCAAACATTTTTGAAGGAAAAAAACTAGGGATCGAATAAGCAACAATCAATACACATCACAAATCATAAACTGCTATAGCTTTGAATCTGCAACAACCACTAGGGAACACTATTTTCCAACTACAAAAAAATCCCATAATTATTTCGTGACACCTGCATTTGGTTCTACATTTTCAGCTCAACAGGATTAGCTATTCCTTAGAAATGCCATCATCTAAAAAGCTTTGATGTATGGCTCCATGTCCTTTTCTACTCTATGAATAGGTACCGTTCATCACTGCTGGGAGGGTCAATAGCAAGCATCATACAAGACAATTTATAAAGATTATGTGATCAACAAAGGGGCCTTGGCTTGCATGAGTCACATAATGCATGTGTCCTTACCAGTAACCGGATGCAAGTAGCTTTCCCCCAACAACTTTGGGAGGTTTTCCCCATATAGGAGCTTTGGGGTCCTTCTTGAACACATGTTTTTGCTTGTTAGCTCCTCGAAACACTAGGTAGCTGAGTGCCACATGGTATAACGTGTGGCCAACGAGGTTAGAATGCAAGAAATAGGTATATATCAAATTGCTATAGCTTTGAGGTTCTGGAGAAAAAACCAAGAGTACCCAATAAGGAAGATGCATAAGTTAGCTAGACCAGCCAAAAGGGACAGCTCTACTTTGTTCCTCAAAAGCCACCAGCCCTGACAAACAAATCATACTTGTTGATCAGTTTAATTCTCAACCTACTTTTTTAATGTAAGAGAAGCAATGATCTGGCATGCCACAAATCTGACAATTAGGAAACGCAAAAAATCAAATCAATGTTAGGGTAGGATAGTCTGCCTAAGGTACTCTTTTTTTTTCCAAAAGTAAGCTACTCAATAACACCATGGGTAAACATTTGCAGGAATGAAGTATACCTGAATAGTGAAGGTGAAAGGGATGAAAACTAGATCACCAAACACCAGCATGAAACCCAGTCTTTCAGCAATAATGTCCCACCTGGAGGAGGTCTCAACAATATTTTGTTCAGGAGAATAGTATGTTCATCATCTTTAATCTTACCACAGGAGATCTCAACATATTTTGTTCAAGGATAGTAAGTTATTTGACACTGAGAGCACGTGATATACTTACGTAGAGGTCATGAATTCTTCATGGATAAAGTAATCTATAATATACCACTGCATGAACAAGTATAATTAATTTAACAATTAATGGGCTGCAAGATGATCAATTAAGAAGATGGTCATGTCCAATACCGCACAAAAAAATTGATAGAGAATGACCGAAACATTAGCTGAACCAGCTAAGTAGCTCTTTGCAAACAAAGAGAGGTTAATAAATAACCATGCCATCATTCCTGCCCTCACAAAAAAGAATCTGCAATGATTGAAACATAGCTGTCAGAAACAATTTATTCGTGTCAGGTTATATGTGGCATGGGGAATAAATAATACAACACATAGTACCAGCAAGGCAATAATGGTTACTTGGTTGGACTCGAGGTGGATGCATATAGTTCATGGGTAATACTTAATTGCATCCATGTTAATTTTCAGTGCACATTAACAATTGAGTGACCTAAGGTGACAATCAAAGAGCACTCATGAAGCATGTCTAAGATCATTTGCATTTCTAAATGTGGAAAATCAAAATAACGCCAAGTGTTATGGACTCTGTATCTTGATACACCAAATAAAATAGCTGCCATGGTGTGCAGATAAACTTGACATTCAGCAGATCCCCTCAACCTAGAATACATTTATATATAGAACAGCAGATCTTCCTCATTTCCAGTCATCAGCAGCGTAAAAAACAATAACTAAGCAGTCCATTTAAGTAGGCTAGGTATTCTCCAATCACCATAGACTGCAAGTACGAAATCATTCTGAGCTAAGTATCAAGTATGGTTGACTGCATTATGGACTATGGATTTTTCAAAGGGTCAAATAGATCGCAATTTAATCAGTCTTACACCAATCAACCGTTAACAAATCTGTCTTGGCAACCCTGTCCTATTTCAAAATTTCAATCAGCGACACCCCATATGCTACTATGCTAGGCAAAACACAGGAAGGAAATTGCTGACATACTTGAGGTCAACTCCCACAAAATGAGGATTAAGCTGCACTCCAAACCACCTATTGAACAAAGTTATCAGTACAAAAGTGTCGTTGTTAAGTAAAAGAGAATTAAAATAAAATACACAACCACTTCGTACATTTGAATCAGACATAAGAAACGAAATATTCTATTTGCTTGATCTTTCAATAATAACAAGAATTTATAGACACAAAAACTTATGTGTCAAAAATAAGCCAGTCATGGTTTTATATATCAGACACAATATAGAGTTTCCTAGAAGTACCAATCTTGTATGAAGCTCCCACTAACATGTGGTCTCAAAGAAGAACTTTTGTGGTGGGACTTGATGCCGGCGAAGTAGAGTGCAGAAGAGACCTGAAATCAAAGAGTGAGACACAAACAGCTAATCAACTAATAGACTATAATTTGTGGCAGAATGTAACTAAATATTGCAAGATGAATATATGAATGATGCTGACCAGACATTTGCAGGCATTTTGATCATGGCTAAACTAGTGGAAACATTTCATTCGGATTTGTCAATTTTCTTTTGAGTTTCTTTCCAAACTAAGGATGGACCATTAATTTGAAGAAACCTTTTGTCGTAACAAATTGTATTGACAAGCAACAGTTTGCATGTATGAGGCACACCCGTGGCTAAGGTCAAATTGAGAAAAATTAGGAGTACTTTAGGATGCAATACTTCTGAAATCTGAACAGACATTAAAGGACTCCTTGATGCAGAGTTAAGACCAGGTTTATCAGTCAGACACATGCAGGGCTATTTTTCATTTCCCACAATAGCACGGTGGCGCAAAAAATGTAGATCAAGTAGTTAGAATATTCATAAATAGGTGCAAGTGACCCAGAAAGGTCCACGGTGGCACTTACAATGACACTAAAAATGAAGGTCACTGACAAAAGTTCTAGTCCCCTGTCAGCTACAACCTGCAAGCATTGACAAACAATATGTTGTTGATCATCTCGTCATACCTAGGTCAATTCAACATGACAATAAACCACAATAGAAAATCCACTATGCTCGGCCATCTGAAAAGGATTGTGGTTCGATCCTTGTTGAACTGGAGTATAGTTAGTACAGAGTTGAACAGAAGAACACACCCTAACCCAAGGCACCAGGACTGAACACGGAGAGGCAGGAGCTCACCGTGGGAGACATCCACCCCATGTAGACACCGAACGCCGAGAGCCCCAGCAGCAGGAGGAGCGAGAGCAAACCTGCGGACCACATGCGAATCAAGCGGCTGTGGGGAAGGAGATCGAACAACTCAGCTGGCTGACCAGAGGATTCAGGGATCAGCAGCAGCAGGACGTACCATTGCAGCGGTAGTGGAGGCGGGAAGAGTCGGGGAGTATGGCTCCGTCGACGAGCTTCCCCGGGAGGATGGCTCCGGCGGCAGCGAGGTACCCTAGGTAGGCGAGGAGTACCACCACCTGCGCAGCAAAGAGCGAGCACACAAGTACACAGTGAGCGATCCATGTGCAGCAACCCATAGCAGACCAGAGGAACAACGGTCGCGAGCGATGAGCGACGAGGCACTACCGCGCTTCCGGAGGGCACTAGCGCGGGGAGAACGGCGGCGGCGGCCTCCATTGTTCGTCACGGCGGGGATCTCGTGGTGGCCTGGTGGGCGCCTGCGGTTTGTGTGGCGTGGACTCGGGTCGTAGAAGCCTAGAAGGTAACGCGGCCTAAAAGTGGCTAACAATGTTTTGGGTTCCATTCGGCCCAGACAAAAAAATGAGTTACCATTCGAAAAGATCAATTTTCCTACATTTAATATGTTCAAATTTTATATATGTATAAGTACTCCGTCCCTAAATTATAAGACATTTCAAAAATTTATTATAAGTCATTTCAATAATTTAGGAGAGTCAAAGTATCTTAAATTTAACCAATAATTATAAAAAAAATATAAAGATTTATGACATCAAATAGAAATACTATAAAAATATAATTAATAAAAAATCTAATAATACTCATTTAACATAATAAATATTATAGAAATTTGATAAAATTTGAGATACTTTGTCTCTCTAATATTTTTTAGATGTCTTATAATTTAATTCCTTCGTTCCATAATATCTGTCGTTTTCATTATTCGTACTATAAATTTGATTGGTAAAAGATACATGTAATATTTATAGATTCAAATATCTTTTCAATAATACTAATTATATACTATAAATATTATATTTATAAAGTATATTTTATTAAAATTATTTTTTAAGAAATGAAAGTGACAAATATTTTAAGATGAAAGGAATATATAGTTAACAAATGAGATGCTTTGCCAACTCAAGTGTACAGAATCCGTGGACAAAGCGACAAATGCGACAATGGTTCTGACGCATGCGCTTTGTAGTTTATTATTGTTTTTTTTTTGGACGAACGAGTTAATGTTGGTATCACGTGACATATGATTCCTTCCGGATACGATTTACTCCATCCGTCTCTTCTTGGCAAGTCGAAGTTTATTTAATTTTAACTAATAAATTTATAAAATACTAGTATTTATAGTATTTAATTAATGAATAAATGTTACTAATATTTTTTATAAATCTAGTCAAACTTAAAAGGTTGACCAGACATTTAAAAAGGAGAAAGTACTTAAAGCAAATCTATATACGGAGCAAGTGTAAATCTAGTTGTTTAGCATTGACGCAAAAAACGGCCACACACCATAGCACTAAAACACGTCGATTGTAGAACCCTCGCTCAAATTGCCAACGAATTTACACACATCGGACAATCATCACTGAGCTGGAGCACGCGGATCCGCGATCGGTGAATGCTTGGCGAAAAACACAAGAACCAGTCGATTGTGTCGGCATAATAGCATATCCCGAACAATATATCATAGAGTTGGAGCACACATCGTGGATTGGTGGATATTCGACGAAAACACAAGCATTGGACAGTTTGGTGCTAGCGAATTTACACATGCCCAACAAGTTAGCACAACTTTGATGAACCCTAATGAGAATGCACTCTTCAGGCAGTCCAACGACAATTATACAAGCCAGATTGCTTGGTGCCTTTATTTTATTTTATTTTTGCCAAGAAATGATAAGCATCATGCTTACACGGTGAAAAATAACAGAGTGGAAGGTCTCTATGTGATTTTGATAATTGAGTAACAACTTAGGTGAATTAATATATGTTTGATGTGAGATACATAGGTGACTTAGTCCACAGGTGCACATGTGTGAGCAACTAATAGAGGCATGATGGAGAAATGACTTGTGCATATTGACAGTTCTCAACTTGATGATAAAGGAGTTCATTGCATAAGAGACATGATATGTAATCATATGACTAAGGTGGAGAAAGTCAAGATGAGGTTTGGCTTGGTGAATTGGTTGCAAGTGTGATAGACAAGCGGGTGGTGTTTGACACTAATGGACCAACACAACAGTGAAGAGCAAGTGAGGTCAAGATCGTGTCGACGCAAAAATGTCGCACCAACACGCTTGCAAGTCTAAGGAACCAGATCGGGGTACTCAATGGTCCATGAGGCTTCTCAGCAGGCCAGTTTGTTTGATTTGACCTAAGCATGTCAATCAATTTTACCCTTCAATTGACAAAGACAAAAATAATTAGTAGCACAAGGCATAACATTTTAGTATTGCTTTCAGACAGTTCCAAATATATGGTTTAGATAGCCAAATCCGAAGGCTATCGACTAAATAGTCGTTATCCTAAACGTAAGTCATTAAATCAGCTTTTTGATATAAATGAAGATTTAATGTTGATTGCCAATTATATAAGATAAATATAAATTCATGGTAAAAGTTACAGCATGTAGAAAAAAATCAACTATCCGATTCATTTATACATATCGACAAGCAATTATCATATCCATAACAAATAAGACCTACTAACTAACATCGTATGAATCTAAGTAACGGTTGACGCTAAGAATGACATACTTTTACATATCCAAAATATCGTCAACAACCTCGGGATCAAGGGTAGAATAACATTACAAGAACATGTTTACCACTAATAAGTTCCACATATACTTGGAAGACTTTGTTTTGTAGGGAATAATATTTCAGGCCAATCAACAATGCTGGAAGCTCCTTTTGCACATCTCCCGATGTGTGATTTGAGCTAAAGTCCAGAACATCCATACCATGAGACTCCTGACATGTCTAGGAGCTCCCACAAGAAATCCTGGCTCCAAAGGAGTCAAAACATGATTGGCCGATACTCATATGGATGGACCCTTCTGTCTACCCAAACCAGCATGATCCATGTCAAAGCCATTCCAACCCTTGGATGCAACCTATACTTTTATTCAATGCTTCAGATCAAGTGCACAAGGATCCATGGGCCCACACAAGAGAATCAGCGAGACAAACACTTCAGAAAGATTAACCAAGCTCCATGACAAGTGGGACCAGAGTCTACAAGGTACAGGTGGGGCCAGGACCACTAGCGGGTCAGCCGATGTTGACGGTCCTTAAATATCAAATCCAACCGTCAACTAAACAAGGAAAATGATCTATATGAAACCAACACCTAGAAATAGGGTTTATACTGACAGAATTCCACGAGTTTTGGTGAATGTCTATTTCTGCAGGGGGATATTAGAAAATATGGAGTAAAAGCCCACATGTAAACATTACATAGAGATAATTATCATCCGCAGAAAAAAGAACAATCTAGAAGGGTCAAGAAGGCGTGGGAAGAAACGAGAGGCCGAGCGGGCCCAGGGGCAGGGCGGCCACCCTAGGGCAAAGCCCAATGAGGCTCTGCCTTGTGGGACCACTCTCCACCGCCTTTGAGGTTGCATCTAAGCCCTCCATTAAGGTCGGTTTGATCCGACGACCGACGTTCATTTGAGGAGGCTATATAAGGAAGGCCCCTCTGAAACCCTAATTCATTATCCAAGATCCATATCAGGAGGAGAGGTCCCTGATCAAGCCATAGAGCCACCACATCAACTAGATCTCTAGTTTAGCATAGCTATATAGGATTAGAACTAGAAGGAGTCAATCTTTGATTGGTTTCCGGATCTGTCAAGAGGATTATTGGTAATTCTCTCCCTAGTTCTTTCTTGTTCATCATTTGTTCTTCAATATTATGACTATGACTTTACTCTACTTCATTATATTATTTATGACTTTACTCTATTTGATTATTGTCACACCCGGTTTTAAGAACAAAACCAGATATACCCTATATGTGAGCCCAGGAAGTCAAATCTCACATATAGTCACAGAACAAGGTAATATCAAAAGACAATACTTAAATACATAACATATAAGGTCAAAGAGATAACCTTAAGAGAGAGCAAACAGCGAAAAAACACTCCGATCTTCAGGCGAAGACTCCACTCCACAGGGACCAACTAACTGGTTGATCACAAGCCTAACTGCTCGAGACTCTTGCAAACTGGTACCCATCCGAGATTTTTATCTAAATATTGAAAAGAAAAGAACAAGCGTAAGTACTTTCGTACTCAACAAGTATATATGGGGTTCATGAGGCTCAAAAGGTTGACACTGGTTTACTGCGATAAACATTTTTAATCTATTCAAAACTTTACAATTGATGCGTCATAAGTTATGCCTAAGCCCCAAATGAAACCACATGATCATATAGCAATTGAATGAATAACACAGATAACCCGATAAAATGATTCTCAAGTAATAACCAACATGTGAACATTGTCTCTGTGAGTTTTTCGTTATTAGTCTGTGAGTTTTCCAGGCCGCTCGTGTCCGTGAGCACGGCTGATATATCAGTTTTTAACACTCTGCAGAGGTTGTACACTTTACCGACGAGTCGTGATTTACCCTTTCGCCCGAGGGGATCAGCCTCTTACCCACTTCCAAGGAAGGTCAGCAGTCTTCACTATGAAGTCTTTCAAAGGGGCTCGCTGACAAACAACAAACACTACGGATCCACGGGCAAGGGGTATACGGGAGCCCTTCGATGGTACACACACGCAGCGGTCCCCACTCCAGTCGCAACCCGCAACCCGCAACCGCTCGGCAATGGCAACTTTCATGAACTGCCACATGCGAGAGAGTTACCCTCATACTGAACTAAAGCCAGAGCCATTATAGCCCTCGTGGTTGTACTGTATGTCCTAGCTTTTGCTGACAGATAGGGTCCTAAATCTATGTTACTAAAAAGTCAAGTTTTACTTTATCATTTCATATAGTCATTACTCAAGATTAGAGATCATGCTTATTTAATGGAGCACTAGCAATAACTACCTAGATGCAAATAACCCATAAGATTCCAAGGTTCAAGGTAACAATTCTAGGTAAGCCGTATGGTAACAAGATTAGACACATGCATATGATTTGATTTAAAAATACCATGAATAGGACATCAAGATCCCATATAATACTTGCCTTAAAAGCTTAGATCCTTTGCTCAACTGGTTCTCAACTTCAGACGACTTCTTCTTGATCACCGACGCGAAACTCACCGATTGGACAACAAATAACAAATCACCACACAAGCATCTGATCATACAAAGCATACAAACATGGCTAAATTAGAGCAATACACCAATCAATGAAAATGATTTAAAATAAAACTACGCAACTCTACGATCACACAGACGCGAAAAACACACTAATCGGAGCTACGATGGTCGAGATACAAGTAACGGAAGATTTGCTTTAATAAAGGGGAACTATGAGCTTTGTTAGTTTTAACTATATAAAAGAGTGGATAAAGTATTTCAAAGAAACACCTTGACTAGATTAGGTCAAAATGGTATTTGGATTTCAAAAACGAAAGCAAGACTATCATTATTTTATGTGTAACATACGTTGCATAGTTATTAATCATGTTAGGGTTTTACATCATGAAAATATAGAACTATTAACATGGTATTAAAGATCACTAAAGAAAAGGTTACGCCGATACGAAGCCAACGCAACTCGAACGGAACGAAACGGATTTAAAACGGAGGAGATATGAAATTAACATGATTTTCTATACAAGATTAATTCATTAAAAAGGATTAATCTAAAATTTATTTTCAAAAGACTTTAACATAGATGAAAACTGTACCATTAGATAGATCATGAAATTACGAAACTAACGCAACTTGTTTGGGTCAAAACGGAGTTAAAACGGGGTTTTTATGAGCAAAAAAAAAGTAGTGGCAATCTTGTAGTTTTGAGAAAACGCATTTTGAATGGAACAGAGGAGGTTTACGTTTTTAGAGAAAAGAAGGCGTAAACGCGGAAGACGCTAAGGTCTGCGGTGCGGGGTCAGCTGCTTGCCATGTGGCGCTACTCTATTGGGCGGGTCCACGGGAGCAGTGTGGACGGCTTGCGGGGCTCTGGTCCACGGGTCCACCATGGACCGGTGGGCGTACCCCTTCGGGGTTCTAATCCCGGCCATCCACGCCGGTTTGGACGGCGCAGGGAGTGGCACAGGCGTGGGGGCGCTAGAACGGCGGCGCTCCGTGGCTAAGCGCCATGGCGTTGGCGTGTGCTCGTCGGTGAGTTGCCGAAACGGCGATGCCGACCTTCGCTGGCCGAGGGGAGAGCATCGGGGAGAAGAGGGGGGCGACGGTGAGCGCGTCTGGAAGGACAGCAGGCGGCACAGCGGCTGGGGGCAGCGCTGCCGCGACGGCGCGCCATGGAAGGTGCAGGCCGAGCTCGCGGCGAGCGTCGGGGTGGCGCTCCCGACCTTGGATGGCCAAGGCGAGGCCACCAGGGCGTAGCGGGGGTTATGGCGAGGCCGACCGCGACCTCGGTGGCGACCGGGCGGGGGGCGAGGCGGCTGGCCACGGCGGAACGCCATGGCTGGCGGTGCGAGCTCTCTAAGCAGCGCGACGGAGGCGCTATGCAGGCCTAACGGCGAGGACGAGGAGACAGGGAGGGAGAGGAGGAGACGGCGGGCACAACCGTGCCCTTGGCGTGACCGGAGGAGCTCACCCGAGCGTGGACGACGGCGGCGGGATCCGGAGATGGCCGCGGCTCACGGCGGCGGCGCTCTGAGGCTCTGCAGCGGTGGCTAGGGCTCGAGGATGGGGTGGAGGAGGTGCGGCATCGGCTATTTATAGCCCGGAGCGGTGCCATAGATGGAAGGAGGCGATCGGGGCGGGGATCTCGCGCTCGGCAGATGGCGCCGTCGCGCGGGGAAGGAAGGGGAGGGAGGAAGAAGAAGGAAAGAGGGAAGGAGAGACTGACAGGCGGGACCTACCTGTCGGCGGGAGAGAGAGGGCGGGGCCGTGATGTCAGTGCCAGAGAGGGGAAGCGGCGTCGGCCTGCTGGGCCCGTGGCCGACTTGGTCCTTCGAGAGAGGGGGGGGGAAGGGACGGGCCGAGGGGGAGGGGGGAGAGCGGGCCTGCGGTGGTTTTGGGCCTGTGAGAGAGAGTGACAGGCCGATGGGGGGGGAAAGGGGCTGGGCCTTCGGGCCAGATAGGGATGGGGGAGAGTTCTGTTTTCTTTTTATTTTTCTTTTATTTCTTTTTACTTCAAAGACAAATTTGCAAAACACATTTTGATAACAAATTTGAATTTTTGAAACTGAGCCACTCAAACAAAAACCCAAAATGCATGGCATGAATGCTCAAACATGTTTCTTCCAAAAGATAAATTTTAATTTCATAAAAAGTTTTATTTCCTATGATGTCATGAGCACCAAAAATAATACTTAAATCAATTTAATCCTATTTTCAATAAAGTAATACTCACTACACATGAATATCTTTTATCTCGCCATGATTGTCAAGTATAATTGCACTAATCATAATATGCTAGACTGTATAGTTAAGAATGACTTAGGAAATATTCTTATAATTCATCCTAATTCCATGCTAATGACTTGCTAGAATATCTGTTGAGATGCTTATCATTATCTTATGTGGCTACATATATGTTGATCAGTATTTATATTTTGTCACTATTCATTCATTATCTATATCTTATGTGACACATATTCTGTATTAAGAGAGATAGATAAAAACTCTTCATTACACATGCAGTGATACTCATTACTCATTCCTCATTTATTCTTTAGTATACCTTCCCAGTGGTAAAAATATAAATAACAATACCTGGAATACTCCTGGTTAAAATGCTACATCGGTATTATCTGTGCGCTTGGAGAAACACATTTATATTTACTTCGAGCAATTGCATATTTCAATACCACATCTCTTTGTCATGTTGGGGATGACAACCTGGCTTAAGTGTCATAAGAGATGTCAACAAGCATTTTTGACGCCATTACCAGGGATGGACTTTAGTCTACTTTTTGGTAACAACGTTAGAAGTGTCAACAAGCATTTTTTGTACCGTTGCCGAGGAAGGTTGATTAGCTATCAAAAGGAATAAATGAGTTATCACTTGCATCACTAATGAGATTGAGGAAACATCAATTCTCTGCTCATACAGCCTTACCCTTGATCTTTGCCTATGTTTCCTATCATTTTATGCAGGGTAATGTATGAATAGGTTTGATCTTCCAGATAATTTTGTTGAAAATCCCAAAGCATTAATCAGAAGGACAAAAGCCAAGCTCAAGAAAGTAACAAAATCATCATCATTAACATCTCAGCTTGAAGCTCCATCCAATCAAGAAGATCATCAAAACATCGTTCGAGACTTGACATCAGAGTTCGAAGCCATGACAGACAAGTCAATCCGTGAGTTCTCAGCCCCCACCACGGACAACATCCGCACTGGACCTGCTACGAACATTGATCGGTCATTTGAGCTCAAGCCTGCGCTCATCAACATGGTGCAAGCAAGCCAGTTCTGTGGGAAAGCACATGAAGATGCTAGTGCTCATCTCCAACACTTCTTGGAGATTTGTAGCACATTCACTATCAAGGATATTCCCAGAGACGCCATACTACTTCGCCTTTTCCCATTCTCACTCTTGGAGAGAGCGAAGCAGTGGTTCTATGCAACCAAGGAGAAGAATACCAAGTAGACACTATGTTCCACCAATTTCCTAGCAAAGTTCTTTCCCATAGGAAAGACCAATGCTCTCCATGGGAAGATTTCAAGTTTTCAGCAACAACATAACGAGTCCGTTCCAGAAGCATGGGGGCACTTCCAAGACTACATCCTAGAATGTCCCCATCATGGAATGGAGAATTGGCTACTTATGCAGACCTTCTATCATAGGCTCAGCAGCAGCACTCGTGAGACCATGGATGATGTGCTGGAGGAGCATTCCTATCACTTACAATACCACAAGCCATAACTCTTGTGGAGAAGATGGCATCCAACCAAGGTTGGAGTGAAGAAAGAACTCAAGCTCACAAGAAAAGTGGAGGTATGCACCAGCTCAAAGAGGTAGACATACTGTCAGCAAAGCTAGACCTGCTCATGAAGAGACTCGATGAAAAAGCTAGAGAGAAGAAAGAAGTTATGAACATCTATGACTCTCACATGACCTGTGAAGAGTGTGGAGACACTGTACACTTAGGCAATCATTGTCCAGAGTTGCAAGAGGATGTGAACTACATCATCAACAACAACAACAACTACAACCGTCCTCAGTAAAATCAAGGTTGGAATCAACAACCACAAAGACCTAACTACTCTGGTAATTATCAAGGTAATAATTCCTATAATAATCCTAGTTTTCCACCTTTGAGAGAGTTAGTAGCTAACCAAGGAAACTTAATGGATAACATGTCTAAGAAATTAGCATCCAATGATAAAATACTAGAAACTATAAATAATAGAATGGATAATTTTTTTGTTGCCATCAAGAATCAAATTAGCTTTAATAAAATGATTGAATCTCAGCTAACTCAAATAGCTACTGTTGTTTCTATCACTAACCTCGGTATTCCATCACAACCGGAAGGATTAGAATCTACAAATCTTGTAGACATATTTGATGCAGGTGCTTATTGGAACAACCCCATAGAGGAGTGGTGTGGCGACTCTATGCCAACCAAGAAAGGAGATCCAGGACGACCCGTCATCCCAATCTCCATTGGCGTCACAGACTTTCCTGGAGCACTTTGCGACTTCGGCGCAAGCGTCAATATCATGCCCAGAGTAATCTATGAGAAATTCTTTAATTATCCTTTGTCAGATACAACCCTATGTTTGTAGCTTGCAGATCGGACACTATGCTACCCAATTGGAATATTAAAATATATTCGTGTCTGAATTGATACCTCATATGTCCCAGCAGACTTCATGGTGATAGAGACCGGTGTTGATGAGAGGTCACCCATCATCCTAGGGAGGCCACTCTTGAACACTATTGGAGCTGTCATCTACGCTAGCGCTGCCAAGATTACTTTCTTCATCAAAGGGAAGAAGGAGACATTCTCCTTCAAGAACAAAACCATACAAGCTCCTGAACAACCTCAAGATGAACCAAAGAAGAGGACCAACAGGAGGAACAAGCAGGACAAGCAGAACGAGCAGAACAAGCAGAACAAGAACAAGAACAAGAAGCAAGTACGGACAAAACCAGTAAAGATGGTCACGACACTCCACAATAATCAAGATCACCAAATCAAATCCCCTCATTTGATCAAGAAGGATGACTCAGGTGTCCCAACCATTGAATGCACAATCAACAGATGTTCCTTCTAGAAAGCAATCTGCGACACCGGATCGGGCGTCAACATTATGGCCAAGTTGACCTATGAGTTTCTATATGATACAATGCCTCTACATCCAACATACACCCAACTCTAGATGGAAGATCAGACATGCCGCGTCATCGAAGGAATAGCAAAAGATGTCCCCATCCATATTGATGACCACTTCATCCCTACAGACTTCCTAGTCGTTGATATGGGAGAAGTTGATTATGATCCACCTATCATCCTTGGAAGACCGTTCCTAAGCACCACCAAAGCTATCATATATATCGGGACAGGAGAAGTACACCTACACTTCCCCTCTAAGAAGGTACGTCGTTACTTTAATGCTAACTACATTATTGAAGAATCTAAGCAGAATAGAACGAGAAGAAGACGTCGCTACCGCAACCAGAAGAAGCAGAACGCCAAGGATGGGTGGGCAGACTATAAAGGAGAAGTATCAAGATATGAAGAGAGATAGCCCCGAAGAAGAAGAGTCAATATACGCAATTCCACTCTCTAGGCCAAACACACCACCAACTCCAAGGTTGGGAAATGAGAGATCACTCTATGACTACCCTAGACACGAGAGCGGAGAATCTTGGGAAGAAGCAAAGGTACGTCCCTTCAATTTTAATAAGTATCCAGAAAAGAGAGCTTGTCCTAGGGAGGCCACCGCACCAACACAAGTGTGGAGAGAAAAAGAAATCATACCAGAAGAAGAAGCGCAGCCAGAAGCGCCAGCTACGCCGTCCAATGAGCCCCAGGACAACTAAGGACGTAAGGAGTCCTGTTCGGAGGACTTAAACCACCGAACGCCGTGCCAAGAGGTAAAACTTGGTAGTTATCTTTTCCCTTAATTATTTACTTTCCCAAATTAATTAATCATGTTTACACCATCTTTAAAAAGAAAATAAAAATGTTTAAAACTATTAAGCCCCATGTGAATAGACTCGTGGCATAAAACCCATGAGTGTACTCACTGTGGTGGCTAATAAATAAATAAATAAATATGTTTTTGTCTTATAAAATAAAAATATAAATAATAAGTTTATGATCCTTCTAAATAATAACATCCATTAGAGGAAGCTCGACATGATCCAGGCTAGAAAATCATGACTAAGAGGTAATCAGTTCCACAAGCTTTGTTGTCTATTTGGGCTTCATAGAATTCATGGATCAAAGAAGAACAGTAACCAGAGGACACCTCTGCTACCTGCCAGCCACATCAGAAGAAATTACGTCAAAATCAAGCTTAGGGGAGAGCACCCCCACGTTCCAGTGAGATCAGAGTAATTATGTCAAAATCAAGCTTGGGGAGAGCACCCCCACTACTCAGCTAAGTATTTCTACCTATCAGTTTTTATATCTATACTTTAATAAAAATAAAAAGATGCATAATCATAGAAACCCAATAAATATTTTCCCATTTACATATATGTATGTCTTTGCTAAGTTTAGAAGTTTGCTAATAAATAATAGGAGAGAATAAAATAAAATAGCTATGCTAAAATGAACCCCAATGATAAACTCTTAATATGGAGATGATGAATAGTTGCTCTGCCATAATTCCTTCCAAGTATCTAGTTTTCAAATTTGATCTCTCTCTCAAGTTTAGGCATAACTGTTATGATCTAAATTTTCTCTAAACCTAAACTTGTGGGAAGAGTACCTGATCTAAAGTCTAAGTCGTTGATGGATATGATATGGGAAGGTTTGAGTTGCTATTTATCTACTCCTAGAGATACTAGAATTCTAGAGAATTTTATCTTTTGAAAACCTTTAAAAAATACTGCATGATGAGTTCCTGTATGACGAGAGTTTAAATTCCTACCACAGCCATATATACATGCTTACTAGATTAGGAAACCACACATATTTACATACTGCTTATGAGCATTGAGTGTGGTTAAGCTGTGTGACCATCGGGAACTAGTCATGCGGTCTGAATCAAGATTCACTTACACTACACCCACATATGCTACTTCTATCCCAGAAGTACGCATCCGCATACATCCACCCATTTCCATCTCCAGATCCACCAAAAACACTCTACTCCTAATTCGGGAGAGAATAGAAACACATAAATATTCTCATATTCATGTTTTTCCCTGTGAAATAAATGCTCCATTCGCTTTATTGCTCTACAAGGATGAGTGCTCTTAAAAAAAGAGAGAGAGAGAGACGAGGAAATAAAAATGGGCAAGTTCCCGCCAGCCTCGAAAAAATAAAAAAAGTGAGAAGAGAGGTAAAAATAGACAAGTGTCCGACAGTAGAATTAGGGATACAAGATACCCACCTAAAAAAATTCGAGTATCTCATTCCCTCTGAAAGGTTTCAAATACAAGAAAGGTATATCCATCAAAAAGGGAGCAAAAGTAGAATTAGACTTTTACCTCTGCTATCATCATCATCATTTACCATCATCATCACCACCACCACTCATTCACCACACATGCACATCTTGATTTGACTTATTGACCTATTCCTTTGGATCCGCGGTTTGACTATGCAACATATGTCTTGTAAGTATGTATTCGCTATCTCCCACCTATGAGCTCCAGATATTAGCCTTTTAGAAGTAGGGCGAGAGAGAAGGCAATACCACAATGCCTTATACCACAAATACCATATATCTGAGAGAAGGCATACACCATCAATGCCTTGGTAAGGATCCAAAAATACCACAAAGGAGAGAATTGAGAGAGTCATACAAGGAATCTCTGAGTTTTATTTTGAAAATCTACAAAAACTCCGAAGCTATAGTTGATCAAAGAGAGAAAGGTACATGGTGCTTGACTAGACCGTTCTGTCTTTCAACTACCCAAGACACAGGTGACGGTTACAAGCCCCATGGTGGAAGGTAAAATGAGTAAGTTTTAAATCTTAATAGTTGATCTAATCCAGAGATGAGATCTTATTTGAAAGCATGTGTACCTTTAAGGCGTGAAAGCATTGCAGCAACTCGTGATCCATCACTGAGTCTATCTTTGCTCAGGGACGAGCAAAAGGTAAGCTTGGGGGAGTTTGTTGACGGTCCTTAAATACCAAATCCAACCGTCAACTAAACAAGGAAAAGGATCTATATGAAACCAACACCTAGAAATAGGGTTTATACTGACAGAATTCCACGAGTTTTGGTGAATATCTATTTCTATAGGGGGATATCAGGAAATATAGAGGAAAGACCCACATGTAAACATTACATAGAGATAATTATCATCCACAGGAAAAAGAACAATCTAGAAGGGTCAAGAAGGCGCAAGAAGAAACGAGAGGCCGAGTGGGCCCAGGGGCAGGGCGCTCGCCCTACCCCCTGGGGCGGCCGCCCTAGGGCAAAGCCTAATGAGGCTCTGCCTTGTGGGACCACTCCCCACCGCCTTTGTGGTTGCATCTAAGCCCTCCATTAAGGTCGGTTTGATCCGACGGTCGACGTTCATTTGAGGAGGCTATATAAGGAAGACCCCTCTGAAACCCTAATTCATTATCCAAGATACATCTTAGGAGGAGAGGTCCCTGATCAAGCCCTAGAGCCACCACATCAACTAGATCTCTAGTTTAGCATAGCTATATAGGATTAGAACTAGAAGGAGTCAATCTTCGATTGGTTTCCGGATCTGTTAAGAGGATCATTGGTAATTCTCTCCCTAGTTCTTCCTTGTTCATCATTTGTTCTTCAATATTATGAATATGACTTTACTCTACTTCATTATATTGTTTATGACTTTACTCTATTTGATTATGTTCTCAATTATATTGTTCTTAGTTTATTATGATTATATGCTTGGCGGAGTTAGATCTGAATCATATCCATGTTTAGGATCGTATAGCATTTATCCATCAGCGTTGTGGGTGAATCATAGATATTGTGTAGGCGTGGTGCCTAGACCGTATTTATCTGCGATTGTACCCTACATTCCAGATTGTGAGGTAGTTCGCGGGAGTGATAGTCCTGTTGAGTCCTTTGTAGTCTTCCTCCCGTTTGTAGGGCAGGTAGAGCAGTACTATTACGGGGAAGTGA
Organism: Microstegium vimineum; assembly: GCA_022036555.1. Taxonomy (NCBI): domain Eukaryota; kingdom Viridiplantae; phylum Streptophyta; class Magnoliopsida; order Poales; family Poaceae; genus Microstegium; species Microstegium vimineum. The sequence continues at coordinate 22,624,090 of CM039119.1, read as the reverse complement.
TTGCTATGTTTCTCATCTTCCTTATTAATACTCACTACACATGAATATCTCTTATCTCGCCATGATTGCCAAGTATAATTGCACTAATCATAATATGCTAGACTGTATAGTTAAGAATGACTTAGGAAATATTCTTATAGTCCGTCCTAATTCCATGCTAATGACTTGCTAGAATATCTGTTGAGGTGCTTATCATTATCTTATGTGGCTACATATATGGTGATCAATATTTATCTTTTGTCACTATTCATTCATTATCTATATCTTATGTGACACTTATCCTATATTAAGAGAGATAGATGAAAACTCTCCATTACACATGCAGTGATACTTATTACTCATTCCTCATTTATTGCTCAGTATTCCTTCCTAGTGGTAAAATATAAATAACGATACCTGAAATACTCCTGGTTAAAATACTACATCGGTATTATCTGTGCGCTTGCAGAAACACATTTATATTTACTTAGAGCAATTGCATATTTCAATACCACATCTCTTTGTCATGCTGGGGATGACAACCTGGCTTAAGTGCCATAAGAGATGTCAACAAGCATTTTGGCGCCGTTGCCGGGGATAGACTTTAGTCTACTTTTTGGTAACGACGTTAGAAGTGTCAACAACCGACACCTTAAAGGGGGCAACACCCTCCCACTTGGTCCCTGACCAGTGGGGACACCTTCTAGAAGCCTGGGGTAGGGCCCACCTACCATAGGGGGGGTCGGCCAATACCCTAAAGGCCCCCTGAGGCTCTTGGTGACTCATCCACGCATTTAACACATCATGGAAATCCTAACCCTCCATTCCATGTCGGTTTGGAGGCGGTGGATCCAAGGGACCAGAAGTGAAGCCTCCTGGATCGATGATTTGGTGATGGAGTAGCCCCTACTCCACCTCCCACTATAAATAGAGGCTCACACCCCCCTCTTCACTCATAGTGGACAAGCCTACAAGCTAAGCACTTAGAGTTATCTAGTAGTTAGTCTAGTGTGGGAGTTAGAGTAGAGTTGAGCTGTGCTCGGGATTTCCGGAGTCATCTCTTGGAGAGTATGGTATAGCTCTTGTATCTTTCCTTCCTTGTAAGACTTTACTTTATTCAATATATTACTTTTCCTCTACTTTACTTAGTATTTACTTTGAGTATTACTATACTAGTTATAGTATTGTTGTGTGCTTTTGCTTATTACTAGCCTTTACATTAATAGTCTGTGATCCTTGTGGCCTTTCCCGTATGCAATCATTGCATGTCATAGGGTGCTTTGGTTGTAGATCACAATTAAAGTAGTAAGTTATGTGTAAGCGTGGAGCTTATATATCATCTTACCCTTGGTTACCGCTTACTACACAGATTGTTTGTGGTAGGTAGCAAGAGAGTGATAGCCTTGTCTAGTCTTTGTATTCCACCACGTGTTCTTAGGCAAGTTCTTAAAAGGTAAGGCCCCCATAAAAGAGAGCGTGGTCCGGTAGGAGTTTTGCCCTCCTACTGATCTATCCTCTCGCCTAGCATACTTGTATTGAGGAGGCAAACTATTGTGCTTAAACTAATTAATTGGCTAAGTACACTAAGGTAGAAGTGAATTACATAGGAGTCCCTATCTCTCTCGTTGTCCTCCCACCTAGCTATACATACTAGTTATTCTAAGTTATCATTTACCTTGGCTTGTTCATTCATCACCCTTCCTATGACATATATCGTTTACCCCCTATACTAGTTGGTACTAAGTTGAGGTACTCTCTAGGATCTCTCTCTAATTATCATTTCTAGTTTCGTTTTCCCTTGGGAAAATATAAATTACGATACCTTGGAATACTCCTAGGTGAAGTGCTACAACGGTATAATTTGTGCGCTTGCGGATTTATCCAATAGTCATAAGAAATACCAACAAGCATTTCTGACGCTGTTGCCGGGAAAAGCATAGCCTAGAAATTTTAATTAGATTGAATCCTAAGATTCTAATTAACTTAGTTATCAATTAGTTATAGGGGCTTACCCATGTCTGTGTCTTCCTTTGTTGTGAAGCTAGACAGTTTATGAGCGGTTTCCAACTTCCAGGAAATTATCTAGAAGATCACGAGTAGCTGGTGAGGAGAACTAGACATTGTCAAGTCCCCCCTTAGAGGATCATCTCAATCCTGAATCCGTTCGAGGAAGGAGGCTCCACACTACCACTCAAGGAAGCTATGGCCCAGAAGGCGATCTCTGACTTCTCAGCCCCGTCCGCTGCCCACGTAGCTCAGGGCCATGAAGTCAACTTTGGGGATGCCACCTTCGAGCTAAAGCCCACCTTGATCCACATGGTGCAGGCCAACCCATTTTGCGGGAAGCCCCATGAGGATGCCAACGCTCATCTCCAACACTTCATGGAGTTGTGTGGCACTTGTACCATCAAGGGAGTAGCGCCTGACGCTATTCGCCTTCGCCTTTTTCCATTCTCATTGTTGGGAAAGGCGAAGCAATGGTTCTACGCCCAGAAAGAAGAAGCCACCACTTGGGAGAGGTGTGCCAATGCATTCCTCAAGAAGTTCTTCCTGACGGGAAAAACCAATGCCCTTCATGGAAAGATCTCGAGCTTCCAACAGCAAGCTGACGAGATAATTCCCGAAGCATGAGAGCATCTTCAGGAGTACATTCGCGCCTATCCTCATCATAGGATAGACGATTGACTCTTGATTCAAGGATTTTACCATGGGCTATCCAATATGGCCCGTAGTCACCTTGATGCTGCCGCTGGAGGGGCATTTCTTCAACACACAGTGAGGAATGCCAAGGACCTCATTGAAAAGATGGTGATCAACCAAGGATGGGGTGAGGAACGTCTCTAGCTGAAGAGAAGAGGTATGCACACCATCAATGAGGTGGACATACTCTCTGCCAGGATGGACCTCTTGATGAAGAAGATAGAAGAAGGTTCCAAGAAGGAACAAGAGACCATCTACACCATCGCCGCCGCACGAGCTATCGAAGCCGATCCATGGTGCGAGGTGTGCGGGGGAAATGATCACTCGGGCAACAACTGCCCCGAGACGTCGAAGGAGAACGTGAAATTCATCAACAACAACCACAACAACAACAGGTATTGACCCCAACAAGGAGGTTGGAATTCACGCCCCTTCTACCAAGGTAATGGAGGTAATAGCAATTACAATAATTACAATTCTTACAATAATCAGCTTTCATTGAAAGATCTTGTTCTTGGCCAAGCTAAAATTAATGATGGTATAAATAAAAAGATGATTGCCAATGATAAAGTTCTTGAAAATCATGCTGAGAAAATGGATAGCTTTGCTTCTGCCATAAAAAATCAATTGAGCTTTAATAAAATGTTAGAAATACAATTAGCTCAATTAGCTGCAACTATACCATCTCTAGAACAGGGTAAGATTCCTTGGAAACCAGAGGATCCAATTGAGAATGTTAATATGGTCACAACGAGGTTCAGTAAGCCTCCACTTCGCTCCAATTGGGGCTATCTTCTCGATCCTCCCTTCATCATGAAGAAGGAAGATCCAGGCCATCCGACGATCAAGTGCTCAATTGGACAACAGACCTTCCACAACACCTTCTGCGACCTTGGATCGGGTGTCAACATCATGTCCAAGGTAACATATGATAACTTGTTAGGGGGATCCTTCTTCCCTACATGTGTTTGTTTGCAAATGGCAGATTAGACAATGCGGTTCCCCGAGGGACTTGCTAGGGACATCTTGGTGAACATCCAAGATGAGTACATTCCTATCGACTTCATCATCCTAGACATGGGAGCCAATGTGGACGTTCCCGTCATCTTGGGAAGGCCCTTCCTCAACACCACCAATGCGGTCATCTACGTGGGATCGGGCCAGATCCATTTCCAATTCCCAAGTCACAAGGTAAAATGTGCTTTCAATGGTTATAAAATTAACAAACAGGTCAAAGCACATCCACCAAGAAGAAGAGTTTGAGCTTCACGCCAAAAGAAGCAACACCCAGAGGCCAAGATCAACAAACCCAAGAAGGACGAACCTGCCAATCCAAGGCAGGTTTGGAAAGCAAAGGAGGTGCTCACCCCTCGGTCTTCATCTCCAAAGCCATCAAGGGCACCCGAAGAATAAACACGAAGGAGGAGTCCTGCTCCAAGGACTTAAAATCAAGGAGCCCTCGCCGAAAGGTAAATCGGTAGTTATCTTTTATTTCCTTTACATTTATTTCATTTCTTTAATTTTCATCATGCTTAAAACTTAGAAAAATAAAGTTTAGACTTAATAAAACCTTGAGATTAGTTTAGCACGAAAACCTGACCAGGTTTAGGCCCTATAGGGGGTCAGTCAACACCCATATGCACCCTAAGCCTATCCTCTTTAATGGGGAACATGAGGTGACACTAATGGAAGGAAAAACAAACGCAAAAGAGTCCTAGGAGGGTCAACTGACACCCCTAGGGACCCTTTGGTCACCTTTATTTCACCCCCATCTTCTTTTGTCTAAGAATCTCATGATTTGAGTAGTGTGAATATCAAAATTTAGAATTTGCTTTAGGAGACATATCTTTAGCTTTGTCATACTCTAAAAAGAAAACAAATCAATCAACCTTTGACTAAAGCATGACACACCTTTTGTCTCCCACTACTCTTTGTTTAAAGTGGGGAAGCATGAACACTTTAGCTCACTTTTGATCACATCAAATGACATGTTTTACCTTTCACCAAGCACTAGGAAGGTTGTGAGTGGAATGACCACTTGAGAGCCACCCTAGGGGGTTCAGCCGACATGGCTAAGTGCCAAGCACCATGCCATTGTCTGCCATTCACCTCTAGTTTCTCTCCCATCTTTCAAACTTCAATGGAGGGAGCAAAGGTTGGTCGGCCGACCACCTTTAGTCACCTCCACCCTTATTTTGCTTTGCTCAAAGCTTGCCACAAGGTTTCATGCTCATGGCACCCAAGGAGGGGCACCAAGGGGGTCGGCCGACACCCCCAAGGAGCCTCCTTGCTTCCATCCTCTTTCCCTATAAAAAGCCATGCAAGGAGAGCTCAAATCCTCACACTCAAACCAGATTTCATCTCGAGCTCAAACCACTTCTTCCTTGCCTTTGCCTTGCCTTCTCCTCATTCCTCTCAAGTGAAGTTCTTAGCTCTTTGAAGAAGTAGTGCTACTCTCTCTCAAGTCCAAAAAATACCTTGTCTTCATCAAGCTTCTCTTAGATCAAGCCTCTCCCCGCAAGGCAAACTAGGAAACTCAGGCTAACACTAATCCTTGTCCTAGTCTTGTTCTTGTGTCCTTCCCACTTTCTAAAAAAATGAAGAACCCCTTGAAATCCACAGTCGGGAAAATTAAGCAAGCTCTAGGTGGGAGCTCATCTCGGCACTCCCACCAATCCGAGGACACTTCCCAAGGAAGGAGAAGGGGTGGTTTTGCCCGATACACTTGGGAGAACACCGCAAGCGAAGAACAACCTTAAGAGGAGGAAGAAATGCTGATAGAGGTACCTCATCTTGGTGGCACTCATGGTCCCCCGATGAGGTCGTATGATCAACAAAGTGGTCTCTGGTTTGACCAACTAGAGTACCAAAAGTACCTCTCTCTTCGGGACCGATCTTTCAAGCACACCAGGATTTTGGATCCAACTCTCCTCACCAACGCAAGTGTAACAACCCGGGTTTTTCTAACAACCAAAAATCCAAGCTTTCAAAAACTTTTCCTATAATGTGTGAATCATGTAGTCGCTAGGTCAATCTGAAGCCAATGTAGGGGAGTTACCGATGAATCGTTGCATTATATAGAATTGGTTGTAGGCGTGTGCATGTGTTCTTGAATTGGATTCGGATCTTGAGTTTTGTTTGTTGTTAGAGTGCATAGTCCATGACAAATCCTTGTCAAAATCTCTATTGACTCTCTCTGGTTCCTGGGGTCAAAATCCCACCTTAGATCCAATTCAATCCGTGGGAATTCCTTTTCAAATCCATATCAAAGTTCCTTGAACCTCCCTCAAGATCTTTTGAGGTTTTCTCCTGAAACTTCCTTGACTCGTTGGAGGGAAACTTCTTCTCTCCTTTCCTCGCAAAACCCCTTTTGGATATATGTATATGTATATATACATAATTATATATCAAATTTTCTTTTGAAAAGACGATGGAGAAAATGCCACTCCCTCATCTCATGCAACCGGCCACCCCTTCCTTTCCTCCCCGGCCTGCTCCCTCTCCCTCTTCCAATTCGCGCAGGCCCACCCCATTGGCCTGGGCAGCAGCCGCAGGCCTAGCTACACCCTGCCACCTCCTAGCCCACTCCCGCTCCCACAGGCCCATTCGCGTTGCTGGCCCAGCTGGCCCATCAGTCGGTGCCCCACCCCGACCCTAGGCGGGCGAGTGCGCCGTGCACCCAGCCGCCGCCGCCAGGAGCGCGAGCGCTCGGCTCTGTACCGCGCCTGCGCCGCTCTTCCCCCACGGGATGCGTGCCACCTGGACAAGGGTCGGACGCCGAGGCTCTCCACCGTTCGTGCCGAACCCTAGCCAGCTCGCGCGATATAAAGACCGAGTTGTCGCTCTCTTCCCTCTTCCTCCTCCAGCCGCCTTCCCTGCTACGACGCTGTCGCTGTCGCCGCTCACCCGGCTCCAGCCGCCTCCTCCGCCCCATCCTTTCCTGCTGCGCAGCGCCGTCTGGCCCTTTGCTGGCTGCGCAATCGCAACGACGCTCGTCGTGCTCCTCCTCGACGTCAACCCGAGACACCACGCCGATGTCCTGACTTCTCCGAGCACGTGCCGCGTCGCCGCTTTGCCAAGCCATGTCGCCTCGCTCCTGCTGCCTCAACGCCGACCGAACCACACTGTTGCGTCGGGCGCCACGACGCCGCCTCGACGTCGACACGGCACCGCTACTTCGCCTCTGCGCCCAGCAACGTCAGCGCCAAGCTGCTCCACCCCACTGGCATGCTCCACTTCGCTGCGAGGCACCACGGCAACGACGCTTCGACGAGCACACCTTACCCTCGCCGAGGCCCTCATCCACGCCGGGCAGCATCACTGTGGGACGCAGCGCCACCACGATGCCGACCGCATCGAGCAGCCACGGATGTGCCTCGTCGGTGTGCCCGCAGCACGTCGCGCCGCAACGTCACCACGCCGGTCCGCCTCCTCTCCACCTCAGCGCTGCCACACCTTGTGGCCACCACAGCCAGCTGCGCCGTCGTTGACCTCCTCTACACTACGTCCAGCCCAACCTCGTCGCGTCGCCGTTCTGCACCGACGCCGTTGTCGTGCCGCGATGTTGCGACCGCATCACAGCAACTGCTGGCCGAGCCACCCTACCGACGTTCCCTGTTGAACTGCCCAAGCGCTGTAGGTGAGCCACCATGGAGCAAATCCCCTGCCTTCCTTCCCTTGGCGTTCATTCCTGATATCGGCCTTCGTGCCGATGATCGTCATTGTCATAGGAGAGCTGCTACTCCTTCACCGAGCAGCGGCACTGACCTCGTCGAGCCTGTGCCAACGTCCCGGTCTCTCCCATGTCGCCCTCATCTCTGCAAGTCGCCACCGGTCCCTTCCTCCTCGCTGTGGCAGCACCATTGTGTCGCCTCCCTCAGCCACTGTGGGTGAGCCACAAAGAAACCAGACTGGTTCTCCGGTGTAGTCATCTGTGCCTAAGACCGGCATGAATGTTTTGCACTGTTGTAGGAAAGCCGCGGACGTGATGCGTTGAATGGCGAAGCTCCGACGTCAACCTGCCTACCTGCCGTTCTGTCCGGCCTTCATGCTGTGGTCTTTTCTGTTGCAGGAAGGCGTGTCCATGCCTGTCCCAGATGCCCCGTTGGATCCATCGCGGCAATCGTTCCACCTTCAAGGTCGAGCCTTCGGAACCCTTGCCGACGCCGTCCACGACGTCGGCAAAACCCTTGTTTTCCATTCCTTTTTATTCATACCTGTTGCACTGTCATCCATACATGATATACATCTGTGCTTGTGTCGTGCCTTTGTGCCGGTCTATTTGTCTATCTATCTATCTATCTATTATCTTATGCTATGGATATGTGCCACTCTACCTCTTTTGCTCCTGTCGTTGTGGTTTGTGTTTTGGGCCGTTTATTGGTGTTTTGTTTGTCATCGAGCCTTCGAGCCGGTTGAGAAGCGACGTGTTTGGTCGTTCAGTCGTGGGTTCGCCCCGCTGTGGCCGTAACTCCAAACACGATCCCTTCTCTCGTGTTTAGTTGTCCCCGTGGAACTACGACAGTTGTGTCCTTATTCGACCCTAGGACATGGCCATTGCGGAATCGATAGTGGTGCGCTTCCCACCCGCACCAGTCGAGCCTCCGTGACCTAGTCCACTAGAGACGAATGAGGGGATGACTATCGTGGAACCTTCGAGCGCCAACTCTTGTAGGAAAGTTCATGGCCGCGAGTCGTCTCGCAATGACCATCGGACTCTACCTCCTTTGCTTCTCTTTTTCCTACCCACCTCGTATGCTTGTACCACCTAGACCATAGCATCTCTTCAGTCTTGCGGTGACAACCGCACTGCTAAGAACCCAAGGGATTGCATTGAGCCATTTTAGTTGCACACATGTTGTGGTGCCCTATGAGTTGGTGTGGGTTGAGGAACTACCAGCTTGTGTCTCTATTCCTTCAACCTCCGTTTGTTACCATGGCGTGTGGTTGAGAGAATGTGGGGACTGTTCCTCTCTTATCAATCCCCGTCTATACAGTAAGACATGGATTGAGCCCTCTTGTTCCAACTTCAGTTCATGTCCATTGCCATGACATGATGATCGAAGTGCTGAGGAACCGAATCCTTTTTTCGCGTGTTTGTTCCCCTTGGTGTTTATTTATCGATCTCTTGTTCCTTCCTTTTGATTACTGTCGGATGCTATGGCGAGTGGATCAAAGGAAGATGGATCCTTTTCTCTCCCTTCTCTCTTTTAGTTCTTTCGTGCTCAAGCCCTTGTATGCTTGCACCTATTTTAGACTGTGGCGCTTCTTAGGTCCTTGCGGTGACAACCGCACTGCAAAGGCCCTAGGGGTGTCTAGGTGTCATTTAGTGCACGTAGGTCGTGGTGCCCTACAAGTGGATTGGGTGTTGTGTGTTCTCTTGTGTGTTGCTCCTTTCCAATGCCTCGCCTTTTGCCATGGCATGTGGATTGAGAGAAGTAGACCACTGCACCTTTTTCTTTATTTCCCCATTCCAACCTCTCTTCTGGTTAGCGAAGCTATGGTCTATTTCATGTTCTTGGAACCATGCGAGTCGACTCGATCGACCGTCAGAAAACCATCTTTACCGAGGATGTGATGTGGACGGCCTAGCCAACCCTTCGCCTATTTCTCGTGTCTCATTCACTTTTGCTTGCGCCAATTTCCATGGCGTGCAAGCTGAAGTACCATGGGACCAAGTCACAACTTTTGCATCTTGCGTGTTATTTGTTCTTTCTTTAGTTGTGACTTGTGGGGTATAAGCCTACAAAGGCGGACCCCTATTGTACTTGTCTTGTCTCCTACTTGCAACCTTTTCGGTTCCTGTCAATTCTCATGACACTCGGATCGAGAGACCGCAAGTCGTGGTGTGTGTCTAAGTTAAACTAGAGTCTAAGCCCCTTTCTCTTGAGGCCATACAGGTTGACACCATCAACCCGGGAAGTGTGGCTATTTTGGGGTCGTGACTCGAGCTTATGCTTAACAAACAACTACTCGTATTTTATTTTGGGCCCGAGGAAAGCGGACAACCACCGCGAGGGCTAAGTCTTTTGGTGTCTTTTGTTGTTAGCTGCTCTTTTTATGTCGTTGCCTCTTTATTTGGATCTTGGATAAGGATTGATTGCTTTCTTCCTTGTTTGTCGCTCTATCGAGGTAGTTGCATCGAGGGTGATGTTGATCGGACCGGTGATCCGTTGGAGGCAGGAGACATGAGCAGCAACCAGATATGAATGTCTATGGATCTATAACAAACAGGTGCCACGTCCCACCCAACCTCGTAGAATCCTATTATACATGCATATACATAGATGCTAGCGCTTTACTTTATGCAATTAAACGGATAGGTTGCATGGTAGAATGCTTGGAAAGCCTATACCTTGTCGCAAGCTTACCCCTTCACACCCGCTGTTAGGATAGACACCTGCTTTACTTACTTGCTACTTCTACTTCGCATTATGTCATTGTTGTGATGCTGAGTGGAGGATTGTTTGTGAGTGGCTAGGCACTGGGTGCCATTATAATGATAACAACTGGGGAGATCTTGGTGTGTGTCTTGGGTGTGTGGTGAGGGTTGAGTCGATCAGACAAGTCCTATGACGAGTCTGTGGGACAAGTCTTGCCGGGGGTGTGACCTGGGCATCCTCACGTGAGGTACCTGTGGCGGGTACATGTGTTTTTGAGGAGATCCTGGGGCGAGCCCCGGGATAGAGGTGATGTGATGGCACGGGGGAGTACCCCGATTGAGGAGATGACCTGTCTGATCCCACCTAGGAACTGGATATCGAGAGGACTGGAACCATGGGAATTTTTCGTACACACCACTCGTCCCTGAATGGGCGGGGACCGGATGTTCGACCAATCTAGACGATGCCATTACTGCTTGGTTGTGAGGTGATAGGGTGGGTGGTGCCGGTGTTGGGATCCCGCACCATCCTAGATGCGCAGAGTACCACCATGGTCAGGTGCTGCGTCTCCCAGTCTCAGTTTGCCGATGCGCCGGGGAGCCCCAGGACTGAGTGGTAGGATGGTATCGTTCCAGGTTGGAAGACATCCCGGTATCAGCCTAGGCAGTGCACATGCCGATGATGGTGATCTTGTGGGTACATGTGTACACACTCTGCAAAGCTGATCGATCTATACGTATAGTCGTGTCCCCGGATATGAACATTCCCTTGACCTACGCTTCTCTTGAGTAGTGAGATGAGTCCTTACTTCTCTCCCCCTGGGTTTTGCAGGATTCCGGCTGCTAACCGCTGAGACAAGGACGAGAGGGAGTTGTCCTTGTTGCTTAGAGAGTGAGAGTGTGGGGAGATGTGTGTGGATGGGATGAATGGATGGAAATGTGTTAAAACTTGAGATACAACTATATATATTTAATATTGATTATATGCATAGGCAAACTACAGCCATAAATAGGTCTTTTGCTATACCCTTGCATTCCACTTACCACAAAGCGAACGCAAAAGCATAGGGTGGGAGCCAGTGGCTAGTACAAATCGTACTGAAAATTATTTATCAGGTTTGGATGCCATCTTTGACCACAACAGCAAGGATCCAGAGGTTTAGGAGGTCTTGTCCTACGCTCAAGATTGCCTGTGAAGGAGAAGCCTTCACCCGCTGGCACGTTGCGTCTACTTTGATATCATTTCGCGTGCGTCTTCCGCTAGTATCGTGTTGTAGTAGGGTGTCAGTCTTTAACTTGTAATACTTGTAAACTTGTAATCTACGATGTATGACTGTGGTATCAGCTGTATAATAATAATGTGATAGCTTGATATTACTGGGACTATCACATTATGTGGATTTCCCTTCGAGGAAATCATGGATCGTTACAGCAAGTATGGATATCGAATTTAACACTATCCTCTCTACCATTGGTTGGTCTATTTTTTGGCAAGTAGATGATGAACTTAGAATTAAATTGCTCACCATGGAGTTCTTGTGCTCCCTCCCTACAAGTCTCTCATGATGAAATATCTTTCCACATGTTTAACCAAAGCTTTAATCTTACTTGGAGCCAACTCAATGTTGCTCTTGGTTTTGATGACACATGCTTTCTAGACTTAGGCGCTGCCATAAGAAGATTTAATAAGAAGGAATTTTGGATGTCCATATCTACTTTGCATGATTGCTCCAACCCAAAACCTGAGGAAATTCATAATCCAACCCTTCTCTCTATTCACCTTTGGATGAGCTTGACTTTATTTCCTGGAATTGATGTTACCATGCTAAAAACTATAGAGTTAAAAAATTTATATGTCATGGTTCATAAGATTCATGTCTCTCCTGTCAAATGCTTAGTAGCTTCTGGCAAAACTTGATTGAAAGAAATGTGCCTATACAATTCACATTCTTAATCACTCGTCTTGCTGATTCAATGAACTTGCTAGATGGAACCTACCCTTTTGAGTACATTAATTCACCTAGAGCAGTAATTTCTGAAGAATATCTTATACATGCTCAAATGTTCAAAAGAGGTCCAAGAGGTGGCCTCAAAATGATTTATCGTGGCCATACAACTGAGGTTCCTCTTCCAAATGAGAAACGTCAGTTGTATAGGACCCGCCAACTAACCCTTGATTTAGATCAAGGACATGGTCAAAGAGGTGTTGCAGGTTCCAGCAGGAGAGCACGTGAGGGGCCACAGTTTGCTCATTTTGAGCAAGGTGGTCCTTCCCGAGGAGTGGTTGGTGAGGAGGAAGATGCACCTTCCGATGCCATGGACACTTCCAGTGGCATGCCTCCTCGACCACCACGTCCTCAAAGACCACAGGCATCCTTCTCGTCCTCACGAGATAGGGAGCATCATGAGTGGTGGCAACAAATGGACAATCTCACCAATACCATAGGCAAGCTTCACGTTGAGCATGGTGTGACAACAGGCATAGTCTAGTAGACCACCGAGCAAATCCAAGTGCCACCACATCCATATCAGCCACCATACTATTGAGCAAAGGATAAGCTTGGGGGAGGTTCTCTCCCCCACTAAGGTAAGTGTTTAATTCCAGCATTTACATTCATGCATTTTCTTGCTTATCTTTTCTTGCATCTAAAAAAATCTGAATATGATAAAAAGAAGAAAAAAAGATTTCTCTCTACTATCATATGTTCCATGAATGTTTATCTCCCTTATGGAAATGATGAATAGTTGCTCTGCTAAATGTTTCTCTAGTATTTAGTTTACAACTTGGTATTTCTCTAAGTATGGATTACTTGGCTTAATTGAAACCATCATAAACCTAAAACTTTGTGGGTTGCAAATGTTGTAACTAAGTCTAAGTTGTTGTGAGACATGGTATAACAAGACAAGAGCTGCTATAATATTATTCTAAACAAGAATGACTATCGGAGTTTTATTTCTTAAAATGGTAAAAACACTTTTTGTTCCTCAATGGTGAAAATTCCTACCAAAGCCATATATGTTGTTTCATGATATAAGCTTTCTACATAAGTTGCTTGCTCTGTATTGAGTTTGGTCAAGTTTTGTGACCCTTGTAGAGAGACTTATCATGCTCCCAAGATTAAGATCATGTAGACACCACATACATATATGCTGCTTCTACACTAGAAGTACGCAAAAACACGCTTTTTATTTTCCACAAAAGTTCATGCTCCGTGCTCTAAAAGAATATCTCTCTAGTATGTTGCTAGAAAATGAGACATAGACTATGCAAAAATATGAAAAAGAAAAAAAATATAGGAACACATGAATGTCCCAAGTCTTAGAGAAAAAATGATGAGCATATCAAAGCTCGTAGAAAAAGAAAAAAAAGAAAAAAAATAAAGATAGCTATGTCTCAAAATAATAAGTTCGGAAGAGAGATCATATCAAATAGAGGAGTATTGATATGGATGAATGCCCATGATGAATGCACATGATGAATGTTTCATGCAACATTTTATTTCATTGACCGAATATGTGCAAATCTCTTCGGTTGTAGAGAGATTAACACTTACCCTTCTTTTGCAACCTGTAATAGAGCTTCTCCTCTGAGGTAAGATCTCTTACACCTGCATTGAACAAGTTTCATGACTTAAGATACTTGCTTAACTTGCACAAAGCAAACACATCACTTAACAGATGATTAACATGACATACAAACACTAAAAACAGCAGCTGAAAGAAAACTGTGTAGTTGGAGCTACACACAATCCAAAATTATAAACTAAGACATTCTGGAAAGCTTATGAACTTATCTACAAAACATTTCATAAAATCTCCAGCTAAATCTACCATTAAAAAGGTCTAACAGACATATCAAGCAAGGTTGTTTTGAAGAAACAGCAAAACACAGATTTGAAGTTAAATTTGTAAAAAGCACCCAGGTTAAACTCAACAAGTTATGGCTGTGAAAATTTGACACTAGGTAGATTAACAAGTTATCTACAACAAAGTCTATTATAGCTACTGCTGAAACCACACATAAATAGCTTAAACAAATTTAACAAGAAAACATGCTCAAGCTGTTTTAACAGATTTTAGATAGCACTTAAAACAGATATAAAGTTGTTAACTAGCATTCCAAAAATTATGATAAAATTATACAAGATAGATTACATAATTAGCTACCACTTTGGTATTCATCACATCAACAGAAAACATACATAAAATAGGGTTAAAATTAGTTCTCTGCTGGTGATGAGGAAAACAAACATAGATTATACAAATATTACTTAAACAATTTGAAAAGTGTGAAACAACAGATTTCACATTTTTCTTAGCTTATACTAAGCAAATAACACATGTACAAAAATTAACAAGCACAGCCCACACATTTAGCTTAGCTTAGCAATTTAAACAAGATTGCATTTAATTAAACAATTATTTAAACAAAGGAACTATAAACATGCCACTTAATTATAGGTTACTGGTACTTTAACATTTTTCATGGGAAGTGCATGCTGAGACAAGCTCAACATAACAAGAACCATGATTTTAGCACATACCAAACTCTAAATATGAATTAAACAAGTTAAACTAAGCATATAAAGCTTGCTATTCATTTTAATTAAAACAACACAGAAACACAGTAACAACATGCTACTTAACATTTTTCATGTATAGAGAAAAATATAACAAAGCTAACAGAACTAGTTTCACACCTTTAGCATTTTTATGGAATTAGTTATGAATTTCCAAAGTTAGCAAACAAAACTGAAAAAGACAAAATAGAGAAACACTTTAGAGTATGACACGCGGGACCCACTGGTCAGCTCTTTCACTCACAGAGCCGACGCACCACAGGTGCTCGACCGTCGGTTCCTCGCCGGCGATGAGGTTTCCGGTCAAACTATCCCCATGGTCGTGCTCTCCTTCGCAACCCGCATCGATCCCTGTAACTGGTTGTACCCCAGGTTCACCGGAGCATGCTCGACGGCGTCCATGGCGGCACGGTGGCGCTGCGGTTCTTGCGCTGGCTGGCGCAAGCTTCCTCCGGCCAAACTGACGGCGGCTACACCTACACTGAACCCTAGCGGTTCGATCTAGCCCGGATCGAGGCTACACAAACCCTCCGATGAGCTCGGCTACATGCATAGCGGCACGGTGGCGAGTTCACGGCGGCGCGACAATGCTGTTCCGACAGTGGCAAGGCACGGATGTTTCTACCAACTCCGGCTATCTAACCACGACCTAACCGGCTAACCCTAACGTGACTGAGACGAACTCAAGCGACACAACTAAGCCCAGCGCAAACCTCGCTGGCGTTGCGGGTGACGTGCGCATGCATGCAGTGGAGTTCCCGTTCCGACGAACCCTAACCCTAATCGCTTCAACCAACTCCTCGGCGAGCATCTACAACCTCTAGGCTACTGCGTACGACAACTAGAAGGAATGGAGAGGCGTTGGATTGGGCTGGCCATGGCGGCGCAAAGCTCGGCGGAGCTTTGGTCGTCAATGGCGCCTGCGGTGTGCTCGGTCTGGCTCACCTGTGTGGTTAGCGCGGCAACTGAGCGGTGCAAAAGATGGAGCAGAGCAAAGCGAAGCTGTGGCTGCGTTTTGGTGGCCAATGCGGCGGTGTGTTGCGCCGGTGAGCTCGGCGACGGCGCTGCTCGGTAATGGCGCGGCTGCTGCGTTTCTGCGCGAGGCAGAGAGGAGAGGGAGAGAGCGAGGGCGAGTGAGCATCTGGTCGCGAGGTGGAGTGTGCGGGCGTCCAAGGCGCGGCCGGCACGGGTCCAACGTCGACGTACGGCTGCCACGTGGCGTCCAACTCTTGCGGCGGTCAGCCACCGACCGAGCGCACGACGCTCTGCTCTGCATTTGAAACTTCATCAGGCCGACTGACGGCCGGTTTTGCAAAGCGATTAACTCCCTAACCTCTACGTCTTAGCTTCAACCAATTGCACACTTTTGTAGAGCTATAGTTGAACTCCAACTTTGGTGTACTTGGTTTGAACTGAAATGGTTTAGATTTCACACTACAAGCATTCAAACAGGGTAACATTCAAACTGAAACACGTTTATGACTTTGGTGTACTTGGTTTGAACTGAAACGGTTTATATTTCAAACTACAAGCATGCAAATTTCAGAGGCTAAAATAACCCCTAAATCAGGCTTAATTGACCAATTATGGTATTTTAGGATCCAAATCACCTCAAGGTAGTTAAACAAAATTTGTTCAGAATTAAAAACTCTACAACTTTTCTTAAACCAACTTTTTCATATAAGGTCATTAACAAGGTCAAATTGTTAGATAAAAAAAGGTTCCTATGGTCAAACATTAGAGCTTAAACCCTAGAAGCTTATTTGGACTTGATCATGAACATAAACATGGTTCCGTTTTCATCCCTAAGCATTTCTAGATGGTCATTAGTGATCAAAACATCAAGCACTTGGTTATATAGGCATAACTCATACAAAGCTAGGTGTAGGTTAACACATACACATGCAAACAAAGGGATCACTTAGGGTTATCATTTCATGTGATCATGGAAATGCATGAATGAAATGATGCTTGTGCTCATGCTCATGAAATGATATGCAATGCAAGCTTAACACCTAGGGTGTTACAGAGGCAATCAAGATTATGGAGAAATACCATGGAGCAGAATATGGAGGTCACTATGAAGCATTCGGAACTCATGCTAAGATCTGACAAAGTGGTTTCTACTAGCCAACCATGTATAAGGATACCCAAGATTATGTCAGAAAATGTGCAAGGTGCCAGAAACACAGGAACATCCATACCCGAGATGCCATGCCACTCACCAACAACCTACAAGTCGAGTTCTTTGATGTCTGGGGCATTGACTATATGGGACCCTTTCCTCCTTCAAAGGGGTGTGAGTACATCTTAGTAGCGGTGGATTACGTGTCCAAGTGGGTAAAAGTAATACCGTGCCACAAAGCAGATGCAGCCAATTCAAAGAGATATTCCCCAGATTTGGAAATCCAAAATTAGTCATAAGTGATGGGGGATCTCATTTCATAGATAAAGGCTTCCACCAGTTCCTCACAGATCAAGGAATTCGGCACAATGTTGCAACTCCATACCATCCTCAAACCAGTGGTCAAGCAGAAACATCTAACAAACAAATCAAGAACATTCTGCAGAAGACCGTAGATGAGATGGGTACAGCCTGAAAGCACAAGCTACCAGAAGCACTATGGGCATACATGACCGCATACAAGACACCCATTGGTATGACACCATACCAACTTGTATATGAGAAGACATGCCATTTGCCTGTAGAACTAGAGTTCAAGGCACATTGGGCAATCAAGAAGTGGAATATGGACTTGCCCGCTACTAGAAAATTCAGGAGAATGCAAATCTCTGAATTAGAAGAGTGGAGAGAGAAAGCATACCATAATTCCAGAATATACAAAGAGAACCAAAAGATGGCATGACAAGCGAATCAAGGCCAAGGAATTCAAACCAGGAGACAAGGTCTTGCTTTTCAACTCAAGATTCAAGCTCTTCGGTCATGAAAAACTGAAAAGCAAATGGGAAGGGCCATACCTCGTCGTCAGCGTCGCATCTCATGGAGCAATCACACTCCAGGACGACGACGGCAAAATCTTTAAGGTAAATGGCCAACGTCTTAAAGTTTTTCATGAGCATGAAACCCCTGAACAAGAAATTGATATGATAGATTTTGTTTTGAATCCAAATTAGAACTAAAATCTACATGTTTTACCTTTTTTTTCAAATTTCATGTTTAACCTTAGAATTAGCCTAGAATTAGCCTTGTTTTCCCCTCGAAGAAGTTTGGCCCATTTGGCCTCTTTAGGAGGTCGGCCGACCGCCTCTTTGGGCCTTTCAGCCCGAGGTTTCACGACCTGACTCACCTGACCTAAGGAAGTTCAAAACCTGGCTCGGTTGGACCATACCTTTCAAAAGGCGGTCGACCGACCGTGGTTCGAACCCGTTCAAAGTGCCCGTTGCACATGAACGTTGGGCCAACGTTCCCCTTCTGTTATATTGTGATCCGGGCGAGAACAAAGGCGTTGAACGTTGAATTTCTCCTTCTTAACCCCCTCTCCTTCTTCTTCCTCTTCCTACATTGCTCTTTCTCACAACCAGCAGCACCAGCACCATTCCTTGCATCACCTCACACCATGACAATTGATCAATACTCCTATATTTGGATGATCTCTCTTTCCTAACTTATTATTTTGATACATAGCTATCTTTTCATTTCATTTTTTTTATTTTTTTCAAGAGAGAGCTTTGGAATGCTCATAAAACTCGGGACTTTAGAGTGCCCCTGAATTTTTTTTATAATTTTGCATAGTCTATGTCTCATTTACTAGCAACATACTAGAGAGAGATTTTTCTACTAGAGCATGGAGTATGAACTATGTGGAAATGCAAGACATGTTTCTGCGTACTTCCAGTGTAGAAGTAGCATGTATATGTGGCGTGTACGTGATCTTAATCTTGGGAGCATGATAAATCTCTTAATAAGGGTCACAAAATTTGACCAAAACTCAACACAAATCAAGCAGCTTATGTAGAAAGCCTATATCATGAGAAAGCATGTATGGCTTTGGTAGGAATTTTTACCATTGAGGAACAAAAAGTGTTTTATCATTTTAATAAATAAAACTCTGATAGTCATTCTTCCTTAGAACAATATTATAACAGCTCTTATCTTGTTATATCATGTCTCACAACAACTTAGACTTAGTTATAGAATTTGCGACAAACAAAAGTTTGAGGTTCATGATGGTTTTTTTAAGCCAAGTGATCCATACTTAGAGAAATACCGAGTTGTAAACTAAGTACTAGAGAAACATTTAATAGAGCAACTATTCATCATTTTCATAGGAGATATTAATTTTCGTGGAACATGTGAGAGTAGAGAAAGTCTTTTTATTTTATTTTATCATATGCAGAATTTTTTTTAGATACAAAGCAAAGATAAGCAAGGAAATGTATAGATATAAACGCTGAAATTAAAAACTTACCTTAGTGGGGGAGGGAACCTCCCCCAAGCTTATCTTTTGCTCAATAGTGCGGCGGATGTGGATGTTGTTGCCGCCACAAGTCCCAATGCCGGTGTTGTTCTTCTTGCATTGCTTGAATGTCTCCGGCAGTTTGTTGGACGATGCGTGCTGTCTCATCGTGCTCAACACGCAACTCACCAAAGGTGTTGGTGAGATGATCAAATTGCCGCCGCAGTTCACGATGCTCCCTTTCTCGTGTGGACGAGAAGGATGCTCGTGCTCGTTGTGGACGTGTTGGTCGAGGAGGCATGTCACTAGAAGTGTGCATGGGATCGGAAGATGCATCGTCTTCCTCCTTGCCAACAGCTTCTCGGGAAGGACCACCTTGCTCAAAATGAACAAAGTATGGCTCCTCCTGAGCTCTCCTGTCTGAGCCTGCAAAACCTCTTTGCCTGATTCATTGATCTAAATCAAGGGTTAGTTTACTGGTCCTATACAATTGAAGTTGCCTATTTGGAAGAGGCACCTCAATTGTATGGCCACTGTAAATCATTTTAAGATTACCATTGGAATCTCTTTTTAACATTTGAGCATATTTAAGATATTCTTCTGAGATCACAACTAAAGGAGCAGAGAAGTAAACAAAGGGTTGAGCGCCATTTAGCAGGTTCATGGACTCGGCAAGACGAGTAATTAAAGATGTGAATTGAATAGATTCATTACTCTCAATTGAACTTTGCCAAAACTCCATTAAGCATTTTACAGGAGAGATTTGCTTTTTGTTTACCATGGCATAAAGCAATTTTAATTTCATATCACTTATCAAGCTAGCATTACTTCCAGGAAACAAAGTCAATTTCATCCAAAGATGTATGAAACGAAGGGTTGGATTATGAATTTCCTCAGGTTTAGGATTTGAGCAATCATTAAGAGCAGAGCTAGGGAACCAAAATTTCCTCTTGTTAAACCTACACATGGCAAGATCTAAATCTATCAAGCATGAATTTTCAAAAGCAAGAGCAGCACTTAGATGACTCCAAGTTAGACTATGACTTTGATTAAACATGTGAAAGGAAATTCCAACATTAGAGACTTGGAGAGAGCATAGGAATTCTATGGTAAGCAACTCAATTCCAAACTCTTCTATTTGCCAAAAGCCAGACCAACCAATAGAGGTAAAGATAGTTTCGAATTCGGTGGTCATACATGCGTTGGAGAGAAGATTCGGGTCCAATATCCTTGTGTGCTCGAAAGACCGATCCCGAAGAGAGAGATATCTTTGGTACTATACTTGGTTGAACCCAAGACCACTTTGTTGATCGTAGGTCCTCATCGAGGGCACCATGAATGTCTCGATTTGAGGTACCTCCTTCGGCACTTCTTCCTCCTGAGGGTGTTCTTCAGTTTGGAGGTTCTCCCAAGTGTATC
This sequence comes from Microstegium vimineum, assembly GCA_022036555.1. Lineage (NCBI taxonomy): Eukaryota > Viridiplantae > Streptophyta > Magnoliopsida > Poales > Poaceae > Microstegium > Microstegium vimineum. The sequence continues at coordinate 22,603,613 of CM039119.1, read as the reverse complement.
GGGCAGAACCTCCCCTTCTTCTTCCTTGGGAAGTATCATCGGATTGGCGGGAGCATCGGGATGAGCTCCCACTCATGGCTTGTTTCATCTTCTTGAATGCGGATGTTATCGAGTTCTTCATCTTTTAGAGAGGAAGAGTCTGCGGCTAGGACAAGGTTGTGTGTGGAAAGAGTTTCCTCGTTTGCCTTGAGGGGAGAAGCTTGACCTAAGAGAAGAAATCTTCTTGTGGACTAGTGAGAGCAACACTACTTCTCTTGAGAGCTAAGAACTTCTCTTGAATGAAGAGAGAAGAGAGCAAGGCACGGAGAGGCTTGAGCTAAGACTGAATTCTGGTTGAGGTGTGAGGGAATGAGCTCTCCTTACATGGGGTCTTATAGGGGAGAGGAATGGCACCAAGGGGGTGCCATGGAGTGGTCGGCCGACCATCCTTGGGCATGCCCCTTGGATGCCATGATCACTCACTTTGGTTGATGCCTTACACAAAGCAAAAGAAGGAGAGGAGGTGACCAAAGCATGGTCGGCCGACCCCTAAAGTGGGGATTCCACTATGCTTTTTCTAGTGCTTGGTGAAAGGTGAAAGATGTGGTGTGATGTGATCAAAAGCTGAGCTAAAGTGGTCAAGATTCTCCTCTTTAAACAAAGAGTAGTGGGGGACAAAGGCATGACATGCTTTGATTGAAAGTGGTTGATGTGTTTTCTTTTTCAAAGTATGACAAAGTGAAAGTGATGGATGTCATGATTCCCCACTTTGTACAAGGAGTGGTGGGGGACAAGGATGTGTCATGCTTTAACAAAAAAGTGATTAATGTACTTTAAAGCATGACAAGACAAAAGAGATGTCTCCCAAAGCAAGACTCTGATTTTTGAAAGTCCCACCACTCAAATCATGGGATTCTTGGACAAAGGATGGTGGAGAGGAAAAGATGGATGGACAAGGGGATCATAGGGTGGTCGGCCGACCACCCTAGTTCTCCATTTTTTTCTTTTTCTTTTATAAAGGTCCCTATATGAGCCTTAATTAAATAAGCCAAGATAGGGTACATAGGGTGGTCGGTCGACCACTCTATGGCCCTACCTTTTGTCAGATTTTAATATTAAACTAATTCTCAAGTTTTATTTAAACTAACTTTAGTTTTCTGAATTTTAAGTATGAAAGAAATTAAAGGTTTGAGCTAAATGTAAGAAGGAAAATAAAAGATAACTACCAATTTACCTTTCAGCGAAGGCTCCTTAATTTTAAGTCCTAGGAGTGGGACTCTCCTTCTTGTTCATTCCTCGGGTGCACTTGATGGCTCCGGAGGCGGAGACCGTGATGTGTGCACCTCCTTTGCTTTCCAAACATGCCTTGGATTGGTGGGTTTGTCCTCCTTGAGCTCAGTGATCTTGGCCTCCGGGTACTGCTTCTTTTGACATGGGGCTCAAACTCTTCTTCTCGGTGGTTGTGCTTTAGCCTATCTGTTAAGTTTATAACCATTGAAAGCACATTTAACCTTGTGACTCGGTAATTAGAAGTGGATTTGGCCCGATCCAACGTAGATGGCTGCATTGGTGGTGTTGAGGAAGGGCCTTCCCAAAATGACGGGGACTTCCACGTTAGCTCACATGTCCAGGATGATGAAGTCGGTGGGGATGTACTCATCTTGGATGTTCACCAAGATATCCCTTGCAAGTCCCTCGGGAAACCTTATCGTTTGATCTGTCATCTGCAGGCGAACACATGTGGGGACCAACGGTCCTCCTAACAAGTTGTCATAAGTTACCTTAGACATGATGTTGACGCCTGATCCGAGATCGCAGAAGGCAGTGTGGAATGTCTGTTGTCCGATTGAGCACTTGATCGTCGGGTAGCCTCGATCTTCCTTCTTCATGATGAAGGGAGGATCGCGAAGTGGAGCGAAGTGGAGGCTTACTGAACTTTGTTGTGACAATGTTCACATGCTCAATTGAATCTTCTGGTTTCCCGGGAATTTTACCTTGTTCTATGGATGGCATAGCTGCTGCTAATTGAGCTAATTGGGTTTCTAGCATTTTATTAAAGCTCAATTGATTTTTCATAGCAGTTGTAAAGCTATCCATCTTTTCACCAAAGCTTTCAAGAACTTTATCAGTGGCAATCATCTTTTTATTTATACCATCATTAACTTTAGATTGCCCAAGAACAAGATCTTTCAATGAAGGTTGGTTATTGTAAGAATTATAATTATTGTAATTCCTATTACCTCCATTACCTTGGTAGAAGGGGCGTGAATTCCAGCTTCCTTGTTGTTGGGGTTAATACCCGTTGTTGTTGTTGTTGTTGTTGTTGTTGCTGATGAAGCTCACGTCCTCCTTCGACGTCTCGGGGCAATTGTTGCTCGATTGATCATTTCCTCCGCACACCTCGCACCATGGATCTGCTTCAATGGCTTGTGCAGTGGCGATGGGGTAGATGGCCTCTTGTTCCTTCTTGGAACTTTCTTCTATCTTCTTCATCAGGAGGTCCATCTTGGCAGAGAGCATGTCCACCTCATTGACGGTGTGCATACCTCTCCTCTTTGGCTAGAGATGTTCCTCACCCCATCCTTGGTTGATTACCATCTTCTCGATGAGGTCCTTGGCATTTCTCACTGTGTGTTTGAGAAATGCCCCTCCAGCGGCAGCATCAAGGTGACTACGGGCCATGCTGGTCAGCCCGTGGTAGAATCCTTGGATCAAGAGCCAATCGTCTATCCCATGATGAGGACAGGCACGAATGTACTCTTAGAGATGCTCTCATGCTTTGGGAATCGTCTCGTCAGATTGTTGCTGGAAGCTCGAGATCTTTCCACGAAGGGCATTAGTTTTACCCGTCGGGAAGAACTTCTTGAGGAATGCGTTAGCACACCTCTCCCATGTAGTGGCCTCTTCTTTGTGGGCATAGAACCATTGCTTCGCCTTCCCCAATAGGGAGAATGGGAAAATACGAAGGCAAATGGCGTCAGACGCCACTCCCTTAATAGTGAAAGTGCCACATAAGTGCTGGAGATGAGTATTGGCATCCTCATGGGGCTTTCCGCAAAATGGATTGGCCTGCACTATGTGGATCAAGGCGGGTTTTAGCTCGAAGGTGGTATCCCCGAAGTTGACCTCGGGACCCTGAACTACGTGGGTAGCTGACGGAGGCGAGAAGTCAGAAATCGCCTTCTGGGCCACAGCTTCCTTGAGTGGTGGTGTAGAGTCTCCTTCCTTGAACAGATTCTGGTTCGAGAGGAACCTCTGAGGGAGAACTTGAAGACGTCTAGTTCTCCTCAACAACTGCTCGGGATCTTCTAGGTAATTTTCTGGTAGTTGGAAACCGCTCATAAACTGTCTAGCTTCACAAGAAAGGAAGACATAGACAGGGGTAAGCCCCTATGACTAATTGATAACTAAGTTAACGATAATCTCTGGATTCAATCTAATTAAAATTTCTTGGCTAAGCTTTCCCCGGCAACGGCGCCAGAAATGTTTGTTGGTATTTCTTATGACTATTGGATAAATCCGCAAGCGCATAGATTATACCGCTGTAGCACTTCACCAAGGAGTATTCTAAGGTATCGTAATTTATATTATCCCAAGGGAAAGCTAGGCTAGAAATGATAATTAGAGAGAGATCTTAGAGAGCACCTTAACTTAGTACCAACTAGTATAGAGGGGTAAACAATAAATGTGATAGGAAGGGGTTGATGAATGAAAAACTACGGTAAATGATACTTAGAACGGACTAGATAGACTAGCTAGGTGGGAGGACAACGAGAAGAGTAAAGGGACTCCTAAGCAAATCACTCTACTTCAATATACTTAGCTAATTAACTAGTCTAAACATTATAGTTTGTCTCCTCAATACAAGTATGCTAGGCGAGGGGATAGATCAGTAGGAGGACAAAACTTCTACCGGACCACGCCCTCTTCTTATGGGGGCCTTACCTTTTAAGAACTTGCCTATAAACACATGGTGGAATACAACGACTAGACAAGGCTGTCACCTCTTGCTAGCTACCACAAACAATCCGTGCAGCAAGCGATAACCAAGGATAAGATGATGTATAAGCACCACGCTTACACACAACTTACTACTTTGACTACGATCAATAATCAAAGCAGCCTATGACAGGCAATGATTGCATACAGGAAAGGTCACAAGGATCACAGACTATGGATGTAAAGGCTATTAAAGAGCAAAAGCATATAACAAGACTATATCCAGTATAGTAATGCTCAAAGTAAATACTAAGTAAAGTAAAGGGAAAAGATAATATATTGAATAAGATAAAGTCTAACAAAGAAGGAAAGATACAAGAGCTATATCAGACTTCCCAGAAGACAACTCCGAAAATCCCGAGCAAGCTCGACTCAACTCTAACTCCCACTTTAGAATAACTCCTAGAACAATCTAAGGAATAGATCTTGTAGGCTTCTTCACCATGTATAGAGAAGGGGGTGTGACCTTCTATTTATAGTAGGGGGTGGAGTAGGGGCTACTCCATCGTCACGTCAGCGATCTAGGGCCTTCCATTCTCCACCCTTGGATCAAACCGCCTCTTGAACTGTCATTGAATGGATAGATGTGACTCAGCATGTGGGGAAGAGGTATGGCAGTTGGGGGAGGCCAACCAACCTAGGGGGGTGGTCGGCCGACCCCCTATGGCCAGTGGGCCCTCCTCTGACCTCTAAGGTGTGGCTCCACTGGTCAGGGACTGATTGAGGGCCAGGTGGGCCCTATGGATGGTCGACCGACCCCCCTTGGGGGTCCCTGGCCCACCTCTTGCTCCCTGGTGGTGGTCCCACTCATCATAGGTGTTGGTTGTTAGTTCTATGGTGTTTGTCATGTTTATCTCCTTGGTGTGGGCCCATAAATCCTTATGCTTTGCTTGTGAGCCGTTGAGAGAAAGCACAAAGTGATCTAAGGGTTGGAAATCACTCTAGAATGATTCTCTTGGATCATGGCCGAGAGGGGAGCCAGGTGGGCCCATAGGGTGGTCGGCCGACCCCCTATGTGGGCCCCACTGGCGCTCCTTTGCTCCATTTCTTCATTCCTGCACTCAAACACTCATGGACATGTGGAACTAGTTATTTGATAAAATATGCTCATGATGGGTTTGTTTATCCTTGATCCGGAGGTTGGTGGCATCAATTTAGTTATATAAAAGTTGATCATAATTTGTGCCAACAGTACTCGCCATCGACGCCGACGTGGATGCGCCTCCAAAGGGCGCATGGTGGACTAGGAATGGGTAAGGTGCTCGTTCCTCCCCTCACATCCGAGGAGCGGAGGGAGGGACGCAACTCCCTTGAATCGGAGGCTTCCCGCAAATCAGTTCGGCGGACTAGCAACCCGCCTTCCATCTCCGGCTCTCCAGGCCAATTCGAAGAAGAGGACGAAGAGAGCGACATGGAGAAGCTGTTGCGCGTAGTTGCTAGACTTAGAGAGAGTAACACAAAACTAGCAGAAAGGGCAGCAGAAGAGAGGATGGCACGATTAGATTTAGAAGAGCCATAAATGTTTATTCATGACCAAAACCTTCCTCATATGCTTCCTGTAATCGCTTTGAGTTCAGTCAAACCTTGTGACCCTTGTTGAGAATTTTGTCATAGTTCAAAGATAAAGATCACGTACACCCACATATATTCTCTGCTTCTACACTGGAAGTACGCAAAAACATGCCTTTCATTTACATGATCCATATTCATTCAATAGATAATCTAGAAATAGAAGCTATGATCTCTTCCAAAATTCTTCAAAAGAGATATGGCTATCATGAAAAAAATGATGATGAGCAAAAGCTCTAAAAATATGATGGTAGCCATATCTCCAACATCTTCAAGTTAGAGAGATTATATAGTCAAAGAGTACAATATCCACTACCATCTTTCCACACACATACACATCTTGATCTAGGATTGTGACAATCTTCTCCTTGGATCCTTGTTTTCACTTTACAATATAAGTGATGCAAGTTTGCTACATTGTTTATCCCTACCTAAGCTCCACATGCCTTTTAGAAGTAGGAAGATAAATAGAAGGCAACTTCATGCCTTGGTAAGGATTTATACACCTTGAACGATCTAGAGTGCTATATGAGGAGTAAGTTGACTTATGAGATTTCTTTTGGAAAACTATCAAAAACTCCAAGTACTAAAATATGATTTGGGGAAGATGACTTTACCTTGAGAACTGTTCCATTTCTCAACCTCTTAAGGATATATGTTAGCCAATACCACATATCCCACTTGTATAACAAAATGTCTTGAATAAATCTTTATGTTTGCTTTATACTTTGAATAACATAGTCATGTTAACTTCTATCCTTTACCCGAGGACGAGCAAAGAGGTAAGTATGGGGGATCTTGTTAACGGTAAGAATAACCTTTTTTGTCACCATCAAAATACCGTCAACATCCTCATAATCAAAGGAAGACAAGCATAACATAGGCACATTTTATCCAATAATTAGTTCCACATGTCCCTTGAGTATTTGAGTGCAGGTAATGACAATTGGGGACATTTGGGAGCCAGTGGGCCCACATAGAGGGTCGGCCGACCTCCCTGTGGGGCCACTAGGCCTCCCATGCCCCCATGATCCAAGTAACACTCTCCAAAGCACTTTCTACCACTTGGATAAAAGAGTGTTTTCTTTCAATGGTTCAGATGCAAAGCACAAGGATCCATGGGCCCACACCAAGGAGATTAACGTGACAATCATCTCAGAACAAACACCCAAAGCATATGACAGGTGGGACCAGCATCCAAAAGGCAGAGGTGGGCCACAGGCCCCTATAGGGGGTCGACCGACACCCTAGGGTGGCCACCACCCCCCACTTGGTCCCTGACCAGTGGGGCACCTTCAAAAGAGTAAAGGAGGGCCCACAGGCCAGTAGGGGGGTCGGCCGACCACCCCTATGGCGGTTCAACCTCCAGTAACCGTCATACTCATTCCCCACATGTTGGAAATCATCACCATCCATCCTAAGGCGGTTCTAAGGTCGGTTGGATCCTACGGTGGCCAATGAAGGTGACACGGATTGCTGACGTGGCACCGGAGTAGCCCCTACTCCACCTCTAGCTATAAATAGACACCTAGAGCTCCCTTACCATCCATGCCTCATTGGAGAAACACTACTCCTTAGTCTCTTAGCAGAACTCTCTAGTAGTGCTATGCTGGTTGGAGGAGAGTAAAGGAAGTCTTCTGGAGAAAGCCCCGGGCCCGTCGGGAATCTTCTCCGGAGTTCTTCCTCGGCGGATGCGAGTCTCTTGTAAGTTCAGCTATTGTAAGTGACTTCTTTCGAGTTCTTTATAGCATTTAATATTCTAAATATGGTTTAGCTGTTATACAACTTTTCGTGCTTGTTCCTTGCTTTACATTAAGTAGAGTGCTTTAGCCTTTAGCTGAGGTTAGAGTAGTAAGAATAGTGTAGACTTGGTGTCTAGACTAGATCTTACCTTTATAAATCGCTTATCACACGGAAAGTCAGTGGATGCTAGTAGGAAGTGACATCCCTATCTAGTATTCGTATTCCACCCCGTGTGTAAGATAAGTTCTTAAAATGTAGGGCCTCAATACAACATGATGGCGCGGTCCGGTTAGAGTTTTGCCCTCTTTCTGATCTATCCTATCGCCTCCTGCAAGAGAAGGGCTGATAAGGCCAATATAACCAGTTATACCTTGTTAGATATCTTTGCTATATCGAACCTCTCAACCCAGTTATCATAGTCTCCCTTGATCCATCATAGGACATAACCATATTCCTAGTTAACTCACTTATCATTCCCCGTGGAAAATACGATACCTGGAATACTCCCGGTGAAAGCTACACTTGACAACCGTACGCTTGCGGTCTTTTTCCATTTGCCACCTTTGGTGTCAACACCCTTCACCTTCATTGATCATAAACCGGTTGAGCTTGACCATCAATAAATCAATTTTGGACTGCCTTACTTTGCTTACACCCTCATGTGCAAGGTGCAAGGTATCCCATATTTCCTTGGAAACCTCCAAGCCCATCACCTTGTTATACTCGTCACCATCCAATGCACTTAGCAACACACTAGTTGCTTGAGCATTGAGTTGTATGCAGCAAAGCTCGGTGGTGGTGGGACTTGTAGGGTCCACCGGAGGCTCACATCCTCTATGGACTATCTCCCAAACACCGGGGTGAAGACCTGCAAGATAAGCCTTCATCAAGTGTTTTCACTTGGCAAAGTTGGTCCCATCAAAATGAGGCAACTTGCCAGCGGGTATATGGAAGAGATGTTTATGTTCATGGTTAGAGATAGAAGAATAATTGAAGGATACGGTGGAGTATTTCTTGTTGTCATCATCCTTCTTCTTTTCTTGCTTCTTCTCATTCTTGGAGGCTTGGTATGACACATCATCATCACCATCAGAGCTGCTAGAATCAACCTCCACTTGAGAGGCTTACTCTTTGCTCTTCTTCAGCTCCTCCTCCTTGGCCTTGAGTTCCTTCTTCAATTTTCTCACTTCTCTTCGATGGAGCTTCTCGACTAGCATCAAGCTTTTGGCTTCGTTGATAGCATCTTCTTCCTTTTTCTTTTACTTGGCTTCTCTTCTTAGCCTTCTCTCTTCTGCTCTTCTAGCTTTCTCACCTTCCGACATGTCAGCGGTGGTCAAGTATTTATCTGTGGCAACACTTTCACTCCTGCTGTTCATGGAATGTAAATCCACATCCTTGGGGTCAACATGCTTGACTCCACCCTCTTCGGTCATTACCTCACATGGTTAAGTGCTTACCTCTCTCTGATATCACTTGTAAGGACCTGATAAGCCTAGAGAGGGGGTGAATAGGCATGTCTCAAACTTTTCTCAACAATCTGTTAGTCATAGACGCGGCACTGCCGCTCAAAGGCCTGACACTGCCGTGCTGCCCGGTTGGTCAACTAGACAGAGTTGTACACAATTCAAAAACTATAATAAATATGGAAAAACTACTTGAATCAAAACCTTCTTAGGTGTGTAGAGAACCTCCAGCACCACTTGAAAGTGGTAGCAACACACCCACGGGGTAGATCGGGTCCAAACCCTAGAAATCAACTTGAGAGCAATATATATATATATATATCAAAGCAAAGAGACAATCATAAGTTGACACAAGAATTGACCCATGGTTCAGCTCGCCACCAAGGCTTGCCTACGTCCACGTTGTTGAGGTGCACCACACAAGGCTCAAGCTCACCACAAAGGTTGGCTCTTTCCTCGGTCTCAAGTCAAGAGAGTGAACTCTTGAGATGGGGGGCAATGTATTAGCAAAGTGGTGGTGTTACAAACCTCCCTAGGCTGCCACACGAAGTTGGCAAGATCAAGGGCAACGCCTAGCCGGCTAGGAGCAAAGCTCCAAGAGTAACAAACTCAAACCGCCGGCCACCACGCGAACCAAATGCTTGTAGGAGTTGAAGATCCGAAGGAGAAGCTTCCGCTAAAGCTTGGAGGCTCAAACTATCAAGGATTTGAGTGGGAATCAATGGAGGAGAGTGTTGGAGCAACCAAGAGAGAGAGGGGAGCAAGAAGAGAGCTTCTCAAGTCTGTTCTCAAAATGAATCTGAGTGAATCACAGAGATAACCGTTGGGGGGAGTGAGAGGATAAGGAAATACTCCCTCACTGCCAACAGGCAGATTTCAAGTCGCGGCAGTGCCGGCCAAAGGCGCGATAGTGCCGGACTGCGTGGCACTGCCGGCCTGAAGCCCGGCACTGCCGTCCTAGCAAAGACAACAAAGATAACAGAGTGGAATAGCTGGCTGTTTTGCCTACTATGTATGTGGAGGTGTATGTTATATGGATAGACATAGCATTTGGTTCACTTGTTGGCATGCGTGTTGAATCCCTCTTAATAGTACGGCATACCTAACTCAAATTCAAACCATAAATGAAATAAAGTCTTTTGAGCTTGTTGCCATGCACTTTTGTAATTGGAGGGGTCCGCCAACCTGTTCATCAGTCTCCTTACTTTCAACCTGCTTGTCATACTTGAAGAGTCTCATTAGTTCTCTAATTATGTTGTCATGTCACCAAAACCCACTTAAGGCTTGATTGCACTTTCAGTTTGGTGTCATTGTGTCCAATCCACTTCTCACCAATAGAGTAACTAACATCTCAAATCTTAAGGGAAGACTCCTCAAAAATTTGAATGAGAAGTCCTTGTTCTCCACATTCTCTCTAAGTGACTTGAGGTCATTGACAAGCACCTCAAGCCTATTGAACATCTCCGACACATTTTCATCTTTCTACATCTTGAAACTTGCAAACTTCTCCTTCAAGATGTATGCCTTGGTCACCTTCATGGATTGAGTTCCTTCATATGACTCTTCTAGCTTCTTCCATGCATCATGAGCTCTCTCAATGTTCTTGATTTGTTCAAACACTTCTCTTGAGATTGCATCATGGATGGCACTCAATGCAATGTCATTGTTTTGGAGCTTCTCCTCCTCAGGCGCGGTGGGTGCCTCCTCATTTGCTACCTCAAACTTTTTGTCAACCACCAACTATATCTTTCGGTTGATTGATTTGATATTGGTGGTCATCAATACCTTCCAATAGCTATAATTGGTTCCATCAAACTTGGGGGTCGCCTCTTGGTGTTGTTGATTAGAGCCATATTAACACCGTAGGATGTTAAGCCTCAAAAGAACGGTGTACCGACTCCGATACCACTTGAAAGGTCTAGAAATGACTAGAGGGGGGTGAATAGCCTATTAAAATTTTCCACAACAACACTAATACAACAACACTAAGCAAACTTGTTAGAATAAAATACAGCGTAAAACAAGTTTGCGCTAGCACTAAGGTTAGGCAAGCCACCTACCAATTCTAGTCACTAGCAAGATAAAAACTAAGGCACACAAACTATAGCTCTAAACAAGGCTACACAAGCTAAGGAGGCTAAGTTACTCTACTTTACAAGAATGTAAGAAAGTAATGCAAAGCTAGAGTTAGAGAGGTGATACTGCCGCGAAAAGATGAGCCAATAGATAACAAATCACACAATTAATCACAAGATGAATCCTCAGTAGAAGACAATGAGATACAAGATTTTTTACCGAGGTTCACTTGTACAAGCTAGTCCTCGTTGTAGCGATTCACCTACTTGGTGGTTCACGCATTAATTGGCATCACACACCAAACCTGTCACCGGGTGCCGCAAAACCAACACAAGATAGAGATCCACAAGCTACGCGCAATCCACTAGAGATACCTTTCGCGAACTCCCGCAAGGAAGGTTCAAGAACCCCTCACAATCCATCGATCGGAGCTGGAGACAATCACCTTCCTCCGCTCAACGATCCTCATCGCACCAAGCCGTCTAGGAGGTGGCAACCTCCAAGAATAACAAGAGCTTTCACGATGACGACGATCACCAAGTGCCACTAGTATGCAATCAACGAAGCAATGCACTTGGTTCACTCAATCTCTCATGAAATGATCAATTATGTCAAGAGGATGAGTGGGCGGAGCAAACTCAAGCAAGCACAAGTGTGTGAGTGAAGTAGGAGTGTAAGAGATACCCCAAAGGGTCGACCAAAACACTTATATAGCCTTCACACACAAGCTAGCCATTTTAGCCCCCTCAAAACACTTCATGCGGTCCTCCGGATGCTCTTTTCACAGAGGGTCCGGACCATTGGTAGCGTCTGGACCCCTTCACCAACACAGAGACAGGTTTCTGTTTTCTCCTCCGGACGTGGCCTCCGGACGCGCGTGACGCACCATCCGGACCAATGGTCGCGGGTCCGATCGAGCTCCCTTTCAAACGGCTCTCTTCCCGCGCGAGCCTCTGCCTGCCACGCGTCTCCGGACGCATCCGGACGAGCCTCCGGACTAACGCGCACCCGCATCCGGAGCTTGCACCAGAAGTGCCCGAAACCAACTCAAGAGCACCTTCTCTCCGGATGCTGCGTCCGGAGTTCCCTGTCCGGACAAGAACACGCGTCCGGACCTCCCTGCAGATCACAATTGAGAGCACCAAGACTCCGGATACTTGTCCAGAGCCCCTGTCCGGACTAAAACCAGCGTCCGAACGCCTCTTCACAGCCGAGCTGCCCTAGGGTCTGCCTCCGGACTCATCGACGATGGTCCGGACTGTTGGTATTTCTTATGACTATTGGATAAATCTGCAAGCGCACAGATTATACCATTGTAGCACTTCACCTAGGAGTATTCCAAGGTATTGTAGTTTATATTTTCCCAAGGGAAAGCAAGGCTAGAAATGATAATTGGATAGAGATCCTAGAGAGCACCTCAACTTAGTACCAACTAGTATAGGGGGGTAAACGATATATGTGATAGGAAGGGTTGATGAATGAATAAGCCAAGGTAAATGATACTTAGAACGGACTAGATAGAATAGCTAGGTGGGAGGACAACGAGAGAATAAAGGGACTCCTGTGTAATTCACTCTACTTCAATATACTTAGCCAATTAACTAGTCTAAACACTATAGTTTGTCTCCTCAATACAAGTATGCTAGGTGATGGGATAGATCAGTAGGAGGACAAAACTCCTACTGGACCGCGCCCTCTTCTTACGGGGGTCTTACCTTTTAAGAACTTGCCTAAAAACACGTGGTGGGATATAAAGACTAGACAAAGTTGTCACTCTCTTGCTAGTTACCACAAATAATCCGTGCAACAAGCGGTAACCAAGGATAAGGTGATGTATAAGCACCACGCTTACACACAACTTATTACTTTGACTACGATCTATAATCAAAGCACCCTATGACAGGCAATGATCGCATACGGGAAAGGCCACAAGGATCATAGACTATTAATGTAAAGGCTAGTAATAAGCAAAAGCATATAACAATACTATATCTAGTATAGTAATGCTCAAAGTAAATACTAAGTAAAGTAGAGAGAAAAGTAATATATTGAATAAGATAAAGTCTTACAAAGAAGGAAAGATACAAGAGCTATACCAGACTTTCCAGAAGACGATTCCGGAAATCCCGAGCGCAGCTCGACTCAACTCTAACTCTCACTCTAGACTAAACTACTAGAACAATCTAAGGAATAGAGCTTGTAGGCTTCTTCACCATGTGTAGAGAGGGGGGTATGAGCCTCTATTTATAGTGGGAGGTGGAGTATGGGCTACTCCATCGCCACGTCAGCGATCCAGGAGGCTTCAAATCTCCACCCTTGGATCCAACCGACCTTAAACCGCATTTGGATGGATGGTGTTGATTTCCAACATGTGTGAGTGGGTATGGCAATTGGCAGGAGGTGAACCGACCTAGGGGGTGGTTGGCCGACCCCTCCCCTATGGCCTGTGGGCCACCCTTTGGTCTTCTAGATGCAGCCCCACTGGTCAGGGACCAAGTGGGGGCCTGGTGAAGGTCGACCGACCCCCTTGGGGTTCTAGCCCACCTCAGCCGTCCAGGTGCTGGCCCCACTTGTCATTGGTGTTGGATGTTGGTCCTGAGGTAGTTGTCACGTTTATCTCCTTGGTGTGGGCCCATGGATCTATGTGCTTTGCATGTGAGCCGTTGGAAGAAAGCACAGAGTGATCCAAGGGTTGGAATTCACTCTAAGGCGCTTCTCTTGGATCATGGCCGAGAGGGGAGAGCTTGTGGGCCCATAGGGTGGTCGGTCAACCCCCTATGTGGGCCCCACTAGCTCTCCTTTGCTCCATTTCTTCAATCCTACAATCAAACACTCCATGGACATGTGGAACTTATTATTTGATAAAGTATGCTCATGATGTGTTTGTCTATCCTTGATCCTGAGGTTGTTGGCAGCATTTTGGTTAAGTAAAAGTATATCATTCTTGGTGCCAACACAGACCTGACCAAACTCTAGCGTCCGGACCCCTGTCCAGAGCTTCTCCAGCTGCCTAAACACTTCTCCAACTTATCCCAAGCTTCCAAGGGCTAACACTAAGTGATCTCAACACTTATGCACGTGTGTTAGCTTTTAGTTCATATTTTTCTTGGAATTAGTTGGTTCACCTCACTAGTTCAATTGATTTTAAATGCAATGCAATGAACCTAGTGGCACATGATAACCGTAATCAAACACAAGAGCTCCCTCCTTAATAGTACGGCTATCTATCCTAAATGTGATCACACCTTTTATGGTGTCTTGACCACTAAACCGAAAATGGTTCCTATATCACCTTTGCCTTCACACCATTTTCCTTTGCACCACCATGCTAGAGCCTTGTCATCAACACAATGATCCAATAGCTCCATCACATGACATGTATCAACCTATCTCATGATTCACACTTAGAGATCAAGGTTAGTACTTAGGCAGGTTTCATTAATTACTCAAAATCAAACACATGGGGACTCTCAATTATCCGAGACAGTTGTTCGTGCCTCGGCAAATAGTGAAATCTTGGTGGTTGGACACGTAGGAACACACGATTTATAGTGGTTTAGGCCCTCAATACAGTCAAGTAACAACCCTACGTCCAGTTAGGTTGCTTGTTATTGCTCTGATCTTCGTAATACAAGATGTTGGGTGTCGCTCTACGTATCGGGTGTTACGTAGTATGTTCGGATCGTTTTTGGGTGGTACCCTCGCCAGCCCTTTATAGTCCAGGGACTAGCCATGTGTTGCTTCTGATCCTACTCGGTTACAAAATTAGAGTTCTAAGCTACACTTCGGTCTTGTCGTTGTATCCAAGTAGTATCCTGGTTTGCGCGCTTGCCTTCCTTCATGGGCCGTGTGACTAAGACCTAAAGTTCCGGCAGACCGGTCAATGAGTACCCTATAGGATATCCCATCGACAAAGCCATATTTAAAAAAGTTTTTGCCTAGTACAAATACCAATGTACATTCACCTTGCTTCTTCTTGCTTTGGTTTCTACTTTTTTTTAAATTACCCAGGTTGTATATATATATATACTTGTCATTCTCTTCTCTTTCTTTCGTGTGCATGATGCCTTCTTATCCGCAACATCACAACTTTCTCGTGTCACGCCACCTTCCAACCACGTTGGCACTTTGCTCCTCCGTCACTTACCCTCCACGTCTCCTGTAGCCCAAGGCCAACCCCGGCTCTGGGTGTGGCCAGATCCTGCAGATGGGCATGACCATCCCTCGCCGGCGGACGTGACCATCCTCAACCACGTGAGCGTGACCAACTTTGTGAGCTCAGGTGGCGAGATGAAGTAGAAGATCTAAGTGTATATGATAGGTAAGGTCTGCTTGTAAGCGATGTCAGCTTTTCCAAATGCCACATCTATTTAATCAAATTGCTTTAAGTTTTCTCGTGGCTCACACAACCTACGGCTACTTTTTAACACAATAACATTGCTATTTTTTTTTTCAAAAACCACGCCCAAACGGGCTTGCGCTCAGGGTCCATTTCTCCAGGCGGCCACAACGACACCTCCCTAACTACTAGGGTTGGGAGTTTTTTTTTTTGACAACAAAGGGTTGAAAGTTGAAAAACTTGCGAATCATTCAACCTTCCCTAATTACCACGGGTAAAACTGTAAAAGCGATGGCAGAAAGATAATCCAGGTAACAAAGCCCCCCCCTTCCATCGTCCCCCTCCCAGTTCGCCGCAAAGCCATCTTTCACATATCCTTGCTCCGCCTCTCCTCCCTAAACCCCCCTTTCAAAGTCCCAACTAGGGTTTACTGGCTGGGCTTGTCTCTGCAGAGAGTTCCACAAGCTTCGCGGGGTGATGGGGTCGCCGCCGACCTTTGCGGCGGCGGTCGCGATGGTGGCCGCGCTGCTATGCGCCTCGGCTGCCGCCAACCCCGCAGGCGGGCCCCACATGGCGGACCTGAGCGTGCTGTTGCCCCCGCGGATGACAAAGTCTGTCGAGTACCGCCTCATCGGCGGGGATGGATGCTTCTCCTGGTATGCTTCTGTAGCCGTCCTTTGCCCGCATTTTGGCTTCGGGTGCTGCGTGATCGCTCGCTGTGGAATATGGAGTGCCGTTCTGCGACGTGCGCTGCTGCGTTGGCTGCGTGGAGCGTCTCCACGTTTGATTGTTGCTGCAGCTTGTGATTAGGGATGGTTTATGTTTCGTGATTTGCTCCATGCGCTTGCTTGCTTCAGATTTCAAACTTTGGCTGAGTGTAGCTCTGATGTGAACCCTGGTGAAGCCACAGGATAGCAGTTTGGTCATGGTTAGGGCCTTGGGGAACTGAACTTGTACTCTTTTACTTGGAGTAATTGATTTGCCATATTTGTAGCTTGAACATGACTCGACCTCTGTTATGTTGACCTTTGATTAAGTTAGCCCTGGAGCCTATGCTAGAGCGGAATGTAGGATGCACACCTCACATTTTCAGGGGGATAGTCATCCTTGCTTAGCTGTCCGATTCTGTAAATGCTTTATTTAGGAGCAAATGTACTTGAAGTACGTATTATCATGTGGCCAGGCAAATCATTGATACCTTTGCATGAATCTATAGGCAGTACCGTGCTTCTGTACGACTATATGGAGATGGGGAGTTCCCATTTCACAATATTATTAGGAGGTTAATGCCTTTGGTTTCCTTTGTTTGCAGGTCATGGGATCATCATGATCTTATTTCAGTTAAACCAGAGTACAATGATAGCAGCAGATGCTCCACTAGTGCTCGTTTGGCATCAATTGCCCCATACTCTGGCCGGAGGGAGACTTCTGTCTATGCGACTGATATTATCAGTGGAATCACGATACACTGCAAAGTATTCGTAGACAAGATCTCCCGGATCAGTATTTTCCACCATGCTGTTAAAATTGATCTAGATGAAATTGCCACATTACGTGTACATGCCTTTGATGATGAAGGTAATTTATATAAACCTTTTGTACTTTCATTCTTACGATATGAAATTGGCATAGTACATATAAACAGTGATACTGCTTTTTCTATCTAGTAATTGGGTTCATAGTTAGTAAATCACCGTGTTACATTACCTTTTGTTCCTTCTTTACTGGGTTCTTATTTCTTAATATCCTTGAAGTTCTTGTTGGCCTAAGAGCTTCCTTTTGGAACAATTTTTGATTTAGTAAGCTTTTTTTTTCCAGTCAGATGTAGCCTTTTAGACCCAAGAAAGTTGGGGTACGCAAGAGATTAAACCATTAATGAACCATCAACAAAAAGGGAAAAAACTTATATACAAAACTACTTTTCCACTGTTCGCCTAAACAGTCGCTTAGTTCGTTTAAACAACTTCTAAACAGTAAATGATGGCCAACTGTGTCGTTTAAGTCCAAACTGTGAATTAAATTGTTAGACCGTTTAAACCCTTTTAAACCATTATTAAAAACCATCTAATGGTATAAACAAAATGGAGTTAAACATGATTAAATGAGCTAAACAGACATTAATTCGCCATTTGCTCAATGGGAAGATTACAACTACCACACTTGGCACCCAACTAATTAACATCGTAAGTATATGAGTTGGAGTGGGATTTAGTTTCTTCCATAAAAATCATTTGGTAGATACTTATATTTTACATGCTTAAATATGTATACTTTCTAACATGTTTGGATTTTACATACATAAATATGTATATTTTAGTGTTACTTTACAAAAATGTTCAGGCCGTTTAACTCAGTTAAACAATGTCTAAACGGCCTAAACATTAAACAAGGGATGATCAACTGTTTACCATTTAGCGTTTAGGATAACACTTCTATTTTCCTGGCATTGCTATATTCTCTTATTTTAGCATACTTAATTTGGTTTCTTTTGGATTTAGAAAATGTGTTCTCGACATTGGTGGGATTGCAGTTTTTGTGGCACCTTACCCCGAGGTTGGCTGATAACAGTAGCCATCATCTTGTTCGTATTCCGCTGAAAGAAACACATTTGAGTGACTGTGGTGGTTTTTGTGGTGATATGAATATTCGGTTTGAGCTAGAAGACAAGGTAAACTGTTTGTGTGCTTGTTTTCCAATTCCCTTGACCACTCTTCAGTTACATAAGAATAAGAATACATATTTTGAATTTTCTTGCTGTACTTGTGCAGAATCTTGGTTCAGATTTCTTTGTGGTGAAGGGTATTGAGATCGGCCAAGAGGTTGTTAAAGCTCAGTTGTTTGAGCCTCAGTTTGATCATGTGATTGACACTATCACATTAACTGTTGCTGAAGCTATGTCACTAGAGCCATCATCACCAGTTCTCGTGACTATAGGTGTTTTGGTGAAGTTTAAACTCAAGGTATTCCGACAAAAAGTTGCTCAAGGTACCTTCTCTAATAGATCAAGTTCTGCCATCATTTGCCATTGAATTCTCTGAACAATGGAACTAACCTAATTGTGTTCATTGATGAAATTGCATTATGGTCTCCTGTTATATGATATATCAGAGAAGAATCACAATAGACGAACAATTTACACAAAACACATTGTATTCATATTCGGTGAACAAATTAACCATTTTTTATGACATCAAAGCTAACATATCTACTTTTAGATTCTGTATTATGGTATGGCATCCTACATCTTTTATGCCTGCATTTTCTTTAGTGCATCTCTGGTGCTGAAAGCTAACAGATCCTTTCCATTTCTACCTTTTCACTAGCGGTTAAATTACCATCACAATATCATCGTTGGCATGCCACAAACTCTTCTGTGGCACAAGTGGATTCCTTGGGTATCTTGCATGCGTTGAGTCTGGGGTTTACTAAGGTGGTTGTTGAAGACTCAAGAGTTTCTGGTCATGAACAAGTATCATCTCTACATGTTGTTATTCCACGGACACTCTTTCTTTATCTGGCCCCCATTATGGATGATTCTGCTCATCTTCATGTAATAACAAATATTCCATCCTCAAAAGTATGGTATGTTTATCCTGGAAGAAAATACATGGTCCTTGCCAAAGCATTTGCAGAGGGATTTGATGCTAGGGAAATATATATTACAGAGGTACTATTCATATGATAAAATTTGATGACTTGTTCGTTTAATATATGGTACTTACTGTTTGATATGCGGATACTACACATGTCATTAGATCTGTAGGAAAATTCTTGGAAATTATTTGAAGGTTGATTTGTGGATGACTTGTTGAACTACAAGCACACATTTCTTAAATTCCATCGATCATTATGTGCTTCATGATGCAAGTAAAAAAATAGTTTTATCCAATTTGTAACATTAAGCTCAAAAGAACAAAAAATGTGACTTGCGAGTTGCGACCAACCTAGGATGTAGGAGGAACAATGTGGTATTTGTAAATAAGAAGAAATAGACACCAAATTCAAGTCGAAAAGGTCTTCAACCTAGGGTGGGTGGGGGGGGGGGGGACTGTACGCACAGACCTCCTACCAAGTACCAACTGAACTAGGTTCATTACCTAAAACTCGAACAAACACGACCTAAGCATGATTACATTTCTATGTACATGCAATGCTGTGTTCGGTGTTCCCTTAAAACCTTGAGCTTTTAGATTACATGGTACATCACTATTTTCTGCCTCAAGATGTTTTCTCCATAATTACCACATTTCCTTGGTTCATGCAGATGACTGGCGCAGTCTTGCTTGCATGAAACTTGTGCAGTGCACGATACATAAAATAATTACATCATTTGAGCAGTTTGTTAGCGATGTTATGTTTTAGGTTCAGATATTGCCATCTGTATTGAAACCTTTTCTGTTTATTAATTATTTTTTCTTTGGCTGGCAGGAAAATGAGCTTAAACTGGAGAGTAGTACCATGGAATTCTGGAACTTATTGCAGGTGCCAGACAGTTCTACAGGTTCCTATGAAGTGCAAACTTCTAGATTGTTAAGTCCTGTTTCCCAGGGGCAAGGTCATTTAGTTGCTTCCTTAACTTACCTAACGGAGGCATCTGGACCAACAAAGGTACATCCAACTCATGTGTGTATTTTGTTGGTACCTTGTTTAGCAGAGACTATTAGGGTGATGTTGGCATTGTGGTTTGCTGATTTACCTGATTGATGAATGCAATATTAGGCTCTCAAGCTTGTGCAAGAAGTTAATGTCTGTAGTAAGGTGAAGGCATTCTGGGATGAAGGATTGGAGAACTCCAATGTTATTTACCTGCCCTGGGTTCCTGGAGTTTATCAGGAAGTTGAAATGAAGGCAATTGGAGGTTGGTTTTTGTGATATACTGATATCTGCATATTCTTTACCCACTTTTGGTTTGTAATTTGAGTAGGTTTATATTGTCTTTGCATTCATATGAAGGGTGTGGTAAGACGCTGGATGACTACAAGTTGTTTTCTTCTGATGAGGATGTTGCTTCTGTGTCTGACTCTCGTATCGTGCGTGCAAAAAAGCCTGGTCAAGCTGTCATCCGAGTAGTTTCTGCTTTCGATTTCTTGAATTTTGATGAGGTTTGTCTATCTAATTTTCTTTTTAAATACTAACCCTTCCTGAATTCGTTACCTAGTTGACATGATATGAAGAGTGACACATGTTATTCCTAGAGATTATCTATTGAATCACATATCATGTTGTGCTGAGTTACTGGTGATGTGTAGGGTTTAAACTTTGAACTTACCACTATTTAGTGCTGATTACTATAACATTAGATTCTTACACAATGACCACTTCCTTTTATTTTTTCTCTTTCCCTCAGACTTCTGAACCTGGTGCATATCTAGCATATGTGCAAAATGGTACTGATATTTTCCGACTATCCGGCACCAAACTCGTTTTGAGTTCAGACCTGTCCGTATCCTAGTCTGGATATTCAATATCTGATACCGTATCCGTATCCAAATACTCAAATCACATATTTATGATGTCGATATCCATTCATATCCTACCCGACATATCTAATATTATCCGAATTCGAATCCGAATAGAAATATGAAAACAAATGTAATATCAGCGATATCTGTTCGTAGTATCCGATCTGTTTTCATCCCAACAAATTTCTTGTTACCATAGGTAGATGCAATGAACTTACTGGATCCGTGTTTTCCACAGGTGTATATCTGCACTAGTTTTCAAAAAGAAAAAAAAAAACATATTTGCATGTTGTAGTCTACTGTGCCATCGTTCACATTTTCAATTAACTGAATACGCATACATGGCTAATTGATTTACTGTTCTATTTGTAGTTTCATTTTATTTTATGGTTCATTACAGTTCTGTTTCATTCTTTTACTTTTAGTGGAAGTCTTCCTTTACAATAATAGTATTCCATTTCCACAAATTTCAGACTCCTGATAGCTCATTTGTTTTCTTGGCAATGTAGGTCATTGTTGAAGTTTCCATTCCTTCAATATTGTCTATCTTGCCTGTCTTTCCTGTGGAGGTGCCTATTGGAACACGACTTCATTCTGCTGCGGCGTTAAAAACATCTGCTGGTGCGTTTCCCAAAAAAAATAAATAAACATATAGCAGTTCATGCAACTTGAATTTGATGCCATTCCCTCTTTTACAAAGCAGATGAAGATTAACTTATGTCTTATAAAATGACATTAGTACAGGAATGGAAAGTAGCTTGTGTCTTACAAAATGACATTAGTACAAGAATGGAAAGTAGTTTGTGCCTTACAAAATGACATTAGTACAAGAATGCTAGGTTTTGGAGTACTACTCTCATACTAATCCCTGCTGCCATGTCCTCTTTCTTGTTCTGTCCTCATCCTCAGCAAATAGTATAATTTTTTCAGGGCTTCATATCAGATATCTTTTTTCTTACAAGAAGGCAGAAGCTCATGTTAAACTTAATCATTTTGTGGTAGCATCTGGATTACTAGTTAATCATTTTTGCCTACAAACTGTTATGTTCTAAAGAAGCTATCGATGTTTCTCTCTGCAGGACACTCATTCTCACAATGTAACCATTTTAATGCTTTTATAAGGTGGAGTCTACTATCTGAGGATGAGTCTTTTCACATTCTTAACACCGCTGAGGCTTCGAGCAATGAGGACATAAAACACAATTCAGGTTATTGGGGCCAAAACGGCAATCCTTGTGCCTGGATCTCTCTGAGTGCATCTGCTGCTGGCAGATCCACAATAGTTGCAACATTTGCTGTTGATTCAGGTTCAGATATGGAGACATTTGGTGGACCTATTTCTCTGGAGGCAACTTCAAAAATTTCTGCATATTATCCTCTTGTGGTTCTTCAAGGGGGGAATGGAAACCAATTTGGTGGGTACTGGTTTGACTTATCTGGAATACATAGTAGGATTAAGAACATGGATAACAACTCTCTCAAGGAGCTGTACTTAGTTCCTGGATCAACAATGGATGTTTTTCTCTTTGGAGGACCTGAGCGTTGGGACCAAGTTGTTGATTTTGTTGAAACAGTTGATGTTATTGGTGAATCCAAAAATCATATTACTAGTTCTGCTGTGCAGAAACTATCTAGTGGACTATACCGAGTATCTTGCCTAAGCAAAGTGAGCTATGTAAGTACTTCAAATGGATTTTTGCATTTCATTTATGAACTGCATATTGCAATCTATTATAGTGAATTGATTCACTGAGATATATTTAATTTTATGTACTTTTTCCTTAGAAACTGCTGTTTTCACGTGGGAACATGGTTGGGAAAGATCATCCTGTGCCTGCAATTTCCAAATCAGAGTTTGCTGTTATTTGTGACTTCCCATCAGAAGTAACATTGATAGCGAATGAAAATGGTACTTTCTTGTTCTTTTCATTAATATATCCGGTTTAATAATACTTAAAAGTACAACATTTCCATCTTTGACTGTACAGAAAACCGACTTGATATATTGGAAGCCGTTAGGAAAGCTGACCGTGGTCCAGATAGATTGCAAGCATCACCCATTGTAATATCCAACGGAAGAAATATACGTCTAGCTGCTGCAAGTATACATGTAAATGGAAGATTTTTTGCTAATTCATCCTCTCTTCGCCTGAAATGGGAAGCCACTGGATGTGAAGGGTTGGCTTACTTTGACGAAACCAAATCTACTGAAATGCTTGATGAGTCAGCTTGGGAGAGATTTCTTGTCCTGCAGAATTCTACAGGAGTGGTGAGATAGTTTATATCATAAATTGCCTTGTATTGAACTTCGGTTTCTTTAATTACTCCCTCCGTCCAAAAAAACGATGCAACTTGTACTTTCTGATAAGTCAAACAATTTGAAGTCTGACCAAATTTATATAAAAAACTGCTAACACTTATTATACCAAATTAATATCATTAGATTAGTTTTTTTTGCGACTTGATATCATTAGATTAGTTATAAAATATATTTTCATACTAAACCTATTTGGAGACATAAATGTTGATACTATTTAAACTTGTCAAACTTAAAATAATTGACCTGTTTCAAACCTAGAATTGCATTCTTTTTGGGGTGGAGGGAGTACATAAAAAACACCCCTGGTATTAGCTTGCATTTACAATAGTATTCACATTTTCTTTCCGATTGAGTACAGGTGATTCACCACTCTCTTTATATGACCAATATTCGAATGCTGGTTGCATACCATCATAGATGTATGAATTTTGCGGATTGAATGCGAATGTCTTAACATTTTCAATTTTGAACCTCCAGTGCACTGTACGTGCTACAGTTGTTGACTTCTCTACCAAATATGCTGGCCAAACTCATGAGGAAGAATACACATTTCATAGTCTCACAGATGCTATTCAGTTGCAGGTAATTTAACTGGCCTCTTTTTAATACTTTTCATCAATTTTGCAAAGCTCTTGTCTCACTCAGTCTTTGTTTAAACAGATTGTTTCTTCCTTAAGAGTCACCCTGAATATGTCTTGTTAGTTTTCCATCCTGAAGCACAGGTGAACTTTTGCTTACTTGTATATCCTGTTCATGATCTGAATTCTGAAGTAATGTAAGTCCCCTTAGCTATTTATGCTCTTATGCATTTGTGCCACAGGAAAATTTGATTGTAAGTGGTGGAACATGCTCCCTAGATGCTTCTACCAATGACACACATGTGGTGCAATTAGTTACACATCCAGGAAAAGCCTTATGTTCTCAATTGATTCTTGGGGCTAAAGGCTTAGGCGAAGCTGTAGTCACAATCCAGGATGTTGGCCTTTCCCCAAGAGCAACTACTCATTCTTTGGTACATTACTTTGGCACTTATCTTCCTAATTCTCCTGATATTTTTTATACTTATTACAAGTCAAACAAGTGACTTATTTTGCATACTATGTTTGTACTGGTCAAATGGTTGTCAGTATCCCTTGAGTCATATCTCTGTATCTGTCCTGTTGACACAAAAAACGTCAGGATCTGCGAACACCTCGGGCTTATACCCGAAATTCGATATCCGAAGGCGTGCCAGTCGATTTGACCAGTTAATCGACAAGGACGATAACTAGAACAAGATCTAATCCAGACAACGGCGATGCGCCCGGATGCTGGGATTGAGGCTTGATCAGGATAACTAGAGCAGAGCTGAACGAGGCAACAGCGATGCGCCCGGATGCCAAGGCTTAGAGGTACTCCCACGCGGAACTTGCAAGGATTTGACGGAGATCAAGGTGATGCTGCGCGTCGAAGCTTGAAGAACTCGTTGATAAGCTATAACTAATGCAAAAAGGATAAATTGCGATAAAAAGTAGAATAAGAATAAAATTGGTTTGTTTGATATTGGATTGATATCTTTACACGCAGCCTTCGGGCACATATTTATACTCCCGCATGGAGAGTTGTACATGGACACGACCCGTACCCTTTCCTAAAACAAACTCGTACATTTAAGGAAACTGACTCGCGCAGGAGTCGGACCTAAAACAATAATATTATTTTCCTAAACAAACACATCTATTTTAAAGGAAAACAAACGACTCATGCAAGAGTCGGACTCAAACTGCTATAATAATACTGGTACAAAATCACCAGTTTCCTTGTCTCTCCTTCGATGGAAACTTTCCATCGGCAGATCCCTTTAATCCGCGACTTCCTTCTTTGGCCACCCGTAGTCTTCCGCCGACATCAAGCGCCAAGTCATGCCCATCGGCATCGGCAACCTATGCCATCGGCATCGACAATATTTCCCGATCGGCAACTTTGTACTTGGTAACTTGCCTTCACCAATCAGTCCCTATCAGCAATCGGCATCGGCAACATCTCCTCATCGGCAATCGGCAACAACCTTACAGCCCAGACGACTTGACTTCACCAATTAGCCTTATCAGCAATCATCCAGCCTCCATCGGCAACACACTTAATCTTTCCACAGCACACTCCCATCGGCAATACTGACTCATAACTTTCCGATGCCGAAGGAAAACGGCTGCCGATCAACACAAGTCTTAGCTCATTTGACACGTGTCGAAAAACGGTGTCAACATGTCCTTTGTTTAGCATTTATCTTGGATAATGATAACTTATGGTATATACCTGTCATCCTTAATTTACAGTCAACTTCCATCAGACTATCCCTCATCAATAAAGATGTGCTAATCTTCCTTTTAGGCCACTGTATATCAAACTGACAGTAGCTTCTGTGGTGCTGTTTTCTTTTCTGTTTGCAGGTTAGAGTTGCAAATGTTGACTGGATTAAGATAATTGCAGAAGAGCACATCAGTCTTATGGTACAAGGATATGCATTTTTATTATGATTTTTTTTCTGTTTTTTTTTGCTGATTCTTTTCATTTACAGGAAGGAAGTACAAAGGATCTTCAAATATTAGCTGGCACCCAAGATGGACAAATATTTGGCGATTCTCAGGTTTGTGCTTGGAGGCACTATGTGTCTGCTTCATATTTTTCTAGCATGTTGGTTAAATTTGGCACTATTCATACAACACGTTACATTTAATATCCTTTTAAACTCATTTCAGCGTTATTCATTATCCTTTTCTATTAATTCTTCAAGTTATCATATTGGTTCAATCCTGCAAAATAGGGTGGTTATTATTTGTCTCCATGATTTTTTCCCTTTTCAAATCTATAAAAATGCTGTGACAATTGATTGCTTATTTCAGTCTCGCTCATTTGATTGGCTACACTGTTTTTTTCTCTGAGTTAGCTAATTTCTCTCCATCTTTGCAGTTCAAATATCTGGATATTGAGTTGCATCTTGGGGATGAGATTCTGGAGCTTATTGGTCCAAGTGAATCAATGGATGGTCCCAATTTTTCAATTAAAGCTGCAAAAATTGGCATTACATCTCTATATGTAAGTTGACGATAGATATATGTTCAGTTGCTTGTATTGGTTGACTATCCTTACTAGGTCCAATCTTCAGGTCAGTACTAAACAACACTCCGGACAGAGAGTTTTGAGTCAGGTTGTGAAGGTGGAAGTGTACAGACCATTGCAAATACATCCTGAGTATATTTACCTCACTCCAGGCGCCTCTTTTGTGGTAACCAACTAACTATTAATAACTTGCTCTCTTTCTATAAATTTATGCCACATCCCTACAAGTTTCTAATGCTCATTTGGGGACATACTATTATCATGCTGTTGCCAGATCACTGGCATTTTAGTTCTATTTTTGTTAAGAGATTGTGGGTCCTGAGTTTTATCTTCCTCCTGCTTAGCTTTCTGTTAAAGGTGGTCCAAAAACCGGAGTTTCCATTGAGTACTCAAGTCTGAACAGGGAAATTGTAGAAGTTCAAAATATTACTGGGAAACTATCTGCAAAATCTGTGGGAAACTCTGTAAGTTCTATCATTTTGAGATCATTTACTCCTGAATCTTGAGTCGGGATCAGTCATTCATTCAATGTACTGAGCTATTGCACTATTTAGACTGTACGTGCCGCTATTTTAGCAAATGGAGGTACCTTAGTCTGTGAAGCTTTTGGAAGAGTCGAAGTGGATATCCCAGTGGCTATGACACTGAATACTCAAAGTGAACGTCTTTGTATTGGCTGTAGCATGCCAGTTTATCCATCTTTGCCTAAGGTGTGCTTAATATCTGTTTGCTATATGCTTATCTTTACACGTTTGCCATCTCTTAAAATGACAATGCTTCCCAGGGAGATCTATTTTCCTTCTATGAAACTTGCCAAAGTTACAATTGGATGATAGCAGATGAGAAGGTCAGAATTCCGAATACTCCTACTTTCCTTGTATAAAGTTAATCTGTACTAATATGTTATTCTGCCTTAGGTTGTGGTATTCCAATCAGCCAAATCTTGGCAATACAGACTTGACCAAGGATTATATACGGATGGAAAAAACAGTCCATGGTTTTCCAATGGCAGCAGCAAGTCTTTTATCAGTCATATGATTGGAAGGTATGGAGCACTACACTAATGTTGTGTTTGGTTGGTGGAATAATGTGGTCCATCACCATCTCACTCTCTATTTTTTGTTTGGTTTGTGGAATAGAATGAGTTGATCCATGACCACCGCATTCCTCACAAGCTAATTATTAGTACTAGTATGAGTATGATGAATGAGGTCATTCCACCAAATTTGAGGAATGGACTAATGATGCATCACTTCATCTAGAATAAGTTGATTTCTCAAACCAAACACACCCTAAATCTCCAGTGAACTAATTTTGTGTATATCATAGAATTGACTGTCATAACCTTAAATCAACTGAAGTAGTGTTTTTGTTTGGTTCTCTATCTTTATATTAAAAGCAAATAATCATTGTTCGGGTAAAACCGCGTTAAGTTTGCATTGAACCAAATTTTGGGTTCTGGAGTGCTCTTGTAGACTTAGCTGTTTGGATCCATTAGTACTAAAAAGTACTCCCTCTATCCCAAATTATGTGCCAAGAATCTTGGAGGAGTCAAAGTATCTCAAGTTTAACCAAATTTATATGATAATACAATAGCATTTATGATGCCAATTAAGTATTATTAGATTCTTCATCAATTATATTTTCATAGTATACCTATTATGTCATAAATCTTTATAATTTTTTGCATAATTTTGGTCAAACTTGAGATGCTTTAACTCTCCAAGATTCTTTGAATGACTTATAATATGGAATGGGGGGAGTAGCTAGCTAAGCTAATAGCTGCTAATTTTTAGCTATCTAATTTTTAGCAGGGGGACTGTTTGGATCCACCTGCTATAGGTTGTTCGATAATGAGTTGAAGGTGCATATGAACTATTAGCACATATTAGCAAATGGAACTAATAGTTAGCAGGTTTCCAGCTAATAATTAGCAGGTCTGTTTGGATCCACTAGTACTAATTTTAGCTACTAATTTTTAGTACTAATGGATCCAAACAGGCCCTTAAGCTAGAAATCGGTGGAGAAGCTTTCTTTTTCCTCCCTTCCCATTGGTTCAAAGTTCAAACACATAATGAAACACCCTTGTATATTTGGTAACATAGATAGCAACAGTTTTCCCTAATATTTTATTTCATTTTTGTGACAGGTCTGCTGGGAAAACCAAAATTTCCATTTCAGTTACTTGTGACTTCTTGCTACCTGGCACCTCTGGATCTGTTGTATCATACAATGCGTCCAAGACCATTCTTGTGGTTCCAGATCCTCCCCTTGCACTTGTACTACCTATGACTTGGTTATTTCCACCCTTTTATACTACTACGAGCCTTTTGCCTAGATCAGCAAGTTCACTTGGAGAACCAAACTCTCTTGACCTGGAGAGCTCCATTGGGTATTCTCTGCTAAGGGGCAGTGGTAGGATAATTGATGGAAGTAAGATTCAGACTGGGGAAAGCAACGCAGTTGATTGTATTCAAGCAAAAGATCACTCAGCTGGAAGAACGGAAATAGCCGCATGTCTACGAGTTGCTGAGGTTGGATGCTGAAACTCATGTTGTTTTGTTTCGACTGCAAGTCATATACTTATGATGTACTTCCTGTTAATTGTAATTGTACTGAGGTCCTTGCGATGACCCCTCCCTAATGGAGTGAGGTGTTCTGCTATCTCTTTCTTTCTACATGGTATCAGCTGCCTAGGTTCTCTTCCTGCCTCTACTCTAACTCCTCTCTCCTCCACCGCGCCGCCGACCCCCGGCGCGCATCCATCTCACCGCGTGCCCCCTGCTTCCTCGCTGCCTTGTGGCTGTCCTCTCCCTAGCACGAGCCTTCATGCGTGCGCCGTCCTGCTCACGTGCTGTCCCACCCGTGCCCTGCACCTCCTGCCCGCGCCCTTCACCAGTGCCGGGCACCTCCCTACCCGCAGTCTCACGCCCGCACCGCTCTTGCTGTCGCGTGCCGTGCCTGCTCGCCAGGCCCGCACTCTTTTTACACTTGCAAAGATTCCTATTTGTGTTTCCATCATTCTTCTGAAGGTGTACATTACTTAACTCATTTAGAATATCAAGGTCACTTGGGGCACATTTGGATCTCTTGCTTGATCCCGCCTCGCTTCACTGGGCAAGAAACTGAAACATACAACGTGTTTGGTTTCTTTGCTCGCCTGCTTTGTTTCCTGTGCTGACAAGGCTAACCTTGCTGGGCGAGGCAGGGCGAGTTGAGGCATACCAGCAAGCCAACTAAACAGCCCCTAGATCTATGGAACTGGACAAACCAGTAGACAATCAGTAATGGTTTTCAAGGCGTCTGCCTTGGTGTTCATGCAGTAAAAAATCCTGGGCGTCCCTGAACAGCAAGAGAGAGGAAGGGGCAAGAATGAAAGGGAAATTGACCAACAAAGCAACAAGGACATGTGGCTGCTGCCTGCCCCATCCCGCCTTCTCTGGCAACATGACAGAGGAAACTCTGGGAAACTGCAGCAGCGGTCTATCTTAAGATAGGTAGCTGTGGTGGCCTGATGGATCTAAGGGGTGTCGTGTTAGGGCCTTAAGGGCAGGAGCATGTGAATGGCAAGGATCACTGGCTGGCTGTTTGGGAGAGAGATGGAGCGGAGAGGCTGTGGTACTGCTTCTGCCAGAGAGAAATAATCAATCACAGCACAGGGAGCCATTTTATTATCTTTCCCCAAAGGAAAATTATGGGCGGATTAACTGATCTACATCAGTTGATGCAAGAGCCCAATGTAGAAAAATGCATGTTGGATCTTTGAAACAGTTCCAATCATTTTGATGAGAATCTGTTTGATCTGTTTTACTGAGAAGGTATATGGTTCAGATCCGTATAGCACTAATATAGTACGTTCTTTCTCCATTTTAGGATAGATATCTTATGTTTTCTTTATATCCCTTTTGGATGTGGATATTCAGCCTTAGAATTTGGAATTGATATTGGTTAGCTCCTAATGTGGATGCTTAGATGGTTACAAATTCAGAATTGATGTTTTGTGTTGAGTTCGCATGCCTCCTCAAAAAACAAAAAGAAGCCTGCCCTTTCTCTCCTCTCTCGACACAGTTGCCACTGCCGCACGCTTACCGCCACTGTCGTGCGCTGATGCAGCTGCTGTGCATCTGCATTCAACCTATCGCTGTGTGGCTCGTCGGCTTTGACCTTCCTCGTTCTGCACAAAGGTCAGAGATCCAATCTTTCTTGGCCGCGCTGCCTAGCTCCCTTCTTCTCTTCCTTGTGGATGGTGCCCCTTTCTCTTCTTTCTCGCAGCCGGCGAATCCTCCTCTTCCTCACACCAGGTGACTCCTCTTCTTCCTCACCCGGTGACCCCTTATTTCTCCTCTTCATTGTGGCTGGATTCCTCATGGTCGGTGCTCCCTTCTCTTTTCCCCCTAGCTCCCTTCTTCTCTTCCTTGTGGATGGTGCCCCTTTCTCTTCTTTCTCGCAGCCGGCGAATCCTCCTCTTCCTCACACCAGGTGACTCCTCTTCTTCCTCACACCCGGTGACCCCTTATTTCTCCTCTTCATTGTGGCTGGATTCCTCATGGTCGGTGCTCCCTTCTCTTTTCCCTTGTGACCGGTACCCCTGGTTGTTCTTCCTCACTAGACGACCAGAGGTGGAGGCGAGTTTGTGTGGGCCTTGTTGGAGGTAACACACAGAGTTATGAGCCAGGGATACACCCAATGGCTAGATCATTGATATATTAATAGGCAAGAGTTTGCATTGATTACATAACGGCTCATTTAGAGCTCAACTACTAACCAGATGCCTTGGCAGCCGAGAGCTACTTTCTTGAGCTGCCAAAGGACTTAATGGCATTAATTAAACATACATAGAAAGCAGGGCTTAACTGCTACAATTCTCACCCTAAGACCTGCTTCAATTAATCTTGATCTTCTTGATCCCAATCCTGCTCCTCATCTCTTCCAGCTTGGCCTTACCCAAAGCTTTTGTCAGTATATCTGCCAACTGATCAGCAGTAGGAACAGATTCTGTCTTGATGCTGCCTTCTTCCACACAATCTCTGATGAAGTGATGCTTAATTCTAATGTGCTTGCTTCTGTCATGAAAGACAGGATTCTTTGCTAAGTCTAGAGCAGACATATTGTCCACTCTAAGTTCCACCACCTCAACATTTCTTCCCAACAATTCTGCAAACAGCCTTGACAACCACAAAGCCTGGGTTGCAGCTGTTGTCATTGCCACATATTCAGCTTCACAACTTGAAAGAGCTACAACTCTCTGCTTGATAGACTGCCAGCTGACCAGATTGGTTCCAAGAAAGAACAAGCACCCAGTTGTGCTTTTGCTTGAATCAACATCTCCAGCCAAATCTGAGTCACTGTATCCAACAAATCTTGCTTTGCCTGCTGTTTTGGTGTAGCAGAGACCATGATCAAGAGTACCAGCTAGGTATCTCAAGATCCTTTTCACAGCCTGAAGATGTTCAGTTGTTGGTCTTTTCAGAAACCTGCTAACATACCCAACAGCAAAGGCCAGATTTGGTCTTGTACGTACCAGATATCTCAGGCTGCCAACTAGCTTTCTATACTGAGTTGGATCAACTTCTTTTGCTGTACTGTCCTTGCTTAACTTCAGCCTTTCCTCCATAGGTGTAGTGGCTGGATTACAGTCTGCCATACCACCAAGCTCAAGTATCTTCTTGGCATAATGGGTTTGCTTCAAAGTGATGCTTCCCTTTGATTGCCTTACTTCTACTCCAAGATAAAAAGACAGAAGGCCTAAATCACTCATATCAAAGATTTGTTTCATCTTAGCCTTGAAAGCTTCAATCTTCTGTTGGTTGACTCCTGTGATGATCAAATCATCAACATAAACACCAATCACCAGCAAAGAATCACCTGTTCCCCTTCTATACATAGCAGCTTCATAAGCATTCTGTTCAAAGCCCATCTTCTTGAGAGTTAAGTCAAGTTTGGCATTCCATGCTCGGGGAGCTTGCCTTAGGCCATACAGAGCCTTGTGCAACCTGTAAACTTTCTTCTCCTCTCCTGGAACTTCAAAACCTGGTGGCTGTGCAACATAAACCTCTTCCTGGAGTTCTCCATTCAAAAATGCAGATTTCACATCCATGTGATGTACTGCCCATTCTTCTTGTGCTGCTAGAGCCAGCAAAACACGTACTGATTCCATTCTTGCAACTGGTGCAAAGGCATCTTCATAGTCAACACCTTCCTTCTGAACAAAACCTCGGGCCACAAGTCTAGCCTTGTGCCTAATTATTGCTCCATGCTCATCCCTCTTCAATTTGAATACCCATTTCAGAGAAATTGGCCGATGACCAGGACAAGGATGGACAAGCTCCCAGGTCTCATTCTTTTCCACTGATCTTAGTTCTTCCTTCATTGCTGCCTGTCACTCAGGGTCATCTTTGGCTTCTTCAAAACTGGTTGGCTCACCAGAATGGGTGAGATTTAATTCAGCAAACATCCTCTGTGCTGGTGGAGGTGTTGGCTGATCACCAATGATTTCATGGATTTTCCGATAACGAAGCTCTTCACCATCATGATATGCATCCACCCTCTCATTATCATTCTCCAGAGGGGTCACATGTTCGGCCTGCGAGCTGGCTGGAGCTGGTGATGGTGTGGGTGTTCTAGGCGACCCAGGCGCCCCTACTTCTGCCACAGGCACCTCTGCACCCATTGTGGGCTCTTCTGCTTCTGCCGGAAAGACTCCAGGCAAGGCAGAACGTGGCTGAGGGGATGGAGAAGGCGATGCAGGGCCCTCAACTTCATGTAATTCCTCTGCCCAGGGGAATTCCACGATGAACTCACTGCC
Source organism: Microstegium vimineum (assembly GCA_022036555.1). Taxonomy (NCBI): domain Eukaryota; kingdom Viridiplantae; phylum Streptophyta; class Magnoliopsida; order Poales; family Poaceae; genus Microstegium; species Microstegium vimineum. The sequence goes on along the minus strand of CM039119.1, from coordinate 22,570,759 downwards.
CGCTGCCTCCGACGTGCCTGCCGCCGGTGAAGCCCAATCCCAGCCTCGGCCTTCATCAAACACTACGTCTCTGCTGACACGCACACGCTGAGACACCGGATCGAAGACCCGATAAGCCTTGGCCCCTTCTGCATAGCCAATGAAGACGCCAGCCTCGCCACGATCATCAAGCTTGCGGAGCTGTGTGAGTCAACGAGTAAGCCACTCAACGAGTAAGCCACACGCTGAGTCAACGGTCGGTGCTCGGCCATGCCACGCCTCATATGGAGTAACATCTCCCAGAGCCGTTGTCGGAGATCGATTCAAGATGTGCACGGCCGTCATCACTGCCTCCCCCCAAAAATTAGCCGGCATTCGGCGTTGCTTGAGCAGAGCACGCGCCATTGCAACCACTGTCTGGTTCCTGCGCTCTACCACACCGTTTTGTTGTGGTGAATGGGGAGCACTGAAATGCCGTTTGATTCCCTCGTCGGTGCAATAGGCGGCAAACTCAGCGACGGTGAACTCACCGCCATTATCAGTGCGCAGGACCTTCAATGTGCGCCCGCTCTCCACCTTTGCTGCCACCTGACCTTCTTGATTGCTTCTGCCGCCGCATCCTTGGATGCAGCAGCACAGCCCACATGAACCGAGTAGCATCGTCGACAAGCAACAGAATATAACGGTTGCCCGCCGATGTCGCCGACGTGACCGCCCGCACAGGTCACCGTGCACCAGCTCAAGGTGTTCCTGAGCGCCTCCTCTGCTTGGTGGTGACGCAGGTGTCACACACCTGCTCGACATGATCAATCTTCGGCATTCCTCGCGCCATCTCTTCCTTGCCAAGCCGCCTGAGTGCGTCGAAATTCAAATGGCCAAAACGCTCATGCCACTGCCATGCCTCCTCGTCCTTGCGCGCAGCGAGACAAAACGGCTGTGCGGTCTCAAGATGTAGGATATACAACCGATTCCTTCCCCGGCGCACCTTGGCAATCAGACGACGGCTCTTGTCCCAGATGCGGAGCATGCCATCATCAATTTCAACCTTGGATCGTCCTTCATCCAACTGTCCCAAGCTTATGATCGAGTTCTTCAAAGCCGGAATGAAGTAGACACCATGGAGAATCCTTTGTTCTTCGGTCTTGGCATGGAAGACAATGGACCCGACGTCTTTGATTTCTACCTTTGACGCGTCCTCGAACCAAACAGTCCCTCGGACATTGGTGTTTAGATCGGCGAAGAACTCTCGACGCCCAGTCATATGATGCGTCGTGCCGGAGTCCAAATACCAGCCGCCATCAACCTCCTCATCATCCACATCCAGATAGGCACGCGCACGCGACTCAGAGAGCTCGACATGCTGTGCCTTGTGACTGAGTGCCGTCGTGCTCTGGTTCAACTCTATGAACCTGTGGGCTAGAAATAGAGCACCGTCTTCATCGCACTCAGCGAACTGAGCACGCGCTTCATGTCCTCCTTGATGTCCACCGCCGCGGCCTCCACCACGGTTGCCGCCGCCACGGCCACCACAATTTCCTCCTCCGCCGCCACGCACTGCACCATCACGGCGCGGCTGAGGACACTCTCGTGCCCAATGCCCCTCCTGGTGGCAATTGAGGCAGGTGTTGGGGCCAACACGGCCTACACCATTGCCATCTCCTCGTCCGCCGCCACGGCCACCACCTCTGCCTCGTCCGCCGCCACGGCCATCGCCACCGCGGTGATTCTCGACTCCGGAGCCACCAGCTTCATCTGCGCCCTTCTTCTCCTTCCAACGCGCACGCCACTGCTCCTCGGTGTACATCAACTTGCCGTTGATGGACACCGGCTCTGTCGGCGTTTGCTCTTCGCGGTCGTCCACCGCCTTGAGCCTTCCAGTCACCTCTTCAAGGGTGAGCGCCTCGAAATCAAGAAACTGCTCAATGGCGACGACGATCTGCGCATACTTGGCCGACACCGTGCGCAGAAACTTCTCCACGACGCGCGTCTCGTATATGTCCCTGTCACCATAAACAACGAGTTGCTGATGCAGAGTCGACAGCCGCAGGGCAAAATCCTCCACCTGCTCGCCGGACTTGACGCTGATGTTCTCCCATTCGCGACGCAGACGCTGCAACGTCGCTCGGCGGACCCGGTCCACACCGATGCGAGTCGCAGCGATGGCGTCCCACGCCTCCTTCGCCGTTTCCTTGTCGTGAAGCGGAATACCCATCTCCTTGGGCACGGCCGCGACGATCACCTCCAGAGCACGCCTGTCGTCGCGGAACTGGACAGGACCGCCCTCGACAGCGTCCCAGAGATCGCGCACCTGCATCCTCAGCTTCATCGTCTGGCTCCATTCGTAGTAGTTCGATTTGTCCAGCATCGGCCATGCCGTGCTGCTACCGGAGTCGAGGTACACAACTCTCCCTTGCGGCGACTCGTAGCGACCGCCACCACGACGCCTCCGTTCCCGCGGTGGTGACTGCGAACGCCGTCGGTCCCGCCTCCGGTTCTTCTCTTCCTCCTCTTCCTCCTCTTCTTCCTCTTCTTCAACCTTCTCAGCGGCGATCTCGGCCCGCAACTTCTGCGCCGTCCTCGCCGCCGCCTCTGCAGCAGCCGCAGCCTGCTTTGCCGCCTCGACTGCCTGCGCCGCTGCTTCTTCTGCAGCCTGCAGACGCGCAGCCTGGCCAGAGGGATCGCCCTGCTCTCCCTCGCCCTTCTTGGCCTTGGCAGCAAGCCTGGCAGCGCGCTCAGCAGAGGTCGACATGAGGTAAGGAGGTGAAGGGTTGGATCTCTAGTTCTCTCCCTAGTTCACCTCACCTCGGCTCTGATGCCAAATGTTGGAGGTAACACACAGAGTTATGAGCCAGGGATACACCCAATGGCTAGATCATTGATATATTAATAGGCAAGAGTTTGCATTGATTACATAACGGCTCATTTAGAGCTCAACTACTAACCAGATGCCTTGGCAGCCGAGAGCTACTTTCGTGAGCTGCCAAAGGACTTAATGGCATTAATTAAACATACATAGAAAGCAGGGCTTAACTGCTACAGGCCTCACGCACATGACCAAATTTCAGTTTCATCCTTTTGTAAATCCAAACAAGAATCGAATTGGACTGCTTCCTAGGATTCCAAAAGCCAATTTTATGTTAATCCAAACAACATAATTTGAATTGTGTCCCATTTCAATATCATGACAGATTTGGTATTGATCCCAATTCAATTCCTTGCCCTCCTATGTCAATAGTGAGGGAGGGAGGAGGGAGAGATCTGTGCACACAGCAGCACTGAGTGGTTCAAGAGAGTTGTAGAGCAGATAAGGGAAGAGGTATGGTAGGCTGGGCCAGTCCAGTCCTTTCCCCTTCATGTTTCTTCCTTTTTATTTTCGTTATTCTTTTTCTCTCCTCTATATTCTGCTGTTGCTTAAGTGGTATGGCGTCACCTAGGCGTTTGGAAGGTGGTGGGTCACCATGTCTTGCCTTGCCGCCTTAAGAACCATGTAATTGGTTGTGTACAGGGGTGGGTGTTCGGTCTAAACCGAGAGTTCAGTTTGGGGTTGTTAGAAAGTTCGGTCTTTATATTGGAAACCGAACTTGTGCGAGTGTAGAATAACATAACTGGTGTATAATGTGATGGATGTATTAGCCTGAGCCTTGGGGCTGTATATATAGGAGTACATGACTTGGAGGGCAAGGGCCTCTCCTACAGATATGGTAGGATACGGATGCAATCCTAATCTACCTAATATAGAGATATTCCCTACATATATGGTAGGATATGGATGCAATCCTAATCTACCTAATATAGAGATATTCCTAATATACTCTAACATCCCCCCGCAGTCACAGCGGGAGCGTCGCAGACGGTGAGACTGGAGAGAAGTCGACAAGCCGTCATCCCCCCGCAGTCACAACGGTCAGTGCTTCGCAGATGCTGTGGCTGGAGTGGAAACCCACAAGGTTGCTCAAGCAAATGGTAGCCATTTGTGCCATGTCGGGGTAGACCAAGCGTGAGGGCGAATAGCCGTAGTCGAAGATGTTGTGCATAGGATAGCCGTGGTCGATGTAGTAGTCGAGGACGCCGAAGTCGAGGTAGTCGTATAAGCCGCGGGCGCACAAGATGGCGCCGTAGAGGAAGACGGTGACACATTAGGCAGTTGTCGGGGGAGAAGGTCGATGCCGATGATGCAGTCAAGGCCGCCATGGCGAGACATGCGCCGGGTTTGCCAGGTCCAGCGAACGCCTCGGGGATGAAGGCACGCACTGGTGTTGCCAATACCGGACGTGCAAGGGAGAATGCACAACCACATACGTCATTGTCTGAGGGACTAGCAGAGGAGGCCTCCATGGCAGTCTTAGGTGCAGAAGAACGACGAGGTAGAAGGTGTCGATGCAGCCTGCTTGCCGGAGTAGACGTAGTAGACGGGGATGAGACGGCGACATGGTTGTGCTAGACGAAGCAAGGAGGTGTGGATGATCCCGGCACATGGCAAGGTCATCCGTGGGGTAGCGGCAGCAGTACTAAGACGACGCAAACTCAAACAGCTTGATGAAGACCATGCGCGTGGGGCGCAACAACACATTGTCGACGACGAGGTCGTGGACGTGGTTGGCGGCGGTGAGGTTGCGACGGCTGAGGAGACCACGGCCGGTGCCATGTTGCTGCCAGAAGAGGCGAAGCAGCGGCAACCCTCTGTACTCGGTGAAGTTGTGCGCAGTACGAGGACAGACGTCACTGGAACCGGGTGGATCACGCACATCGGTTGATCAGACCGGGTATGCGTGAGGCGAGACGACGGTGGACGAAATCGGTGGAGGCGACGAAGAGCCGGCGAGGGACGATGTGCAGGCGATCGACGAGGAGGGCAGTGCAGATGGGCGTCCCCTGGAGCACCATCCATGTCGTCATGTCGCACATTCGAAGACGAGGAAGGAGCCGGTGAAGTCGACACCGACGTACAGGCACCGGGTCGACGGGCGGTGGGCGACGCAATCCCAATCTCTGATCGGGCGAAACAAAAAAAAGATACAACAGCATGCTGTCATCGACGGCGTCCATGGCGGATGGCGAGGTACGCTGCGATCTGCTGGTACTTGACGCTGGACGGGGATGGCGAGCGGATCAATGGGATCCGCTGCTGAAAACGAGGGCGCTGCCCCCGGCAGAGATCATGGAGCGATCTCCCCGGGGGCGCGCTGGACGTGTGCCGTGGGAGATGGCTGGATGGGCGGGACGCAGTGGTGCGGCGAGAGGCAGCGGAAGGATTGGCCTAGGATCTCAAAAGCCTAAACTCGTGATACCATGTAGAATAACATAACTGGTGTATAATGTGATGGATGTATTAGCCTGAGCCTTGGGGCTGTATATATAGGAGTACATGACTTGGAGGGCAAGGGGCCTCTCCTACAGATATGGTAGGATACGGATGCAATCCTAATCTACCTAATATAGAGATATTCCCTACATATATGGTAGGATATGGATGCAATCCTAATCTACCTAATATATAGATATTCCTAATATACTCTAACACCGAGGAACTGAGAACCGATAGTTTGGTTACCTGAATCCTCAGTGTCAGTCTTTGGTTTCAACCGAATCTGACCGAACAACACTGCAGCACCATCCCTACTCTCAGATTGCTGCATCTCTGTTGCGCTTTCCACCCCCGGCCTCAAGAATCTCAGCACTCCAGACACGCCTCTCCATTGCCATAGCACGCAAGAGCCCCTTCTCTGGCAGCGCTATCGTCGAGGTCGCCAAATTGTGTTTGGTGGCGAGAGAGGCGTGCGGCTAAAAAATTGACGTGTGGCAACGGTGCTAGTGCGATGGAACGTTTGAGCGGCAGTGGCTGGTGGCTAGGCGTCGCAGCCACGCTTCCGAGGAAATCCATGTGCAGCGTCGTCAGGCAGCCAGCAGGGGCGCTCGGCATTTAGTGGCTGGGAGCCTTGGAGGATGGATGAGTGTGTATATTGAAGGCCTGATGGATAATGCTCGAACAGAGCCTTATTAGAACAATATTCGGTTATTTGGGTATCCAGCCTTTGTGACCAATCAACCGTATTAAAAATTGGTATTTTGAGATTAGGATCCAAGTAATGACTGAGGACCGAAATTTTGGTTTTTTCGGTTTCTGTCTCGGTTTTTTTGCCCACCCCTGGTCGTGTATAACCCTGCTTAATGACATGCCTTGTCACGAGGGTCAGTTTGTTGTAAGTTGTTATTGTGATGTGCTTTACTGTACCATGGAATCAAATAGTCATTAAAAATCTTTACTATTTCTAGTACAATATTTATGACATTACTGTGAAGGTAGCTAATTAGTATGTCCAAAAGTGCAAAACAGAAGTGCTTATAAAAAGCCACATGAATGTAATGCCAAAGAAGCTTAAAAACCTTCTATAAAAGTGACACTGTTTGTCAGACTGTAGTGTGTTTTTATTTATGGGGTTGCTAGTATCCTCTCTCGATTATGTGAATTAACGTGACGAAAATGATGTTATGCCTCATGTTTCCTTTGATGCTGTGCTCATTATTGTTCAGGTTGCACAAGTGCGGGTAGCTGCTGCAGAATCATCAATTCAGATTGCCTATCTATCCTTAAATGATAGAGTTGAATTGGATATAAAATATGCTGATGAATTAGGTAGATCAGTAGCATCTTTATCAAAATCAAACACTTCAATTCTTAAAGCTGATGTTTTTTTGTCCTTTTTCATCAGGTTATATCTTCAACGAAGCTCATGGAGTAGTCCCTGTCAAGATTGAGACAAATTATCCTGATGTTGTGTCCATTCACATGCCAAGAGATTTTAATGGTACATATGACACAAGCGAACGTTTTGTTCTTCAGGTATGTCATGGCACAATGTGCTTCTGCACATTTCAGGAATACTGTTACAATACTAGATTTAAAGCTTGGACATGTAACTCTCACTCTTTTATGCAAACTGAATTCTTTATCACTGTATTTTTTTTTAACTTGAAGGCTAGAAGTCATGGAACTGCTCTTATAAGGCTCCACACAAACAATGTCCCCAATAAAGTGGATTTCATAATGGTAAAGTTTTTTTTCTTATAAACATGTGTCAGTTCATGCTGCATTTGATTCTATTAATTTACTGCTGCTCAAACTCGAATTTGAAATGTGCTTTATACTTGCTAGCTATAAAATTTTGTAGGCTCTTTCTGTTTGTAGTTGCCAAAGCTGCTAGTGGGATTCGTTTATGAATTGTTTATGGTGTACTTCTTAATATAATGATGGGCAGTTCTCCTGCTGGTTTCGAGGAATAAAATGTGCATAGTGTACCAAATTAGCAATAATATGCACTTTCTGGATGTGGCAGTGCCATTAAACTGGAGAACTGCAAAGAAATAGTGATTACACTTTTCTCTCACTTTTTTTTAGTTAAGTGCATGCACCCAAGCACTCCCTTTTCTCAACTCTAAATGTTTTACTCTGTAGGTATCCGTCGGAGCACAAATGTATCCTAGGGATGTGATCCTTCATTCTGGCCAGCACCTGAACTTCACTATTATTGGAGACAGTATGTTCAATGAAATTATTTTCTTATTGATACTGTCTTACAGTTTTTTGATTGTTGTATCTGATCCCTCATTCATCATTTGACATTAATCCTTTATCCTACCCTTTTTATGGTATTTGCTCATTAAGTTACATTCTAATTAACAGTATGGTATGCTATTTCTGTGAAGACAAAAACTTACGAGTAATTTGCACCTGTATAAAATTTGGGAAATGCTTCAAGTATAACCACTCGAGTACAACTCAGAATCCAATGGTTGGGATCACTTGGATGTGAAAGAGTGGGAGATTGGAGAATGCTTGTTGAATTGATTAGAGGAGATGCCATGTTACATATAGAGATGTCAAAGCATGCAGGCCGATCAAGCCTAACTAACAGCATGCAGGCCACACATGACTGGGTTGGCCGGCTGAATAGGCCAGCTCAAAGTCCAGCACACACCTACACATCCTAACATGGCCTTCAGGCCACACATCTCTAACAGGATGGAAAGCTCATATGTGCATTGCATGGTTTGAGTAGTTCAGTTGTACTCACGTGGTTGTGCTTGATGCATTTCCTAAATTTTATACAGGTGAAGGATTATATCAGGTGATATATAGGTCAGAATTAGCCAATTAGGTTGTTTTCAGCTAATGTCTTAGCTTACGTAGTATCAAGTATTTAGTTGATTAATAGAGTAAGCAACCTTTGTTACCATATATATATATTCTTAGGTCATAAACATGCTACTGTTATAGGTATGGACATGCGTGGATTTGGTCACTGGTTAAGTAGCAATGAAAAGATCGTGCACATCAATCAGATAACTGGTGAAGCACAAGCACGTAGTGAAGGTGTAGCAGAAGGTAGAGTCTTAAGACCATATTCCCATGTATAACTGTACAATACATTATCAACTAGTCTCTGTTCTTTTTTTATGACAACTACTCACAAATCTACTCTTTTTCTAAACAGTAATCTTCAAAGATTCAAATCTTAAGCTGCAAACAACTATCACCGTGCTCAAGGTGAACCAGATAATTGTTGATGCTCCTGCAGAGACACTGACTAATGCTGCTGGCCTGCCTGATGTATACAAGTTCTCTGTGAGATTTAGGTTTGTAATGCTCACATGATAACCTTTCTTCCACATTTTTGTAATTAAATTATAATCAAAGCTGAAACAATTCTAATATTGTCATTGTGATTTCCTTGGGACTTTGTGTCAATTCATGAGCAAACATAAATTTGTGGTATACTAGTTTGGAATATGTAAAACTGTAACGTACTGATTTGAAGTGCACAGATGGTGCATGGTATAAGCACTATGCAAAATACCACCTAAGCCAACTGCATTTAGTATTTCCATATGCATAAGTTATCTGCTGCAGTTTGTGATCTTTAAGGAGTCACAACATTTATATGTATAGGAATGCAGTTACTATCAAAATCGGGTACCCATTTAAACTCTAATTGAGTTTATCACATGTATCTGAACTATCTCCAATCTCAAAGGAATGTAACAACACATATCACTTGTGCTAACCTTTTCTCATTTCTTTTTATAGTGATCCAATTGAACACAGCACTAGATCCGCTGTGAGCCCAATTAATGTCCCCTTTGAATGCAAGGTTGACCCTTCTTTTGTTGGGTATGTTTCCTTCACATCATTGCATACACAACTTCCTAATCCTGAATACGAAAGTTGAAATCTCTCTTTGTTGCTTCGTTTAGGTTTGTTGAGCCATGGACTGACCAGGCCACAAAGAAATCCTACTGCCTGTTTCATCCATATTCACCTGCACAGCTGTTGCCGGTGAAGTTGAACCTGAATGAAGGATTTTTACACATTTGGTTCGTGCAAATCTAAAGGAAGACCCAAAGGTGACAGGATCTGCACATGCCCTTTTCGTCAAAGGGTTTTACATCAAAGAATCTGGGAAAGTAGGTGCCTTCTCCCTCTCCCTGGCTCGTTGCGCATTGCATGGAGCCTTTTATTCACACTGACTACAATATGTCTATCTCATGCAGTTAAATTTGACTCCAAGTTGCAATCATAGTGTCATTACTATCGATGGAAATACTGGTATGGGAAAGATTATTGTTTGTGTGAACTTGGACCCTTGTATTAGGCTTGTGCTTCAACTGATAGTCAACTTATTGTTTGTGCTGTTCTAGATATTGAGTTGTTCTGGAATGCTAAAGATTTACTTAGAGTCAGTCGTGTTGACACAAATGAGAACAATGGTGTTCTTAGTCGAATTGTTTACCGGGTGAGCCACAACTGACAAGACAGCATTTTCTTATTTTCTTTTCTTTTTATATTAATATTTAGTGCTGGCAACCTGGGACTTTCCTCATCCTTTTGTAGGTTGAAGCACTAAAAAAGCAATCATTCTCTGACAAGGTTACTATCGTTCTTCCTGCCACTGGTATGCTATTTAATCTGCTTTGTTTAATACTTGTAGTAAGCTGATAACCTACAATCAAGATCACTTGTTTGGCTCATCAAAATCCAAATCATTTTATCATTTGTAGTATATAATCTAGAATTTAACGCCCCATAGATAATTGCAATACTGTGGAAGTTACTATTTGTGTATTACCTTTGTGCAGGTCAAACTGAAGAAGTTGAAGTCAGCTACGATACAGGAGAGAAGGCAGAGCCACCATCATCATGGGGCCTAACCACATCTGCTGTCATGCTCACATGCATCGTTGTGACAATAGTTACTGTTGCACTTTTCATGAAGTTGCTGCAGAGACCTACCAGACAGGCACCATCAAGGAACATGGCAGCATCCACACCAGCCCGAGCATCAGAAACCAATCCTGCAGTAATGGCTGACCCTGCGTCCCCGGCTAATGGTCAATTCTCTCCTCGTACGCCGCAGCCTTTTATGGAGTACGTGAGGAGGACCATCGATGACACACCATACTATAAGCGTGATGCCAGGAGGCGATTCAATCCTCAGAAGACGTACTGAGCATGCGTGGCAGCGTGTAGCTTGGAGTGGTTGGTGTGTTGTAACGTTTCTGATTTAGGTCCGCAGCTTGTATTATAGAACTACAGCTGTAGTTCTTTCCCGCGTATGCCCATGCTGTGAGAATGCTGTCAATTTTGAGGTTCTGGCAGCACCTGTGATGAGCGATGATACCGTGCACCATTTTGGCAATAGATTAGGACATTTATTTTGGTAGAAGCCTGTTATTTGCAATTTAGCCAATAGGTATAGGACATTTATTTTGTTAGAAGCCTGTTGTTAATTCTGACGGACATGTAATTTTAGGTCTGTACATGGGAGTATGGGACACCCAAACCCTGGGTATAGACATCTTGCTTTATGTAGCATGATCGTGATCAAATCGAAGTACGCGCCCAAATGTGTGGCCAAGTTAATGGTTGAAGTTGCTTAGAAAGTTCGTACTATCCTCCCTCTAAAAGGAGATGGGTAGGAGAGCTGAAGGACATTTCTGTATACAGATATTCATGCACTCCACAAGCAAGAAATAAAGCTAATCCCTCTCATTCTGTTATCTGTTCCTGTGTACAATGAACTGACTTCTTAACAACCTATACATGTAATCAGACTTTGATGAGTCAATCTAGAGTTATAGACATTTTTTAGGCCTGCGCAAATGTTTAGGAACGTGTAGCCTTTTTATTAGGGCACCCGCAATAGGTACAGTTAGTTACTAGCTTTGAGCCAACTTATTCAATAACTCATGACATTCACACATGATTTTGAATGTGTGTATGAGTCACTGTTGATTAAGAGTTAGCTTTTTTTTCTATTAAATTATGAAAAATACTTAGAGCTAACTTTTAAGTTAGGCACTGCGGTTGCCCTTACATGCGTATGTCCTAGTTAGGCTTTAGGTGTATAACTTCATTGTGATTGGATGTCTGCACTGAGTCGAAAGCATGAGCTATCCCCACCATACAAAGGACATTGTTTGTTTTAGCTTAAAATCAGAATTAAGGTGAAAATAAGCGAGAATCCCACACTAACATCCTTGATTGTTTTAGATTCTCTAACAATTGGGGAGGTGAAAATAATGGCAAGTGAACTACACCCAATGTTTTCTGGACTACAAGGGAGGCCGCGTTTTCCCCACCACTACACCCGATGCTCTATGGTTCGTAATGCCACCGTCAGGTCGCGCCGCCCCTCCCCTTCGCTCGTGCCTCCCCTCCCTGTCCCCGCTTCCCTCCCATGCCTTGGCATAGAGAAGAACTCGCTCGCCTCCCACATCTGTTTGGATCCATGGCCTAGCTCTAGAAAACAAAAATGATTTTGTTTCTCAAAAGATAAACTTCTAATAGAGCTTGTTTGGATCCATTAGCAGTAAAAATTATCAACTAAAATTAGGAGATGCATTAGGGCACCCGTATTGGTTGTCTCATAAGCCAGCTCTAAGTATTTTTTTTATATTTTAATAGAAGAGAGAAAATCTAGTGAAAGGATCAAGATGCCCAAGAGGGGGTGAGTTGGGATTTTATAAAATCTCTTGCAAGAATTAAGCCCTAACTCTAAAAGCCAATCACCCCTTGTGTCTAGAAGTGTGTCTAAGTGATTCTACCGCACAAAGTTTAGCAACCTAGTTTCATTCATGTGCTAGCAATTCAATTCTAAGTATGCAAATGCGAGAATTGAAATGTTAAAAGTAAATTGCACAAAGTAAAGCAGAGGAAGGAACACGATGACGTTTGGCTAGGGTATCAAGGAGTCAACACTCCCCCTAGTCCTTGTTGGAGCACCCACGCAAAGGTGTAGCTCCCCCTTAGTCCTCACAAGGATGAAGTGCTCTCTCCGGGATGATTCTTCATCACTCCAGCTCAGAGAATAAGCCACACAGATCACAACTTAAGTTGGGTCATCTACAAGTTCTCTGGATGATCACCAAGCTCTCAACCTCCACCGAACTGTCTAGATGATGTCGATCACCAAGAGTAACAAGCACAAACTCTCACATGAATCACACAAGCCTAATGAGATGGGTGGATGCACACTTGCTACTCCCTAGTCACTAATGAGGTGTCTAATCTCCGGATTAGCAAAACTCAACTTTCTCACTAAGCCCTTGCTCTCTCTTGCACTCTCAAGGTGAAGTTCAACTGATCAAATGAGCAAAGGTAATATGTTGGAGGTGTTGGAGAAATATAAATACCCGCACTCCAAACATACCTGTTGGATTCAAACCTGTTGTTTAAGTGGCGACCAGACGCGTTTGACGATCGCTATTCAACGGCTATATTTTTGTCTGCATCACCACACTGATCGGACGCGTCTGGTCAGGATCAAACCTCTCTATGTGTTGACTGGATGCGCCCGGTCCACTGAAACCCTTGTAGGATCAAGATGGCCGGCTAGAGGGGGGGTGAATAGTCGTTTCTAAGGATTAATCGTAAGAGCTAGCCAAATTGAATGCGGAAGTGAAACAAAGGTCTAGCCACAACTACACCCCTTTATCTAAAATTTGCTAGCACCCTTAAAAGATTGATCTAGAGAGAAACTAAGGGTACCGAGCTAGTGAGAGCTCTCCTAAATAGTTCTAGTTAGCAAGATCAAGCAATCTAAGCAACTACTACAAGGGTAACCGCAATGAGCTCCTACACATACTAGTCATAAAACGATAAGTGCTAGACACAATCTCAACAACACAAATACTGTATGATGCAATTAAGTAAGCTTGTGTTGAGATAAGCAGAGAACAAAGTAGAGGATAATACACGATGTTTCTCCGTGGTTCGATGACTTGCTAGTAACTTAGTCCATGTCAAGGCAAGTTCTAGGATTACCGCTCCTCTTGTTAGCTCCAAGCCCGCAAGCTTTGGACTACCTCACTAGGTAGGCTCCATGTGAGCAATAAGCCTTGAGTCGAACGAATCAACTAAACACTCACACAAGCCTCAATTTTAGAGATGCTATTCACCTTCCTCCAGCGAGGATGAGCTCAATAACCCCTCAAAAAGCCAACTCCGAAGCACCGCAGAATCTTCTTGCGTGCTTTGATGGATACATAATCACCAAGCCATCTAGGAAGCGACAAGCTCCAAGAGTAACAAACACCACACTTGCACGACAACCACCTAGTGCCACAAGCAATTTGTCACGGAAAGATCCACACCAGTGGAGCATACTCACTCTCCAAATGTTTCCCTCAAGCAAGGAGTATGAGAGGAGTGCTAGAGGGGAGCTCTATCAAAGAATATGTTGTTAAAATGGCCAAGAGAGCCCCCTCCAACGGGGAAACCTACTATATATAGAGGAGCCCTCAAAACTACACTCCCGGATAGTCCATCATAGAAGGCCCAGGCTATCCACCGTAGTTAGTAACTAGCCATTAAGTTCAAACTGCACATCAACAGACTGTCCGCCACTGAAGAATCATGACCCTATTGGTTTTGGTGATTAACGATAATTGAGGATTATTATGGCTAATGTGTGTTTTGCAGAGGCTATGCGTAGCTTAGCCATAGTGATCAATGTGAATGGGCATCAATGGTTGTCACTTAGCCCCCAAGATGGATATTGTTTTGGATTTCAAAGAAAAGATGATGAAGACCCTAGAATGATAGGACTAAGTGTCATAAGGAGATGAAGAGCACTTAGTATTTAGATAGGGCTTTATTTGATCTTTGACCGTACTATCAAGAGGGGTTGAGACTAGTAGCTTGACTTAGGAGAGCTTCATGACTTAGGTGTGGTGCACACTTGACAACCTTAGCTCTAAGCAAGCCTATGGTGACCGGAAGATAGCCTAGAACAACTCCCATATTCATCGCGACGAAACCAGTGTTGAGAGAGCTGTTTTCTGGGCGACAGACGCTGTCCGTCGCACCAGACAGTGGTGCCAGATGCTGGGGTGGTTGCCCCCGAGCATCCGTTGGCCTTCCCGAGAGTTCCAGAAAAGAGCAAGTGCGACGGACGCTGTCCGTCGGCTTTGCGTCCGACGCTAAGGAGCGTCTGTCGGCCTTACAGAGAGGCCTGTTTTTGGCCAGTTGCGCCGGATGCTGAGGTTCAGCGTCCATCGCCAGAGCGATGGAGCGTCTGTCGGCTGTTTGAATGAACAACAACTAGCCGTTGGGGCAGGCGATGGAGCGTCCGTCGCCTAGGCATCGAAGCGTCCGTCGCCAACTTAAGTTGTTTGTTTTTCTACCCGAGGGCTAGTTGTGTGAGGGGGTATTTATACCCCATCCCTTGCCTTCCCCACCTGCCTTTTGCTCACTTCATTTGCTGAGAAACCTTGTGAGGTGTGGGAAGATTGCAAGAGCCCTAGTGAGAGAGTGATTTGTGATTCCATCCATCAATCTTCTCTCCCTAGTTCATCCAAGAGTTCAAGTGTGCATCCACTCTAGTTGTGAGGCTTGATTGAGTCAAGTGAAGATCAAGGCTTGTTACTCTTGGTGATCGACATCACCTAGGTGGTCCGGTGGTGCTCGGAGAAAGGTGATCACCGTAAGGATTGTCGGCGGCCCTTCTCCATCGACTTGTGATCGGTTGTGGGCGGTTCACCGAGCCGGAGTGGCAAAGAACCAACCCGTAGAGAGCACTCATCCCTTGCGCGGGATTGAGGGGGAGCAATACCTTGCGAGGTGCTCCAACGAGGAGTAGGGGGAGTGTCGACTCCTCGATACCTCAGCAAAACATCGTTGTGTCAAGAATCTCTTTCCCTAGATCTTTACATTCCGCACTTGTTCTTACCTTCATACTAGAATTGTGTAGGGTGTCTTTATCTTTCATTGACTTTCTACCGCTTTCTAGCCAAGACACACTATCGGTAGGTACTAGGGGGTAATTGGCATTGCTTTGGATTTCATATTTGCTTTAGAAATTTGAGATAAGCCCAATTCAACCCCCCCCCCTTGTTGGTCATCTTGATCCTTTCAATTGGTATCAGAGCCTTGTTGTTCTAATTTAGGCTTCATCGCCTAGAGCAAGGTGTCTCATGGGGATGGACCGCCACCCATGTTTGATGGGGATGACTTTCCTTATTGGAAAGTGCGGATGGAGGCCTACCTTGAGGTCGTGGATGTCGGCGTTCACAAAGCCGCCATCGTGGGTGGATCGGTGTACGTCAAGGTCCCTTCTTTGAGAAGAACAATGCCAAGGCAAAGAACATTCTTTGTTGTGGCATTTGCAAGGATGTGTTCAACCGTGTGCGGAATTGCAAAACTGCGCATAATGTTTGGACAAACGTTTGTGCACTTCACGAGGGGACCCAATGTGAGCGTGAGGAGCGCTACCATTTGGTCATGGCTAAGTTGAACTCCTTTACCATGCTTGCTAATGAGAATGCTAATGAGATGTACTCACGTCTTAATATTCTTGTAGAGGAGTTGAATGGACTTGGGCTCACCCAAATGCAACCCGTCGATGTGGTGCGCAAGATTCTTTGTATCTTGCCAATTGATAAGTATGGCCACATCGTCACCGTTCTTCACCAAGGGGATCTCTCCGCATCTACACCAAACAAGTGTTGGGCAAGATCAACGCTCATGAGATGTACATGAAGATCGGTGATGGTGGCTCATCATCCTCCTCCAAGAAGAAAGAGAAAGAAAAATAGAAGGAGAAGGACTTAGCCCTCAAGGCTTCCACCAAGGAAAAGTGCAAGATCCAATTGGTGGTTGAGGACTCAAGTAATGATGAAGATGAAGACAACATCGCTCTCATGGTGAAGAAGACCACCAAGATGTTGAAGAGGCTAAACAAGAATGGAGTCAAGTTTGACTCAAAGAAGAAGAAATTCTTCACAAGCTCTTCAAGGAAGCCCATCTCCAAAATGAAGTGCTACAATTGTGGGATTCTTGGTCATCTAGCTCATCAATGCACCGAAGAGAAGAAAGAAAAGTTCAAGAACAAGAAGTTCAAGAACTATAAGAACAAGAAGGGTGCACAAGATGATTCAAGTGATGATGACAAGAAGCAAGATAAACCTTACAGGAAGAAAAACTTCGACTTCCACAATAAGAAGAAGGATGGCAAGGCTTACATTGTGGGTAATTGGCTCACCGACATTGAGGACACAAGTGACTCCTCTGATGATGAAAGTGAAGAAGATAAGGTGGCCGCATTGGTGATTGGTTCTTCTACTCCACCGCCACCTCCTCCATCATCACCGGGCTCATCCTCTACACACATATGCCTCATGGCTAAAGGTGACAAGAAGATACAAAAAGAGGATGATGGTAGTGATTCCTCTAGTGATGATAGTGATGATGAAGCACCTTCCTATGATGGGCTAATTAAAATTTGCAACAAATACTCCAACATCATAAGAAAGTACAAAGGTAAAAATGACAATCTACTTGAGGTCCAAGAGAACTTGCATGCTAAGCTTGATGCCTTATCTAGTGCTAATGATGTTTTGAAGCTTGATAATAACACTCTCACATCTAGCACTAGGGAGCTCAAAGCCTCACTCAAGCAAGCTAATGAGAAACATGATAAGCTTGAGAGGCCAACACAAGAGCTCCAAACAAGGTATAACTTTCTAAAAGATGACTACAACCAAGTGAAAAATGAACATAGCACACTTGTGGTAGCTAATGAACTGCTTACATATGATCTTGCTACACATGTTGCTATTAACCCGGTTGTTAAGTGTGATATAGCTACATCTTGTAAGGACTTGCTTGATGAAGTTGCTAGTGAGCAAAATGCTAAGTGCAAGGGCAAGCAAGTTGTAGAAGCCGACAAGTATGATGATTACATGAATATGAGGAAAGAGAACTCAAAGCTCAAGGAAGAGCTAATCAATCATAAGTCCAACAAGCCCTTCACCATCAGGTTAGCCAAGGAAGATGACAAGGATGCTACAACCTTAATCAACACACTTAAAGAAGAAAATGCAAAGCTCAAGAATGAGAAGATCAAGTTAGAAAGTGGTTTGGAGAAATTTACCAAGGGCCACAACCTTCAAAGTGAGCTCTTGATGAACACCATCATGAAGAATGACAAGATGGGTGTTGAGTTCAAGGAGAACCAAGTGATGAAGGCTAAAGTCAAGATTGAAGCAAAGAACTACTACAAGAACAAGTACAATGGCAACTATCAAGACAAGCCAAAGCCCAAGCCAAGAATATTCTTTGAGTGTGGTCAAGTTGGTCACTTTGCTCATGATTGTGAGACTCCACCACCCAAGACCTTGCCCAAGCACACAAGGTCATTTGCTCATGATGCACACTCTGTCATCAACAAGGACTCCAAGGGTAGACCACTAGTTGTGTTTCTTGGTCCACCTATGAAGAACAAGCCTAAAGTGTTGTGGGTTGCTAAGGAGTTGGTTGACAAGGCTATGGGTCCCTGCCAAGTGTGGGTTCCCAAACAACAAGCTTAACTCCAAGTTGCTTGTGTGTAGGTGAACTACAAGACTGGTGGGAGCCATTGGGTAATTGATAGTGGTTGCACTCAACATATGACCGGCGACCCCCGGATGTTCACCACACTTGATGAAGAATGTGTAAATCAAGACAAGATTACCTTTGGGGACAATTCAAAAGGCAAAGTGCAAGGGCTTGGCAAAGTGGCTATCTCCAATGATCAATCAATATCCAATGTCTTGTTAGTGCAATCTTTGAGCTTCAACTTGCTATCAGTTGGTCAACTATGTGATCTCGGGTTCCAATGTCTCTACACTCCCAATGAGGTAGTTGCGACCAAGATTGAAGATTCTTCATTGATATTCAAGGGATTTTGGCACAACAATCTCTATCTAGTGAATTTCACTTCAAATGAGGCTAGTTTGCAAACATGCTTATTCTCCAAGTCTTCATTGGGTTGGCTATGGCATAGAAGATTAGCAGATGTGGGCATGTCAACCTTGAAGAAGATTGCCAAGAAGGAATTGGTTAGAGGGATCAAGGATGTGATGTTTGAGAAGGATAAATTATGTAGTGCATGTCAAGCCGGCAAACAAGTGGCAAACACTCATCCAACCAAAGCTTTCATGTCAACCTCAAGAGTCCTAGAGCTACTCCACATGGATCTATTTGGACCTACCACCTATGCTAGCCTTGGTGGCAATCTCTTTTGCTTGGTGGTAGTTGATGACTACTCTAGGTACACTTGGGTGTTCTTTCTTCAAGACAAGGGAGAAACAACTGAAGTATTCAAGAAGTTTGCAACTAGAGCACAAAATGAGTTTGATGTGAAGATCAAGAAGATAAGAAGTGACAATGGCACCAAGTTTGTGAACACCAAGATTGAAGACTATTGTGATGAAGTTGGAATCAAGCATGAAGTGTCCGCCACATATACTCCACAACAAAATGGTGTAGTTGAGAGGAAGAACCGGACTCTAATCACTCTTGCTAGATCTATGCTTGATGAGTACAATACCCCCGAGAAGTTTTGGGCCAAAGCAATCAACACTGCATGCTATGCGGCCAACTGGTTATTTGTCCAAAGGCTTCTCAAGAAGACCCCCTATGAACTTGTGAATGGGAAGAAACCGGATATATCATTCTTCCGAGTGTTTGGATGCAAAGTCTACATCTATGAAAGGACCTTGATGTCGCCCAGCAGGACTAGAGAGGGGGTGAATAGGTCTGTTTAAAAATTATCTGTAGAACTTATTAGATTACAGGCCTGGCAGTGCTGCTCTGGAGCCTGGCACTTCTGCTCTGCCCGGCACTGCTGCTCTCTGCCCGGCAGTGTTGGACAGTGAGACAGATATGTATATAATTCAAAAACTAACCAGCAAATCAAAATTCTACTTGAAAGGAAACCTTCCTAGGATAGTATAGAACCTGTAGAACCTCTTAGAATAGGTAGGAGCTGCACCATCAAGTAGATCGAAACCCAACCCTAGAAATCACCTTAAGGACAAATCTAAGTAAAGCAAACAACACAAACACAAGTGACACAAGATTTATCTTGTGGTTCAGCTCGCCACCAAGGCTGGCCTAAGTCCACGTTGTTGAGGTTCGCCACACAAGGCTTGGGCTCGCCACACAAGGCTTGCCTTTCCCTCATTCTCAAATCAAGGGAGTGAACTCTTGAAGTGAGGGGTGATTTCTTAGCTGCAATGAGATGGTTACAAACCTCCCCGGGCTGCCACACAAGTTGGCAAGCTCCACGGGCGACGCTCTAGCCGGCTAAGAGCAAGCTCCAAGAGTAACAAATGCAATCCACCGGCTTGAACGTGAACCAAGTGCTCTAGGAGTTGAAGAACAGTTTGGGCTGCTCTCTAATGAAGTTTGGGGGCTCAATCTCTCAAAGGATTGGAGAGCAATCAAAGGGAGAAACTTGAGGGGCTCCAATGGAGTTAGAGAGAGGGAGAGAGTTGTTGCTGTGAGCACTGGAGAAGGGAATGGTCGAGATGACCGTTGGGGGGCAGCAGGGAGGGGTTAAAAGTACTCCCTGCTGTCCAACGGTAACTTAAGTCCCGACACTGCTGTTCTAAGGCCCGGCACTGCTGGACCCCCAGCACTGCCGCTCTGGGGAGCAGCACTGCCGCTCTGCCCAAAAATGCTCTGAATGAAAAACTGTTTTGCAGGGAGTCTGGGCAAGGTATGAGAGGATGTTTGGTGGAATTTGAGCACTTGGTTGCACATTTAAGCTTGCGCATTGCATCCCCCTTAATAGTATGGCTTTTCCTAAACTCAAGATCAAAACATAAAGTAATTTAAATGCCTTTGAGTTGGTCACCATATCCTTTGATACTTTGGGCTGCACCATTGAATGTATTGTGCTCATTCTTATAATACCTTGAGCATGTGTTTGCAATCATCCTTATCTCATATCTTTGAGCAAACACACCTTAGAGCTTGTGACTTGAATCTTCCAACACATATGAATTCATCCCATGGCTTCAAGTCACTACCACTAATAATTTGATCCTCAACATAATATGACTCCTCATAGCTTGATTAGT
The DNA here is from genome assembly GCA_022036555.1 of Microstegium vimineum. Taxonomy (NCBI): domain Eukaryota; kingdom Viridiplantae; phylum Streptophyta; class Magnoliopsida; order Poales; family Poaceae; genus Microstegium; species Microstegium vimineum. Next base: position 22,550,377 of record CM039119.1, on the reverse strand, counting down.
ACTTTGACTCAATGCAAGTACTCTCTTCTTCACCATAGCCATAGTACCTCGGTCTCCTTACCTTCACCTTTGCTTAGTACCTCGAAGTCCTTTCCTTGCTATCTTCACCCTATCAAGCCATACTCAAGTCACATCATATTAAGCATCCATTGAAAACCATTACTTCAATATTGTGATCCTTGCTTGAATGTCTTGTAGATATCAATGTAGATCAATCAATCTTTGATATATGAGACTCCACATCAATATGGTCAAGCCAATTCATGATTTCTTAGATTTTCCTTATTTTGGCTTGACACTCTTATCACTCACAACAATCTCTATTTTCATACTTCTAGTTTGATCATATTAATGCAAAGTGATTTTCCAAATCTTTGTCCATACAAGCAAACCAAAGTAGAGACCATCTTATATCCAATATACATTGTCTCCTTTGTCATTTGACCTTTGCTTGGTGTTTTCTCACTTATGCACTATTGATTCTTTATTCAATCCTTGATCAACACTAGTCCACTATCCAACTCTTCTTGTTCATGCAAAGCAAGCCAATATAGAGACCAATCTATAACTATCAACTAATGTCTCATTTGCCATTTGCCAAACATGCTTGCTTTCACATGATACTATGATATCCCACAACATAGAAGTCATTTCATTGATTCCATTTGCATTGTTGTCTTTTGCTTGAATTAGATTATTCCCATAATATTCCAATATAACAATACACAATTTGACCTTCATTTCAACACTATGTGGAATAGCATCAAGTTTGCTTTTATTGTTGAACCTTTGATACACTTAGCAAACTTGTTAGACCTTTAATTGTGTTATCACTCAATTCACCAAAACCCACTAAAGGGCTATATGCACTTGCAATCTACAAGAAGCATCAACACTTGGGCAAGTTCCAAAGGCGTTGTGACATTGGTTTCCTTGTTGGTTATTCGCTTAAATCCAAGGTATACCATGTATTTAACAAAGCCACCGGCTTAGTCGAAGAAACGTATGACTTGGAGTTTGATGAAACTAATGGCTCCAAAGGAGCACTTGAGAATCTTGATGATGTAGGTGATGAACCCTTGAGGGAGGCTATGAAGAATATGCCCGTTGGTGCTATCAACCATCAAGAGGTGGAAGAAGATGAAGTTGATGCAAATCAAGAGCCTTCTCCATCTCGCACGCCTCAAGTTGATGAAGAATAAGTGAGAGAAGCTCAAGAAGATACATTCATCCCTCAAGATCAAGTCGAGGCGGAAACTCAAAATGTTGATGCACCACATCCCCCTCCTCAAGAGACTAATAGAAGATCTACACCTATGCTTCAAGCTCATCCACAAGATCTTATCATAGGGAGTCCACCAAGGGGGTAACAACTTGATCTAGACTTGCTTCTTATGTTGAGCATCACTCTTTTGTTTTGTTTGTTGAACCTACTAGTGTGGAGGATGCACTTGCGGATCCGGATTGGGTGAATGCCATGCATGAAGAGCTCAACAACTTCACCCGGAACAAAGTGTGGACACTAGTAGAGAAGCCCAAAGGATCAAGAATCATTAGCACCAAGTGGGTGTTTCAGAACAAGCAAGATGATCAAGGTGTGGTTGTGAGGAACAAGGCAAGATTGGTGGCAAAGGGGTTCTCTCAAGTTGAAGGTCTTGATTTTGGAGAGACCTTTGCCCCGGTTGCAAGACTAGAAGCCATCCATATCCTTTTGGCGTATGCTTCACATCACAAGATGAAACTATTTCAAATGGATGTGAAGAGCGCCTTCTTAAATGGTTTCATTAATGAACTTGTCTATGTCTCACAATCTCCCGGGTTTGAAGACCCAAATTTTCCTAATCATGTGTATAGGTTGTCCAAGGCGCTCTATGGATTGAAGCAAGCACCCCATGCTTGGTATGAGAGGCTAAGGGACTTCCTACTCAAGAAGGGCTTCAAGATCAGGAAAGTGGATACCACACTATTCACCAAGAAGCTAGATGGAGAGATCTTTGTTTGCCAAGTATATGTCAATGACATTATATTTGGGTCAACAAACCAAGATCATTGCAAGGAGTTTGGTGACTTGATGTCCAAGGAGTTCGAGATGTCCATGATTGGCAAGCTTACCTTCTTCCTTGGCTTCCAAGTGAAGCAAATGAGGGAGGGCACCTTCATATCTCAAGAGAAGTACACTCAAGATGTGCTCAAGAAATTCAAGATGGAGGATTGCAAGCCAATCAAGACCCCAATGCCTACTAATGGACATCTCGACCTTGAGGGAGGTAAACCAATTGATCAAACTCTCTATTGCATTATGATTGGTAGTTTACTTTACTGTTGACACTTCTTAGCGTCGCACCACAAATAGAGATAAATCCCTATCCCCGGTACGGCACCAGAAATGCTTATGGGTATTTCTTATGACTATTGGATAAATCCACAAGCGCACAGATTATACCGCTGTAGCACTTCACCTAGGAGTATTCCAAGGTATCATAATTTATTTTATCCCAAGGGAAAGCTGAGCTAGAAATGATAATTAGAGAGAGATCCTAGAGAGTACCTCAACTTAGTATCGACTAGTATAGGGGGTAAATGATAAATGTGATAGGAAGGGGATTGATGAATGAAAGAGCCTAGGTAAATGATACTTAGAACGGACTAGACAGATTAGCTAGGTGGGAGGACAACGAGAGAGTACAAGGGACTCCTAAGCAATTCACTCTACTTTAATATACTTAGCTAATTAACTAAACTAAACACTATAGTTTGCCTCCTCAATACAAGTATGCTAGGCGAGGGGATAGATCAGTAGGAGGACAAAACTCCTACCGGACCACGCCCTCCTGTTGTCTTGAAGCCCTACCTTTTAATAACTTATCTGACATGCGTGGTGGAATACAAAGGCTAGATAGAGCTGTCACCTTATACTAGCATCCACGAACAATCCACGCAATAAGCAGTAATCAAGGATAAGCTAATATATAAGCACCACGCTTACACACAACTTATTACTTTGACTACGATCAATAATCAAAGCACCCTATGACAGGCAATGATCGTATACAGGAAAGGTCACAAGGATCACAGACTATAAATGTAAAGGCTATTAAAGAGCAAAAGTATATAACAATACTATATCTAGTATAGTAATGCTCAAAGTAAATACTAAGTAAAGTAAAGGGAAAGGATAATATATTGATAAAGATAAAGTCTTACAAAGAAGAAAAGATACAAGAGCTATACCAGACTTCCCAGAAGACAACTCCGCAAATCCCGAGCAAGCTCGACTCAACTCTAACTCCCACTCTAGACTAACTACTAGAACAATTCTAAGGAATGGAGCTTGTAGGCTTCTTCACCATGTGTAGAGAGGGGGGTATGGCCCTCTATTTATAGTAGAGGAGTGGAGTAGGGGCTACTCCATCGCCACGTCAGCGATCCAGGGCCTCCCATCCTCCACCATTGGATCAAACCGCCTTTGCAACCGTCATTGGATGAATGGTGGTGATCCAACACGTGGGGAAGGAGTATGGCGGTGGGAGGAGCCAACCGACCTAGGGGGGTGGTCAGCCGACCCCCCCCCCCTATCGCCAGTGGGCACCCCTCTACCCTCCAGGGTGTGGCCCCACTGGTCAGGGACTTCTTGAAGGCCAGGTGGGCCCTTTGGATGGTCGGCCGACCCCCCCTGGGGGTCACTGGCCCACCTCCTGCTCCCTAGTGCTGGTCCCATATGTCATTGAGGTTATTTGCTGGTTCTGAGGTGGTTGTCACGTTTATCTCCTTGGTGTGGGCCCATGGATCCTTGTGCTTTGCTTGTGAGCCGTTGAGAGAAAGCACAGAGTGGTCCAATGGATGGATTTCACTCTAGAGTGCCTCTCTTGGATCATGGCCGAGGGGGAGAGCTAGGTGGGCCCATAGAGTGGTCGGTCGACCCCCTATGTGGGTCCCACTGGCTCTCTCTTGCTTCATTTCTTCATCCCTGCACTCAAACACTCATGTACATGTGGAACTAGTTATTTGATAAACTATGATCATGATGTGTTTGTTTTATCCCTGATCCAGAGGTTGGTGGCATAATTTTAAGTATAGAAAAGTTAATCATAACTTGTGCCAACATTTACCTCACCGCATCTAGGACGAATATGATGTTTAGTATGTGTATGTGTGCTAGGTTTCAAGCAAACCCTAAGGAGTCGCATCTATGTGCGGTTAAAAGAATCCTTAGGTACATAAGGCACACCCCTAGCATTGTCATTTGGTATCCCAAAGGAACTCCCTTCCAACTTGTGAGCTATTCCAATTCGGATTATGCTGGGCGTAAGGTTGATAGGAAGAGTACCTCCGGAGGGTGCTATTTGCTAGGAAGATCACTTGTTTCTTGGTCCTCTAAGAAGCAAAATAGTGTGGCACTGTCTACCGCCGAGGCAGAATACATTGCCATGGGAGCATGTTGTGCAGAAATCTTATACATGACACAAACTCTCCTTGATTATGGCGTTACCTTAAAAAATGTTCCACTCTTGTGTGATAATGAAAGCGCCGTAAAACTTGCAAACAACCCGGTTCAACACTCTCGCACCAAGCACATAGATATTCGCCATCACTTTCTTAGAGATCATATGGCTAAGAAGGGTATCACACTAGTGGGAGTTAGAAGCAAAGAGCAATTGGCGGATATCTTCACAAAACCACTCGATGAGACAACCTTTTGTAGGTTGAGAAACGAGTTAAATGTGCTTGATCACTCTAACTTCACTAAAAAATGATCTTTGAGTGAACCAACCTTGCATTCATGTGTAATATAACATGTTTAACTTAGTAATGCACATAGGCTTGGCTAACGCGGTTAAGATAACCGCCCTTAAAGCGTGTGACAAAGCTTAACCGCGGTTTAAACTTGCAAGCAACCTAGATTCAAATTACATGTAATGCATTGCATTTGCATGTGTTGTTTGTCGTTTCTTTTCGGTTAATTTTGAGCATCCGCTGGGTTCGTCCACTTAGGGGGAGCATTCCAAGCTCAAGTTGTGACTATACCCCTCTTGTGGCCCTATGATGTCTCCTTGCGTTCTCATTCGACTATTTTGAGCTAAAAACTAAATTTAAGCCTATGGCAAACTACTTGCAAATGAGAGTTTGAGAGATGGTTCCCATATCAAGTCCAATCAGGTGTTATTTGGTTCTTATTGGGATTGGGACTTGGTTGGGAGAAAGGCACAAAAATCTGTTTTGAAAAACTCTTTGAAAAAGGCGTCGGACGCTGTCGACGGACACTCGGCCCTCTATGCCTCAGCGTCCGTCGCGATTGTCCGCAGATAAATCTCGCTCAGCTAAGGGGCGATGGACGCTCCCCAGCATCCGTCGCGGGGGCATCAGACGCGTCCGATGCGTTCTGGCCCCTCTAGACCCTTACTGTAAGGGCGACAAACGCTCGGGTCCAGCGTCCGTCGGTCACGACGGAGCGTCCGTCGCGATCTTACCCATTCGTACATCGTCGTTCCTCTTTTCGCCGCCACCGCTCGCCCTAGCACCACTCCGTGCCGCGTCGCCGCTCACCGGGGCCCCTCACCACCGGCGATCTCCACCTCCAGCGCCGCAGTAGCGCCCCTGCTCTTCCCTTTCCTCGGGCTCACGCGTTTTAGCCGAGCAGAGGCTCCGGGCAGTCCTCTCCGCAACCGTGCTCCTCCCTTCAGGATTCAGCTGACTGGTTGAGTCTCAGGTTTCACCTTCTTGTGCTTGTGCTAAGGTGATCATACCCTCACTAGGTTTTGGTCAACCCCTCTCTTCTCTGTCTCCTCCCTAAACCTAAAATTCCCTTTTGCTTAGGTTTACGGATTGGAGGTGATTCTTGATTGAGGAAGTCTTATCCCTTCTGTTTTTGGTCACTGTGTTGAGGTACTAATGGAAGATTCGATCTAAATCTTATCTAATTCATGATTTCCAATTAGATACTCTTAACCCTCGATATGTGCTTATGTTTATATATTCTCCCTAATTCTATCGTGTAGCGGGTCAGTGACAGTTGGCAGTGGCAGTTAACTCGGGGCAAAGCCCGTGAGTACGGAACGAGGAAAAGCCTCGAGAGGATCAGTCTAGGGCTTGGATAGCCAATATTTCAATATTTGATCAGTGGATTTATTGTGATTGCTTGTGTTAGCTATCAATGGGACTCTAATGGTATTCTTTGTCAGAGGCACTTGTTCTTTACAGCGGCAGTTTGTCTCTAATTCTTCTCGTGCCCGGCAATGGCACGCACGAAGAACGCATGCCCTGTCCCCGGTAGTGCTGGTGACCCTCCACCTCCACCGCGTCCACCCACCGATCGGGGAAAGGGCAAGGCCAAGCAAGTATCTAAGAAGCGGAAGAGGCCTCTGATGGATCCAGTGTCAGTTGCAGCTTTGGCAGCGGCAGAGGCAGCAGAGGCAGTTGAGTAGGGTGGATGTCGCGCCGATTTGTGGATTGGTTTACCTCCTCGCCATGGAGCGTGTTGTGAGCCCCCCTCGCAGTCAGAGGCAGAGGTTGCTCCAGAGACAGAGACTGAGCCCCTAGAGGCTGCACAGGGTGAGGAGACCGAGCAGGCAGACACCACAGGGTCACTCTTCAGTGCAGGAGCTGATGTCTAGATGGGTCACTCGCTCTTGTGGCTCAGTGCCATCCAGGCCCGACAGTCCACCTAGACCTCGTCTGCCAGACCCAGTGAGGTATCATGTTCATGCTCACACGACAAAGCAAATTCAGATCTTGCATTTTGTCGACTTTCAGACCTGGTTCCCCGGTCAGCGAGACCCTCGTGCCAGTCCAGATTTCTACACCACCTTGCATGAGGACTTCTACCGAGGCTATGTTGAGACAGATGCTCCACTTCGTGCAAATAGAGTCTGCCCTTTCCAGTGCATAGTCAACATCGGTGGCCTAGAGATTGCTCAACATTTACAGTACCTACAGGGGTTGACTGAGTTGATGGGTCGGATTGGCACCTACTAGGAGGATTGGGTGAGACAGTTCTACGCCTCGCTGTGGATCTCTCCAGACCACGAGTTTATCCACTACAGTTTTAGAGGATGTGACTACAGAGTTACCGCCTCCAGATTCAGAGAGATCTTTCACCTCGAGGCCTCAGAGACGAGGATTCATAGCTTGTGCTACGATGACCAGGAGGCACCTCATCGACCACACGATGGAGTGGTGCCGTCGACTAACTTTGTTCAGCCATGCTTCTTACAGCCGTTTGGAGATGGGTCTAGTCGCACTCCGTGAGACCTCACACCACTTGCACGTACTTTGCATGAGGTTCTCAGGCATACCATTCTTCCCATAGTTGGAGCCCGTGAGACACTAACTCGACTTCAGCTATGGCTCTTAGCTCACGTTGTCTGGATGGTGAAGTTTGACATTTGGGATCTGCTAGTCAGTGAGATGGAGTACATCATAGCAGCAGGCTTCCAAGGTCACTGGTAGCTCCAGTATGCTCACTGGATTTCTTTTCTGATGGTTTCTCGAGCTGGATCGGCCATGTATCTCACCACTCTTACCCGGTCCGCCACCGCCTTTCTGGAGTATAACATGAGTCAGCTGTTCTTCATGGTGACAGAGGGCGTGGCAGACATACTTAGGGCTCTCATACATGACAGACTGGTATTGCACCCGAGTCTGAGCAGCAGTAGGAGGCCACAGTTCAGGGGCTAGTAGAGGCAGAGCTTGCAGACCTAAATGCTCAGATAGACGCTGCGGCTGATGATACTTACAGAGATGACTATCCCTCAGACAGCTCAGACGAGGACTACCGGCCGATTCCCGAGTACGTACCTAGGTCACACGACCACGAGGCCAATGGGTCCAACTCAGCTCCACCACCTGCTCCAGACTCTTCACAGACTACTCTGGTAGCCCTACTTACTTAGATGCAGCAGAGTCAGTAGCGTCAGACTGAGGAGCTTCTTCGTTGGGCTGAGGAGCAGCGACACCAGTCTGAGGAGCAGAGACACCAGGCAGAGGAGGTTCGCAGACTTGCAGCCCAACAGCTAGCAGCCCAAGCACAGGCACAGGCGAGGCAGGATGAGTTTCAGATTCAGTTTCTTACCTTTCAGAGACAACAGGCTGAGATCTAGTGATAGCAGACAGAGCTACTTACTCGGCTTCTCAGTTCTAGCTCTGGACCTTTTCAGACACCACTGCTCGGGGCACCCAGCACTTCTTAGTAGTAGTTTACTTCTCAGCCTGAGCAGACACCTGTTGTGGTATCGACTCCAGTGTTGCAGCCTAGTGGGCTTCAGAGTCAGGCACCAGCCTCGCCAGTGTACCAGACGCCGATGACTCAGGTGTCATCTTGGTTAGCCTCCCCCGGAGAGTTTCAGACTGGCTTTACACCTACCCAGGGAGCTACCATTGAGGAGGCCACTTGAGACTTGACGGCCTCTTACAAAGAGTTGACTGTTCAGGATTCTCCAATCGGAGCACAGCTTGACACTTAGCCTACAGAGGTCCCTCCTCCGACGACGGGTACTCACCTCTCTTCAGTTGCCTCGTCGGAGATTGGACCGGACTGCTACACTTAGACAGTGACCACCCCTCCTCTAGTTGCTATTACTACAGAGGCTACGACAGTTGCAGCAGAGGTAGTGGAGTCAGAGACACCTGCTTAGTTAGAGGGTCAGCTAGCAAAGGTTTGTGCAGCAGTGACTCTTACCGAGCTTGCAGTGACACCTTCTCTGCCACCTCGTGTTTACTCACGCTGTGTCGTTGGGCCCGCTACTATAGAGGCTGGACAGTCTGAGGCTCACGTTCAAATAGCTACACCTTCAGAGCCTCAGGGGGAGTTCGGACAGTCCGTACCTACCGAGTCAGCTGCTCTAGATACAGAGACTACTCCAGCTGAGCCTACACAGATAGCTTCAGTACCAAACACTCAGGGGGAGGACTCAGATGATTCAGACCTTTCAGAGTTCATTCTTCTTGATCACAAGGTTGCAGCTTCTTTGGCTCCACCTCCACCTCCAGATGCTTAGTTGTTGGTGCTAGACGCCAAAGGGGGAGAGGGTAGTCGAGTATCAGAGATATGGGGAGGGATTTAATTCTTACTTGTGTGATTTTATTCCCCGTACTCATGCATCATATCTATGTTTTATGCATTGTATATATGTGTGTGATGCTTGCTTGTGAGATACTCTTGTGTGTGACAAACTCTTGTTTTTCACTAATATATGTTTGTGAGTTGTCACTTGTTTCATGATATGTCTCTATGCTCTAATGGTATTTGTGCTTCCGCGACATACTCTGATATATCTTTGAGCATATCATGTGAGGTACTCTGATTCTATTTCATATCTTTGAGTACAAGTTGTGGCTTGGCTTGGATGAGCAAGTATCATTCATTCTTTTTTCACTAACCCTTGCTCAACCCAACCAAATCACTTGAAATCCTAACCATTCATCTCTTATATCTTATACCCGAGGATTATTGTCGTCAATCACCAAAAAGGGGGAGATTGAAGAATCATGGCCCTATTGGTTTTGGTGATTAACGACAATTGAGGATTATTATGTCTAATGTGTGTTTTGCAGAGGCTATGCGTAGCTTATCCATAGTGATCAATGTCAATGGGAATCAATGGTTATCACTTAGCCCCCAAGATGGATATCGTTTTGCATTTCAAAGAAAAGATGATGAAGACCCTAGAATGATAGGACTAAGTGCTATAAGGAGATGAAGGGCACTTAGTATTTAGATAGGGCTTTATTTGATCTTTGACCGTACTATCAAGAGGGGTTAAGACTAGTAGCTTGACTTAGGAGAGCTTCATGACTTAGGTGTGGTGCACACTTGACAACCTTAGCTCTAAGCAAGCCTATGGTGATCATAAAATAGCCTAGAACAACTCTCATATTCATCGCGACGAAAATTGGAGTTGGGAGAGCTATTTTCTGGGCAACGGACGCTGTCCGTTGCACCTGACAGTGGCGCCAGACGCTGGGGTGGTTGCCCCCGAGCATCCGTCGGCCTTCCAGAGAGTTCCAGAAAAGAGCAAGTGCGATGGACGCTGTCCGTCGGCTTTGTGTCGGACGCTGAGGAGCGTCTGTCGGCCTTACAGAGAGGCCTATTTTCGGCCAGTTGTGCTAGACGCTGAGGTTCAGCGTCCGTCGCCAAAGCGACGGAGCGTCCGTCGGCTGTTTGAATGAACAGCAACTAGCCGTTGGGGCAGGCAATGTAGCGTTCATCGCCTAGGCGTCGGAGCGTCCGTCGCCAACTTAAGTTGTTTGTTTTTCTGCCTGAGGGCTTATTGTGTGAGGGGTATTTATACCCCATCCCTTGCCTTCCCCACCTGCCTTTTGCTCACTTCATTTGCTGAGAAACCTTGTGAGGTGTGGGAAGAGAGCAAGAGCCCTAGTGAGAGAGTGATTTGTGATTCCATCCATCAATCTTCTCTCCCTAGTTCATCCAAGAGTTCAAGTGTGCATCCACTCTAGTTGTGAGGCTTGATTGAGTCAAGTGAAGATCAAGGCTTGTTACTCTTGGTGATCGACATCACCTAGATGGTCCGGTGGTGCTCGGAGGAAGGTGATCGCCGGAAGGATTGTCGGTGGCCCTTCTCCATCCACTTGTGATTGGTTGTGGGTGGTTCACCAAGCTGGAGTGGCGAAGAACCAGCCCGTAGAGAGCACTCATCCCTTGCGCGGGATTGAGGGGGAGCAATACCTTGCGAGGTGCTCCAATGAGGACTAGGGGGAGTGTCGACTCCTCGATACCTCGGGAAAACGTCGCCGTGTCAAGAATCTCTTTCCCTAGCTCTTTACATTCCATACTTGTTCTTACCTTCATACTAGAATTGTGTAGGGTGTCTTTACCTTTTATTGACTTGCTACCGCTATCTAGCTAGGACACACTATCGGTAGGCACTATGGGGTAATTGGCATTGCTTAGGATTTCATATTTGCTTTAGAAATTTGAAATAATCCCAACTCACCCCCTCTTGGGAATCTTGATCCTTTCAGCCACTAAGGCATAGACTTTCCGCTGTTGAACCATCAATGCTGGACTGAAAATACAACAACTCTTCTTACCGAAGAAAATGACTAGTGGACTATCCACCATCATAGTGTGGACTGTCCGTTGTTCAACTCCAACTCTCTAGATAGATTATCCAGAACCTCTCCTCACCAGGGTTAATAGTCGATGGACAGTCCGCTGCTGTCTCAACTTGCCCTGAACATAATGTTCTCCCAACTGGTTGGTTTCCAAGCAGTAGTCGGCGGACTATCCGCCGCCCAAGGGTAGACAGTTTGTGACTGTCTAGAAAGTCTCTTTCCAAGCGTAACACCTCCTATACTTTGGTAGACCACTCCACACCACAATGAGGAGTTCCAAAGCATGCCAAAGTTAGTACTCATGCCCTCGAAACCTTTTCTAAAGATATCCGACACCAAGAGATGATCTCCAATAAGATCATTTCAAATTCGCCACCGATTAGCTTTTAACAAAACTTTTCACAAAGGTTTTATCTTTACCGCCACTCACAACTAAACATATCTCAAACGTTAGAGCTCACAAGTGGCACTAGATAACCGTAATGCAAATCATAGTTGCCCCTCTTAATAGTATGACTATGTATCATAAACCTGACTATTTGAGACTCTACACACCTCATTGCTGGTGAAATGAAGCATCCTATGTTTCATACCTTTGCCTTGTGCTTTATCAAAAATCCACACATTTTGATACCCGCAAGGAATATGTCTGACATATTCACCAAGCCATTTGATATGATCAATGTAACTTTGGCAGGATCTTTTATAGATGATGTAGATCACTCAAACCATCACATAGACTTCAAGTCCATTGACTTTAGCCTCACTTGCTTCTTCACCATTACTTCGGTTCTTCGGTGCCAAGCCACACTATCAACATGAAAACCATTGGTTGTCTAATCAATCACCATTACTATGACCTAACTCAAATTACCTCTACAAAACACATATTAGTCATAATAATCTTGCATTGTTGTTAATCAACAAAACCTCTAGAGACCTAGATGCTTTCAACTAGCTCTTGATCAAGAGCTAGGCTCATACACACCTTCCAAGAACACGTGAGAGTGTCATGTAGGACTATCCTTTTACGAGCAATATACTAAGAATTAGCAATATTGAAGAGATTGACTTAGAGCTAATAACTAGTTTATACCATTTTGGGTGCTCTTAGTCCATTAGCTTAAAAAAAGTTATGGAATTCGATATTCAACTGTGGTAACATATGGTTAGTGTAGAAATTAAATTTATGTTATACTTGCATCTAAATATTTTATACATTGTGAGGGCTACAATGTTAAAAATCTAGAGATGTCTCCCATTCTAGTCATGGGCGGATAGATCAATTCTTATAAGTTGGCAACTAAATCCTTGCTCAATTTAATTAGAGATTATAATTACATATATTTAAGGATCCAAAAAAGAAAAAAAACTTGATACTTTAGTTGCGGCAAACATGGATAGTATGAAAATTAAAGTTATAATATACTCTCTCTATAAAAAAAGAATGTAAATATCACTTTCCGAGAAGTCAAAGGTTTTTAATTTTGACCAAATATGCATAAAAATGTTAATGTTTATGATGCATAATAAGTATCACTGATTCAGCATAAAATATATTTCATTATAGACATAATTGAAGAACCAAATGTAGATAATATCTGAAATATTCAAAGCCCATGTTTGGTTTTGTGTAATTTATGAAACCTATGTTACTAACCTATTTTATCTAAGTAATCACATGAGATAGGTTGGTACACTTTGAGTGGTGGAGCTAAAATGTACATGGTGATGGATCAAGGGCTCCAACTTGAAAAGAGGAAAGAGAAAAACAAAAGGAGGATCAAGGCAAAGGTATAATGCTATAGGATCTTTTGTTTTGGCACTCAAGACACCATAGAGGGTGTGAGTGTATTTAGGATTGATAGTCGTACTATTAAGAGGGGAGAAATGCTTAATGATTCGGTTATCAAGTGCCACTAGGTGATCTAAACTCGTTGCATGTGCATTAGACCTACTATGATTCACTAACACCCTTGAAAATGGTTCGAAAATATGCTAACTATTGACGATAATTAACTACTATATTTAAAGGTCAATTAAACATGGAAATGGTATGAATATCATCACCAACATAGATTTAGGAATTTATCTGACAATATTCCATGAGTTTTGGTGAATCTATATTTTACAAGGATTAAATAGAAAAATAGGATTTACTACAGGGGAGAATCCTAATCCGCTGCCTTGTGAACTAAGAAGGCTGAGATCCTACGCGCGAGTTTGTGTAAAACTATGTTACAATAGCAAAACACTAAGATATTCAAACTAAGCTAGCAAGGTAAACTAAACAAGTAAGCTAGCTAAACAAACTACAAGGTACACAAGCAAGAATGTAAGAAAGTAAATACAAAGAGGATAGATGTGATTATACCGATGCCTTGTGATAAAGATATCAATATGAAGAACCAATCACAATAGAAATGCCAATGAGAGGCCAGGAGACAAGATTGACACAATATTTTTCTCCCGAGGTTCACTTGGTTGCCACCAAGCTAGTCCCCATTGTGTCGACCACTCACTTGGTGATTCGATCTCTAATAGGCAATCACAAGCCTAGCCCACTACTTGGGCGCCACAAGAATCAACCCACAAATGAGGGTAACTCAATGAAACGAGAAATTCACTAGAGTTACCCTTTGGTGCTCCACCGAGATGGGTACAAGCCCTCTCACAATCGTCGAAGCCGGTCGTGAACAATCACCAACTCGTGCTGAAGCTTCCTCCACCGCCCAAGCCGTCTAGGTGTTGGCAAACACCAAGAATAACAAGAAATCCGGCAGCGATGACGATGACCAAGTGCCACTAAGATGCAATGCAATGATCAAAGCACTTGAATCACTCAAACTCTCATGAATATGCAAGTCAAGCAAAGAGAGATGAGTTGGGGGCTATCTCAAGCAAGCACAATGTGTGAGAATGAATGGGAGGTGCAAGACTGAGCCCCTTGGGCCGGCCACAAGGCTTATATAGAAAGCCACAAGCAACTAGTTGTTTTGCCCCTCAAACTGAGTTATCTGCGTAGCTCCGGACGCTATGGCACATGGGGTCCGGACCATTGCATATGCGTCTGGACCCTTCACCAGGTTTGAAACTAACCGTTTGCACCACTGATTCGCACGTCCGGATGCTCGCAACAGTCGATCTCTGGACCAAAAATGCCCGCGTCCGGACCCTTCAGAGAGGCAGTCCAGAGAGCTCCCGAGCTCCGGACGCACGTCCGAAGTGGCACCTCCAGACCAAAGTCTAGCGTCCGGACCTGAGAGGGACTCTAGAGAGCTCCGGACGCATGTCTGGAGCTCACCTCCGGACCATTAACAAATATGGACCCACTATTCACGGTAAGCTAAGGCTAGGGTATGCTTCTAGACGTGTAGCCACTAGTCCGGACAGCCAAAGCCCTACCGTCCGGACCATTTCCTCGATGCGTCTAGACCTTGGTTTTTTTGCCAAACTGAGTTGCTTCTTTTACACCAAGTTCAAGTGTGCTAACACTAAGTGTTCCATTACTTGTGCTCATGTGTTAGCTTTTACTTCAAATTATCTTGGGATTAATTTCATTTGCTCTCACTAGGTTCATTTTAGATATGCAATTCAAATGACCTAGTGGTACATGATAATCGCAATCAACACGAATTTTTTCCTTCTTGATAGTACGGCTATCTATCCTAAATGTGATCACACTCTCTATAGTGTCTTGATCACTAAACCAAAAATGGCTCCTATATTATACCTTTGCCTTGAGCCCATTTTTGTTTTTCTCTTTCTTCTTTTCATCCATGGAGCACTTCATCATCATTCATCATGATCATCTATGAAGCTCCATCTCATGTGTTGGATCACCCTATCTTGATCACACACTTAGCAATAGGGTTAGTCCATAGGTTTCATCAATTAACCAAAACCAAACTTTGGCTTTCAGTGGCCTCCAACCGACCTCTAGATCCAACCAAAGCTGTTGTTCAAGGTCGGTTTGATCCAAGGGCTATGGTTCAACCCACCGGACTATATAAGGAGCCCAAGACCCCCGTCCCAGGAGTCAATCAATCCATTATAGAATTAGTTCAATCTCAAGTCAAGAGGTGTCCCTTGAAAGGATAACCTTAGAGCTCCACCATATCTAGGGCATAGCTAGATTAGAATAGAATTAGAGACAGCAAGCATAGCTTGGATTCTGGATTAGTCACGAGAAGGCTAGGTAAACCCTTGTAATCCTCTCTTGTAAGACAATATTATTCATCATCATTGTTCTTTTAATTCATCTTCTAGCTCATCTCTATTCTTCTAGTTCTTATTCTTCTTCTAGTTTAATCTTATTGTTCTAGATATGACTACTTGCTTAATTGTTTATGCATTCTTTATTATAATGTTCATCATCTACTTTGATTATATATCTAGCATAGATAGATAATGTTCATGTTATTATTCATGTTTGTATAACGCTCATTCATTAGATCAATGGGTGGGTGATAAATATAGTGTAAGCATGGTGCTTAGACCATCTTTATCTACGAATGTCCCCTATGTTCTAGGCTATGTGATAGATCGTGGGTGTGACATTCCCGTTGAGTCCTCTATAGTCCACTCCCCGAATATAAGATTGTGCATGATGTATATTCACGGGTTACGATTGAGCTATGTTCTCAGCTAGGCTTAGTGATTATCGCTTGAATATATACATAAATATAATTTAACTATGATTGCTAGATGTATTGCAATAATTAGGGTAGGCTATGACTTATAATTAGAATGACATAGGAGTTAGTATTTAATCTTCTATTCCTGTCAATGCTAGTGCTATAGGTGGGAGTGCTTTGAGATAATCCTGGATATATCTTTATCATTTACCTTTATTATCTTTATTATTAGATTGATTCCCTGTTATGAGTAATGATCTAGTGGAACTCTTATCACGTGTGTATGTGTAGAAGTTATAGATAATGTTACCATTATACCTTCTAGATCCTTCCAAGTGGTAAATTATAAATAACGATACCTGGAACTTTCCTAGGTGAAATACTACAACAGGTGTATTTTATCTATGCGCTTGCGGATAACCTTTATTCTATATCTTTTGAGTAAGTGTCATGATTATAAATACTTCCATGTCTCTAGTGTCATGTTAGGGATGACAACTTAACTTAAGTGATGCTAGTAGATGTGACCCTACATTTCTGGCGCTATTGCTAGAGATCTCTCACCTTAGTAATGCAAATAGAAGTGTCAACACTAACACATATGCACTATGAAAGTACACTTTGTGTTTGGCACATGGGAGGTGAAGAAGTTAGAGATGTTTTAGTGTTCTCAAAGGAGCACCGGACGCTATCCTCGGATGCATCAGGCACGTCCAGTGGCTAACCCTAGGTGGTGTCTGGTTGCAGCGTGAGCATCGGACGCTGAATGAATCTAGTGAGGTGTCACTGGACACGTCCGGTGTGTGTTTAGGACCTTACTAGAAATCCACCGGACGCTACACACCGGATGTGATGCTTGAAGAGGTTGTGTGTCCGGTGGTTGTGTGAATATATGCACATTGAGTGCACCGGACGCTGAGTGTGTCCAATGTGGTTTTGACCTCTCTAGATGCTTACTGGATCATCATTGGATGTTGGGGCTTTGTGTGTCTAGTGCTACACCAGACGCATCCGGTGCTCATATAGGGAGTGTCAGAGCGAGGAGAAGTCGCGTGGCAACGTCCGAATTCAAACGGCGAGTACACATGGCAGGGGCGGACCCACAGGGTATGCAAGGTGGGCGACCGCATACCCTGTGGGGCAGCCAAATACTCATTATACACTGAATTTTTACTGTAAAATAAAAATTATTTATACTTATGTGCACAAGTGATCAAGTATTGTGTTGGTTAGTTGCTTAAAATCTGTTGGGAGAGGTTGCTGGTTCGATTATTGTGTTTGTCACTATTTTTTTTATTTTTCTACTCTTTTTGGTTTTTGTGCCGCATACCCTGTGTTAAATTTCTAGGTCCGCCACTGACACATGGCATAGTTAGCATCACTAGATGCTGGCACCAGATGCGTCTGGTGCAAAATTAAGGCGCGTAGTGTGGTAACGCAGAGAGCCAAGTGAAGGGCCAACAACTCTATTGCTTTGAGGGGGCTTATAAATAGATGTTTGCTAATTTGGGGGCAACTCTTGGCCATTTCATTCATTCATTGACCCCTAGAGCTAAGACACACTCCTCCCACTACATTTGCTTGATTGATAATCATTCTAGTGAGTGAGGCGAGCAAGCTAGTGCATTTGCATCGTGTTGATGCATCTAGTGGCACTTGAGCTTCCATCATTGCGGATTTATCTTGTTATTCTTGGAGTTTGTCAACTCCTAGATGACTTGAAGCAGTGGGATCATTGAGAGGAGAATTGATGATTGTCTCCAACTCTGATTGGTGGATTGTGAGGGGTTCTTGTGCCTTCCTCGTGGGAGATTCACAAAAGGCATCTCTAGTGGGTTGCTCGTAGCTTATGGATCCCTATCTTGTGTTGATTGTGCAACACTAGTGGGTTAGGCATGTGAAAGCCCTTGTTTGGTTTTGGTTAATTGCTGAAACCTATTGGACTAACCCTATGACTATGTGTGCAAATAAAATTGAATATGCAAGGTGTTAATACATTGAAAGATGCAATAATGATATTTGGTGATTATAGGCCCCCCTATCCTCATTTGATGGAAAACGGCTTGACTCAAGTGGTTCAATAGATTTTATCTTTTCTTGAGTTGTAGGAAATGTTGAACTATCAAGGGGGTGCAATTTAGACTGGTTATATGAGGATAAGAATGCTCATGTCGATTATTTATATGTGCTCGAGAGACAACTTGTACTCACAGGCACTTAGAAGAACTCATTTTTTCCAGGGTGCACCGGTAGTACCAGTAGGCTTAGCTACGTGTGGTAGTTCTGTGTTGGTATAAATTAGATGCACATGAGTAAGTTAATTATCCACAAGCGCACAGATAAATACCGATGTAGAACTTCACCGAGAGTAACCTAGTTTTAAATATGGAACCCAAAGGAACAGTGTTATGAGGAAGACTAAGTATATAAACTTAACCAGTTGCACAACTAAGTATCGAAACTAACGATACAAGGAGAAAGAACCAAGGACTATCTAATTCTGGTCACTGGGTAAGCTATATCTTTTATGATCTTTAAGGGCGATGACTTAAATAGGAGCAAAAACAGAGTTCTCTCCTACCCAACACCTATGTTCCTGCCAAACCTATTACGGGAAACGGACTACAGAGGAATCAACGAAGCTATAAAGTCACCTTCGTGAGCTACCGTTGTCTAGAAAATCAAGGGACATTCACAAGTAAACTTAGCCTAGGCACCATGCCTACACTATAAATTACTACTTCAATCAAGAAGCTATCAAGATCAAAGAACTCAAAAATAGTTGCAAACAATAAAGAACAATAAGAATAATGTTGCTTACGTGAACTAGAAGTCGAATACCAGGGTATCTCATAATACAAATCCTAGGAGAGAGGACTTAATCCCAAATAATACAGCGATGAAGAAGCACCGACAGGCTGGAACTCCTCCATAACTCTACTTTCCAACTCTATATCTCTAATCTCTAAATAGAACTAGCTCTAGATAGAACTAATTTCTCTTGATTGTTGGCGTAGATCTACTAGATAGGACTTATGGCTTCATGCTCTTGAGCTTCAGATCTGGCTTTCCTCCACGGGGTATATGCCTCTATTTATAGCCCGGTGGGATGCACGACAGCCATTGGATCAAACCGACTTAATGTAGGGCCAAGATGACTCCTCAAAGGCGGTGGAGGAACACTCCAGAAGGCCGTAGAAGATTTCCACAGGGGCTGGCCGGTCGGCCAGGGGTGGGGCTGGCCGGCCCCACCTGTCAGGCTCACGGGCCCCGCTTCCTTCAGGTGGTTTCTGGATCCTTCCTGAGTATTCTCGCGCACGTTTCCTTGGCGTCAAGTTTCCTCAATTTCTTGCAATTAGATCCCTCTTTTTGTCTTTTCTGAATAACTCCCTAGAAAATAATAAATCACCAAAACTCATGGAATTTGTCAGTAATAACCCTATGTTTTCTAATATTCCTGTTCCTTCTAAGAAAGGTTGACGGTTTATTTTATACCTTAACGACCGTCAACAGCTGCTCCCATTTGTCGATGGAGTTCTCGGTGAGCTTGTGGAGCCAGCTATTTGCCGAGGTGGACTGCATCACTAGGAGGTACATGGCCATCACGTCTTGTCCACCTCCGGCGGCTTGGATGGAGATCTCGTACATGGTCAGCCACTGCTCAGGGTTAGCTTTGCCATCGTACTTCTCCACGGAGGTGACTTTGAAGTTGTGTGGCCAGTCGATAGCTCGGAGATGTGCGGTGAAGGGATGAGGCCCATCATTGCTGCAGGAGTAGGCGCAGGGGCATCGTTGGCTGGAGCTCGGTTGCAGCGATGTTGGTTAATCTCCTTGTCACAATGTGGTGGAGGTGGTAGCCTGTTGGAGCGGCTAGGGCTCGGCCATCGATTCCTGCTATGTGCAGAGTCGGAGGGGCTACATCTGGCGCCCCTTTCATTGACTTGCACGGCAGTGGCTTTAATGTGGGCGATGATCTTCTTGAGCCCTAGATAGACAAGCAACTTTTCCAGCTCGTTGGCAGCGATGGCCAGGTTGGCACTTGGAGTCGCGTAGACTGAGATGTTGCCAACCATGTTGAAGTCCTCTTGGAGATTGCGACGCGGAGGGCAGTTCTAATCCAGGTAGTCCTTGTCATGGCGCTCCTGCTCGCGACAATGTGTGCGGTTGGCATTACGCTCCTTTCGGGCGGTGTGGCCAGCGTTCGTCTCGTTAGCGCGCGGGGCGTTGTTGGCGGAGACATGGAAAATCATGCCTTCAAAGCCGGGAGGGAACGGTAGGAGGCTGCTAGATGACTCCGAGGAGATGATGGTCGTGGTCTGTGTGGGTGCCGTCTCGGAGGATGAGGCGGAGGTGGAGGTTGGAGAGACCATGCCTTCGAGAGATACGGCTTTCGTGGATCCGCTGGAGATTTCAGAGATGGCGACCATACCGACGACAAGAGCTGGAGAAACTTGGTCAGAGAGGTTGGTTGGGGACGTCCGGTTAGAGTGGAGGTACTTGACTTTGTCGGAGAGATGCCGACTTGCCTGGCGCTAGACAACGGCTGCCCCGTTGTAGAGCCCGTAAAGCAGTGATGTCGGTGATGAAGCGCGTTCAACAATCTGTGGTCAGGGCGCTTGCTCAGACCGAGCCGGACGGTGGTGTGGAGCAAAGGGTGGAACCAGATGTAGATCTAGCCTTGAGTGGCGGGTGGGTTGTGCACTAGACACCCCTGTCGGTGTACGGTGATGGCACTGATGGTGGTCATGACAGCAGTCGGAGAGTTGACGCCGAGCGGCCTCCACAATGTTGATATAGTCGATGATCTTATCGTTGGTGCGGTCGGTGGCCTTGATTAGATTGTCCGAGCTGACGGATCTTGGTGCACGGGGCGCTAGCGCGATGGCGCAAAGAGTGGACGGCGAGGCGTCGAGCGTGGGGGCCATGCGGGTTCCATGATCTCTGGGGCAGTGACGGTGTTATCGACAGTCCAGATCATAGATCCGATCTGGAAAGTTGCACTGGCGTCGGGGAGGATCTTGGAGTCGGGGAAGGTGATCGCTTGATAAGCCATGGCGTCGTGGCACACCCCTATGACAGAACCTCTTAAGATAGGGCCCACTTGCCAGGATTAACCACTTAATCCCAACAGATGATCCAAACCTTAATTAGCCCATCAGGTGTCGCCACTTTGCAGCGGGTCATCCACCTCTTTCCGAACAGGATCAACCTTATCACAATCATGACAGAAGTAATACGAAATTTTTATATTACATCAAAGTAGCGGAAATTTAAAGTCATATTACAAACCATAAGTTTTGAAACATAACTTAGTGTCATACGATAAAGATACATCAAGCTGCTGATAGCGAAAGAACAGATAAGCGAGTTACTCTTGCCCAAGAGTCAAGCAAAGACAGGTTATTCTTCATCTTCATCTACACTGACCACGGTCATGCAGCAAGGAGCCACACACACCGGGTTGTGATCCTCATCTGCAACAGGGGTTAACAAACCCTGAGTACGGGAGTACTCCACAAGACTTATCCGAAAAAGAAAAGTATTTGGTGGACAAAACAGTATGCAAGTCATAGGATTCAAGGTGTGGTTTGCAGGAATCAAGTATTTTGCATAAATGAGCATTTATAAAAAAAATTGAAATCATTTAAGTTATCCATAAGATTACTCAAGTATCGACCTGGAGGTATGATCGATAACAAGGCAATAAACATCAACGAAGGGATCTAACCAGTATCCAGTTAAAGTGTATTACTACGCAGTAGAGGACAGGGTCATGTTTCCATATCCGAGGAACACGACGATTCGAACTGGTTTTTCCCCGCTGGGGCTTCCCTATCACACGACATATACAGCCGCTTAAAGCACGCATATGACTACCTTTCCCTGGATCCTCTCGCCAAGACCGGGGTTCCGCCACCCGAGAGCACAGTACACCTCCATCCAGTTCGCTAACTTGGAGGGTACACACTACTCTCGCCATCTCTCCACTCCCATGGCGGGTTAACCGTTCTTCAAGCGAGAATAGCCAGAGTCCAGCTTCCCGGAGTATGTGATAAGTACTCCAAAGTCACAACCCTTGGACGTCTACAACGGACGGTTCCTAATCGACACAGGCGGAAAGAACCCGCTCACCAGATATCCACATCTGGTGGCTCTCCAACACCGAGTCCGCCCGGTCTCAGATTATTACTTCCATCAAGAGGACATAGCCAATTGCCGCAGCAATCCGCTATTCTTCTTGAAAACAGAGCCATTGCCGAAGCAAACAAGTTACCACCTATTCTCGCAGATGACAGGAAATCATCTGACTCTATCGGTCTAAGCATTGCTAAGCAGCATAAAGCAACAACCGTATTTTGAAAACAGTGTCAGGGTACAGGAATAAATAATTCAAGGTAAGGCTATGCATCAAGTAGGAATTTGATTGAATACCGTAATGCAATAGTATAAACATAAGTGTATTTAAAACAAACATTTTAAATACAAGGAAGTGTTTGAATGCACCGGGGCTTGCCTTGGTTGGAGGGATAAACGAACTCGGGCTCAGATGCAAGAGAGAAAACCCCTTCACTGGAGGTATCCAACCCAACCAACGAGCAATCTATATGATAAAATGACATGTCTTAGATGATGCTTGAATAGTAAACATGATGCTCAACTCAAACAAACAAGCTCAAAAGAGAAGACTAAAACAGATTACACCTAAAAGAACTGAGCAAACAGCATTACACCGAGCATGTCCAACTTGTGTTTGTCACTGGACAAATGACCATATTTATCAAATAATCCAAAATCACTCAAAGCCTAAAGTTATTAGGGTTCCTAAACATTTTATAACTAAGTAGGGCATTATTACAGAACTAAAAACAGGAAAATAGGAAGAACTCTGCTCAAGACCCTCGGACGGCTGAGACTCGACCATCAGCGGCACAGAGGCTCGAGCGGTGGCGTCGAGAACCACAAAACACGGCGGCGAGTCGCCGTCGATAACCAAACCGAACGGCTACCCCTCGAACTTGCCTCGGCTTGCCGAGCCGAACCCAACGAGGTACGCTACGACTCAAACAAACCTTCAGAAACACCTCATCGAGGGTGCTGTCAGTCGGACAGGGCTCGACCGATCGCACACCATCGAGAACAGCCCTCGATCGAAGAAGAGAGGCCTTGATCGACGGAGACAGACCTCGATCGAACGAAACGAGGCTTCGATCGATGAAGAAGGACCTTGATCGACGAAACTGGGCCTCGACCGACCCTCGATCAGAGAGGCTAGGCCTCGATCGATACTCGATCCCGAGGCTAGACCTCGATCGACCCTTGATCAGAGAGGCTAGGCCTCGATCACGACTCAGAGGACAACTGCGAGCAAGACGCCCAACGGAAAGCAAGACTACAAACTACTCAGCTGAACTTGTCGACGGCAATGGCGGTGAACTGAGCTCGACCGCACACACCTGCCGACGGACACAGGCCTCGATCGAAGGAGCTAGGCCTCGATCGGAACAGCCAACAACTCTAGCAAGCTAAGCGGCCCCCAAACAACACGAAGCGCAAGCCAAACAAACACAGGGTTAAAAGCAACACCCTCGACGACGACACTGGCGGTCGGCGGGGATCTGCGCGACGCGCGCCGAAGAGAACACGCACGCGCTCGAGGGCAACTACCCCTCGAGACTGACTCAGGATGGCTAGGCGAAGCTAGCGCAAGACTCAGATCTCGAAAAGATCAACTACAACGACAAGACAACGAACAAACTGTCGCGCCGAACAAGAACAGCGGCGGCGCTCGAGGACAGAGCTCTAAGGCTCACTACAAGGACAAAAGAGTACAGCGAAGAGGTTGAGGAGCTCACCCTGGTCACGAAACATTAGCAAGCGTGGCCGGAGATGAAGCAGAGACGACCGTCGATGGAGAAAGCGCCGGTGGAGACGAAGAACTGCGCGGCAACGGAGAAGTTCCCGGAGCTATGGTCCACCATTTGCAAAACGGAGAACCAGACAAGACTCAGAGATGAACAAGGAGCAGAAACATAAGATACAAAGGTAATGCGGCTCCTGCGTAGCCCGATCGAAGACGGACCAGAGCGGCGGCGGTTGCGTCGGAGCTGAGGAAGACAGATCCGCGCTGAACGAAGACAGGCTCGACGACTTCAACAAACTTACCCCGAAGATGCGCAAGGTCAAGGCGAAGGTAATGACGAAAGATTGAGTGATTGGCAGCTGCTAACGAGCTCGGACGAGTTCGTCAACGATGCAGGTGCCGCGCTCGGCTGAATAGAACGGAGCAGAGCGAAGCGAAGTAGAGTGGAGAAGAGTGGAGCAGTGGCGTGGAAAGGAAAGAAGAGAGGACGGCGTCCCGCTTTTAAAGACGGCAACGGGCTCCGTAAGATCGCCACGTGCCCACGACAAGATGGGAGTTCCTGGACAGGTGTCGGCGTCGGACACCGTCGAGAACGACCCGCCATGCAGCTGCTCGAGGAAAAGACAGAACTGACCCCGCTGCTCTTTTGAAAAATGCTCAAGCTTCCAGGGGTTTTCAAGGAAAACTTTGAATACGAAAGATGTTCAAAACTTAGAGATCTACAACTTTGCTTAAACAACCACAGGCAAAAACTTTATAGATTTTGAAAATCATGTTTAGGGTTTAATCCACCCCCTCTGGGAAAAGGGTTTGGATTCAAATTTTAAATTTTGAGACTTTGAAAAGATGACCTGTATACAAACAAATGATCAAACATACACGCAAGTAAACTCATTTTAGTTCAATGCATAACCAGGTTTTCAAACAAATGAATGATGCTTAATGCATATGATGACATGATCAGTTTTTAATTAAGAGATTAATAAGATTAACACCCGGGGTGTTACAATCCTTCCTCCTAAAAGAAATCTCGTCCCGAGATTTAGGAGTGAAACAAAGTAACGTAAAAGGAAACGTATCAAGAACACTTCTCTTTCACATCGTCTTTGTTACAACTATGACTAGGTCTTTACAAAACAGCTTAAACGATAGAAGCATAAAACTCTGGGAAATTCTCTAAAAGATAATCTTCAGATTCCCAAGTAGCTTCTTCTTCTGAGTGCTGATTCCACTATACTTTGTAGAACTTGATGGTCTTGCGACGAGTAATTCGATCCTTTTGATCGAGAACCTTTACAAGATACTCAGAGTAGGTCACATCAGGTTCTAACTGCACTCCTTCAACTTCCACCGATGTATCATTATCGTATGACACTAAGTTATGTTTCAAAACTTATGGTTTTTAATATGACTTTAAATTTCCGCTACTTTGATGTAATATAAAAATTTTGTATTACTTCTGTCATGATTGTGATAAGGTTGATCCTGTTCGGAAAGAGGTGGATGACCCGCTGCAAAGTGGTGACACCTGATGGGCTAATTAAGGTTTGGATCATCTGTTGGGATTAAGTGGTTAATCCTGGCAAGTGGGCCCTATCTTAAGAGGTTCTGTCACAACCCCCCCCCCCCCCCACCTAGCACGCCAACTGTCGACGAAATATGGTTGATAGTCTACCGTGGGGTATGCCCCAGGTAGTAGATTAGATTGAGGAGGTGTGGTGACGGCTGCTCAAGCGTAACACAGTGAGCAAGGGCACAACGGTTGATATAGGCTCGGGCCGGCAAATCGCCGTAATACCCTACATCCTGTGTTCTGGTGGCTAGATTATGATCTGAGAGATTGTGTTTTGAGAGGGGTCCCTGCTCGCCTTATATAGTTGGGGAGTAGGGTTACAGTTTCCTTATCCTAGCGGATTACAATCAGTTCCTTTAGGCAAGGAATCCGGATCTAACTCTAGGATCTTCCTGGGCGAACAAGGCTTCTAGAGAGTCCTTAATCAGCATGACGAGTAGGTCGCGTACTGCAGGACTCACAAGCTGGGGCTGTCCCGGTCGAGAGGCCCATGTGAGTCCATGGGGTATATGGAGGTAATATCCCCACAGTTTTCCATATGACGAGAGCTTAAAATTCCTACCATAGCCATATACATGCTATTAGAATAGGAAAACCTACACTTACATATTTTTGCTGCTTGTATATACATTGAGTTATGTCAAGCTTTATTGACCCTTAGAGACTTGTCATGCTTTTAAAATCAAGATCACGTACACTCTAGATACACCAAAAAATGTTCAACTCCTAATCCAGGAGTGAGCAACCAAAAATATTCCGTTTGTCCACCCACCAGTTTATTTCATAAAGCCCAGCTATAAATGCTCCAGTTATTATCTTCTTATTGTCTCTCAAAAGATTATCGCAGAAAGAGGCTTGGGGATGTTAGGAATAAATAAATAAATAAATAGAGTAAAACATGGACAAAAGTCCTACCAAACAATGGGTACTTAGATACCCGCCTCTCTTTAAAAAAAGAAGAAAGAGAAAAGAAAGAAAAGCACAGCCCGAGTTCTCTCAAATTTCCAAATGCCAAAAGAGAGATTTATTTTCAAGGAGTAAAGTAGAATTAGGTTTCCATCATATTTTCATCATCATACATCCACCATATATATATCCCACACACATGCACATCTTGATTTGATTGTATGCCCTGTTTTTTTGGATCCATTGTTTGACTTTATAATACATGTTATGCAAGTAAGTATGTGTTGTTTCTCTGCACCTATGAACTCTATATAAGCTTATTAGTTGTATGGTGAGAGAGAGAAGGCGTAATTCTACTTTGTCTGTTCCAAAAATACTATATAGTCTGAAAGAGATAAGGCAAATCACCATTATTGCCTTAAAAAGGATCCATAAATACCATATATTGAGAGACATGAGAGGGTCAAACAAAAGAATCTCTGAGTTTTTATTTTGAAAATCTTTACAAAGACTTTGTATTGATGGTTGAGCAAAGAATTTGAGACATAGTGCTTGACTTGATTGTTCTATCTTTCAATTGCTCAAGGCTCAAGTGAAGGCTATAAGCCCCATGGTTGAAGGTAATATGGGTAAGTTTGAAGTCAGAATAGTTTATTCTAATTCGGAGGAGAATTTTTGTTTGAACGCATGTGTACTTTTGATGCATGAAAACATTGAAGCAACTCCTGATCCACCTGAGGTTTGCTAAGGGACTAGCAAAGGTTAAGCTTGGGAGAGTTTGTTGATAGTAATTAACTCCTATTATAAACCATCAATTAAACCATGAAAAATGATATAAAAGCAATCACCATTGCAGAATAGGGTTTTAAACTAACAATATTTCATAGTTTTGGTGAATTGTGATTTTCTAGGGATTAAATAGAAAAAAACAACAGTTGGAATCAATCTACAACTCTCACGTATCGGGATAATGCGTAATCAACATGGAAACCGACATGGGAAGCATATAGAAGGGTCAAGAAGACACCACGAGGCGGCGGGAGCCGAAGGGCCACTAGGTGGGGCCGGACGGCCCCACCCCTAGGTCGGTCGACCTGCCCCTGTGGCAAACGTATCCTACTCCATCATGACTTCTTCCAACCGACATTGAGATCCAATCTATGTCGTTGTTCAAGGTCGGTTTGATCTAAGGGTTGTGGTTCATCCCACCGGAAGATATTGGTGTAACGCATTAGTATCACATCGACTATTTAGGAGGCTCTCCACCTTTCCTGGGCTATAAATAAAGGTGTAGACCCCCTAGAAGACATCCTTGTAATCTATAGTGCCATACTTCATATTCAGCTCTTAGGATCAAAGGTGTCCCTTGAATGGACAACCTCATTAGGGTTTTCTAGAGAGAGGGATATTAGAGCTCTAATTCAAGTTTAGGATTAGAACTAATGAGGTATAAGTAGAGTTGGGCATTGTTCAGGATTCCAGATTGCCATCGGGAGGTCTGGTTATTCAATTATATCTCATTATTCGACTTTGTGCAACTTCAATTTTATTATGTTTCTCTTTATTATGTTCCTAGTTTATTCTAGTTATATATTTGATATAGTTATGATTGGTAATCATTTTATGCACATGTTCGCAAAGCGCTTAGATCAATCCTTAGGTGAGTTAGGTGGTAGAAATAGTGTAGGCGTGGTGCTTAGACTATATTTACCTGCGATGGTCCCCTATGTTCTGGGTCATGTGGTAGATCACGGGTGTGATATTCCTGTTGAGTCCTCTGTAGTCCACTCCCCGAATATAGGACTATGACGATGCTACAATTACGGGGGGAAAACTTGCTCTATTTCTGGTTTTCCCTTAGTAATCATCCTTATCCATAAATAAAGTATTAATTATGCTATAGAAGATAATGTATATACTAGAGTAGGCGAAAGACTTAATAAATATAAATAACTAAGGAATATAATCTCTTAACCTATCTCCTGATCTAGCTCTACTTGAAGTTATGTGTCTCTCTCTATCTTTAGATTTCTCATAGTTATCTTGATTATATATTTATATATATCATTTACCCTTTATCTTACCCTGCCAAGATATGTGAGGTTGTTAGCAGTTTTATCATAAGTATGCATATTTATAATCTGATCTAGTCATTACTCTTTTCATTGATTAATCTTGCTATAAGCTCCTAACGGTACCTAAAACTTTCTTGGGTGAAGTGCTACAATGGGTGTATTTTATCTGTGCGCTTGTGGATACCTTTAATATATATATCTTTGGATGTAAGTGTCATAAGTATAATACTGTCATGTCTCTAGTATCATGTTAGAGTTGACAACCTAGCTTAATTGATGCTATACATATGACCCTACATTTCTGAGTTGTTGCTAGGGATCTCTCAGTCTAGTGATGACGTTAAAAAATATCAACAACCCACATGCGCTTACTCACTAGGTTGGGTGGAGCAGGACTTAGTGTGTGCCTCGCACCTGCGTGAATGACCCGCCAAAATCCGGCTCCTCACTTTGAGGAGGCACGATCTCTTTTTGCAGTTTTTTTGCTTTGGTTTCTTGGTCTTTAAGTTTGCTTGCATAGACCATAATCGTGACACAAGACTATTTTCCGAGCCCGATGGCTTGCGTGCACTAGCAACTGGGCGCGCAGGTCTTCGAAATCCTCGTCCTTGTGATCCTACACCAAGAAAGGATGAATAATGTTTTTGGAAGTGCTCCTCACGCAACTGCTCTCAATCTTCACCATGGGTCGTCTTTCATCAAAATCAGGCGATGCACGTTTCGACATATTTGTCGTCAACTGCTTCAGGCTCTTCCTCCATTGCTCATCAATGAGCTCGCAATGTCTTCACCAGCAGCATCACCATCTACATCTTCATCACCAACAATGTTGTCTCCCTCTGTAGTCAAAAGGTATACTTCTCGTGATCCAATGTCTCCATTCCTAATGTTTAATCTGACTGTTGTACGAGCTATGCTTATACCAATATTTACGTTCAAGCTATTTAATTTGATGCCTAGTGTACGAGCTGGTACAAGAGCTATGCTGACTGTTCTTTTGTTCATCCTTGGAGGGGTCACTACCTATAAGAACGCATATGAGTATAGGACAATTCGGCCCAGGTATTGTGAACCCACCGGATAATCACCAGAGGATGACATCAGCTAGCAAGAGGATGATGTCAGCTAGCTATTGGGGTTCAGAGCTAGCTATTGGAAGTACATTCTTCAATTGTATGCACCAGACTGTCCGGTAGTCCGGCTAGGGCGAGAGGACATGTCAAAGTGCAAGGGTTTCGATAACATGTTGCACTTCCTTGGAAAAAAATATATGTCCATGAAAATGAGAAAAGAATGGCGAGCACAAGATGGCCTATGGTGAAGTACTAACGAATACACATACACACATGCACTACTAGAGAACATGTCTTTAGTTGAGGTTCAAAATGAGCTTTAGTCTCAGAAAATTTTATGTTTGGGACTAATAAATCTTTAGTCCCGGTTGGTAACACCAACCGGTACTAAAAGAGACTAAAGGTCCAGAACATTTAGTCTCGGTTGATAATACCAACTGGGACTAAAAGTAGATCTTTTAATCTCGGTTGATGTTGCAAATCAATATTAAAAGTCATTTGATGGGTTAGTTCAAAAGGAAAACGTCTCCTTTTGTCCAGGGCGTTCAGCCCTAGGATAGCTGGCTCTTGGCTACGTAGTTCGTAGCTGCGGTCCGTCGTCTCCGGCAAGGTTTACCCCTCCGCCGTAGGCTTGTTGGTAGAAGAGAGAGATAGGATTTAAGAATATCAATTCTTGCTTAATCTGATAGTTCACGCATTACATGTATATATGGCCATCGGCCTAACTGAAAAAGGTAACTAAACTCTCAACAAATAAGGTAACCAAACTCCTAGATTTAAAGACTCAAACCAGGAAGCCTTGATCGGCTTTGCTCAGCCACCTGACGTGGACGACCCCTGCGCGTCCTCTGTGTGCGCGCGCTCTGCGCGTTCTGTGGTACGGCGCACGTCGCGGGCCCGATGTCGCCTGGTGTACGTGCGCCCGACCATGACATCTCTCACCCCCTCGAGGAGCAGCTCGTCCTCGAGCTGAGCTGTCGGGTACTTGGCGCTGAAGGACTCGGCGTCTTCCCAGGTGGCAGATGTGGTTGTCTGCCCTTTCCATTGGACGAGGACTTGGCGGATCCCGCACGCTAGGCGTGAGCGGACCACCCGTTCAAGCTCGGGAAGTACCGCGCCATGATGGAGCTGAGGCAGGGTCGACGGCGTGTCCGGAGGCGGGCCGACGAACTTCTTGAGCTGCCCGATGTGGAACACGTCGTGGATTTTGGCGCGCGGAGGCAGCGCGAGGCGGACCGCAACTGCGTTGATGAGCTCCACGACCTGGTATGGTCCGAAGAAACGTGGCTTCAGCTTGCCCGCCACTGCCGGATGGAGGGACGTCGCGGCGCGCTGCCTGAGGCGCAGGAGAGCCCAATCTCCTACCTAGTACGAGACGTGGCGGTGGACTTTGCGGTAATGCAGCTTCTGGGTGGCTTGGGCCTGCTCGAGGCGGAGGCGGATGTCGGTGAGAAATTCTTCCCGTTCGGCCATCGTCTGGGCCACCGCAGCTACACGCGTGTCGCCCGGCTTGTAGGAGCGGATGGACGGCGGATCGTGACCATAGACCACCCGGAATGGCGTGTCGTGCAGCGAGGTTTGGTAGGCAGTGTTGAAGACGAACTCGGCCCATGGCAGCCATTGGCGTGGCCAATCACCGGTGAGGCACCGCAGGTACATGATGATGACGCGGTCGGTGGCCTCGGACTGACCATCGGACTGCGGGTGGAACGCAGTCTTCATGTGCAGCTTAGTGCCCATCAGGCGCATCAGCTCGCGCCAGAACATCGACGTGAAGACGGGGTCATGGTCCGACCCAAGGACTGCGGAACGCCGTGTAGGCGGATGATGTTGGCGACGAAAGCCTGCACGACGGACTCGGCGGAGTACGGATGCGCCAATGGGATGAAGTGGTTGTACTTGCTGAACTAATCGATCACCGTGAGGATCACCGACTTGCCACCGACGCGCGGAAGGGCCTCCACGAAGTCGAGGGTGACGTCAGTCCAAATGCCCTGCGGAACAGGCAAAGGTAGCAGGAGGGCAGCTGGATGCAAGTGTTCGGACTTGTACTCCTGACAGACGTCACAAACGCGCACAAGATCTTGCACGAGTTGTTTCATGTTAGGAAAATGGAAGTCTCGGCGCAGTCAATGGAGTGTGCGTTGGACCCCTTCGTGCCCGTCTTCGTGCACCGCCGTCACTATCTCCGGGATCATCGGCGAAGTAGGAGGGATGTAGAGCCGTCCGGCGAACTGGACCATGCCATCGGCCAGTGTCCACGGTGTCGTGCAGCGGTCGTTGGTTATATCCTCGCGCAAGGCGGCCAGGGCGGGGTCGACGTCGTGCAGCTTCCGTAACCTGGCGAGGAAATCGAAGTGTGGCGTTGAGAGCGTGAGCAGCGTCCCCTCGTCGGTGGTGTCGCGGCAAGACAACGCATCTGCCACGGTGTTGGCCGCCCCTGGCTTGTACTCCACGGCAAAATCAAATCCAAGTAGCTTCCCCACCCAATGGTGTTGAGGGATGGTTACCAGCCTCTGATCAAGCAGGTACTTGAGGCTATAATGATCCGTCTTGACAAGGAATCGGCGCCCCCAGAGGTACGGACGCCAGTGGCTCAAGGCGTGCACGAGACCGATAAGCTCGTGCTCATAAGCCGCTAGGGCGCGGTGCCGGGGTGCGACGGGGCGGCTGAAGAAGGCGACCAGGTGTGCTTCCTGAATAAGCACCGCGCCGAACCTGTGGGAGGACGCGTTGCACTCGACGATGAAGGTCTTGGTGAAGTCCGGCATGGTGAGGATCGGGGCCGAGGTGACCGCGGCCTTGAAGGTCGAGAAGGCTGCGGCCGCCGCTTCGTTCTAGGCGAACCCCTCCTTCTTAAGGAGAGTTGTCAATGGCGCCGCGACAGCCCCAAAGTTGTGGTCGAATTTGCGGTAGTATCCCGCTAGGTCGAGGAAGCCGTTGACTGCGCGCGCCGAACGAGGCGCCGGCCAATCGTGGATGGCCTACACCTTGGCCGGATCCATGGCCACGCCCGCCACCGATATGATGTGGCCGAGGTAGGAGACCGACGTGTCGCCGAAGGCGCACTTCGAGCACTTGACGAAGAGGCTATGGCGGCGGAGTTCGGCGAGGACGGCACGAAGATGGCGAAGGTGGTCGGCCCATGTCTGACTATAGATCAAAATATCATCAAAGAAAACGAGCACAAACCGCCAAAGAAATTTCCACAGGACGTCGTTCATGAGGGACTGGAACGTCGTCGGTGCATTGCAAAGGCCAAATGGCATCACCAAGAACTCGTACAGGCCGTCGTGGGTGCGGAACATCGTCTTGTGCACGTCGCCCAGCCGCATGCGCACCTGGTGGTAGTCGGAGCGCAGGTCTAGCTTGGAGAAGAACCGCGCACCGTGGAGTTCGTCGAGGAGCTCGTCCACGACCGGGATCGGGAAGGCGTCCTTGACAGTAAGCGTGTTCAGCGCGCGGTAGTCGACGCAGAATCACCAAGAGCCGTCGGCCTTCTTGACGAGGAGAATTGGTGAGGAGAACGTCGAGTCGCTGCGGCGGATGAGCCCCTGGTCGATCATGGCGGCGCACTGCCGTTCGAGCTCGTCCTTGTGCGTCGCCAGGTACCGGTATGGCCATACTGCCACTGGAGCCGCGTCTGGCTTCAGGACGATACGATGGTCGCGGGCGCGAGGTGGGGGTAGTCCCGTGGGCTCGGCGAACACATCCCCGAACGCGTCCAGCAGTCCCTCCAAGAGGGAGCCATCGCCGGTAGCAGCGTGCACTGCTGGTGCGTCTGTCGTCGCCATGCCGGACCAGGAGATGTCACGGCCCTCCCGCTGAAAGGACAGGGTGTGTGTGGCGACGTCCCATGCAATGCGGCCCAGGGCGGCCATCCACTGGGTGCCCAGCACCATGTCGTAGCCGGCGAGGGGCATGACGTATAAGTCGATGTCGAACGCCATGCCCTCAATGTGGATGGCGGCTTGTCAGAGGACGCTGGGGCACGCCACTTTCTCTCCGTTCGCAACGGTCGCGGTGAGACGTGGGCGCGGCTGGATAGCGAGTCCCGTGCGGTGTGCGGCGGCCTCCCCGATGAAGTTGTGCGTGGAGCCCGTGTCGACCAGGTCCACGAGGTTCGCGACACCCAGGGCCACGCGGAGCAGGATCGGGTTGCCCATAGGCACACATGCCACAGCGTGGAGGGAGAACACCGGGGCCTCCGTGGTGTCCCCGTCTGTGATGTCGTCCTCGTCCTCGTCTTCTATGCCATCCACAAAGAACAACTTCTTGCAGACCTTGTTGTGCCCCCGGCTATACTTCTCATCGCAGTTGAAGCAGAGGCCCAGGCGGCGCCGTTCGTCGGTTTGGTTCAACCGTTTGACCGGCCGGCCCTCGCCTGCCGCCATGGCCGCCACCGGCTTGGCCCAGGGTTGAGGAGCAGGGCGCGCACCCGGCGCTGGCAGTAATCCCTGGCCAGATGCCTTCGGTGTGGCGGTGTAGTACTGCTCCAGGAGCTCCATCTGGCGCGAGAGGCTCATGGCGGATGCAAGTGACTTAGAATTTTGGTTTTGCACCTGAAGGAAGAGTGGCGGGAGGAGGCCACCCGTGAATAGCTGCACTCGCTGCGCTTCGTCGAGGTGGCCGGCGTGGGGCAGCAGGGCTTGGAAGCGGACTTGATACTCCTCGACCGTCCTTGTGCGCCGGCAGGATGCAAGTTCGAAGAGGGGAGCCGAGCGCAGCGGCGGACCAAAACGAAGATTGAGGAGTTCCTTGAAGCGGCCCCATGTTGGCGAGCCTTCATCCTCTTGGACTTGCATATACCAGAGTTGCGCACCCTCTTGCAGGTTGTAGGACGTCATCCAGGTGCGTTCCTCGGGCATGATTCACTACTGCCTAAAGAATGACTCGCACTGGCTTAGGAAATCAGTGGATCGCTCTTGACGTCGTAGCGCGGAAACTCCGGCCGCCAATGCTTGGGTGGCCTGTCTTGATGATGTTCGCCTCCTGACCCCGGACGGCCTCCAGTCGCGGATGCGCTGGCGATGGAGAGGTCGGCAATGGCCTTGGCGTTGGCCTCAATGGACTTCTGCATCATGGCGACGTTCTTGGTGAGTGCCTCAAGGGAGGCCTTGAGATCATCCCCCATGTTGGCGGCGCAGGATGCAACCGACGACGTTGGTGACGAGGAAGGGCTGGTGGCGGCGGATGGTGGGGTGGCTGATGGCGCGGTGGCTGCGGAAGTTGTGGATCGACTAGACCGGGTTGTCAAGGGCGTTCAGCCCTAGGATAGCTGGCCCTTGGCTACGTAGTTCGTAGCTGCGGTCCGTCGTCTCCGGCGAGGTTTACCCCTCCGTCGTAGGCTTGTTGGTAGAAGAGAGGGATAGGATTTAGGAATATCAATTCTTGCTTAATCTCATAGTTCACGCATTACACGTATATATGGCCATCGGCCTAACTGAAAAGGTAACTAAACTCTCAACAAATAAGGTAACCAAACTCCTAGATTTAAGGACTCAAACCAGGAAGCCTTGATCGGCTTGCTCAGCCACCTGACGTGGACGACCCCTGCGCGTCCTCTGTGTGCGCGCGCTCTGCGCGTTCTGTGGCGCGGCGCACGTCGCGAGCCCGATGTCGCCTGGTGTACGTGCGCCCGACCATGACACCTTTATTGTTAGATGTGTAGTGAAGGTTGGGTGATAAACTATGCGCGAGATAGTGCATGAGGTTTTAGGTTTGATTCTAATGGGGTACAGTTGTGGTCCCTGTCCTTCCCAACAAAGAACAAAAACGCCTTGGTCCTTCCCAACAAAGAACAAAAACACCTAAAGGCCCTTCCCAACAAAGAATAAAAGCCCTTGTGTAGCAATGATGTCATCGCAAAGTTGGGTACATGTCAGATGATTTGGGGAAAGGAGTTAAGTGTTTGACGTTGTCATCGAACTTCAAATGATCCACTGATTTCGAAAGTGCAAATCTTAGTTCAAAACAGAGTAATGACAAGTTTGACTTCATATCTTTCAGAGCCCGTATCAACTCCTACCAAGGTAATAACAAATCAACTCCAGATGCAATAGTATCAAAAGTGTATATGAGCAGACATATGGGTTGCTAATTAATTGAACTAGATGACATGTGCTTGCATTGCTAGTTACAGTAGTTAGTATTTACATTGAAGCAAAAGAAGATCTTCAAATGACAAATGGTCCATGCCAGTCCGGAAGAGTATGCATTCTTGGACAGCGCACCTAAAATAACAGATGCAATCCACCAGGACCCATCTTGTCTTAGAGCAGTCTGAGACACTGCCATATTAGCAACATCTCTGGGTTTGAACCGTGGATCAGTGCCTGGCAAAGATGCGAATGGCATGTTTCAGAGTTGCTCACGTTTGCAGATAAACTGCTGAACCAATCAAAAGGATCCACAAAGTAACAATCACCCATGCACTCTTCTTCCATTCATCTGGCAGTCGCAAGAAAGAGAAGTCTCCAAAGATGTTTGGAGAAGGTTGAACTTGGTTGCTAGCAGCACTCATCTTTCTTTTCTTGTCCTCTTGTTCCTTGATTTTGTCACTCCATGTTCCAGCATACCTGATTCACATAACACCAAGTATCATGATATAGTAAGATATGAACGATATTGTGGATCACTCCACATTGCTTGATTTGAAATCATGTGGATAGGAAAGCATCATCATGCAAAACTGAAAAGGCTTCCATGGAAGGGGATGCTTTGCAACTGTTTACAATTGTGGTAATTATCTCCAGTTTAAGCATTGGGAAATGCTAAGGTACCCTCTTTACCTAGAAGAAGGCAATATCTTAAATAAAACTGAGCCGATTTTAAAAAAAAAATTATATGAATTAATTAATAAATTAAAAATCTAGGAAAACAAATAAAATTCCTCTTGGTTCCCTAATGGTGGGAGCAAAGATGGCAGGGAATCATCCTTTCTGTGTCAAACTCATAAAAAATTCCTCTTGGTTCCCTAATGGTGGGAGCAAAGATGGCAGGGAATCATCCTTTCTGTGTCAAACTCATAAGCGCAGCAGCGCAGGATTATTTCTTGGCCCAATCATTGGAATGACCGGCCAGCTTGCCAGGTTTCAAAATATGTTTCAAAATCTTTTACACTCATATTTCAAATCTCTACTTGTACAATTATTTGTTCTACTTAATAAATCAATAAAGCAAATGAATATTATATTTGTTGTTTTCAAAATCAAGTAGATATTAGGATGTAAATATAAATTTGAACTATCGGTATCGGTATTGAAATTTGAACTAAAATAGGTTCAGTTTCACACGTATTTGATCTGGATCCACTCATGGTCTCACGCATGCACACAACATTATCCACTCACGCATGCACACGTGCATGCAAATTACTAATGTTAGCACCCATCAATCAAATCTAGAAAAAGATTTTTCATATCTAAACTTTCCTTATTTGTCTTATTTTACAAAATATAAAATTAAATAAATATATATTTCACATATTACCTCCTATGAGGTAATAGATGACCGTAACTATCCGATCGAAATAAATGAACGGTTCACATTTATTTGGAGGTACCACAGCAAAGCCCTTAAGCATTTAAATCGTACTAAAGAATGATGCATAGTAGCTAAAGAATAACGTATGTTAGCTAAAGAATGATGCATAGTAGCTAAAGAATAATGTATGGTAGCTAAAGGATGATGTATAGTAGCTAAATCAGGGATAGGAAAAGGGTATTGGTTCTAGGATATATAGTAGCTAAAGAATGATGTCAACAAAGATAACCAGGTAGCTATATCTTCTCTATGGAAAGATGTGTCATGAACACTTGTCCATAGCCTCATGCAGGTTTAAAGAAACAATGAAAGAGAAAACTAGACATTAGTTACAAGCTGAAGGATTCACCATTCATCCTTCATCCTTCAGTCAAAAAGAGAATGATATAGGAATAAATACGATAGGAGTGAGATTTCAAGCAGATCACAAGCACCATACAGGCAAAAAGATACAGCTAAATATACATAATTTCAATAAAAAGAAGTGTTTGCAGACTTGACATGACTACGAGTTTGCTTGGTTCCTGATAGGCCTTTCCTGGCCTGGCCTTGCTGCGTCGGCACAAGTCGCTCGGGCGGGCAAGCCAAATCATCTCTCTCACACGGGCGAGATGATTCTTGCTGGCACAGTCTACAACGCGACCAGGAAAGGAAACCAAACACTCCTGCATACTAGCCATCCTGGCTCAGTGAGGCCAAACAGCATCGGGCAAAGAAACCAAGCAGCCCGTACAACTTCATATTTATCTGGCTTTTCGCAACCGACAAAGTTCCTTCACGCAAGGTGAACACAAAGAACTTCTTCTATATTTGGGTAGAACAATTATAAGGCACCAACAAATTTATACCCACGCACCCTCCGCGCGTCCTCTTCGGCCACCGTCGCCGCCTCCCTGCGCGCGGCGGCGGCGGCCAGCGGCGGTCCCCAAGCAGGTTCCCCGTCCGCGCCTCCCTAGGCCTCCTGTGCCTCCTCCATCCCCCTTCTTCTCCGGTACCGGTGGTCCCTGGGCAGAGGCGCGGCTGATCCGGACCCTCCTCGACTGGATCCGTTCCCTCCGCGCCAGGACCTGGCCCTTCCGCGTCCGGATCAGCCAGCGGAAGGTCTAGGGCGGCGGCGGGGCCGGCGGCCACCGGGAGGAGGCGTGACCGATCCGGTCCTCCTCCACCGGATCTGCGATTCGCCCGGCGGTGCTGCGAGGTGGCGACCTGCTCGGGTGGCGGCCGATCTGGCACGCGCCCCGGTGGGCTAGGCGATGCGGACAGCGGCACCGTTCTCTCCACCGATTGATGGATGGACGGACGGCGGCCGGCGTACCTACACCGGTGAAGGGGTCTGGCGGCGGCGGGCCGATCTGGGTATCTCAGGTCTGGATCCGCCGGCTGCTGCCCCGTGCTGCCCCTTCTCGGTGCGGGTGGTGCTCCGACGATGCAGACTCGGACGAGCGTTTGCCTCGGGTCGGGGACTTTCCCCAGGCGGCGGCTTGGGGGTCGATCTGGACCGTCGGGCACCGGATGGGGATGGCAGTGTTGGCACCGGCCATCTCGACAAGCCTTCCAACCCGCCCTCCCATAGACCATGTCGCTCCCAGGCGGCCCGTAAATCGGCTCCGATGTCAACATCAAAGGACATCGTCGCCCCCTGTTTTTTGTGCTGCCTCACTGTATCTGGTGAAGACCCTGCCGATCATCTCCGGCATCTTCGTATGTAGGTTCGGCTTGGATGTGCTTTGCAGGATATTGGAATACGGGTGAAAACTCTGCCTGGCGGTGCTGGGCCGGCGGCGATGACGCAATCAACGTCATTTTCCCCCTTGGAGGCGTCGCTGAAGTTCTCTCTTCCTTTCGTTGATGATGGCGTCTGCGGACGTCATTTACCTTCTTGAAGGCATCAACACAAGCACACCCGCTCCTAGCCATGCCTGCACTGCGGCATTTGGGACTCAGCTGCGGCGTCAAGAGCAAGCCAAGGACGCCCTCTCGTCGATCAAATAGAGGGTAGAAGCATTTATCGTTTTGCTGTAATTGTCCTGGTCTATGTATAAGACTATGACTCTTCTTTCTTTTGTTTTTCTATCTCTTTTTGTATTTGTTGGCTGTGTAGATCCCCGGATGTAGAGGCCGGATATTGAATATCCTTTATCGAAAAAAATGCAGAATGTAAATTTCAGAGCCAAATGGCATAGAGACGGGGAAATAGCAGAGTCTCAAATAGATAACTAACCAATCCCAGCTGCTCCCAATTTGCGGTATTGTGACTACCTCGTCATTTGATATCTTCAACTTGGGTGCCTCTAAAATGTATCTAAGTTCAGCTGCCTGCCGCCTGATGTTGATCATAGGGTGGCTATTCTCCAACTCTTTGTACAATGCAATGCAATCCGTGTGCCTCCTATTGGCTTCATATGCCATTGCAAGCCAAATTTGGATCTGGAAAAACATACACACTATATCACAAAGATGCCTACA
The DNA here is from genome assembly GCA_022036555.1 of Microstegium vimineum. Classification (NCBI taxonomy): domain Eukaryota; kingdom Viridiplantae; phylum Streptophyta; class Magnoliopsida; order Poales; family Poaceae; genus Microstegium; species Microstegium vimineum. The sequence continues at coordinate 22,511,171 of CM039119.1, read as the reverse complement.
GAATTTTAGCCGTAAGTTTTCTCATTCAACTCGCTCAAAACAGTTATTTGGCATACAGATACAGCCAGATATGAGAAAACTATAGAAATCTCAACTAGAGAGAGATTACCTCTCCACCGAGGAGAGAGGAGGGACGTATGATAGTGAGTGCAGCCTCCAAGAATTCAATTGAGCGCCCATACATTCCTTTCCCGTACGCCTTTTGCCCCAATTCAAACATTTGCTTCGCCGTCTCCCTCCTTTCTGCTTGTTCCTTCGCTACCTGCAAAGCTCACGCAACAAAATGATTTTATCTCACTCTGTTCTACAAACACTTAACCACGAAGGTGCGTCACAAATGATAGAGAACATGTTAACTTGTAGTAGTAGTAGTATGCGTATTGGTATTGGTATTGGTATTGGTATTGGTATTTGAGTTTGGTGAGGAAAACAGGCAGTTTGCATGCTCCTCTCGATTCTACCTTTGATTGACGTTTGGCTGTCGTGTGCAGTGAACCAACTACTAGTGACTAGTGACGTACATAGGAAGGCGAGCTCTAAGTGTAGTAAAGGTTAAGAGTAGTAGAACCTTCTGGAGCTCGCGGCGGACACGCTCGCGCTTCTCCTCCTCCGACTCCTCGGGGGCCTCGGCGGCGGCCTGGCTTTGCAGCTGCTCGGCAGTGCGCTCCAACTCCTCCATCTCCTCGGCCTCCTTCAGTCGGCGATTCAGCTCCGCCTCCCACTTCCTCTGCGCCTCATCCTCGGACAGCTCCCCGGGCTCGTCACCGCCGCCCGAGGCGGAGGCGGCGAACCTGGCCACGTGGCCACGGCGGTCGCGATTCTGTGAAACACGAGCGGCCGCGCCGAGCCGGACCGGCGGGCTCAGGGGCTTGGAGGCCCAGTTGCGAAGGTAGAGGTGCGTTCTCCGGCGGCGTATTGCGTGGTGGGCCCCCAGGCCGGCGGCGTCGCCGAGGAGGAGGCCGGCGCCCATCGCCGGAAAGAAGAGACCAAGAGTGGGGGCAACTGAAAAGGGAGCAAAAAAAAAATGAACAATCTCCTCTTATTTTATGCATTCAACTAATAATTATATACAGCTTCGGAATGGATGGAACCTCCCGCACGGCATTAGAGTGTATGACACGTGGGTCCAGGAGGTGCAGATATTTTTCGCGGGAGGCAAGCAAAGAAAGAAATGGCGCGGACGGTAGCGGGAGGATTGGTGGCGGTGACATTTCTGCGGGTGTAGCCGTCTCCGACCACCACCAGTGCTGCGACTGCTCTGCAAGACGGACGTCCTCTCCTTCATTCGAGCTAAAAGCATTGGCAATGGCAAACGCCGTGGCACATCAATCAGCAGTAGCCACGCCAACTGGTCCGATTATGACGCGTGTAGAGCTTTAAGTGAACAGTTACTGGATCACTTGAAATTTGTGAAGATCGTGACGAAAATGGAACTACCTCTGGTCCGGAATGAATGTAACTATGAGATACGTGCGGATCAAGATATCTCATGTTTGATTAACTTTATTTTTTTATATAAAATTAATCAAAGTTTAAATTATTTGACTTCTTGGAAAGCTAGAGTTATATTTTTTAGAGACGGAGGTAGTAGTAGTTACAAGAGAGTTTTACTCGACTCATCCTCTTCAAAGATCTTCTATCATCACTAACTAAGAGTCTGTTTCGATTCTCCCCTCTAAACTTTAGAGTTATAAACTTTAGAGCTAAAACCCAAACAGGTGGTCTAAAGTTAGCTCTAAAATTTAGCACATCTCACGTTAGAGCTTTAACCATAAAAAGTTTTCTAAAGTTTAAAAGTCTCTAAAGTTTTGAGGTAGAGATCCAAAGAGGACCTAAGAGGCCATAGGGGCGCTAAACACTATCCCTTTTAGCGGCACTAAACGGACTTAACCACAAAAGGACCTCTAGCTAGCTAAGTTGGTTAAGTGGTTCAAATAGCACACGTTAGGTCTTGAGTTCGGTTTTTCATAGGACAAAAATTTAGATTAGGGTTAAAAAATCTCATATGTTTAATATCAAAGCATATCTCTACATGAGATCTTCTTAACAAAATATATAGTGATTGTCTTACCTTTGGCATGTTAAGTACTTTTATAGCGACAATCTTCTTAACAAAATGCTTAGGGTTTTGTTTTACTCTTGCAGGTCATTTTTTGATAGCAGCCTTAGCTGTGATAGCGGGAAATATGTAAATTTTCACCCGTCAATGCTAACGGCCTTAGTTGTGATTGCGGAAAAATATGTAAATTCTTAACGATGACATGTTGAAAACGCTTTCTCTTTATTGTCCCAAGATTGATTAGGATCCAATGGGTCGTGGATCACCTTGTTCTAGATAGAATGCCAGACCACCAAAAAATGTGCGTTCGGTTAAGTCAAAATCCACCCTAGTCTTTTTCCATAACCTGGTCCGTAAACTAACCCCTACGTTTCATCTTGTGAAATTAATCCGGGAGTTAGGGATGACCGTGGGTCAGGTAAGGTGGGGGTAAAGCACTTCGTGTCCACACGAATAGCTGGGACCCTAACTTTTACCCATCCATGATCATGGTTGTATTTCATACCCACATCCGCGCTCAATGGGTACCCAAGAGGTATCGGGTACTCGTCGAGCATGTTCAAGAGAGAGCAAATAATAAAATCAAAGTGATATGAAATGATAAATTTATAGTTAAACAACACACAAATATATTAATCTCAATTACATAGAGTTCACTAAAACAATATACTGTAGCTCACAAAGTCACAAGCCATGATGCATCATAGGCTCGTATAGTTCGGTTCTTTGTGCTTATACAAATAATCCAATACAGCTTACTCGGTCTGTCTTGAAATAATTCTCGTTCTCGTTTTTTGAGAAATAACTTTAACTAAATTTATTTAAAAATATTAGTATTTATGGTATATAATTTTACAATAAATTTATTTAGAGATATAAATATTGCACATATTTTTTAAGATCAAATTAAATTTAAGGTATGAAAACAATAATAATTATTATTATTTTAAAACAGAAAGAGTATAAAATAACTAGAGTAATCACTTTATTCATCCATCCATTAAAAATACCATCTTTAGAGTATCTTGGAGAGTATTTTAAAAACTCACTTTCTAAATTATTATTTAAAGAATCATTTAAGTAAAAACTACTTTCTATATTTTTTGTTTTGCAACAATTTTTCTTAGAGAGTTATATTCACTCTTCATCTTTAACCAATGAAATTTTTTTGGAATATAGGATGACTATGTTAAGATATTCAATTTAAAGAGGATTTGGAGTGCATTATTTTATTTCTAAGAATGGTATAAAGAGTCTCTTTGGAATTGCTCTTAGAGCATCTCCAAGAGACTAACTAAATTGTTTTCTAAAGTTATATTTGGCTATTGTTAAAAAAAACGTCTCCAACAGACTCTGTAAATAACTCTTCAAATTTAGAATTTCTCCATCCCACCTTATTCGCTCTCTACTTTTAGATAGTCTACCTCACTAGCTATCTTTTACAGAGTCTGTTGGAGTACTCTGCTGTTATCTATTTTAGAGAGTAACAAAATCAGTAAATTTAGCTAGTCTTTTTAGCTAATCTCTTGAAGATGCTCTTATCGCTCAATATGTCATGCATTTGTTATAAATTACATGTTAAATTAAGGGGAATTTGGTCGTGGGACATCCAAAGTGTTGGTCATTTGCTGATGGACACTCATTTTCGGCCTGTTTGTCAGAAGACATCGTGGTTTGCTGAAATTATGTCAGGGGACACCGCCGCCCGGTTGAAGCCGGTTTAGGAGACAGAGAAAAAAAATTTGGACGTCTGGTGCCCCTGAGTCATAGTTGGGTCCGGCCCCGACGTGGTTGGGTTCAACCAAGGGACCCAACCGTCTGGGTCTTGCAGCAGTCGGGCCACTCGTCGTTCCGGCCGGCAAGACGCTGGAGCCGTCCCGATCCACTGACATGTGGGCCAGCTCGGCGCTTCACCGGCGATGTGATGCATGCGGGGCACGGGGCTGGTGGCCCCGTGTGGATGTGCCGACTGGGCCGAACCGTCGGTCCTCGGTCCGGCCGGCGGCGATGCAGACGTTCTACCCGAAGGCGGCGGGACGAGAGGCTCCGGTGCCGCCTCACGCGCCGCCCGCACTGGCCGCGCGCCGCGCCCTGCGCCTGTGCCGTCTGCACGCCGCACGCGCCTGCCGCGCCGCCCGCATTGGCCGCGACCTGCGCCCCGCGCCCCGCACCCGCGCTGCCTGCACGCCTCGCCCTGGCCCCGCGCCGCCCGCACTAGCCGCGCGCTGCGCCCCGCGCCCGCGTTGCCTTGCCGCCTGAGCCCCGAACGGCGACGGTGACACCGCGCCGCTACCGTGCAGTGCTACGCGGACCCACTTTGCAAGCTGCGCGTGCCCGATGAGGAGGAAGACGACTGCCGCTGTCCGCTCATGGACACCACTTCCTCCTCGACGCCGGGTGCCGCGGCGGTGGCGGCGGCGGCGGAAACAGTGCCCACAGCGACATCGAGCCCGACGCCGACGACGTGCGGCCGGCCGACCTCAGGGGACCGCGCTCAGGTCGGGTTAGGGCCCTCCGGTCTGTTGAGGTGGTTGAACCCAACCACGTCGGGTCCGGACCCAACTATGACTCAGGGCACCAGACGTCCAAAAAACATTTCTCTGTCTCCTAAACCGGCTTCAACCGAGCGACGGTGTCCCCTGGCATAATTTCAGCAAACCACGATGTCTTCTGGCAAACAGACCGAAAATAGGTGTCCACCAGCAAACGACCAACACTTTAGACGTCCCACAGCTAAATTCCCCTTAAATTAAACAGTCAAATGATAAATACACGACACATACTACAAATGTTCATATTTAGTCTTAAATTACGGGTAAATTAAACAGTCAAATGATAAATATACCACACATGTTATAAATATTCAGATTTATTCTTAAATCAAGGGTACATATATACTGCAGGTTTGGTTTGTTCGTTTGACAGGATTATGCACTGTTCTGGTAAGATTATTCACTGCTGGCTGATTTCTTATAAGAGAAAAACACTATTTCAGCTATATTTAAGCCGGCTGAAAAACCAAACGAAGAGATTTATACCCCACCCTCCTATCCGGGTAAATTTTGTTCCCGATCCCCAAGCTATCGAAAATGAAACCCACAGCTGCTGTACCCGCAGCCGCTCCGACCTGGAGACGCCAGACCCCGGGTTGCTTCGCAGGCGACGTGGTGGCGGTGCTGAAGAGGCTGCAGCGAGGGCGCGACTGGGACGCGACGGCGACTTGGCATTCTCTCCGGCATCCATCCCCTCCGGCCGTCTTCTCGACGGTAATCGCGCCGCTCCTCTTCCTTCCCGTTTGCTCTGTCCTAGGATTCTTGATTTAGGTGTGGGTTCTTGAATCTTGATTCCACCGCGCTACCACAGTCGCTGCCGCACGCCAGAGATGCAAACGAGATAGAGCATTACATGAACGAGCTCCTAGGATTATCATATGCTCCGTTCTAGGGTTCTTGATTTGGGTGTTGGTTCTGATTCCACCCCGGGAAATATTTTGCAAAGATGATGAACTCGTATGAAATTATTATTGCATAACTATTTCTTGAAACTGAAATTGATGAAATACTAGTACTAAAAGAGATCGTGACATCTCCTAAAATACTGAACTTGTACCCCCTCAGAAAAGTTACGGAAATTGTAGCTTTGGTCGCTCAACCGAAAAGGGCCTGAACCATATGCATATCACGTATGGGGATTTTAGCCTTAACACAAGCCTAATGCTCCCTCAAAACATAGTGATGCAACTACAGAAGACAGATATGATCAAATTGTGCATATCGTCAAGCTCATCTCCTTCGTCAATCCTGAGCATCCAGCAAAGGCACTGACACAGGAAACTCTGTCCCATTATAGTTCATGCATTGTATCCTGCTGTAGTTTAGTTCCTTTGTGCATTGAATCCCCTCGCATTGTATCATTAATTATATAGTGAACTGTATTAATCAGTCTTTCATTTATTTTTGTTGAGGACAGGTTTCTGAAGTCCATGCTACCCTTTTTTGAATGTCCATATCAATAGGAACATCCGAGTTGTGAGGACTTCTCTTATGATGCCTTAGGCATTAGCTTAGAATTGAATCTGTGTATCTGATAATGACAGGCTCAATTTATTTTTTCATACTTAGCATTGATACTAAGGGTAGTATTTTCTGTGCACCTGTTTACTCTAGCAGGCTAATTTTGTATTAATACTTTAGTCGAAAACAAGCTAGCGTATTTATGTGCCCTTCCATACAAAATGAATCATGTGCCCTTCAGATTTACTAATTGTTTTTATTATTTTGTAAATTGTGACCACCAGTTCTATTTAAAGATTGAAAATGTTACATATTTGGTATTTAAACTTGTAAGAATGGCGCCATTAGTCACTTTCATTAAAAATGTCATTATCCTTTGATTAGAAAATTGTAAAGTCTGAATGTTTCTTGAGTATTTGACACAGGCAAGACCACCATTAACTCTCCAGCGTAAGATCTATGCCATTGACTCTAGCTTATTATCTATGTTCCAACAGTTCTGAATTTTGAAGTTAGACTTGCAGACCTAGAGCGAACCATGTTAAGCTGTGCTGTGTCATTCCATAATAATAAAAAATGTTAGAAATGTTACTTTCTGTTGGTCAGATATGAGGATCTATAAAATGCGACTAAACCTGCGCTTTTGGCAAGGCACTTCTATAAGTACCTTTTGGTCGTGCATGTTCAGAGATTTGTTTGCTTTCCTATCATGAGATTACGAGGGTTATGTTGTTGTATATTATTTTTTTTAAGCAAAGTGTACTAGCGGTCCCTAAACTTGCACTCCCGATCCCTAATTGATTTTTTAGTGTCATCTTAAGCCAAAGAGAAAGATCTAAAAACTATATATTAAAAAATAATTTTTAAGTTTTTCATATAAACTGAAAATAAACTTTATATCAAAATTATAGCACTCGACGTGATCTTTGTAGTTGATTTTTTTTAAATAAAACTGTTTAGAGTCCCAAAACATTGTTGTATGTTTATAGATTTTGAAATTTAAAATTTAAAATTAAGTTTTCAAACACTAAAAGGCTTCAAATAGAAAACTTTCCAACTACAAAGTTGTAGATCACGTCGAGAGCTATAATTTTGATATAAAGTTTATCTTCATTCGAGTTAATCTATACCTATACCTAATAATAAAGAGATAAAATTTTCGGTCATTTTTTTGTCCATCTATTTCATTTTGTTAGTCTTCGTATAACTACCGCACAATAGAGAGTTTGTTCCGTACGGATGTAATATATAACGTGTTCTCATACGAGTTAGTAAGGATACTTGGATGGCTAGAGTCCTAATCCAAATAGATCTCGGTTCAATTCTGAGTAAGTTGAATAGAAATCCTAATTCTCGTAAAAAAATAGAAACGGATATGCGTTGAAAATAGTAAATCCACCTATTTGATGTAGACATTTAAACTTGACTTTGGCTAGCAAGGAAGCACGTGAGGTGTATCTATGTCGGAGATTCTAGGAATCAAGCAATAAAAATTATCTTGAACTCTCGGAGATTCCATATGTAAAAAAAAATGAAGTCGAGTAGATCTCATGAGCCATAACGTGATCAAATAGGAATTTTGGACGATCACGACAAAAAAGACGTTAAACCAGAGTCCATTTGCAAGGAAATTTGGCCGCCAGTAATTTAACCATACATGGTATAAGCATGCAGGATCAAATAAAAGAGAAAAGTACGCGGTAATTTAATATTGTATAAATTTATTGGATAAGTTTAGTACATAAGATTATTACTAGCAAATATGCATGTGCGAGTGCAACGGGAATTGATTGTTTTCAATCTCAACTTTGATATTGTCCTTACTTGTTTGATTATATATGCTTAGTCATGGCCGCCAATGTGGTGTCCTTTTGATTTTGATTTGAAGCTCTTTTATTTTGTTTTAGTACCGTTGGTGTGGGATTGCTTAATTTCTATTAATATTATCCTATTTCTATTTGGATTAGATTCATTTTTATGTTACTTGGAAGTTTGACGTGGTTGCCGACACGTGCACAATCATGATAAGATTCACATTATGAAAATACCTTATGTTTGATTATTTGTGCTTAGTCATCGTAGTGTCCTTTTAATTTAATTTAAAACTCTTATTTTTTTATTAGTACCAATGATGCGGGATTGTTTAATTTCTATTCTTATTATTCTATTTCTATTTGGATTAGAATTTCTTTTTATATTATTTGGAAGTCTAACGTGCTTCGCAATAGGATGTAGGATTTAGAGCTCTATTTGGATTATAATTAGAACTCCTAACTTTTAAGGTTATATTAAAAAAAACTCTATTTGTAATCAAACTTCATATCGTGCTAGACAAGACCTATTCTAACTCGTATATGCTATATATATAATTCTGGACGGAAGAAACTCTTCATTGTCTAGTAGTAAGAGGGAGGTGGACCTAAAAAGAATGCACGGACGAAAAAAAGAGGCTGAAATTTTACCTCTTTATTATTAGGTATAGATATAAATATGTATTGTATAAGCATGCAGAATCGAATAAAAGAGGAAAGTCCACGGTAATTTAATCTTTTATATAAATTTATTGGGTCAGTCTAGTACGTAAGATTATTATTTATGTATTATACGCATATGCTCTCTTAGCCATATTCAAAATTCTCTTAGTTAATAACATTTATTTTATATAAAAAACATAAAACTAATACACAAGTTCCACATATAAAACCTATATATATTTTTTGAAAAAACAGATCTCTCGCAAGCTCATGGAATATTGAAGAGTCAAAATTTCATCAATTTTTCCACACCACCTCTCCTAACTATATGCACATTGAAGAGTTTATTTTGTCTCGCTTTTTTATTTAACTCAAACTTAGGATCTAATAATCATAAAGTTACAACAACTAGCATCTAATGATAATTCGATTTCAATATATATTGGTTATGCTCTCCGTATCTCCAACTTGAATTCGTGTTCTATACTCTTACAAATTGGAATAACTTGTGTCTAGCGATGATATAGAATCAATTCATATATGTATTGAACTCTGTTACAAGACGAGCACGTTTGCTAATACCTATGATACACGGATACGTTAAGGAAGATGCGTATGAGCGTATCACGTATCGGATACGGATATGTCTCCGTCTTGGATATGTATTATCTGAGTATCCGAAATTCTTTTTTTTTTCTTTTTGCGAATTTCGGATACGTGGGCTACTGCCAGCCTAATAAAAGAGTAGCATATCCCTCTGTCCCAGACCGTCTGATGGCCGCACGGCCGGACTCCCGCACGCCCGCGACTCACACGTCCCCTCCCCGCGCGGTGACGCCGCATCCGCCTCCTCTCGCCGGCGACAAGCTTCCACCTCCGCTCGCCGGAGACGAGCCTCCGCCTCCAATCGCCGGTGGCGAGCCTCCGCCTCCGCTCGCCGGCGACGAGCATCCGCCTCCCCGCGCGGTGACGCCGCATCCTCCGCCTCCGCTCGCCGGAGGTGAGTCTCCGTCCCTGCTCGCCGGCCGCCAGGCGCCAGAGACGAGCCTCCGTCCCTGCCCGCCGCAGCGACGAGTTTCTGCCCCTGCAACTTATCCATGCTCCAAGGAACTCTAGTGAGTTATTCCCCTTCCCCCATTCTCGATCTACTCTTATTCTTCAGTTCGTAGCCGCTTCTTGCTTGATCTTTGCTCCCCACTTCGTTTTCCTCTCCCCATTCTCGATCTATTCTATTTTTGCAGTGCAGTTAGTGAGTTCTTATTGCTTGTGTGCAGTAGATGGCGTCTCCAAATATGAGCAGTGCTAGGTAGCGTAGGATGTGCAGCCACAACACAAAAAGACATGAAGGCTCCACTTTGGGATCATGTAACTATTCTGGAGAAGCCTAAAACTGGTGGTTGAAATGCTATGTGGCGCTACAAGTACTGTCCAATTGGAAAACTGAGTAGTTACACTAGAGTTGAGACTCATTTGCTGCAGAAGGGAGGAAGGGGAAGAGCTAAATGTTTGATGGTTATCAGATTTATTAAGTAGTTAATTGCAATGTTTGATGGTTAACAGTTTTATTAAATTTTTAATGTACATTTTCTTATTTTTTAAATAGTAAATGTATCCGTGTATCGGATTTTTTAGAAAATTGCCGTATCCGCGTATCCGTATCCGTGCAACTTAGGCAGCAGCCATATGAAAACTTTATCCATTTATGATATATGAGCCACCCCACTATTATGTGTGTATATATATCGGTTTGTGTAGTGGCCCCAAGAGTAGTTCAGTACTGCAGTTGAAAGTTGATGTATGAACTGATGTATCAAACAATATCTGTTCTGTTGAGACGATATATGTTTCAGTACCTGACATATATATTCTTGTTCCTGATAGAACCATGATTTGTGCTGGGCAGATCTCTGGCTAACCGAACAACAAATGGTGGAGACAGGGAGGGAAAATCATCCCCAAAAGACATTGAAGTGACAGCTAGGGATCCAATCATCCACTGGGTGGAAAAATTCAGGTTGGGATTGGAGCCCTAGGCCCCTAGCTACCGAACAAGCCCTCAGCGTGCTAATTTCAGTCGATTCTCGGCAAACACCACTGAATTTCTTGGTTTCCAGTTAAGGTGCGCATGCATTTCAGTTAATTCTTCAAACAGGTCAATAACTTCTGATTCCCCCATGCCTCCCCCTGTTATTCTGAGTTCTGAACAGATCTTGTTTTGATATTCAGTTCAAGCACAGGTATCGTTTCTTCTCACACTGAGTTGCTAGTTTATTCTGATTTCTGAAGGTCCTTCAAGCTAAGTTCTGATGATGGCTGCGGCTAATGGAGTAGTAGTCCGTGCATCCACAAAGGAACCCTTGTTTTCCTTTGGTGTCATAGCTGATGTTCAGTATGCTGATATCCCAGATGGCCGCTCATTCCTCGGTGTCCCACGATACTACCGCCACAGCATCAGCGTCCTGCAAAGGGCTGTCAACAGGTGGAATGTACAAGGCAGCATCAAGTTCTCGATCAATTTTGGTGACATCATTGACGGCTACTGCCCAAAGGACAAATCGTTGTGGGCGGTGCAGAAGGTCCTTGATGAATTCGACAAGTTTGATGGCCCAACATATCACATGATTGGCAACCATTGCCTGTACAACCTTCCCGCAGCCAGCTGGTATCTTTGCTTAAGATTGCAACAGATTCTGACCATGCTTATTATGACTTCTCACCATGCCCCGGGTTCAGAATTGTTGTTCTGGATGCCTATGACTTCAGTTGCCTTGGCTGGCCCCGTGATCATCCTGTGACTGCAGCAGCAATGAAGCTCCTGGATGAGAAGAACCCAAATACTGACAAGAACAGCCCTAATGGTCTGGTCGGTGTTGACAGGCGATTTGTTAAGTTCAATGGTGCAGTTGGTAAGGAGCAGCTGTCCTGGCTCAATGGTGTCCTCAAGGACGCATCAACGCACCATCAAAATGTCATCATATGCAGCCATCTCCCAATGGATCCTGGGGCATCTTCCCCGGCAGCTCTCATGTGGAACTATGACGAGGTGATGGCTATTGTTCACCAGTACAACTGTGTCAAGGCCTGCTTTGCTGGGCATGACCACAAGGGTGGCCGCTCTATGGACTCACACGGTGTGCACCACCGCACCCTGGAGGCTGCCTTGGAGTGTCCTCCTGGCACCAGTGCATTTGGCCATGTCGAAGTGTACCCTGACAGGCTGTTGCTGGTAGGTTTTGACAGAATGGCTGATACTGAGATCCCTTTTTGAGCTATTAGAGTGTCTGTATCTAGCAGACATAATTCATGCGACTTCATTGTCTGCGCCATAATTCCATTGAAACTGTTTTGCAATAATGAAATGCAGCTACTTTACACGATTGTGTCTAACAATAATCTGGATTTTACTGCTTGGATTGGAAAGAATAAACACAGCCATGGGTTCTCAGCAGCTACTGCCCTTCGTATCGATGGTTTGATTTTTGTGACTAAAATAAATGATTTTGTTCACAGCATCTTCGTTTCTAGTATTTTGTGGAATTGCATCAAGTTGATAAATCTTGATTGTTGTACAGCCTTCTGTATATTATACGGTTCCTTTTCTTGTATTGTTGCTACAGGATCCTATATAATGGGCAGTTTGGCTGATGATTTCTGTAGTTGTGTTATTTTGTTTGCAAGAGAAAATTATTGTAAGCAATTTTTAATTGCAGTCGGGATCCTGATTGCTATGTTGTTTTGCCCCGTTTTTCCAGGAATAAAATAAAAATAATAATAAAGATAAGCACCGAATCCTGGCGCAGCGCGTGCTTTCCATTTCCTTGGTTTGGTCAAACCACCAAGAGGTACGCGTACGCTACCGGCTACTGCGTGTCCGCATCCGATTCGCACCCATTCCTGACCCATGCATACAACGGATGCCCCTCCACTTTCCCCTTGCATTCGCACGTTTTCCCCTCCCTTTGCGACCTCTTCCTGACGTTCCCTCAATTCCTCCGCGCTAAGCAGAGCAACAACGATGGCGATGGAGTGCGCTGCCGCCGCGGCCGATTTGGCCACCGGTCGTCCCCGCAAGCGTGCGAGGCTTGGCTGGGACGTGGCGCCGGCTGCCGAGGTAAACGCCCCTCACCGACTCCTCTGCTCTCCGATGTGTTGTAATTCAGGATACGGTTCGCCTTTCCATGAGGCGATTCTGCATACAACTATCACCTATTCCGTTAGCTATGTTATTAGTGCCCAGTTATGATTCGCGGATACCTGGATCTTGTAGATCTAGGTCTTTTATATGTGTTGTATTGTATTAGACTCCAGATCTACAGAAATTCTATAGTGGTCTTGCAAAATTAGTGTGCCAATGCTCTCGATGGTGCTGCTATTTTTTTAGCCTGATTAATCTGACCAGGTTTATATTTGACATACAGCATGCATGCTTAGTCTTTTTTTTTCGAGAGCATACCCAGATCTGCGTATAGTTTATTTTAACATGCTGGCAAATTTGGGTTCAATACATATTAGATTTTATGTATGTCAGCAATCACTCCTTTGAAGTTATGTTTTAATTCATGGAAAAATATTTTGGCCTGAATTAGTAGCATAAACATATATTCTTTCTACCTTAAATGGGAACATGGTTTTTCAGATAATTCAGCAGTGCCTTCTGTTGCAATCAAGGAGTGGTTGCAATTGTTATTATGCTTGATCTACATGATTATGATCTAACTGAATTTTATATTAATCAAACAAGAACCACTTGTTAGCATTTATGAATAGTGTTTATCTGTTGAAGTTTGCATCTTAATACAAGTAGTTTGTAGCTTACCGAGTTCAATTTCTCCCGTGGGCTTAAGTATGGATGGAATAAAGAGCAGAATATGCAATACGTTCTCTTCAATTACAATTACATGCTTTCAAGTTCTTAGCTATAATCTCTCATGTATTATGTCTGTGATAACTGATGCTATTCCTTGTTCTATTCACCATTGTGTTCCTTTTTTCTTATGTGGCTCAGTTGTCTCTGTGACCATCACACAGGGAAGTATTTGTCTATATTTTCTCTTGCATGAAAAAACGATGGATGGATGTGTGTAGGCTCAGATAGGAACATTTTGTGGGCAAGAAGTTGGTGATGTGGCCAGCCTGCTATTATCAGCAAATCCTTCCGACCATACTTGTTCGTCTCTGCTCCCGAAGGGTGTGGCTCGAAACGCTTCCCCTCCCTGGAGAGAAGATGATAAAGATGGCCATTACATATTTGCTGTTGGAGAGAATTTGACCTCTCGCTGTAATTACACTTGACTATCACTATTGGAGTAATATCTCTGTGATATGTGATGTTCATCCTTCTGGGAGTTACATTCCCTTTTTCTTATGCTCATTTCAAAAGCTGTGGATTTTTTTTGTATTGTTAGCATTTTTTTTCTTCTTTTGAATGGATATCGCCATTTTAACTTTTTCATTTTTTTTCAATCATGCCACAGTGGACGTCTATTTAGTTTCATACCTTTTGGGGCCTTTTTTAAACACTATTGCATTAAGCAAATTGCATTTTTTTTTAAAATTCTTACTTGGGTGTTCTTGTTTTATTTTGCGTTTCTAATCTATGTGGTTCAAGGTTTTCAATGCTGCCCATGTTGACTTATTTTATAGTTCCCAATGATGTTAATGTTATGTTTCATCTTGACATAGGATCCTTTTTTTTTCTCTTTATGAATGTCTGTCTGTTTTTGTATTCCTATAAATGTTCTGAACTTATTGCACTTGTGGGAATGGCACCATTTTAATATATCATTTTTATGTTTTTTTGCAGACAAGATATACAGAAAAATGGGTGAAGGTTAGTATTTCATTGCCATCACGTACTCATGCAAAATGCAGACTATTTAATTTTAGTTTATTAATTTGTGAGTTGAAGGACCTGTGCCATTTTTTTTCTCGGACACGCAGGAGAGCTGCATGTTATTATATTAAGAAGAAAGAAAAAGGGTTCAACAAACAAAACTGATCCACTCACACCACCGATTAACTAAATAAGCGCCCGCCCGTGTACAAGAGACCTGTGCCATTGTTATAGTTTCTGAAGGATCATGTTATTTTTACGATGCAAGTGACTCAGCAAAACTTCCTGAATATTTGATATCTTTTTATTTGTTTAGGTACTTTTGGTCAAGTACTGGAATGCTGGGACCGAGAAAGCAAAGAGATGGTGGCCATTAAAATCGTTCGCTCTGTAAAGAAATACAGTGATGCAGCAATGATAGAGATTGATGTCCTGCAGAAGCTTGCAAGAAATGATGCTGCAGGAAAACAGTAAGTTATACTTTTACTTGCCCCCATTATGAAAACAAAGAAATAAGTTCTGTGCATTAAATTGTGGGCTTTCTTAAAAACTATGTTGCTGCTGTAATGGATGAAAGTTTACATCCTTATGAGTCTTTTTGCAGTTGTGTTCAAATACGGAACTGGTTTGACTATCGTAGCCATATTTGTATTGTAAGTATAAGTATAATGGTTGATTTATAGAATTTTCCCCAACCTGTCATGTAGACATTGGGGTCAAATCAATCAATGAATTTCGATGAATGAACAGGTCTGCGAGAAGCTTGGCCCAAGCTTATATGATTTTCTGCAGAAAACCGGCTTCCGCCCGTTCCCAATTGATCTAGTTCGCCAGATCGGAGAGCAACTTTTGGAATCTGTTGCATGTGTGTAGAGACAGTACCCTGCAAACTTCGAATATGTTACGTTTTCTTTTATTTAAGATTGTTATTTATTTATTTTTGTTTTCCTTATCTAATGTATTGCTCTTCTTTGACTTCAACTGAGTATTTCGATTTCAAATTTTGTAACACATTTGAAATACAATGAATAATGTTTTTTCATTTTTTTCCCTCCCTTTATTTAGAAAATTATTTTCATATTTTTCAAATACTTGTGTGCTGATTTGATGTTGTTTTCTTTGCCTTTTTTAATCGTCATCTTTTATACCAGTACTCATAACTTGGTTTCACATTTTTTTTTCTGGTGTATCCTGATATTTGCCTTTACTTCCATGCAGTCATGCATCGTCTGCAGCTAATTCATACTGATCTAAAACCAGAGAACATCCTCCTTGTTTCTTCAGATTATGTCAAGTTACCTGATCCCAAGGTACTTTTAGGCTACATGATTAAGCCATGATTAAACTTAACTTGTTTACTTGATTCAATGTGATGTGCCATCTCTTCTTTTATAGAGCTAACCCTAATAAATGATGCTTACATTCTTGATCTCATCTGACTGACAATTCACTGTCTATCTCTTACTGAGCTATAAGAAAAAAACTAATAAACCAACTAGCTTGATCTGTTCAACTGCATGCGTTTGCTGCTTGTGTTCTCGGACCTTTATGTCTGTCTCTGCTAAGGCCCAGCCCATAACACTCTTCAGTTTAATCTGCTGTCCACTGTCTGCTAAATATCTTAACTACAAATTTTCAATCTAGGATGGATCATTCTCAAGGAAACTGTCAAAATCAAGTGCCATTAAGTTGATTGACTTTGGAAGTGCAGCATACCATCACCAGGATCGCAGTTACATTGTATCTACGAGACACTATCGAGCCCCTGAAGTTATTTTGGGTATGAAATTGACTGTAGTTGCTGCCTAATTGCACACGTCCTTTTCATTACTTGTGGAGCCCAGTAGCTTAATATGTGTCACTGTTGTAAGGGCATGGATGGAGTTATCCTTGTGATATCTGGAGTGTTGGTTGTATACTTGTTGAACTTTGCTCGGTACGCATTTCTCTGATTTTGGTTGTTGATTACGAAAAGGTGCATGTCTGATTAAATCATTTGCCTCCTTTTTTAGGGTGAGACACTGTTCCAGACTCACGAGAACTTGGAGCACCTTGCAATGATGGAGAGAGTTCTAGGTCCTCTTCCATGGCACATGCTGGAAAGAGCCGAGTATGACTTTTGTTACCTATTGGGCTTTTTGTACCTTATAATGCTGCCTTTTTTAGACTAATTCTAGTCGTTTGCCTTCTGTAAACTCAGGCAACATGCAGAGAAGTACTTTAGAAGAGGAAGATTGAACTGGCCAGAAGGAGCAACAACAAAAGAAAGCATTAGAGCTGTTCTCAAACTGCCTCGCCTTCAGGTAAATGTGACAAGGCCCTTTGATGCTTGGCTGATTGATTCTTCCTCCTGCATTTTCGTTTTTCTTTCCCACCTTGCTATTACAAAAAAAAATGGCATTCAACTCTCGCCTCCTTGGCTTTGTATTACTATCTTTTGAATTTTTTTATCTGTCGTTCTAACAGTGCTCCCTTGTTTCTGATCTAGAACCTGGTGATGCAGTATGTGGATCACTCTGCTGGGGACTTCATTGACCTTCTGAAGCGCCTCCTAGCCTATGAGCCATCGGCAAGGTTGACTGCTCAAGAAGCCTTGAGTCATGTCTTCTTTACCAGACACGGCAAAAACCAGTCGCAACGACATCTCTGATGATGCTATGGCACATTTATCTGACGCGGAACTAACAAAATCGAGAGACAATTGGTGAGCTCTGAGGATTCAGGGGCAAGAGATACAGGCATACAGCCTTAGAATTCAGATGGTCGCTGAACCCCCAAAAAAAGACAACTTGGCGCGAGTGCTGTTGGACCGGGGACGTGTAATATGTTGTGACCGACTGAAAAGTGTAATTCCCCATTGTCCCGCCTCCGCGGTTGTATATTGAAGCCTACCTACATTGTAGCAGATCACAAGGAGCGGTCTGGTATACGTGAGTGTGTGTGTGTGTGTGTGTGAAGATTGCAGTTGGATACCAATGCAAGTGTAATTTAATCAACTCGTACAAAATAAAGTTAAAAAAAAACTGCCACTCATGCTGTTTTGTTGTGAGTACACGGGCTAATAAGCTGGTCTGGTAATTTCAAACGAACAGGACAGTAGTGGTACACAATTTTCTTTACAAAGCTGCCAGTTTCGTTGAGAAATGAGCATTGATCGGTATCGGCTCAACCGTGTGACATGCATCGCGGACGAAAAGAAATTTGTTTGTGACGTTGCTGATGCGTATTGGCACTTTGGCGGAGTTCCTGAAGCATCGGAGTATTATACATATACAAGCCGAATATTCCGTTCTACTTCCAGTGAAGGAAAACGTAGGATGAAGATTTATTTTGCTATTTTCTCCTTGAGCTTCTCTTCCCTGTCGCCGGCGACCTCACCTCACCGACCCGTCCATAGAAACTGAAAGGAGCAGCACGCATTGAGATGGCAGGTCCGGCCAACTCGCCGCCGTGCCAGGTGCCACTAGTCTATCTTTCCAGGAGTCCAAACAGCCCAACAGAGCAGTTCGTCCTTGTGTGCGGAGAAAAGAAAAGAAAGAAGAAACCCGAACCGAAGCGGGCAACTAGTCAGGTCAGCCGGGCTAGGTCACGTTCCCACCCTGCCGCTGCCGTGCCCGGCGCGCGCCCAATACAATACACCGACCCGGCGACGCCGCAACCCTCGCGTCCACGCGACGACAGAGCACACCCACCCCATCACCACCGCCAAGGCCCAAAGCCGGCCAATTCCGACGCCATGGCCGACGACGACGACGCCGGCGTCCTCTCCGACGTCGACGAGGACCCCCTCCCACCCTCCTCCGCCTCCTCCCACAAAACCCTACCACAGGCCCAACCCCAGCCACACTCCGATGCCCAATCGCAGCAGCAGCGAATGCTCGACCTGGCCGCGGAGCTCGAGGAGGAGCGCCGCCTCCGCCGAGTAGCCGAGGCCTCCCTCGCTGAGGCCGAGTCCCGCGTCGCCCGCTTCAAGGCCTTCGCGCAGGACGTGCTCCGCAAGCGCGATGACATCACCGCCGAGGCCGCGGCCTCCGCGCGGTCCGTCGCCGCGCTCCAGGCCGAGGCCGCCGCCTCCGCGCGGTCCGTCGCCGCCCTCCAGGCGGAGTCCGCCGCCTCCGCCCGCTCCCTCGCCGCGCTCCAGGCCGAGGCCACCACCGCCTCCTCCATGCTCTCCTCCGGCTTCGAGAGGATCTCCGCCAAGGCCTCCCCTTCCTCGGCCCCCGCACCGCTCCCGACCTCCCAGAAGTACTCCTCCGGCCTACCGGCCCTCGCGTACGGCGTCCTCAAGCGCGCCAACGACATCGTCGACGACCTCCTCGCCCAGATCGACGCCGCTAACCGCGACCGCGATCGCGCGCGCGAGCAGATGGAACACCGCAACTACCAGATCGCCATCGAGGTCTCTGAGCTCGAGGCGTCGCTCGCATCCAGGTCTGCCGAGGGCGAATCCCTCTCCAAGTCCCTCTCCCAGCGGGAAGCCGAGATCTCCGAGCTCCGTGACAAAATCACCGCTCTCGAGGGGAAGCTCGACGCGCAGAGGCCCGTGCTCGCGGAGCAGATCGGATGCACCTCCAAGCTGTACCACGAGATGCGGGAGGTGGTCAAGCTGGTTGATGCCGAAGCTGCCAGTGCCCTGTCGGACTCGGTTTTTGTCTGGAAGGAGAGTGACATCGAGAGCCTCAAGGTGTCTTTGGAAGGGACGAAATTGGCCTATGAGCTTGCGGCATTGGCTCTGGAGAAGGTCGGGGCTTGTATCGATGACAAGGAGAGCAAGATGAGGCGTTTGGAGGACAGGGTGGATGACTTGATTAAAGAGAAGGAGCACATTAGTGTGCTGCTCAGGAGCGCACTGCAAGCGACCCCCAGTGAGGTGTTAAAGGTTGCAGAGGATGGACTGAGGGAAGCTGGCATTGAGATTGGACTAGACGAGCGAAAGGAGCACATGCCAGGGAGTGTGGAGAAGGACGAGGTCTATACCCTGGTAAGTTCAATTGATGTTACCATACATGGAATTGCCAGTTCCTGAACCTATATAGTGCCTAAATTGTTTGTTATGCAATCAACATTGCAGGCAGGGGCTCTTGAGAATACCATGAAGGAGTCTCAGGTCAAAATTGTTGAGCTCCAACATCTTGTTGAAGCATTAAGGTAGTTACTGTGACGGATGAGTTTTGATTCTATGATTTGTGAAATGTGAAGTTCATATCTTGCATAATCAAGTTTCTTCAAATCAGACCTAGTTTTAGGGGTTAGAGAAATCCCCTGTTTCAAGTTCTTGTTTTCTCTGCCTGTGGAACATAGAATCACTTAATGAACTTGGAATAGTGGTTGTCTAGGTTGTATAAACTGACCATATGCAGGGGCGGAGACAGGGGGGGGGGGGGGGGGGGGGGGCGTTGCATAGTTTTTACTACTACTTTTTATTATTTCTCACTAATCACTAGATATTATGTGTTCGATAAAAAAAATCACTAGATATTATAAATAAACAAGCTTTACTAATTAATTTTAGATTGTTTTTCTCAAACACATCTCTTGATTATCTAATGTTAAGTGGCTAAATAAAATAAAACATGTGATGTGCATTGTTGATCTGTGAAGAATGTCCCTTGGATTCTTATCTTCAGTTTAGATATTTACTTCCTCCATCCTATAATATAGTGCATTCAAAAAAATTAAGACAACTTAAGAGAATTCTTAAATTGCGCAAATCCATAGATTTAACTCAATAAAGCTCCCCAATTAAGATATATCTTCTCAATTTATGGTATCATTTTTTTAACAATTTTTGTTCAATCTAAGCATTGACACCATATAAAATGTATTATATTTCAGTATAAATTTTGAAATGTATAATGCACTATATAATCCAGGATGGATGGAGTAGCATTTTTTTAAGACGAAGAGATTAAAGATGATTTATTATAGTTTTTTTGAAATCAACATTAAATTCCATATTTTTTAAGCTGACATCAAGATTTAGCAAGGGTACTATATAATTTTTATTGACACTTTTAAGTGTCTGCCCCCCCTATATCTGAATCCTGGCTCCGCCTCTGACCATATGCTTTTCTATGACATGCTTATTGAGCTTCTTTGCAACAAAAGAAAAACATTTGGATATTGCTGTGTTGCTATTTCATGATGTGGATAATTTGAACCATTGTAAATTGCTTCCTGCTTCTGATCATCTATGTAATTTGCTGGTTTTAAGGGCGGAGTCTGGTTTACTTAGAACAAGGCTAGAAGGGCAAGAAAAGGAGATTGGTCAGCTAAGAAAGCAAATAAAGCATCTTGAAGAGAAGGAAAGGGTGGCAAATGAAAGTGTAATTTTCTCCCCCGTGTCTTGTTTGATGGCTCAAGTACACCACTTATGTCTCTTTAAGATTATGATCAATGATCAATCGGTAAACCATTTTGATGCACTTGTTTCAGGTTGAGGGTCTGATGATGGACGTGACAGCTGCTGAAGAGGAGATTAAACGGTGGAAGATGGCAGCAGAGGAGGAAGCTGAAGCTGGTAGATCAATTGAGCAAGAGTTCCAAAATCAGGTGTGTTAACCATATAGTTCTTATTATCTATGATTTCAGTGCCATTTTTGTGTTTTCTCAGGAGGTTGGGGTTGCTCTTAGAATTTGGTTATTCTATCATGTTTGTCACCTTACCATCATGGTTATCTGATAGAATGATATCTTTTGGAGTAATTCTAGCAGTTAGCTTGTCCCATATGCAATCAAACTACCACAATTAGTTTTGCAACTTATATATGTTTGATTTATTAACAGTGAGCCCCTACTCGAATATAAGAAAGCACAAAACATTACAGGCTTGCTTGCAACATCTAGAGTAGCATAACTTCAATCCAAGAGAATAACATTTAACAGATTTATTCCTGTAAAAAGGATGTTCAGCAGCTTTTCCTCTGCTACATGTTTCAATTTACCCCAAACATACATGTTCTGGACACTATTAAGTAATAAGAGTGTGAGACAAACATAAGACGGCAGTGCTTAAGCATCTATTACCATGGAAAAGGGGGAAAAAATAAAATCTAGATATGCTAAATCATATGTTATTGCTTTGCATTTCCATCTTTGTTATGTTTTTGTTGCTGTATTCAATGTCTTCATCAATATGACTGTTACAAACTGGAGTTCTGTACTTAATGATATTACTATTCTGTTTTCCTAAGTGCATTCCTAGGTATGACACTATTAGCTTAATGTGGAAAAAAATTATTGTAGTTTGAAACAAGTTAGATGCCATATTTAGTTATCGTATCAATATAGACAAAATTCGCCTCTTGATATCTACTCCCTCCGTCCCAAATAGAAGACGTTTTAGGTTTGGACATGGGAATTAAGGAGATGTAAACGGGTGTTGTGCACAGAAAACAAGATGGAGAGAGATAGAGAGAAATAGAGGTAGAGATGTATTGGGAAAATAAAAAGGTTCATTTGGAGAAGAGAAAGGTGCAATGGGAGGTGAGAGTGTTAAATATTTTGGGACAAAGTTTATATCCTATAACGTCTTTTATTTTGGGACGGAGGGAGCAGTTGTGCAAGGAAGGCCTTGTGCAGTCAGTTGTGGCGGCAGATGCTGAGTCCCATTACTAGAGCCATTGTATTCTTGATATAGTGTCATGGCTTTGGAACTTGTGTTCAAGCAAACATATATAGATCAACTTGTGCAAGAGAATGGATGGTTTGTCCATAATGGTGAAGCATCACATTCATATCTGATTAGTGGAACCGAATCTAATTGAGCTTTGTTTGTTGTACAGATAACATCCCTTCGCAAGGAATTAGACGAAGCAAAACAAGCTATGGTGGAGCTAGAAAACAAGCTGAAGTTCAAGGAAGAGACAGCAGCTGCTGCAATGGCGGCACGTGATGCTGCAGAGAAGTCTCTAAAGCTAGCAGATATTCGATCGTCCAGACTACGTGAAAGGCTGGAGGAGCTTAACACGCAGCTCGAAGAACCAGATAATAGAACGGACTCAGTAAATCGCAATGGCCATAGGTACATGTGCTGGCCATGGCAGTGGTTGGGACTGAACTACGTGCGGTTACCTCCAGTGGAGACAGATCAGACGTCCAATGAGATGGAGCTATCTGAACCCCTAACTATATAGGTGCTCCATATTTATACAGATTACAGATATATACAGATCCTGCTCGTTCACTAGATAAGGGGTTACAGTAGATTTTGTTTTTGGTTTGTGTTCTTGTGTAGATGTTTTCCCAATTTGTTGATGCATGTTTTGCGGAAAACTGACGGGTGCTGGAAGGTGCCATGTAATTGTAAAAGTTACCACTTGGATATAGTAGTGAAGATGCTGAGAAGTCCATTCTTTGACAAGATTGTTCCATTTTAAGATGAAACAGATCTCACTTGATCTTCAGTGTGATAACCATATGCCTCTATGTAGATGACACATTGTAAAGATGAAGTCTATGTGTTTCTGTAGGTGGATAGTTGACTTGAGTGCAGAGATAAAGATGTGGTTGGATACCTCAGAAGCTATTTGTGGGAATAATAGACAGGAGAGAATCTGCGAATTTGACGCATGACTGGTCTGCACAAATAAAGAGTGTATTTTGAGTCTTCCACTGAGTGAGCGGAGCAGGTAAACTCAAGTCAAGTCTGTCCGTGGCACGCGGATTGCTTCCGTTCGTCCAGGTATTGATGTTTGTTTCGAACAAAATCTTGTTGATGTTTCTCTGCAAACAAAATTTGGTCACGCTTTTGAGTTGCATCTTAAACCATGTAATCCAGATTATCCCAGTTGAAGGATGCCAGAGTTTCTGTTCTTGAGGTTTCATTTGAGGACAAGATTTGATTTTGACGCTGGCTAGCTAATCCAGGACCCCAAATCACCAAACCCAGCAAGAAGCTTCTCGTCAGGTATAAACGGATGCTAATTGTCTTTATTGCATTTCTAATTCCCTCTTGTGGGGTGGCATGGCATTCGACCCAATCACACCGTCGCAGTACGCACCGCCCCGCACCAGGCCACACGGACCTCCCGATGACCGGAGGCCTCACTCGTTTCAGCGTGTCCACCGCGTACCACTGGGTCCTTTGCATTGAAGTTTCGTCTCGGGCCAATGGCTGTGCTTCGCTTCCCTCTTTGTCCTGATATAAAGGGGCTCGGTGTGGCCGTGAAAGCCTGCTCCTCACGCCGAGCTCCATCGATTCAACGTTCTAGCTGTAGGTCTGGTAGATCGGTCATGTTCTTCTCCACATTCTTGCTACTATTCTTGACCGTGTTTGCTTGGACAACTCGTCTCAAGAGGGTCGTCCCTGCAGGCCATGGACCCCTGCTCAAGCTCAACGGCCATACGCCAAGATAGACAGAAACTACGGCACCTTAGATCAGGTACGATGAACTCTACTTCGATCATGCATTACCATCGCTCATTTCAGATTGAATTGAACCACTGTCGTTTAAACATCGCCTGCGTGTCTTGGGGGAAAACTGAAAAACATACATCCAGGTGAAGGCGGCACTTGAGCTGGCTGGTCTCGAGTCCTCCAACCTCATTATCGGCGTGGATTTCACCAAGAGCAACGAATGGACAGGTACGTACGCAGCGTTTTTGTCATTCATAAATGATATAAACCGCTACTGTTTGACCAGTGTTTTGCATTCGACCACTAGTGTTTATCAAGCTGTTTGTCGAGTGCATGACTGACTGTAGTATTGATGAACTGGAATTAAAGGCAAACGTTGTTTTAACGGGAGAAGCCTGCATCACCTGGGAGGGCCTCCCAACCCTTACGAGAAAGCCATCGGCATCATCGGCAAAACCTTATTGGGGTTCGACGAGGACAACCAGATTCCGTGCTTCGGTTTTGGTGACAGTGAGAGCTAGGCCGCTCTTCTTGAGCTTTGTTCGACAATACACATGAGCAACTGAGTCCTTTGGTCTTTACTGGATAATGATGGTTCCTCACTGAGTCGCTAGCTTCCTCATCTTTTCAGCATCCACGCATGATCAACACGTCTTCAACTTCTACCGAGGTGGACGGGCCTGCAATGGTGTCAATGAAACGCTGCAACGGTACAGAGAAATCGCCCCTCATGTTCGGCTCTCTGGTACCATCTTCTTCTTGTTTCCCACTTCTCAAGTTAGTCGCCGTGCACTTCATTGTTGTAATTAATGACTGTGGAATCCTGATCTAGGCCCGACATCTTTAGCTCCAATCATAGAAACTGCAACCAAGGTCGTTCAGGACCACGTCTATCAGTATCACATCCTACTAATAATAGCTGACGGGCAGGTATGAACTCCATTTTCTGTTGATTGAAAAACTTGTACAGCAAAAGTGAGATTGGTATGACGCATATGGATGTGTGTGAGTGGGACTACTCTTTTTTTTCCTCTTGCTATTGCTTCAGTTTGTATTTTCTTTAGATAAGAAACATCAAGATTCATGCTGCAGCAACAAACTAAGCAATGTATCAGAATTCAGAAGCACATGGATTCTCACTTCAAGATTCTTTCATAGTGTTACACATCTGATTGATTCTCTGCTTTTGCTAAGTCCTTGTTTGCTTGTATTGCTCCAGGTCCCTACATCTTCTTGTGCTCCTTATGCGAACAACTCGGAAGAAGCAAGATCAGAAAACTACCTAGAAGAAAGGACTGTTCAGGCTCTCATACATGCCAGGTTATACTAGCAACAGGAAACGAAGCCAAACTAATGCTATTGATAGTCAGATTCTGACAAAGCAACTTGTTCTTCGCTTTCTTGAAAAGAAACCTGATGCGTTTGTTGCTTTCTGCAGTGATTTCCCTCTTTCGATTGTGCTTGTTGGAGTAGGTGATGGACCATGGGATGATCTGATTCACTGCAACGATAACCGGCGGCGGTTTGATAACTTTCATGTGAGTGCCAATCACGATATGTCAGTTTCAAGAAGAGGATGTTTCAATCATGTGCTTAATTTGATATGTCCTCCTTTTTGCCTGTGTGTTCCTTGCAGTTTGTGGATTTCACCGAAATTATGTCCAGGGAAATGTCAGAAAGCGACAAGGAGGATGAATTTGCATTGGAAGCGCTGATGAAGATACCAGCCCAGCATGATGCAATAATCAGCCAGAACATTAGGTATAGATGTGTTTAGATATTCTTCTGCTATTATGGTTGCTTGTTGTTATGGAGTTTGATTATTTCAGTGGTGTTTTCTTCAGTAAGCTGATGACAAGGACGCCTACAACAACAGCTTTGCCTCTACCTTGCTGAGCCTGTGAACCATATTCTGGCAGCAAATTCCCAGGTAGGTTACCAAATTGATCACACTTGATGCTGGAAATAAAACTTGGAGTGACTTGTGCACATTACAGGAAGCAGAGTTGATCTATGCCTCTTCTAGTATCACTTGACTACCATTTTAGGTGATATGTTGCCATGAGAAAAGCAGAATGTACGGGAAAAAAAAGAGTAGAGTTACTGTCTCGCTAGGCAATGTGTCAAGTCTTATTACCATTTTCAGTGCTATGTGTTTTACTGCATGAGAAGATCAAGAGAGGAGTTTGATCTTAGGAATAAACTTCCGGTCCAGTGTCATTTTGATGCTGACATGCTTATCCTCATCCTCGTTTTAGAATCTTTATTACTGAATTATAAGATGAGGAATCTGAACTGGAGCAGTCTCGCTGCTGCACTCTATGTCTCAGGTACGAGTAGTTCAGCAGTTAACTGATGGAACTTAGTTTCTTGTCTCAGGTGCATCGCCAAACAGAACTACAGAAGGGAAGTAGCAGGTGTACTGATGCAGTCAGCCATGCTACTACCTGCTTGGATTTCAGCCAGCTCACAGCTAAGAATTGCGATAGGATCGACATCACATTGATCAATTATTATTGACATCAGAATTAAACCCATTGGGGATAGGCAGCTATGAACTCTCTAAATTTCGCCGTGGCTGTATATATTAACATGTATATTCCTCTGTTGACCATGATGTAACTACGTTGGCATCTGCACTGTTCTATTCCTTCGTTTTATAATAATAATAAATATATAGGTCACTTTAGTTTGAGTAATTTGGATCGTTAGTTTTATCAAAACAAAGATTTTGTTAAACACGGTTTGAGACCACGACAACCCTGAAACATTGTTTAGTTGAGAGAAGATAGGTATCTCTACATCGCTAACGGCCCAGCTCATATCGCAGGAGACAACAGCCCATCTTCGTCGTCCACCTGACCTGACCGCCTCCACTGACCGACCGTCCACTCTACCCCGCACCCGGTCTCGCGAAAACGCCTCCCCTCCCCCCAAAATCCTCTCGCGGTCGCGGCTCGCTCCTCCCTCCCCCTCTTATCCCCTTTCTCCTCTCCTCCCGTTCCCTCCCTCCACCCCGCCCGGCGCCAGCGCCACCATGGCCTCCTCCGTCGTGGTGTCCCTCCGCGCTCTCGCTGCCACCTCCCTCCCAAAGCCCAGCCCCGCCCCTTCCTCCCCTTTCCTCGTCCTCCTCGCGCCGGCCCTGCCCCGACGCCTGCTCCGCCTCCGCTCCGCACGCCTCCTGCCGCTCGCCGCCTCCGACTCCGCCTTCGAGTCCTCTGTCAGGGTTGACTACGCGGAACCTGCCGAGTCGGAGCAGGAGGAGGAGGAGGAGGATGAGGGGGCGGAGGAGGATGCCGTAGAGGCCTCAGCCGCCGTCGAGGACGAGGAGGCCGGGGAGTATGTCGAGCCGCCCGAGGAGGCCAAGGTCTACATCGGCAACCTGCCCTATGACGTAGACAGCGAGCGCCTCGCGCAGCTTTTCGAGCAGGCTGGCGTCGTCGAGGTCGCAGAGGTGACGTCTCCTCAACGCTAGTAGCTACTGCCTCCTAGTCTTCCTTACCACCGAACAAAATTTGCCTCAGCTTACTGCACCACGCCCAATGTAGTGGCATTTTTCTTGGGGGTGAGTGGTAAATGCGCAGTTGAAGTTGTAAGGGTGCAGCTGATATAGTCTAGTTGCCTGCTTTGTCAACTTATTCCTGCACATGTTGCAATGTGATATTGCTTCATAAGATATGCTTATTGTGTGATGAGGTGTTGTGATTACAGGTTCTTATTGAAGTTACATCTTAGCTTAGTAATCGATTAAATCCTTGTTACACTATGTTAAACATAATGTTGGATTCTCAATATTGCGCTGCTCTCAACACAAATTTTCATCCTACTAGGACACTGCACGTATATATTTTTTGTTTTAAAGAATGACCCCCCCTTTATTTACCTCTCCATGCTATTCAGGTGGCTTTCTAGCTAGTGTTTGCTAGTTTTTTATGTCTGTGTGGCCTGTATTTTAGTGATATAGTTGGATGATAGTTCAAGGATACCATTGTTTGCTCTTTTGGGATATATATGTGATCCTGTGCCCTGGATTGAAAAAAAAAGGAGCTTGCTCATTTGTTCTTAAATGAACTTTGTCGCTGTGCAGGTCATTTACAACAGAGAAACAGATCAAAGTCGTGGATTTGGGTTTGTCACCATGAGCACTGTCGAGGAGGCTGAGAAGGCTGTGGAGATGTTCCATCGCTATGTGAGTGTATTTGATGACTTTATGGAGCTATTTTTGTTTTTGACAGATTTTGGGTTTAGTTATGGTTAAGATTGCCTGTTTGCTTATGCTATCTGCATAATTTGCACACTCGTGTTATGTATGGAATGATGTTCCCAGTTCCCATACGAATATGCTTCAGCTCTTTCGAATCCGCATGTTAAGCATGAGGGGTTTGGGAGGCTAGAACTGACGCACTAACAAATTCATCCTTAGTCAAAATCCATGCATTGTGATAGCTCGTCCTGTAGGACCTACAAGTCATAAGTAGAAAAGTCAGCACTTTCTCCAACTGTTTCCAGTCTTCCAACAGCTGCTCTTACGACCAGTGACCAGTGTTGGAAAATATGGTTTTCAAGGTTTATAGCATAGAAGC
The DNA here is from genome assembly GCA_022036555.1 of Microstegium vimineum. Classification (NCBI taxonomy): domain Eukaryota; kingdom Viridiplantae; phylum Streptophyta; class Magnoliopsida; order Poales; family Poaceae; genus Microstegium; species Microstegium vimineum. The sequence goes on along the minus strand of CM039119.1, from coordinate 22,482,851 downwards.
TTCAACTCTAGACAAACCTAAGAATCTTTTCTTAGGTTCCCAGCCACGTGAAGACCATCCTGGTGGGCTCTTCCCCCCCTCTTCACAGGGTGGATTTAATGAGCTGGGTTTTGTGCACCACTCGTAGCTGCAAATCTGATGTTTTCAGTTACATGCATGCAAGCAAGTCAGCCTTGAGCATTTCTGTAGTCTGTAGTGCTTATAGTTTTTGCAAGTCTCCTAACTCTTCTTGTGTTTTATTGCCACGCCTCACACCGCACACTTTTCGCTGTTTTTAGCACACTACTTTTCAAATTTTGTTTAGTGTCATATAATAATTTAGCACTTTTGAATTGAGTAGCTGTTGATTATGGAATGCCCCCCTCCTCTCCCCGCCCTCTTGGGTTTAAGGCACGCTCCGCCACTGCCCTACGGGGTGACCATTGCACATGCCAATAAGCAGTTTGATTTTGGACATAAATTTTAGTGTTTGTATTGTTCAAGTGAACACTTTGTTGTATGTGAACCTCAGTACTTTATACAAATTTATTTCATCTATGCGCTATGTGTGCTAAAGTGAATGAATCCATCTCTGCATTTGTTAAAACAACTGCATATATAGTGAGATTTCCTTGATTCTACCTTGTATGGATTCCTTCATTTGCATCAAAGCTGATTACTTGTTTCTGTCGACAGGATATCAATGGAAGGCTTCTGACTGTAAATAAAGCAGCTCCCAGAGGCTCTCGTGTGGACAGACCTCCCAGACAATCTGGGCCTTCTTTGAGGATTTATGTTGGCAACTTGCCTTGGCAAGTGGATGATTCTAGATTGGTGCAGTTGTTCAGCGAGCATGGTAAAGTAGTTGATGCCAGAGTTGTCTATGATCGAGAAACTGGGCGCTCACGGGGATTTGGTTTTGTAACTATGGCAACACAGGATGAATTGAATGATGCTATTGCTGCCCTTGATGGACAGGTCAGTCTCGATTCCTGCCATTTGCATAACCCAGTAACTTCGGTCGTACTGAAAGCCTGAAATAATCAATGTCACAGTTAAGCTGTGGAGTGACTATCGTTTTTATTTTCCTATACCAAAGGGCGTACCCAGTGCCGTAGGCTCCCGCACTGCGGGGTCTGGGGAAGGGAAATAGCCCGCAAGCCTTTCCCGCACAAATGTGCAGACCATAACCAATAAATTAAATCTTTTCTAACACCTTATTCTGGATTGTACAGAGTTTGGATGGCCGTGCCTTGCGTGTGAATGTTGCAGAGGAGCGACCACGGCGAGGTTTCTAACGAGGCTGTATGGGCTGGACTGCAGGCTTGTTCCATAGGAGCATCATAGCATGGTCTGATACTGGTTTAGACCCGCCATTCTCTTTTCTTGTGTTGCTGAGCTCTATCATCCCCTCTTATTGTGAAGAGGGAACTCTTCACTACTATTTTGTTACGTATTTGTTGTGTTCAAAAGTTCATGTATTGTAGGCTACTGTTATGATGCACCTAGCTCAATGTCGATGCAATTTGAAATTTTGTCTAACATCTGTTCATGGAAAATACTGTGTATGTGCAGCTTGGCTCTTTCTTCTTTCGACACGTACACTTGTAGCTAGGGATGAAAACGGATCAATATCACTAATATTATATTTGTTTTGGTATATGTGTTCGGATTTGGATTCAAATACGGATAGCGTCAGTCATACTAGATAGAATATGATTGGATATCGATGTCAGCCATGCTAGATAGAATATGATTGGATATCGATATCATGAAATGTGATTTGAGTATTCGGATACGGATATGGTATCACATTTCATATGTTGAATATCTAGACTTAGATACAGATAGATCTAAGTGTCTCCAAATAGATTTGGTTTCGAATATGGTTGAAAAATAAATATAAAAGCATCTAGACCCCAGATCTAAGTTTCTCCAAATAGATTTGGTTTCGAATACGGTTGAAAAATAAATATAAAAGCATCTAGACCCCTAGTGTTTCGGTGATTAACGACAATGCAAGATTACTATGACTAACGTGTGTTTTGTAGAGACAATGAGAAAGTTAGGTCATGGTAATGGATGGTCGATTGGACTATCATGATATTCGTGCCCCTTATTGGAATCGTTTCGGTTTTCAAAGAATTGGCGACAAGGTTGACGATTAGACTAGGTCTAAGTGTCGTTTGGAATTGAGAGACACTTAGAGTAGTTTAGCACCTTTATTTTTCCTTTGGTCGTACTATGGGGTACTATCTAGTAGATTGATCTAGGAGAGGCTAAGTGATTAGGTATGGTGCACACTTGTGAAAACTAGTACTAGGCAGCTTAGAAATAGTCCTTGGACCTTGTAGAGCAACTTCCATTTTGGAAGTATGCTGTTCTGGCCTGAGAAAGGACTCCGGACGCTAGTTATCCCTCAGCAGGTAATTTAATCGAATTGTTCACACATGTTCATTGTTTTTTGAACTACAGATTTGCTAACTCAATCATTTGTTGCATTCTTGATTTGTAGGCATTCAGAGAGTACTCGGTAGTGCTTACTAACCGGATCTTATTAACACTACAAAGCGTTTACATTGAAGCCATGAAGATAAAAGGATGCAACAAGTTCAAGATCCCTCATATGAACAAAGACAAATTAGAAAGAGAAGACCGATTGCCAACTTCTATCCCTTGTGAAGCTTCCTTGCTTGCTGAATGCATTGCTAGTCTCCCTGTAACAAATTAGAAAATGCAAGCATGTTAGCAAACTAGAAGATGCAAGCTAGTTAGTCTTTGTTGCATGGTAGTTAGCTTTTGTATGGCGCGCGTGAGACATGTACCTTAATGTTGTTCTTCTACATCTTGCTTCTTCTTTGCTTCAAGCTCGCGCTTCTTCTCGTCGATCATCTTGAGCACCTGTGGAGGTAGTACAATCCACCAATTGCCTTCCATCACGATATTGTTGACATCGGGAATGAACAGCTTGCAGTCGAAGTCTTTGAGGCCATGCAGGTACGCGAAGACGTCGTAGTCCATGTGCACCAGACCACAGCGAGAGCATGGATAGAACCGCGAGTGCGCACGGTTCCAGGATTCGCGGTCCTCATGAACGAGATGACATCTACCGCATATAAAAGCACCCGGCGGCAAGAAATCCGGCACCATCTCCGAGTCCGGCGAAGGCTGCTGCGACTCCGGCATGGAGTCCAGCACTTCCTCGATGGAGTCCGGCACCATCTCCGACTCCGGCGAAGGCTGCTGCGACTCCGGCGTGGAGTCCGGCACCACCTCGATGGAGTCCGGCACCATCTCCGACTCCGACGAAGGCTGCTGTGACTCCGGCGCAACCTCGATGGAGTCCGGCACCATCTCCGAGTCCGGCGAAGGCGAGCGGCGAGCACGAGCAGCGGCGAGCGCGACTGGTGGCGATCGCGAGCAGTGGCGAGCGGCGGCGGCGGTGAGCGGCGTCCATGGCGAGCGGCCACAGCCGAGCAGCGGCGATGGCTAAATAAAGCCGCGAGTGGAGAATTGCTGTGGTAGGCGAGCGGCCACGGTGCGGCGCATGCAAGAATCGAGGCGACGGAGAGTTACTGCACCGTGCGGCAATCGAAGCAGCAAGGGCAAACACGTCCATATTCACGGCTGCCAGCCCAGAACGACGTTTTTAGGGAAAATACGGTTAGGGGCCAGAACGACGTTTTTTAGAGTAACGGAGGGAGTATGCTTCTCGATAGAGATGTGAACGCAGTCCGATCAGGTCGCTGGGGAAAGGATTTATTTTGAATTTCAAAATTAAAGCTGTGATGAACATGATCGTTCTGCAAAGATCAAGAACGAGAATATGAGAGAGGAACAACATTAGCACCAGGGAGACTTATCGGTGGAAGTCAATTGCGCTTAACCACTTATTCAAAGGATTGTTCGCATCCCAGTTTCTGAATTTCACATGGAAATTTGCACCCCCCATTGCGCCTAAGATTTTAGAAAATCTTGAATCTTGAAAGCCGCACATTTCATATGATTACTTGTATATGTGGAAACCAACATCTTGAGAATGAATAGAAAACCAGAAGACACAATTACCCGAACTATGAACACAGAACGCAATAGGGAGACCACCAATGACTGCGTGAGACTACCCGCACTCATATTACTCTATTTTCATCCTTTATAAGAAATATTCCGTCCTGGTCATCGAGATTATCTCCTCTATATCAGTTTCTCCCGCACTCATCCATCCTCTATATCTCTACTCTATACCACCGTGGGGCCCACTTATCATTTTTTTTCTTTTTTCCTGTTTCTTTTTCCCTTCTCTTCCATGTCCATTCCGTCCACCGCGCGGGAGGGGGGGGGGGGGGGCAGCCGCGGTGCCCAGCGAGCCGCGCCTGCTGACCATGCCGCGGCGCCCGCTCCTCTGCTCCGCTGGTCCAAGAGGCGGCGACGCTCTGGCGTGACGATGCGGCCCTGGCGCGGCGACGGTGAGGCTCGCGGCGGAGCAGCCCTGGACGCCGGCGGAGGAGCTCCAAGGCGGTGGGCGGCGCGGCTCCTCTGCTCCGTGTCCGGCGCCAGCACGCGGCGGTGGCCTCCTTGTCCAGCGCGCGCCGCCCCCTCCCCGCGACGACGTGGCCTCGCTCTTCCCCACCTGCGACGGCGCTGGAGCTCGAGGCCGCGCTCTGGGACGACGATGGCGGCGCGGGCCGTCGCCTACCCCGGCGGTGCCCTCCCAGGCGGAGCTCACCCGCTCGGCCGGCGGCGGGGCTCGCCCGCCCGGCTCAGCGGCTGAGCTCGTCTTCTCCGCCCTGCTCTACCTCCGCCCTGCTTCGGCTCCCCTTCTTCTTCCTCCAGCTCCAGTCACTACCCCGCCGCCCTGCGTCGGCTCCCAGTCGCGCGGAGCTCCCCGGCAGGCGCGGACGGAGCCGGGGACCTCGAGCAGGGGAAGGACCTCCCCGGCGGGCGCGGACGGAGCTCAGCGGCAGACCTTGCGCAGTGCTCCCCGACGGCACGGCCTGGCGGCGGAGCTCGACCTTCGACGACTCGTTGGGCGACGGTGTGGGCGCGGGCCGCCCTTCCCCGAGCGCGAGGTCCGGCGGGCGGCCGCGCGCGGCCTCCTCGTGCTCCTCGTCAAGCTCTGGTGGCAGCGGCGTCAGCGGCGGGCTCCGGGCTCTCTCTCTCTCTATCTTCGGGTGCCACGCTGTAACAAGCGCCGGACGCTGGAGTCTGACCGTACTGCGTCCGAGGCAACACCGCCAGACACCCCGCAGCAACACCCACGCCACAACGCGTTGAACGCTCGCCCAGCGTCCGACGCCCTCGTCCTTAGCGTCTGAGGCATGTAATATCTCAAATTACAACCCGTCTAAGATGCTAACTTCTCCACCTTTTCACATACATGCTAGCAAATATGTGTACCAACTTGTGCTCCGGAGATAGCATGTTTTCACCAACAATTTGCATCCGCGTAATAGAAAATAAGCGTTTCATTTTCCCAAAAGCGCGACCCAAACCCATCTCTACCCTACAAACCAAAGCGCAACCTTCGCCCCCTTTGCAATTGTGCCAACACCACCAAGTGTACATCACCATGTGCTTGTGTATTAGCTTTTTCTCAATCATTTTCAAAGGTTTTGATTAGCTCATGAGGCCCTACATGTAATGCACTTCATGAATTCACGTAGTGGCACCCGTGCGTCGAATAACCGATAAGACTTCCCCTCTTTATAGTTCGGCTATCGATCCTAAACCATTCACACCCTCTATGGTGTCTTGAGTGTAAAACAAAATGGCCCTATGGTTATACCTTTGCCTTGAACCCATTTTGTTCCTCCAAATGATATGATTCACTTCACATCATCATGTGACTGTCTTGATCCATCGATCTTGACTTCACTTGCTCTTCACCGTTGCATCGGTCCGTCGGTGCCAAGTCTTGCTCAAGCTTCACCATCACATGGTCCTTTGCTTTGAAGCCTTGACTTGCCCTTCACCTTCACAACCGGTCCATCGAGTCAAGCCTCATATTAATCTTCACCATCTTGGTCACATGAGTCAATGTAATGTCTCATATTCAATGAGTTCTACTCATCTCATCATGACCACCTTTATCTAAATCATCCACTTAGATACAAAGGTTAGTCCTAGGTTTTATCAATTAGCCAAAACCAAACTAGGGACTTTCAGAGGAGATCCATCCCGATCTAACAATAGAAACTTGCTATATATTATATATATTTTGGCGGCCTTTGGTGAGGTTGTAGTTTTTTGTTTTGTTTTTTATTTATTGTAAAATGTTTTTGTCTCTATTAGCATATGTATGCCCATTGTAATCTCTTGTTGTCGCCTCTTTGGAAAAACATGCGAGATGCTTCTTCCAACAAGTAACCACCTTACATTAGCAGTACCAATATCTTAACACGGGACCTATCTTAACATCACCAACATACAATAATTAACACCTAGAAATTGTCTGGTCCTGTTCTTTCTGATCTTGCCAGCTACATCAAGCAGCAATTATTTAGTTGTATAATGGTTCCACAAGATGCATGGCTAAAATAGTGCTTTTAGCAATGGTGCAACATGCCATGACGCTGTGGTGCGTTAAATATGCTATGCCGGAGGTTGTTGCCTTGTTGGTGTAAGACTGTCAGTACTAGACAACCTGGCAACTGAGTCCTGGTGGTTGGTGTTCCATGAAATATGTTAGTGCAATGCAAGACCCCGGGTAGATTGGCATTTTATATAGATTCATTGCATGTTTTTAGAGGAGTGACTTGCCATGTTCAATTTAATTGTCTGGGTGGACGAATGCAGTAGATGTTCTCCCTTCAATGGTCCATCGCCTATGTCCTTGGTGACATCAGACGTGGAATACATACCATCTGAAGGTTGTCACATCTAGGATTTTTGACTTCTTTTCACAAAAATCCTAATGTGTCCACACTTTGCATTTAGCATGAGCATGTGCATTCATGAGCTGATTGCTTGGTAATTCTAGTTGTGTGTAAAACATGATAACACTAAGTGCTTGATGTGATGCTCACTAACTACACTTAGACATGATGATAGTTAATTTTACTAAGGGGTCATGCTAATGACCATAGCTAAGAAATTGTGTCACTCTGGACTTAGCTATTTTGGAATGTGGTTGCTAGAAGTGTCAAAAAGTGTTTCCCGGGCATTTCAAATGAATTTGGGGTCTAAATCTTTTAGTTGGGAAATTTTATAAGGAATAAAACTCCCAAACTCCACTTTTTGTGAAAATGGGTGGAAGGCAGTAAATTTTGGGGAAGAAGATCAGCCTAGGGGGGCTGTTTTTCTAATTAAAGGGATTTTAAAGTTATTTTCTTTGGAAATTTGTATTTCAAAAACTATTGAGAATTTGGCCAAACTTTCTAAAGGTGAAATGATCCACTCTTTATGAGGACCATTTTCTATTTTGGGAGTTTGCCAAAATTCGGCCTATTTTTGGAGATACAACAAGGGAAAGAAAGGGGTTTAAATTGATTTTTAAAATTCAAAAAAAAGAGAAGGGGACCCACCTGTCGGCCTCACCACCGACCGACAGGGGGCTTCTCCTCGCCGCGCCGACACGGGGCCCGGACGCGTGTCCGAGCGTCGCCGTGGCCGGGCGATGACGAGGCGAGGGGGAGGCCACCCGTCCTCGTCCCCATCGTCATTTCCATCGCCACCCTCTCTCTCTCTCTTCTCCCTCTCCCTCTCGTTCTCCGCTGCTCCGCCATCGCCACTGCCGCCTCGAGCTCGCTAGCGTGCCGCCGCAGCGCTGCCGCCGAGCCGCCTTGGCTCGCGCGCGAGCGCGGGACGCCGCCTCTACTCGGTCGCCACGAGGGGAAGGTGAGCGCCGCGCCGGCCTTTCTCCCTCTCCTCTCCGGCGAAGGCCGCCGCCGCGATTGAACTCCCCGAGGGCCGCATTGGTCGGCCCCGAGCGCTTGCGCCGGTCGCGAGGAGCCCCTGGGGCGCAGGCCGCCGGCCGATTGGACGACCGGGGCGCGTGCCGCCGGGCCGCCGTCGAGCTGCCGCCACCGGCCGCCATGGACGCCGGTGCGGTGTGCTCCGGCGAGCTCTTGCGCCGCCTCGGGCACCATCGGTTCCACCATGCGCCAGGGCGCCCGCCGACGTGGGCAGCGAGGTCGGAGACCTCACCGCCGGCCAAGCTCGCCGCCGGCGGGAGGCTCCCCTGCCTCTGGCTCGCGTAGCAATTTGAGTTGGAAATGCTGGAAAGGAATTTGCAGAATTTGTGTTGTACCTTGTGAATTTTGTAACTCGAGATGTACTTGTCCAAATCATGTGATTCAAGTTCCTAAAATCATATCTTGAGGAACTCTTCTGTGGAATTTGGTGAGAATTTTTGGGGCAACTTTGCTGTGCAAAGTAATTTTAATTTGGTTCAAAGGGGGGTTTGGTGATATCTTCGAAAATTCATAACTAATTCATGGATGATCCAAAATTTGTGATTCTTGTTCCTAAATTCATCATTTCTGGTGTACTTTGTGATGGAGCTATAACATGGCAATGTTCTGTGGGAAAATTTAGAGTTGCCTTAGGGGGTGCAAGTGATTAGTGCTAGCAAATAAATTCATTATGTTTATTCTAGCAAGAGTTTAGCTTTGGTAAATTTTGTGTGATGGTTCTTCACTGTTTAGGAGCCATTGGTGAAGTCAAAGCTAGTGTTTGCCATGTTTCATAGTGCAAAGTAGTTTTAGTCTATTAAATGGCTAGGAATTGTTGTCAACTTGTGAATTTTGTGTAGCGTCGACCATAGGTCCAAATTGGGTGAAATTTGGACAGTAGGCTATGGATAACCTGATGTTGCTACTGTAATTTTTCCAGGATTTTAGGACATGTCGAAATAAGGGGTGTAGTTATACCTATCATGTGATTAGTGGTATTTATGCTTGATTGTTTTGGGTCATGATCATGATGAGGGTTCAAATGATCTTGGTAATGCATATCTTGGTTAATGATCATGTTAGGATCAGGTTGCAACTGAGGTATGTCGAGTTCCTTGGTCATGATCAAGCGAGTGTTAGCAACTAGTGTTAATGGTCCATGAGTGCCATGTCGGGGCATGGTGCTTATAGGGGTAATGTTGCTATGTCATGTAATGTTAGTCATTTGCTGATTTATTATGAGTTATTCTATGACATTCACTTGCATCAATCATCGACAATTAGTTAAGTGATTCATTATGAGTTACTCAACCACGCATTACATCATACAGGATCGTCGGACAACGCCCAGCAGTTGGTTCCCGCGGAGCAGGACGGGGGAAACCAGCAGGAACTAGTGGAGCAGGAAGCAGTCGAGGAGGAGTCTGACGCTGATCTGCCGGAGTGCCCGAACCATCAGCTCAGCTCCTTCGAGAAAGGCAAGCCCAGGAGCATTCTCCTACGGTTTGCCAAAACTAACTTGCGTCATCTTATTGTTTATGTTGCATTAAGTTATAGGCGTTGAATGACACCTTTGATGCATTACCCTACCTTGACCACTTGATATACCTACCCTGATTAAGTATAGGACGTATTATGCTTAGCCTTGCTTAATTACACGTTAGAAGTCGGGTGGTTGGATTAATCATCCGCGAGAGTAGGGAATCACATGTTAATGGTTGGATTGGGAAAGGAAAGTTGGAACATAACCCAAACGGGAAACATGCAGAACACTGTATTGTTCCGGCCCTCAGTCATTTTGAACAACTTCTCACACTTAGGTGGTAAAATGGGGACCCCGAAGCCTAGTAACTATGTTTGGATCGGGTTTCGACCTAGCTGGACGCACTGTGCTGGTGTTGGGGTGGGACAGGTCGCGGCATTAAGACTGATGTTGGTACCCGACTAGATGCAGCCGTTGAAGGCCTAGGCACGAGTGGTTCCTGTTGATCCCAATTTTGAGTTTGCGAACGGTGACCTGACACTCACTTTAGCGGGTGAGTGGGGTTTGTGTGAGAAATTATCGCCAGCTGGTTAGTAATCGATTATAATCGCCATCGTTCCTGGACAGGAATAACTTGATTTGAGTACATGCAATACAGAATATAAACGGGTAAATGGAAGGGGGTTATGTTGCCATAACGGATGTGGGATATCAGAATATGATCAACCATGTGAAAGGATGACTATTTTATACTTCTACTTGATGATGTTTAGTTCAGGTGCAAACCTAGTAAATGCAGGCATTAATTAAGTTGATAAGCTAGTATAGCTCACCAAATGAAGATAAAGTAAGCTCATGTTGTTTATGCAAGAAAGGGTCAGCCAAACTACCATATGGCCTTGCATATGCTCATAAGAGTCCCTTATTTTTCTGGTTTAAGACGGGTAAGTCTAGCTGAGTACCCCACGTACTCAGGGTTTTATTCCCATGTTGTTGCAGATGGGGAGATGTTTTATGGCTACTGCGAGACATGCTACTACCCCGCTCTAGGTGATGACTAGACTCTGGGCACAGTCAACTATCTTACTTATCTTATGTTGCTTTTGGTTGGACATGGTCATGGACAAGGCACTGTGTACTCTAAGTGGTTGTAAGGCTTAAACTTGTTTAGCTTCCGCAATTTTGAACTTAACCTGGTTTGTAATAATGCTACTTAAACTCCGATGTATTATCTATGTGCGAACTGGTTTGGTGTATGATGAGCGTTGAACTTATTACAATCTTGGCTGAAATGGAAAAAGTTTGAAATCCTTTGAGATTTCGGATGACTACCGGGTTTACATGTGCTCAAGTGTGTTCGTCGACGCCCTGGCGTCGATAATTCATACTTGTGCTTATGTAAATTGGGCGGTTCTGTGACAAAGGTCAGTGCTTATTTTGTTTTCCTTAATTACTATATGGCACATGATGTATTTTTTGGAGTAATTTGTATACTAACTTGTCTTCAGACGAATGGAGCATGGAGGATGAAAATTGGAGCATGGAGGACGACATGTCGACAGCGAGCATGGAGGACATGTCGGCATCGTCCTCTGGATCCATGGACTTCTGAATCTTCTGAATCTCATGTTCTCGTGTTGGTGTGGGGGAGAGAGTGCTTAAAGTACTTTGGTTATTTTGTAGGTACTAATTATTGTAGTTGCACTGTGGCCCATCCATCGAGATGGTGTGTCTTTGCACACTTTGATTAACCTTGGATAATAATATGTAGTTGGATCAGTTTCGTCGATATGATTATAGTTGTCTTGCTGTTGCCGTCATCGTCGGAGGTGTGGGCCTTCCATCGAGATGATGCCCAATGTCTTATTAATTCCTGCTACCTTATCATATTGTCCTGTCGTAGCATTTTGTTTGTGGCCGGACCGTAGCCGTATTAAATAAAAAAGTTAGAAGATAAGTCTTGTCCTTTAAACATTGAAACTTGTGTACATCAAAGAAGAAATATGATAAAGCCCATGATGTGCAATTTGATGAAACTAATAGGTCACAAGATTTCGAAGAAAATCTAGATGATGTTGGTGGACCTCAATTGCTAGTTCTCATCTCAAGATACATCAAGTGCTCCAACCTCAACACATTGCAAGAGATCACCAAATGGATAGAACTATCGGTTACATAGTAAGTGGTGTGCTCCAACCTCAACATATTACAAGAGATCAACCAATTAGAAGAAAAAGTGTTGTCCTATCAAAAAAACTGCTCCCTGATAATTTGGTACAACTTGAGATCATAATTCCACATATATTAAATCCTGCTCCCTGATACTAATTGTCCGGCCGTGGCATTTTTCGTGTGGCCAGACCATCCGTGGATTAGTATGATTCACAGAAAACATGACTCACTGAACATTTAATTTGAATACATACAAAATAATAGTATGTACAAGTAGAATTCAATCAAATAATTGAATCGAATAACATGACTCCATTGATTCGAATATAATTTACATTTAGGAGGAGCATATGAATGTGCTCCACATCTATTTTCCTAAACTACTGCTACAACTAAATACCAAAGTTCCTAAAATATAAATCTAAAACTAAACATGATCCTCTCGCAGAAGATCATCCTCCCCTCGCACGCTTGCGAGGAGGCTCCTCGTCGACGTTGTCACTGATGGATTCGGCGGTGTTGTCACCGACGGATTCGCCAGTTCCACCGCCGTTGTCGGCATCCGTGCCGCTGTCGGAGGTGCTCCAGTTGCTCTCCCTATCCCTGGGATCACTGTAGGCGATGCCGGGACCTTTGCCGCCGTACTTGTCGTAGCGGCCATCGTCGCCTCTGTTGCCACCGCCGTTGTCCCCGCCGCCGCCGCCGCCGTCGCCATTGTCCCCGCCACTGCTGTTGTCCCCAACGCCGCCTCCATTGCCACCGCCACCGCCGCCGCCATCATTGCCACCACTGTCATTGCCATCGCCGCCATTATCACCACCGCCATTGTCACCACCGCCGCCATCATCGTCGTCGTCATCGTCGTCGGCCTCGTCATCGGCGTCCCCCTCCTCGTCGTCGGAGTCCTCCTCATCCTCCTCATTCAACTACTCGGGGTCCTCATCGGTGCTGTACCAGGGATCGAGTTGGGAGGGGAGGAGGGAATGTCGTCGTCGTCGGAGGAGTGGTGGGGGGACTCCCCGTCGTTCGACGATGGGGAACTTGGGAAGGGGATTGGGTGGGCACTGTCAGCCATGGCAGTTTTCTTTTCGAGAGGGATGGAGAAGTTGGCCGATGAAGAAGAGTTGTGGTGGACAAGAAGGCCGAACGACATGTATTTATAGCATTGTGTGCGGCCGCTTTGGCTTCCCGCATTTGAAAACACTGAACCGTTGTCTGGCCGTTCAAAAATTCTCCCCAACAGATATTTTGGCCACTCGTCCATTGTCCGGCCATTCAAAAATTCTCCTCAGATTTAGTCCAGCCTTGGAAAATTTGAATCCAATGGATAGTCATTGAACCAAATTCTGGTGGCTATTATTAATTGCGAATTTACGGATTTTGAAGTGCAACTGACGGCCGTGGAAGTTGAGGCCTGTTGGGGTTTTTTTTTTGCTGCATTTTATTTTACAAAATGAAATAAATAAAAGAAATAGGTAGTGACGCCTGTTGGCTTTTCTTGCCTTATTTTTTTAAAACAATTGAAGCAAAACAAAACCGCCAACGTCGGATTCGAACCCGGGGCGGAGACAAGCGATAGAAGACACTCAACTGCTGGGCTACTATACTGTTTTCGTTACATCATGAGGAGGATTATATGTATTCTTGCGCCCTGATAAATCTTTGTCCGGCCTCTGCACTTATTTGATGGACCGACCGTCCTATTGAGCCAAGCTGGGCCAGGCTAAAGGCCACGGTTCCTGTAGTGACACTGTATAGCGTGAAGTTTAGTAGTAAGTACTCTTACTACCATACTGTAAGTTGGAGGAGAGTTGAGCCAGCTTAAAAACCCAGGCCCAGGACACATGCTAACAACGTGCCAATCAAATACTTGGCATTTATTTTTCAGATTTATTCATTATGTTATTTATTTATAAGATAAGTTACATTTTGCAACTTAAATGCTTGGCACTTTTTTTATCAGATTTAATTTGTTCACGATGTCTCTTATTTATAATTATGTTACATTTTCAACTTAAATGCTTGGTACTTTTTTTCAGATATGTTCATGATATGTATCTTATTTATAGATACGTTACATTTGAACTTGAAGTCTTCGTATTCAAAATTTTTGACCGTTTGTTTTGAGATAAAGAGAATAATCCGTGGAGAGAGTAATTTAGTTGGACAAACCAACCCCAATCTGACCCAATCTCTCTATCTCAATTGGGCGCCCAAGTTGGGCCAGGCTAAAGGCCACGCTTCCTATGCAACACTGCGCAACACTCTGTATCTCTCTATCTCAATCCTCCAATGACATTGTAGCGTGAAATTTAGTACCATATGGGAAATTGAAGGAGAGTTGAACCAAGTTAAAATCCCAGACCAAGGAGATATGCTAGTTGCGAGCCAAGCATTTGGAAGTAGAGGTGCACCTGGACCTTTTAGTATGGAAAAAATACTGATGGGTTCAAGTCTACATCTAGTTTCCAATGCTTGGCTCTTATTTTGTTAGATTTCTTCATGATGTCTCTTATTTTTATATTAGAGTTTGTAAATGTACATGATGGTAGCACTTGTTTTGTCATATTTCTTCCTGATGTATCTCAAATACTTTACATTTTCAACTCGAAGTCTTCTTATTCAAAATTTTTGACCGTTTGTTTGTAAAATTGAGGCTCTGCAACACTGTGTATCTCTCTATCTCAATCCTTCAGTGATATTGTAGCGTGAAATTTAGTACCATATGGGAAATTGAAGGAGAGTTGAACTAGCTTAAAAACCCATTCCAAGGGCACATGACAGAACTGGACATGAATGAGTTCAACTCAGATTCAGTTTCTAACTCATACACAGAGAGACGAGCCACTCTTACTTATTATGAGTCTCATCTCTCTATGTCTGAGTTTGAATCTGAGTCTGAGTCACATTCATATCCTGTTTTTTATACAATATTTTCTGCGCAACATTGTATATAGCGCGATGTTTAATTATATTAGTCGATAGTATTACATTTTCAAGTTGAAGTCTTCTTATTCAAAATTTTTGACCGTTTGTTTATGAAACGGAGGGAGTAGTTCCTTGGAGAGAGAATATTAGCTGTACTTGTATACAGATGCTCCTTTTTGCATTTTTTTTGAAATTATTTTATAAAAATATAAGACGGCATGGGCTTCTTATTTTTTTTTTAAAAAATATTGGGTCAGACCCATTGGGCTAATTAAGTTGGGTAGGCTAAACTCAAGCCACGGTTCCTGAATAAATGTGAGGCCCAGCCCCCACATTTTGCCAATTTCGGCTAGGATCCTCCAATAATATTGTAGCGTGAAATTTAGTACCATGTGGGAAATTGAAGGAGAGTTGAACTAGCTTAAAAACTCATTCGAAGGGCACATGGCAGACCAAGGACTCAGATATATACTCAGATTCATTCATACTAGACAGACTCAGACTTTCAATTTGAGTTTGAAGTTCTGAGCATGTCTAGTATGAATCTGATGTATCTGGGTCCTATTTTTAGGTCCAGCCTTTGCATTTATTTGATGGGCAGACTGTCCCATTGGCCTAAACTGGACAGGTATGAGTGTACAAAAATAGGACAGATGTGATCTGCTCTAGGAGTGGCAGTTGGGCTAGCCCATTGGGCTAAGTTGGGCAGGCTAAACTCAAGCCACGTATGTTTCTGCATTGGGCTAGGATCCTCCAATGATATTGTAGCACAAAGTTTAGTACCATATGGGAAACTGAAGGAGAGTTGAACTAGCTAAGTTTGAGTCTAAGTCTGAGTCTCAGTAACTGCGTATGATGGAACACATACACTGGCCACACGTTACATACCGTTGCACAAGCAACTAGCATACCGATCTATTTACACATTCATATCCTGTTTTTTGTCGCTCTTACTGTGACTTAGACTCAGATTCAGTCTCAAATTCATACACAGAGAGACGGATGCTCCTTTTTGCGTTATTTTGTTTGAAATATATAATTCAAGAAAAATAAAAGAAGGCATGGGCTCCTTGTTTCAAAAGAGGCACTTTAGATTTAAAACATGTGAAAGTTGTTGGCAAGTGCCAGATTAATTCCTGCTCATACGAAATTTAAGCACTTTATTTGATTTTTTTATTCCTACCAGAACTTATATATTGAGGGGCAAGTGTAGCACACACATCGGTTGTCAGAGGCGGATGGATTAATAACCGTGTTTGAAAAACGTTCTTCAGAGTCGGCCCGTGTAACAGAACCGTATCTAGACAATGCAATCTACAACATCGGTTGATATAAAAGCACTGCCCTTGACAATCGTTCTTCAGAGGCAGCCTACGTAACAAAATCGACTTTGAAAATTGTCTCATTTCAGAGGCGGGTGGCTTAACTTAACCGCTTCTACTGAAGGATATTCAGGGGCGGTCGAAGCTACAGTGCGGCCTCACGAGTTTGGCAGCGGCGTGCAAGGTGAGCCGCCTCTGTTAAAAACGGGTGCCGTTACAGATGTGCATTTCTGTACTAGCGAGTCACCTTCTACAATCTGAAACCGGAGCAGCTGACCCAAGACAAGCTAACGGCCAAGCCTGCTACCAAGAAGCGCCCAGTGGGCCAACCCAGAAAGGAGAAGAATGATGAAGCCCAGACTTCATCTTCGCTGGACAAAGTTGATGGGGCCAAGACCAACAAGGCCAAGCCTAAGAAGTGACTCTTCTTCTTTCTTTCTTAACTACTTTAGTTATCTAAAGCAGTATCTTTTGTGTCATCTATCTTAGTATTAAAATGACAGCAAAGCTTTGGAAAGTCTTATGTTGGAATGTTCGGGGCATTAATTTCGAGAAAAATGGAATGCCATCCAGGACAGGATAGCTGAAACCTGTTGCAATATAATATGTCTGCAAGAAACAAAGCGTGAATCTTTTGATCTTGCTTTTCTACGTCTCTTCTGTCCACCCATGTTTGATTCTTTTGAGTTTCTCCCTTCTGTTGGTGCCTCAGGTGGTTCCATCGTAATTTGCAAAAGCTCAATTTT
The DNA here is from genome assembly GCA_022036555.1 of Microstegium vimineum. Classification (NCBI taxonomy): domain Eukaryota; kingdom Viridiplantae; phylum Streptophyta; class Magnoliopsida; order Poales; family Poaceae; genus Microstegium; species Microstegium vimineum. Next base: position 22,466,329 of record CM039119.1, on the reverse strand, counting down.
CTAGGACAATGCATCTTTCAAAATGATTTTGCATCCTCAATCATATTCACATCAACACATAAAAGTTCTTGCTGGTTATTAACAAATGTGTAAGCACCTTGCACTCCCAAGGCAAATATGCCTTTATTCACTGGTTCAAGCATATCACCATGCCTGACTCAATTGATCGGTTAGTTGTTGGTGATTTCAATCTATATCGTAACCCAGAAGATAGGAATCGAGATGGGTCCAACTACTCTGACATGCTCAAATTCAATGATGCAATTAGTTCCCTCAGTTTAATTGAACTCCCTCTCAAAGGACAATGATTTACTTGGACCAACAAGGAATATCCTCCTCTTTTAGAACGACTAGATTGGTTTTTTACTTCTGTTAGTTGGACCTCTCCTTATCCCAATACTTCTGTCTCTACCCTAACTATGGAAACTTCTGACCATGTCCCCTGTCTTATCACAATCTTGACTGCCGTACCTAAAGGTTCTATCTTTTGGTTTGAAAACTATTGGTTAGAACATGATGACTTCTTAAGCCATGTCCAACATGGTTGGTTTTCTCCTGTCTTTCACCCTGACTCTGCTAAAAACATCACTGCCAGATTTAAAAACCTGAGGGGAGTTTTAAAAACTTGGAGACAGTCCCTTTCTAATCTCAATATTAACATTCAAAATATCGAGCTCATCCTTTCCTTCTTGAACTTCCTGGAAGAATCTAGAGACCTTAGTCTTACAGAATAGAATTTTAGGAAACTATTACAAGACAAGCTTATCTCTCTCCTCCATCAACAGAGAACATACTGGAAACAAAGAGGGTCAATTAAGTGGATCACCCTTGGAGATGCTAATACCAAATTCTTCCATTCTCATGCTACCTCTAAATATAGAAGAAACTTTATCACTCAATTAGTCAATGATGATGGCCTGGTTTTGACACATCATCAGGCCAAAGCTGACCTAATTTGGACTTCCTTTAAGGATAGATTGGGGTCTTCTAATTTCACCTCCATAGGTTTTGATCTATCTGAAAGAATGTAAGGGATGGTTCTATTGATCGCATCGGTTACATATTTATACAACCTCTGCACACATGCAGCCGCACACGCGACACACACATGCAACCGCACGGTGCCTAGTCTAATACATGCAATCACACATTGCTTAGTCTAACACTCCCTCACAGTTTTAACTGGGAGCACCGCGAACATTAAGACTGGACCTAAACTCCGTGAAGACTGATGTCGGCAGACCTTTGGTGAAGATGTCGGCGTACTGAGACGTAGTGGGAACGTGCAGGACGCGTGCTTCACCGAGGGCGACTCGCTCTCTCACGAAGTGCAAATCAATCTCAATATGCTTGGTCCGCTGGTGCTGGACAGGATTGCTGGAGAGGTAAACAGCACTGATGTTATCACAATAGACCACGGTAGCACGGCGAAGAGGATGATGAAGCTCTTGCAGTAGTTGTCGTAACCAGCAGGCTTCAGCAACGCCGTTTGCCACAGCTCGATACTCCGCCTCAGCACTGGACCTGGACACTGTAGGCTGACGTTTAGATGACCACGAGATGAGATTGTCCCCGAGAAACACCGCATAGCCAGAAGTGGACTTGCGCGAGTCAGGACAACCCGCCCAATCTGCATCTGTGTAGACAGTCAGATCTACTGGTGAGGTCCGGTGAAGATGAAGACCAAGATCCAAGGTACCCTGAAGGTAGCGAAGAATGCGCTTCATAGCGCACAAATGAGGCTCCCGGGGGTCATGCATGTAGAGGCACACCTGCTGGACAGCATAAGCAATATCTGGACGAGTAAAAGTGAGATACTGAAGAGCACCAGCAATACTGCGGTAGGAGGAGGGGTCGGTGACGGCAGCTCCATCGGCAGAAAGCTTGGAATGAGTATCCACAGGTGTGCTGCAAGGCTTGCAGCTAAGCATACCAGCACGGTCAAGAATGTCCAGAATATACTGACGCTGGGAGAGGAACAGGCTGTCACTCTGACGCTGCACACTGACGCCGAGGAAGTGGTGAAGAGCCCCCATATCTGTCATAGAGAATTCTTGGCGGAGAGCATGGATGATCCGCCCGGCTGTATATGAACAGAGAACTGTCAGTCTTCGCCTCAACAAATCCGAGAGAAGTGATATGACTTGCGAAGCGATGATGCCAGGCTCGGGGTGCTTGCTTCAAACCGTAGAGTGACTTGTTCAACCGGCACACATAATCTGGGCGGGAGGTGTCAACAAAACCGGCAGGCTGAACACAATATACTGTCTCATTCAGGATGCCATGGAGAAATGCATTCTTCACATCAAGCTGATGAATAGGCCATGAATGAGAGAGTGCCAGAGTAAGAACTGTGCGGATGGTTGCTGGTTTGACCACTGGGCTGAAAGTCTCATCATAGTCGATACCTGGACGCTGTGTGAAGCCGCGGAGTACCCAACGAGCTTTGTAACGGTCCAGAGAGCCATCAGACTTGAACTTGTGACGAAACACCCATTTCCCAGTAACAAGGTTGACACCGGACGGTCGAGGCACCAGGGTCCATGTGTCATTAGCCTGCAGAGCATCAAACTCATCCTGCATTGCACGGCGCCATGCGGGGTCAGTCAGGGCAGTACGGACTGAGGAAGGCACAGGGGACAGCGGTGCCGCGTGAAGGTTGAGACGGTCAACGGGCTGCCGGATGCCGTCCTTGCCGCGTGTGCGCATGCCGTGTGCGTTGACGACAGGTGCTTGCTGGAGAGGAACTGTGGCAGTGGTGCGGCCGGCTGGGCGCCCGGCGCCACTGGCAGCAGCCTGGGACGGACCGTCCGCAGGGGCAGTGGCACCAGGCGCGGTCGAAGCGGGGCCACCAGCAGCACCCGTGGCCGGCTCAGCTGGAGAGGAGCCGTGGCCGCCCGTGGCCAACGCGCCGTGGCCGCCCGTGGCCGGCGCGCCGTGGCCGCCCGAGGCCAGGCCGTGGCCGCCCGGGGCTGAGGCGGTGGGGTCGAGGCCGCCCGTGGCCAGAGAGTCGGTATGACCCCCCGGAGCAGCATCTATGCCGCCGGGGAGGCGGGTACCTGCAAGCACAGCTCTTGCGCCATTGGGCGAAGAGGAATCATCAGCATCCAAAAACTCAAGTGTGGTGTGGTCCTGGGGGGAAGAGGACATATCGGCGAAGGGGAAAACCGTCTCATCGAAGGTGACATGGCGAGAGATGATGATACAGTTTGTGTGAAGATCAAGACACCGATAACCCTTATGATCAGTGGAGTATCCCAGGAACACACACAGAGTGGATCGAGGTGAAAGTTTATGCGGAGCTGTGGATGATAGGTTGGGATAGCAGGCACAGCCAAAAACGCGTAAGTGATCATATGTAGGCTGCGTGCCATATAGGGAAAAGAAAGGAGTGAGGCCGTCGAGGGTTTTAGTGGGGTGACGATTGAGAAGATATGTTGCAGTGTGCAAGGAGTCAGCCCAATAAACGGGAGGAAGACTAGCCTGAAAAAGAATGGAGTGCACAATATTATTTATAGTGCGAAGAATGCGCTCGGCCCGCCCATTTTGCTGTGAAGTGTAAGGGCAGGACATGCGAAGAACGACTCCATGAGTGAGGAAGAACGTGCGGGCCGAAGAATGGTCGAATTCACGGCCGTTGTCGCACTGGACTGCCTTGATGGAGGAGCCGAACTGCGTACGCACATAGGAAAAAAAGTGAGTAATGGCACCAAACGTGTCGGATTTGAGGCGTAAAGGAAACGTCCAAGTGTAGTGTGTGCAGTCATCTAAAATAACAAGATAATATTTGTAGCCAGACACACTAACAACTGGGGATGTCCAAAGATCACAATGGATTAAATCAAAGGCGTGCGAGGCACGAGAGTTTGACATGCTAAAAGGAAGGCGCACATGGCGACCAAGCTGACAAGCGTGGCAAATATGAGTATCATGGCGCTTATTACATGGAATAGCATTGGAACTAATGAGCGTGGACAAAGCCTCATAACCGATATGACCGAGACGACGATGCCATAGAGTGGTGGAAGATGCAGCAGCAGTGAGGGCAGTGGTGCTGGATGGCGTGAAGAACGGGTAAAGATCTCCCGTGCTATTGCACCTGGCGATCACGCTCCGTGTCTGAAGATCCTTCACAGAAAGGCCGAAGGGATCAAACTCAATGGAACAATTATTATCAGTAGTAAACCGGCGAACTGAAATCAGATTCTTAATAATGTTTGGAGAAACTAAAACATTAGAAAGAACTAGAGGACGCCCAGTGTTCGAAAAAGAGTGTGATCCAACGGAAGTAACGGGAAGTAAGTTCCCATCACCAACAATGATAGATGAAGGATGCGATGACGAGGGAGGGTGAGAGGTGGTGAGTATACCGGCGTTGTTGACCATGTGGGAGCCAGCGCCCGAGTCAGCATACCATTCGCCCGTGCCGGGAGGGGAGAGCGTCATGGTGCTGAAGTTGCTGGCGAGCGAGGACGTGTCGAAGCTGCCTCCATGCATGGGCGTCCATGGCTGCTGCTGCTGTGGTGGCGGCGGGGCGACGTGGTAGCCAGGCGCCCCGTAGCCGTAGCCGGATGGTGCGCCGAAGCCTGGTGGCAGGCCGAAGCCGGGTGGAGCGGCCTGGTAGCCGTGCGGCGCCTGCTGCTGCTGCTGCTGCACGGCCATGTACCCTGCAGCAGGCGGTCTGTACATCGGCCCCGGAGCAGGCGGTGGCCAGTACGCCCAGGGCTGGTACTGCGCCGGCGGGCGCTGGTGTTGCCCGTGCGGCGCCTGCTGCTGCTGCCCACCCTGCTGCTGCTGCTTGTTGCGTCCGCGACGGCGTCCGGAGCGGCCGCCCTGGTTGCCGTTGCCTTGGCCGGTGGGCGCGCCGCCCTGGTTGCGGCCAGGAGGAGCAGGGCCGCCGGCAGGGGGGCGCCATGCGGTGTTGGTGGAGCCCGTGGCCGCAAGGAGCGCCGGTGCGCCCGCGGCCGGCGTGGTGCTGCTGGAGGACGTGCCGGCGTCGCCGGCGAAGTCGTTGAGGTCGATTTCCTCGAGGAGCAGCAGGGTTCTCGCCTCCGAGAAGCTGGGGAACGGCTGTCGCAGCTTGATGTTCGTCACCATGGGGCGGAACTTCTCGCTGAGGCCGCGCAGCAGGGTGAGGACGAGGGTGCGGTCGCCAACGGGGTCGCCAAACTCACGAAGAGAGGCGGCCATCGTCTCGAGGCGTCGGCAGAAGTCCGTGATGGAGGAGGAGCCTTGCTTGACGGTGCGGAACTCGGCGGACAGCAAGAGGGCGCGCGACTCGCGCTGCCCGAGGAACTCGTCCTCCAGATGTACCCATGCGACCCGCGCGTTGGGCTCTTTCAACATCGTGGACTGCTGCAGGTCGGGGTTGATGGTGCCGTAGATCCACGTGAGGACGGTGCAGTTCATCTGCAGCCACGCCGGGCGATCATCGTTGACCACATCGGTGAGGACGTGATCGGTGAGGGCATATTTGCCCAAGACGACGAGGAAGAGGGCGCGCCACCGGGTGTAGTTGTTGGCGACGCGATCCAGGACGACGGGCACGAGCACCTTGATGTTGAGGACAGCGATGGCGGCGGCGTGGACGTCGGCGTACTTGGCCTCGTACTCGTCGAGGGCCTTGGCGCGGGCAGCGGCGGCCGCCTCCCGGTCGCGCTGCTCCTGGGCCTCCCGGGCGGCGCGCTCAGCCGCGGTCTCCGCCATGGTTGGGGTAGAGGCAGGAAACCGGCGGCGGGCGGACGGATCGGGTCGTGGCGGCGCGGACGGACCGTGGCGGCGTGGACGGATCGGTCGTGACGGCGCGCGACGTGGCGACGGGATCGGCGGCCAGCGCGGATGGACCGGTCGGCGGCGCGATCAGAACTCACGGCGTCGGACGGACCGTGGCGGCGCGCGACGTGGCGACGGGATCGGCGGCCGGCGCGGATGGATCAGTCGGCGGCGCGATCAGAACGCACGGCGTCGTGGCGGCGCACGTGTGGTACTCCAGCGAGCCTTGGCCCAGCGACGGAGGGAAGGCACGGCGCAGGGGCGCGCGTGCGGCCGGCGAGCGCGAGGCCCAGCAACGGCGAGGCCGCGTCGTCGTGAGGACCGGCGGCGTGTAGGGCTGCGGAAGCGGGGATCGTAACCCCCTGTGGTACCATGAAAGAATGTAAGGGATGGTTCTATTGATCGCATCGGTTACATATTTATACAACCTCTGCACACATGCAGCCGCACACGCGACACACACATGCAACCGCACGGTGCCTAGTCTAATACATGCAATCACACATTGCTTAGTCTAACACTATCAAATTTCCTTTCACCCCATGCCCACTTGGACTCTCTCATTCAGCCTTTCTCTAAAATTGAAATTGACTCAATAATCAGCCCTGCCTTCTGACAAGTCACCAGGTCCTGATGGCTTTAATACAGACTTTATCAAAAAATGTTGGCCTATTATCTGTTCTGACTTCTATAATCTCTATGATGACTTTCATTCTAATTCCTCTTCAGTCTGTCTTCAGAGTATTAATGGATCCTATATCACCCTAATTCCTAAAAAAGATGATGCTTCCAAGGTCAGTGATTATAGGCCCCTCACTGCTTAATTCCTCTATTAAGATCATAACAAAGCTCTTGGCTAATAGACTTCAATCTATCTTACCTACTCTTCTGCATAAAAACCAATATGGCTTTATAAAAAAGAGAACTATCCAAGACTATATTGCCGGGGCCTTAGAATATCTACATTCTTGTCATCAATCTAAAAAAGAGCTTGTAATTCTCAAATTAGACTTTGAAAAGGCCTTTGACAAAGTTGAACATGAGTTCATGCTTCAAATAATGCAACACAAGGGTCTCCCTCCAAAATGGATTGACTAGCAAAATCCATCTTTAACTCTGGTACTTCCTCTGTCATCCTAAATGGTTTGCCAGGCAAAGTGTTTCATTGCAGAAGGGGTGTTAGACAAGGTGGTCCTCTCTCCTCTCTTTTGTTTGTGCTAGCAGCAGATTTTCTTCAAACCCTATTAAATCATGCTAGAACCTCTGGATCCTTATCCCTTCCCCTAAATATTCATGATCAAGACTTCCCTATGCTAGAACCTCTGGATCCTTATCCCTTCCCCTAAATATTCATGATCAAGACTTCCCTATCCTACAGTATGCTGATGATACTCTCATCTTCATGAAAGATTGTCCTACTGAGCTAAATCATCTGAAAGATATTCTACCAACCTTTACAGAGTCTTTAGGATTAAAAGTTAATTACTCTAAATCTATGATGATCCCCTAATCTTGTCACCTGATCATGCACAAACTCTTGCTGCTGGTTTGGGTTGCACTTTAGGGGAACTTCCATTTACCTATTTGGGACTCCCTCTTTCTTTAACAAAACCCTCAGTGGCTGACTTCTGGCCTCTTGTCACCAAATGTGAAAGAAGACTTGTAGCTTTCTCCTCCTTCCTCAATGAGGCAGGCAGACTCCAGCTCACTAATGCTGTCCTAACTGCCCTCCCAATGTTTTCCATGTGTAGCTTTCTTCTCCCCAAAACCATCATTGATCAAATTGACAAATTTAGAAGGCATTGTTTATGGAGAGGAGCTAATATCAATTGCAAGAAACCCCCAAAAGCTGCCGGCCTATGTGTTGTCTACCCAAAGAGGAAGGTGGCCTTGGAATCCTCAATATCAATACCCAAAATGAAAGTCTCTTGCTTAAACATCTCCATAAATTCTTCAATAGAGAGTCCACTCCTTGGGTTGATCTTGTTTGGAGCAAATATTACTCTGGTACAAAGCTACCTACCACTGAAACAACCTTTAGGTGCTCATTCTGGTGGAGAGATATTCTCAAGTTGTTAGAAAAATTCAAAAATCTTGCCTCCATAACGGTTAAAAATGGTACTACTTGTCTCCTTTGGTTTGACTCTTGGAATAATGCCCCTTTTGCCAGCAATACCCTGAACTTTTCTCTTTTGCTAAAAACAACAGAATTTCTGTTGCCACGGCTGCTTCTACTCAAGATCTTCATTCTCTCTTTTTATCTTGCTCTCCCCCGAGGCTTATAATCAATACCTAAATCTATCCTTATTCTTACAAAGTCTTCATCTCTCTAATGACCCCGATTGCTGGTTTTACATTTGGGGCAACAACATTTTCTCCTCTCATAAAGTCTACTTGCATCTCACTAGTCGCCACAACCCTCATCAAGCCTTCCACTGGCTTTGGCATTCTGCCTGTCAAAACAAACGAAAATTCTTCTTCTGGCTCCTACTTAAAGATAGACTTAACACTAGAGCTCTTCTGCGTAGGAAAACTATGCACCTCCCCTCCTATCATTGCGTCCTTTGTCACCTCTCTGTTCACTGTCCTTTTTCTATTGCTTGCTGGGGGAGTATACAGGTACTAGTGCCAAATTCAATAGATTTTTTCCATGTTTTGGAAAATATAAAATCTCAGCTTCCTCGACATTTTTTCATGGAAATATTAATAACAATGTGTTGGGCAATCTGGACCTCGTGCAATGACAAGATTTTTCGTGGCATTGACAACTCTCTCTAGCGGTGTAAGATAATCTTCAAGAAGGAGTTTGCTCAGGTTATCCTTAGAGCAAAAAAAGACACTCAACACCTTATGCTTTCATGGCTAGACGCATTTGTATAATAGTTCTCATTTTCTTTGTTAGTTTTTTTGTTTCCTGATTCTCCCTTCGTGGAGCGTGTAATACTTTTTGTACAGACTCATTTTTTTTCAATAAATTCCAGTAGGGGCGCGCGCCCCTCCTGTTCCCTCAAAAAAATAATATTAGGCATTGGATTTGTAATGTTTTTTTAAATATCCACCTCTATCATAATAATAAAAATAACATAAAGTAATCATCCAAATTTGCATCTAAGTTACACAACTCTTTATTTACAAAAAAATACCCTCCTATATTTGCATATAAATTTTCAACTCTCACCTTTGCAATTAGCAAAGATGACCTAAATTTGGATCTAAATTATCCATAAATTTTATCTTGAAAGATATTATAAAGTAAAACCTTTAATTTACATCTAAATTATTATGGACAATAATTCAATAGCCATATAAACTTTATATATTTCTAAATCACACACTTCTGCTACTATTAATTTTAAAGGAAGCATAATGTTATGTGTCACCATGTCAACCGAGTAAACAAATACAGATGCGTAAAGATTTATTTTAATAGTTTATCAAGCATGTTGCATTAACAAACATAACATTGTACTAGGAATTTTTTACTTCAAACTATATTACCACTCCATGCAAATAAAATTATGATTTTACTAATTTTGACAAAACATTTTGTTTTGACGCACTCTACATATATTTTAATAGTAAAAAAAAAATACTACCATACTTTTCAGTATAGCAATTTTAGCATCTTGAGTATTGTGACATGCTAAACGACCTCCGTAGGAAAAAGGTTTAACTTAGGACCAATCTTTATTTAATAAAATGAAAAGGTAAAAATTTGAATAAAATATAAAATAAGCGTTAGAGTTTCAAACTAGATACAAAAGTTGAAAAAATAGAGATTCATGATGTTACCCAATGAGGTGTAACAAGAGTTTATATTACTTAGTCTTAGGTTTCAACAAAGGTGTAACAAGAGTTTATATTACTTAACCTAACTAAATCATAACACATTATTAGAAAAAAAAAGATGAACCCTAGAAATTCTAAATAGAGGTCGACAATGGGGCCTCCATAATAATCCTCATCAAAAGCACTAGAAGAGAAAGATGATTATTACCTCTCTAACAAAAATCACAAAAGTTGTGGCCATCAGTTATGTATACTATAATCACAATTTTGATAATAATAACAATCAAACATATTATGTTTCCTCGATAATTACCCATTTGTGTTTATAAAACAAAATAAAAAACCCATGATTTTGCATATAAACTACACCACTTATGCCATTATGAAACATAATCTAAAGTCTAACATAAATTTGCACCTAATTACTTACCTTCCATTGTGATAGATAATCTATGTAATCCCTTAAATTTGCATCTAAATTGCCACTTCTTTATTACTAAAAATACTTTAATTATTTCTTAAAATATATATCAAAGTAATTTATGGCAATTTTTAATGCCTATTGAAAATATGCTTTATACAAAGAGAAAAAGAGACTATGGATAAGGATAACAAATTAAATCAATAGTTGATAAGTTTGTCAGACATAAATTATATAGTATCTATGTGTCTATTATGTAAGAAAATAAACATAGAAAAATAAACATGGAAATTATTATAAGTAATTTTAACTAGTACTAGGTATTACTCATCAACATCTAATGCTTAGTCTTCAAAGATTTTAGTCCTGATCCCTGATCGAGAAGTAGTAATAATTGAATCTTCGAAAGGGTTGTGGAACTTTGCTATCACACAGTAGTGCTAGATAACAAACTTGTCCATCGGAGCATCTTCCACTAATCAGTGTGCGAAGACTTTGACTGTAAGTCGTTTGTCGTTGTCTTATTGCCGCATTCGCTGTGCGCACTACCCACGAGCCTCATCTATATGAATCTTCCTCCCAATTTCACTCACCACATACCTCATATCACGGTGACAAAAATATACCACGGTGACAAACATGGCTCACTCCTATCTTCTACTCCTCTTCTTCCTACTAGTGTCCCTCACCTTCAACTCCAGTTCGCAATCCATGGCGCAGACTGACGCCACCAACGAGCTAGCAACGCTCCTAACAATCAAGAAAGACTGGGGCAATCCATCCGCGCTCAGCTCATGGAGTAACCAGAGCGCTTCGTACTGCAGCTGGGCAGGGGTCAGGTGCGTGAACAAGAACAACGGCCCAGTGTCCGCCCTGTCCTTCCCAAAGTTCAACATAATCAATCCTATCCCATCTTCCATTTGCAACCTGAAGAACCTGTCCTACCTAGACCTTTCCTACAACAACCTCACCGGCCAGTTCCCGGCAGTGCTCTACGGCTGCTCGGCTCTTCAGTTCCTTGACCTCTCCAACAATCACTTCTCCGGTGCCCTCCCCGCCGACATCGACAAGCTGTCGGTGGCGATGGAGCACCTCAACCTGTCAACCAATGGCTTCACGTACAGGCAGTGTGCCGCCGAAGATCACTGCGTTCTGGAAGCTGAAGTCCCTCCTTCTTGACACCAATAGCTTCAATGGGACGTACCCGGGCTCGGCCATCGCAGGCCTGAACGAGCTCGAGACGCTAATCCCTTCGCGCCAGGCTCTATTCCTGACGACTTCGGGAAACTGACGAAGCTGAAGATGCTGTGGATGGAGGGGATGAACCTGACAGGTCCCATCCCTGACAACCTGTCGTCGCTCACTGAGCTGACGCTGTTGGCTTTGTCCGACAACAAGCTTCACGGCAGAATCCCAGGGTGGATTTGGAAGCTTCCGAAGCTTGAGATCCTGTACCTCTACGACAACAGCTTCACCGGTGCAATTGGGCCGGACATCACCGCCGGGAGCCTGCAAGAGATGGACGTTTCCACGAACTGGCTCACCGGGCACATACCCGAGAGCATCGGCAACTTGAAGAACTTGTCGCTGCTCTACCTGTACTTCAACAACCTCACCGGGCACATACCGGACAGCGTCGGGCTGCTCCCGAAGCTCGCCGACGTCCCGCTGTTCAGCAACAGGCTCTCCGGCCCGCACTCGCCGCTGGGCAACTTGGAGGTGAGCAACAACCAGCTCAGCGCCCAGCTCCCGGACACACTCTGCTTCAACAAGAAGCTCTACGACATCGTGGTCTTCAACAACAACTTCTCCGGCGCGTTCCGGCGGTCCTCGGGGACTGCGTGACGGTGGACAACATACATCATGCTGTACAACAACCGCTTCACCGGAGAGTTTCCACACAAGGTATGGTCGGCGTTCCCGTACCTGACGACTGTTATGATTCAGAACAATAGCTTCACTGGGACCATGCCCAGTGTGATATCTCTCCTTCCAACATCACACGGATTGAGATGGGGAACAATCGATTCTCCGGCGACGTGGCGACCTCCGCACCGAGGCTGACGACCTTCTTCGCGGAGAACAATCAATTCTCTGGTACTCTACCGGAGAACATGTCGGGGTTAGCCAATCTCAGCGATCTGAACCTCGCCGGGAACCGGATATCTAGCTCGATTCCAGCTTCCATCCGATCACTGGGGCGCCTGAATTACCTGAATTTTAGCGGCAATCAGATATCTCTCCAACAACGAACTCACCGGAGAAATACCGGAGGAGTTCAACAACCTCCATCTCAGTTTCCTCAACCTCTCTTCCAACCAACTCCCGCAGTCGCTGCAGAACCCGGCGTTCGAAGACTCGTTCTTGAGAAACCGTGGCCTCTGCGCCGCGGGGAACAACCGGAATATAAACATACCGTCGTGCCTGTACCGCGGCCACAGCCAGATGTCAACTGGCCTGGTCATCCTGTTGGTTCTCCGTGCTCGCCGGCGCCATCCTCGTCGGGTGTTTCATCGTGCGGCGGACGAAGCAGCAAGGCCGCGACGTGACGTCGTGGAAGATGATGGCGTTCCGCAAGCTGGACTTCAGCGAGTGCGACGTGCTCACCCGACTCCGCGAGGACGACGTCATCGGCAGCGGGGGCTCCGGCAAGGTGTACCGCGTCCACCTCCCCGGTCGCGGGCGCGGCACGGTGGTGGCCGTGAAGAAGCTGTGTAGCAGAGCTGGGGGAAGGCCGAGGAGAAGCTGGAACGGGAGTTCGACACGGAGGTCAAGATCCTCGGCGACATCCGGCACACCAACATCGTGAGCCTGCTCTGCTACATCTCGAGCGACGACGCCAAGCTGCTGGTCTACGAGTACATGGAGAACGGAAGCCTCGACCGCTGGTTGCACAGCAACGCGGCGGCGCTGGACTGGCCGACGCGGCGAGGGGGCTCAGCTACATGCACGACGAGTGCGCGCAGCCCATCATGCACCGCGACGTCAAGTCTAGCAACATCCTGCTGGACCCGGAGTTCCGTGCCAAGATCGCCGACTTCGGACTCGCCCGCATCCTGCTCAAGTCCGTCGAGCCCGAGTCCGTGTCCGCCGTCGGCGGCACCTTCGGATACATGGCTTCTCTCTGATCTTCTGGTCTTCTCTGCTGATCTGCTCTGGTTGCAGAGTGTGGACGCGGCGTGAAGGTGAACCAGAAGGTGGACGTGTACAGCTTCGGCGTGGTGCTGCTGGAGCTGGTCACCGGGCGGGTGGCCAACGACGGCAGCAAGGACGCCGCCGAGTGCTGCCTCGTGGAGTGGGCGTGGCGGAGGTACAAGGCCGGGGGACCCCTCCACGACGTCGTCGACGAGAGCATCCAGGACAGGGCCGTGTACGCCGTGTTCGTGCTCGGGGTCATGTGCACCGGGGAGGACGCGCCGTCGCGGCCGTCGATGAAGCAGGTGCTGCAGCAGCTCGCCCGGGACGGCCGCGAGGTGGAACCGATGGGACAGCTGCCCAAGGGGAAGCAAGGTCGTCACCAAGGTGCCAAGAAAGGATCGTATGACGTCAGTGCGTTCTTGGGTGGCGACGAGGAGAGCGGCAACTTCGTGGCTCGTCCCGTGTAAAATCTTCACTGTTACTATTTGAGTATGTATGGCGTTAATAAATCTTCGTCAAATGTAAATTATATGGCTTCGTGTAATACGTGCTGCGTGGACACGAAGATGAGAAATAATTGAACCTGTTGTAAAACCATCCATTCAACTTGGCAAAAAGGCATTTCAAGACAGATTTTTCTCAATTTATTCTTCGGGCAAAGAATGTTTCTGAACCTTTTTTTGGGGAAATGAAATATCAGTAGGAGGTAGCCCCCACCTGTTTGCGTAAATAAATAAATAAAAGGTCTATCCCACAATTGTGTAGCTTCCGGAAAACTACAGAAAATTTGGAATACTAAAGATCAAAGAAAATCTTCAGCTCTTATATGCAAATCTGTTGATTTACCTAGAGTCAGCTAGATAAAAAAAACTAATACTTAACTTTGTACCTCTGCTTATCTTATTGTGACCGATAAATGATTGGCAAATAAGAGCCACTAATGATCTTCTTATTTCGTTATGGAGAGAATCTTTTCATATCCCTCAAGTCACGACTCACAATGACCCACTGTCTTGAGTCTTGACACCATAAAAAATTTCTTATATATTGTCTTCAAAATTGGCGGATGCTAAAAGAGTTTAACTTATCATTAACTTATTGAATTGACTTTGTCATTCCATCACATTAAACTTAAAAAGTCACTTAACAAAGTTGATTGAGTTAAAAAAACTATAATTCTCTCCCTCAAAATGTGAACCAAACAATCATGTAACATTGATGAAGAGTGGGAGATGGGGAGACTGTACATGACCCAGCCGATGCAGACCTCCAACGGTTCCCGTCTTCCTCCATTAGAGCATGGTTAATAATTGAACCAACCAAGTGCTTGAGCCGAGCCACAATAGTTATCTCTTATTTATCTCTAAAAAAGTTTTTTATTATTATATTGTATCATGTTTTACTTTTTCTTTCTTACCCCTCTTCACATACCTTTTTGTTTAGACCTACAAATGTCTATGGTTCTATGTCAGCTTGGTCATAGAATAAGAGCCATGCTCTCTTCTCTCCTTCACATCAGCAAAAATACTGACTAGCTTGGCTATAAACCTATTATTGTACCTGCTCTTAGATCCGGCTATCCCTCCAATGAATCGGGCCCACGCCCACCGGATCTGTGCACGGGCGCCCGTCTCCTCGCCTCCATGCTAGAGGGGGCGGCGTGCCCATGGTTCCGTCGCCTCCATGACAGAGATGGAGACGGAGGCGCACGGGAGATAGAGGCACGTGCACTCCTTGTGCATGCATGGAGATGGAGTGCCGGGAGATGGAAATGTGCGGGCGTGCAGGAGATGGATGCATCAGCACTCCTCGCGTGCGCATGGAGATGGAGCGGCGGGTGAATTAAGGAGAGGTGCCGGAGATGGAGACAAAGTCGTGAGGGTGTCACAGAGTGATACTTCACTTGTACTAATTAGTAGTACAAAAGTATTGTCAAATCGTGTTAAATAAAATTTAGGCTAGGAGAGGTGCACAATATATCGGCAGGCACAATCCTTTATCAATTGGTATACCGGAAAAATCTTCTGTCCTTTTAGTTGCTTGTTCAATTTTTAGTTGGGTACTAATCAATTATCGGCTTAGTGTTATCGCAATGGCATTTTTATCCCATTTTCAGTTATTTCATTGTATTGGCTTAAATGATTAAGAAAAATTAGGGTAGTGTACATTCAGAACAATAGCTACACGAGGACTGATCATCATTACTCTAAATAAGCACATATGGTATAAATGATGCGCCAATACAAGAAAGGGTTGACAAATGGAGTCTAATCATTTTATTCCCATTGTTCATTTGCAGCTCGCTCTTCACATAGTGATTGCATTATTTGGACATTTAATAATTCATTTCGCGTGACAATTTGCTTCACATTCACTTTGTGTCTTATAGCAATCATCCCCGAGGCAGCACCAGCATTTCCATTTGAGTGCTTTGCAGAGACCGTCTTGGAAGCACGTCCGATGTTTTGGTAGAATATCGTGCTTCTCGGTACTCATTTCATCCATCACGGTTCCACCTATTTTTCAATCAAGCATGCAATGTGAATATGATAAATTACATACACAAGCACAGAAACATCTCTATAATAAGCATAAAGTCAATGTGATGGAAGTCGATAATTATAGTGGGCCCTCGTTTAGTTGATCCAAATTACAACAGAGAGAAACATACAGTCTTCAGCAATTTGTAATTTTTCATGGTGCAGGAAAAATATCAGCTACTCTATAGATAGTAATTAGTTTTGAGGAGATAATGAAGGAAAAACGTTTTGATTTATTTCACCTACATGTCACATGAATGGAAAAGCACCCAAGGACCAGCAGTGAAAGCAGTACTAGTGCGCCATTCTGCATTTTGTGTCCCTCCATGCTGTAAGGAACAAAACACTTATATGTTTTTGGGAGATGTGCTCTGATGGAATGAGATGCATCGACCCATACATTGCTCATATATATAGGGAAAAAGGACTCCTCTGTGGATGCATGATAATTAGGAAAAATTGATCACTGTCAACAAAAATAGTGATGGATACATTAAGAATATATTGCCATGTACAGACAGCCTTTAGGCCATATATTACTCCATAATTTTCAGAACCAATGTTAGCTACTCTTTGTTGGCTTAATTAGTTTCCTGTTCTCTTATCCAAGACCTTATAAATGCCAGCCAAATTCGTTTGCGTACTCATGAAAAAATAAATGCCAGCCAAATTGGCTGGTTCTAACTTAGGTATATCTTCTAAATTTAGAAATTATCTTAATCAATGGCGTATGATGGCCACACAGTGTTTGGATACTGTCAATTGATCACTCACTATTGGCATCCACACATGGAATTTTGCTATATATGATATCTGTGGATGACATGACCCACAACTATCGTCACAAAGCACGTCATATCCAGAGCCCTAAGACCCTGTCGATGGGGGCCCATAAGAGTCCCCACCAAAGCTACTATATGTTGTGGGCCTAGTCCTAGGGCCCATAGGTTGATCAACGGGAGCACGGAGCAGAGCTACATGCTAACCGAGAAGGACTAGGACGACCTAGCAAGATCACGTGTGGAAAGTATCCCTAGCAAGATCACGTGTGGAAAGTATCTCCTGAAATACGTTTCAGGACACTCTCTTTGTATCTGGCTAGGAATAGAAAGAACCCTGACATGTACTCTGGACTATAAAGGGCTGCTGAGGGTACCCCTTATAAACGACCAATTCAATACACAACAAACGGGCTAATGCCGACTGGACGTAAAGGTTATTACTTGATCATCGAGGGCCCGTTGCGTTAACCGTCAAGCTCCTAGATTCGCTGAAGCCCGAACAACTATACTGGGTACCCCCCGTGGAAGGTTATCGGTAATAAAACATCGACAGCTGGCGCACCAAGTAGGGGCTTTCGACAATTTTTTTTCTCGAGGGCTCGGCGGTCCTCGACCACAAGATGAGAGTTGCATTTGTATGTGCATAGCATGATGATATGGAGCATTGCAAGTTAAAATTCAATATTCATGCTTGATTGGTGTAATGCTAGTTCTAGAAATTGATTGATGATATGAAGTACTAGCATGCATAGGTGGTTTCTAGACATAGTGTTTTCCTTGCAATTCAAAGTATCTCTCTTATAATGTTGATCTCATGAGGTATTTTGAGTTTTGATGTATGTCTAGTGACCATGGTACTAAGGATGGTTTATTATCGCACTCCGATTGGTATCACGCTTCAAAGGTCCATTCTATAAACCTTAACTTCAATTTTGGTAGTGATAACTCTCCCACAGGTTTTATCTATGCATATGGGCTCGAAAATCAACCAAACATTGGATGCACATATGTAGGAGGAGCTACCACTACCAAAACCGAAGTTAAAATATTTTTCCAATAAACATTTATGATCTACTTAATCTTAGACAAGCAATTCAATTTCATATTGAATTCAATGTCCATATCTTTGAGGTCTTTGTGAAGGGTTGTCATCAATTACCAAAAAGGGGGAGATTGAAAGCTCTTGTTTGGTTTTGATAATTGATGACACTCAATGTTGCTAATGCTTTGCTCTAAGTGTGACTAGACACATAGCAACATGGTGGAGATGCCTAGGACTCGGTGATGGACTTGGACATGGTGATGATCAAGCTCTGAGGTTCAAGGCAAAGGTATCAAGAGATAGGTGTTTTCCCTTTTGGTGATCGAGACACTATAGAGACTGTGATCACATTTAGGATCGATGACCGACTATCAAGAGGGGAATTCACGGTTGAATTCACAGTGGAAGTGCCTCTAGGTTCAACTTTGCATGATGCATGAGAGGCTAACTAGAGAGCTAACCCTTGCCCTACATTTCATGTGATGAAATGCTAACTCTTGTGTTGGAAAGTGATCTACATGCTGGAGTTGGCACCTAAGGCAAGTGGTTGGACTTGGATCGACAACAGCGCGACGACGACGACGACAACGAAGTCAGCACCCTAGTGAACTGGCCGGAGGCGCCAACTGCTTGGCATTGGACGCGTAGAGGAGCGTCGGACGCTACTCAGGGATGTGTTGGGAATATGCTCTAGAGGTTATCATAGAGATGATGATATTGCGATTGTATCCATGATATATTATATGTTTCTGAATATCCATTAAAGACAACTTGTATCGATTGGCAATTATGTGAATTGTTTTGTGAAACTCTTTTACTTGTATGGATATTCTAATGTTGTCCCTGATCAGAGTTCGTGTAACAACGTACATGAATATTAGATCAGCACATTATTAGTTGATGACTATGTTTCACAAGTCATAGACATAGAGATGTCAAACTAATAATGTGGGCACTTGTATGACATGTAGGCTGGACTGACCCGACATGAGATGTTGTTATTATTATCTCTTTACACATCATGTATGTTATGTTCTTAGATATGAGATTGTCGTATGTACTCAAGATGTGAAATGACTTACTTAGGGATTGTCAAACACTACTCCATTACTGGGTAGTCATAAAGATAGTCTTCGGGTTTTGTCGGGAAACATGCTGTGAGACATAGACAATCAAGATGGAATTTGCCCCTCTCTATGTGAGAGAGATATCACTGGATCACTCAAGTGATTGGATCAACAAATGCATGGCCGTGCTTGGGTTAAATGTTAACCCACGAGTTGGACCAAATATTGTGTGGCAAGGGAATAACAAGTATATGTGTTGTGGTGGTTCGTCTGATATGATCTTTGTGTACGCATAGGAGTTGTCACGTCTTGCTAGAGGCCTCTGTCAACTATTGGTCGAGTAGGTGTACTCGGGCCATGTCTATATGTGCGTGAACCCATAGGGTCGCACGCTTAAGGGGCTGGAAGCCCAATTCAGGTTGGACCCGAGTTGGAGAAGGATTAGGGTTACTAATGGGCCTCCAACTCGGGAGCACATTAGGGATGCCTATATAAGCAGGGGCAAGGGCGAGGCTAGGTTGATCCCACGCCTTTTGGCAGCTCCGTCGCCCCCCACGCTCAGCTTATTTCTCCTCGCGGACCTAGCAGTCCGGAGCGCATCGCTTCCTCCCTGCACGTGTGTGATACCTCGGAGGTGCCGCATCTGGAGCACGAGGACGAACCAGACGTGGACGATCTGCAAGTGGAGGACGGACGTGACAGATGGTCGACCACACAACTGCATGACACTGCTGCAACACGTTCGACTACATTGAGTCACTTCCGCTGCACCTGCGCGCCTAGTGGTAATCCCGTAACCTGTAACTAGCAGTAGATCTTGGTTTATGAGGTAGAAAAGTTTTGTTTTCCGGCTAGCGTAGCATCCTCATAACCCTTCAGTGGTATCAGAGCTCTAGTACTGCCTCGTTATAGGTTCTGGAGTTTGCATATGGTGATATGCACTGTTGTAGACGAGTCTCTGATCTTGGTTCATGGTCTTGCCGCGTTGGTCTTTGTCGGATACCAAAATTAGGGGGGTCATTAACCTGGGTGATGGGATGAACAAAACCATCATTGTCTTCCTCAAAATCTCACTTTGCCTAAATCACCCAATCCCGATCTCGGCGCCTGCCTCGAGCCATGCTGGGCCGGCCCACGAACAGGCACCGACGGCCCAGCCATGCCGGGCCAACAATTACCGCCTACGGGACCCCTCGAAAAGGTAACGAAAACCCCTCGATCGAACGAACCCCTCAAGAGGACCGGCTACCCCTCGAAACGACCCCAGACATCCGTACCAAGGCATTAAATGCTCCCCATCCACTCCCTGCCTAACCTCATGGCTACAGCAGAGATCACAGTGGACAGGGTACCGATCCCATCAGCTTTTACCGCCCATGCTCTGCGAACTAGGGTGCTCAGAGGCACTATTACACCATGCCAAGCACTGTGTCTAGTACGGCGCCCCCTCAAAACGTGATGGTCAGCGCTCAACCCGCATACCCCGTGGCTCCGTCCCATCAACATGGGTCTCGACCCCTCGAAGGGCACACCCCCAAGACGGTCATTAACCGCCTGGGACACGATGGCTACAGGGAAGCGTGTGCTCCACACAGTCATCTGTCTGTCCCCGATCACCTCTCGCCTCGACCACGCCCTAGATCTTCAAAAGAAGGATGGAAGACCATACCCATGGCACGCCTCTATAGGACCGGCCATGCTCGTGTCACGACTCAACAGCCTCGACGACTTGATCGGCATCAACGCCTTGACGTCACCCCTACGATCGCCCTAGTCATTGTGTACCCCTGTGCCTCCCCTTCGGCTATAAAAGGGGACGCCAGGACTTAGCATAGGGCATTGCGCAACTACACACGACATCACACACGCACACATATTCACTCGTGAGCTTGTATCCACCCCTGTGCAAGCACTTCGGTGCAAGATAATACAAGACCCCTCTCCCCCGCTGGACGTAGGGCCTTCTTTCGCCCGAACCATTATAAACCCTTGTGTTCTTCTTGCATCACCATACGGATTAGGGAGTACACGACACAAATATACTTGTTGGTGCTAGGCCCCCTGGGTCGAAACACCGACAGTTGGCACACCAGGTAGGGGGAGCACGTGTCACTAGCGACTTCCCGCTTTCCGGATGGCAGACCCCGCTTCCCCACTTCCATGGGCCACGATCATCTGGTTCGGGAGCCTAGAGTTCGTGTTGCTTGGCTTGGGCTATACCATGGCTCTGCTCTCGATCAATGACCCGAGTGGAGGCCGCAACGCGCCCCCACGCTCAGGAGGGGCGCCACGCCGTTCACGCCACCATGGCTCTCCTCCCAGGAGGAGGCGCCATCGACACCATCATCGTCAGCCCGCGCCTAGGCCGTCGCCATCTGCATTTCGTCCGTCCGCGGTGTTGGACGCGGGTCTCCCCGCAAGGGACCTGCCCTGCACACGCCCGAGGGTGGGGAACGCGGTGGCGGGCTTCGACCAGGACGCCGACTTCACCTTTGCCATGCGCACATTGAGGGAACCCAGCGAGGCCCCCCGGCGCGCGCGTCGCCATCACCACCTAACCTGCTGCTGCATAGGATTTACGAGGCCCATCGACGGCTCTCGTTTGGTCTCATCAACGTCGCAATGACATATGCCGACGGGATATGTTCGAGCATGGGCGCGCGGGAGGAGCGTCCGAGCCCCCTCCTATGCGCTGCCATGAGCCTGGAGGCCGTCTGGCCCGCGTCCGTGGACTGGGGCTTCAACGGAGCTCCCGGCCCCAGGCGCTACACTCTCAGCACCTCGCGGCGGCAACTCGAGGAGGAGAGGACTGGGAGGCCGTGGACCCCCTTCCACGGTGACCTCGACTCCGTCGAATATGACTCCGACTACTACGATCCTACACGGGAGTGCTTCCACCTCGACGGCGCTGAGTCCACCACCCAGATGGTCGACCCCTTGGCCGTAGCTGCGCCGCCCGCCGGCGCAGCTGTGGTTGAGGATGGTGCTGCCATCCCGACTCGAGAGGAACCGCCACAAGAGCCCGGCGACCCATGTCTTCCATAGGACGACCATGCCACACAACTCGCGTAGCTCCGCAAGATGAAGGCCAAGCTCGATGAGGATCGCCAGCGCCTGGACCAAATCAAGTAGGGCCAAGGGCCCCCATGTGGCGGAAGGGCTCGAGGCCGGGCTCGAGACATTTTCTAGCGGATTGTGGAAGACGAGGTCCCGCAACAGGCCCATGTGCCGCCTGCCATCAACTGCTTTCCTCGAGCAAGTCAGAACCTCTTCGCTACAACCATGCTCCTGAAGAACATTCCCACACCCTCAAATCCGCAAGCTGCGCGGATACGCAATGAGGTCAAGGGTCTCCTCAAGGTGGCGGCCGCGCAACAGGCGAAAAGCTCCACCTCGAGAATCGAGGGGTGGCGTCGGAATGACTGGCCGAACCTCTCGCCACGAGAGGGAGGCTTCCATCCACCAAGATGTGGCCCCTCGAGCGAGGAGGTACGCACCCGTTCGAGACCGCTTCGTCGACAACCGCGAGCCCCAGGACGCCCGCTACGACATCATCGAGAACCGGCGGCGCAAGAATGGGGGCGCAGTGGACCGGGGCTACAATGCTCATTGTGGGGGACGCTACGATAGAGACGAGGCCTGCCAGGCTCCTGAGCCGCCGGGCCCTCAAATCTTCAGCAGGTCTATCCTCAGCATGCCGCTGCCGAGCTCGTTCTGACCCCCCACGAGCCTCACCAAGTACAACGGCGAGACCAAGCCCGAGCTCTGGCTGGTCGACTTCTGGTTAGCTTGCCAGCTGGAGGGGCTCGAGACGACAAGGCCATCATCCGGCAACTCCCTTTGTTCCTCTCCAACACCGCTCAACGGTGGCTCGAAGAGCTCCCCCCGATCAGATCCGTGACTGGGCCGACCTAGTGCGGGTCTTCGAGAGTAACTTCAAGGGGACCTACATCCGCCCCAACAATTCCTGGGACCTCCGCAACTACAAGCAGCAGCACAGGGAGTCCCTTCGAGACTTTGCCCGATGCTTCTCCAAGCAGCATACCGAGCTACCACACATCCTCGACCACAACGTCATATTGGCGCTCGTTTTGGGCACCACTTGCAAAGAGTTGGTGCGGAAGCTCGGGCGCGATCAACCAAAGACCATCGACGAGTTGATGGACATCGTTGCCAACTACGCTGCTAGTGAGGAGGCCGTCGGGGCCTTTTTCGGCGAGAAGAAAGACACAACCAAGCCACCGGCCAGCAATGGCGAGGGCCCAAGCAAGGGCTCGAAGAAGAACGGCAAGAAGAAGAAGGGAGTTCAGCAAGGCAAGCGTGAGGCCATGGAGGACGATCTCGTCGCCGCCACCGAGCGCAAGAAGCCTCGCCCCCCTCCTAAGGGGGGCGTCTTTGACAAGATGCTGAAGGAGCCCTGCCCATACCACAAGGGGCCGGTCGACCACAACCTCGAAGACTGCCGCATGCTCAAGAACTATTTCAAGAGCCTGGGCCTCGAGAAGGGTGAGCCGAAGAAGGACAAGGATGGCGACAAAGACAACGACGACTTCCCCAACATCGTCAACTTCTATATGATCTACGACGGCCCCTCGACCTAGTTTATGCCTCGACAACATAAGAAGGAGCATCGAGAGGTCTTCTCTGTGCGGGTGGCCACGCCCTAGTACCTCGACTGGTCTGATACGCCGATCACGTTCGACCATGACGACCATCCGGACCACGTCTTTAGCCCCGGGGCCTACCCGCTCGTCGTCGACCCCATCATCGCCGACACCCGCTTCTCCAAGGTGCTCATGGACGGAGGCAGCAACCTCAATGTCATCTACATGGAGACCCTCAATCTGCTGGGCATCAAGAAGTCACAGCTCAAGCCCAGTGCCAGGGGCTTCCATGGGGTTGTGCTGGGCAAGAAAGAACTACCCCTCGGCAGCATCGACCTCCCTGTCTGCTTCCGCACTCGCTCGAACTTCAGGAAGGAGACCCTCACGTTTGATGTGGTCGGGTTCCACGGCACCTACCACGCCATCATCGGTTGCCCGGCTACGCCTGGTTCATGGAGGTCCCCAACTACACCTACCTCAAGCTCAAGATGCCGGGGCCCAACGACATCATCACCGTCGGCTCCTCCTACGAGCATGCATACGACTGCGACGTCGAGTACGGGGAGTCCCTCGAGGAGGCCAACGCCCTAGCCGCGACCCTCGAGGGTCTCGCCGCAGTGATTCCCGAGCCCAAGCGACAGGCGGGAAGCTTCGAGCCCGCTGAGGACACCAAGAAGATCCTGCTCGACCTGAGCAACTCCAACAGGAAGGCGTTGACGGTCAGCGCCACCTTCGACAGCAAATAGAAAGCAGTGCTCATCGACCGAGCATGCCTTGGAGATCCGTCCCAGCTCGAGACCGGTTAAGTAGCGCCTGCGCCGCTTCGACGAGAAGAAGCACATGATCATCCATGAAGAAGTCAACAAGCTCGAGAAGGCCGGGTTCATCAAGGAGGTACATCATCCCGAGTGGCTAGCTAATCCTATACTAGTTAAGAAGAAAAATGGGAAAATGCAGATGTGTGTAGACTATACTAGTTTGAATAAAGCATGTCCTAAAGTTCCATTTCCTTTGCCACGAATTGATCAAATCGTTGACTCAACTGCAGGATGTGAAACGCTTTCTTTCCTTGATGCTTATTTCGGTTACTACCAAATCAAGATGAAGGAGTCCGACCAGCTCGTGACTTCGTTCATCACTCCTTTTGGCATGTTCTGCTACGTCACCATGCCCTTCGGCCTTCAAAATGCCAGGGCGACGTATCAGAGATGCATGCTCCATGTTTTTGGCAAACACATAGGCAAAACCGTTGAGGCTTACGTAGATGACATCGTGGTCAAGTCCAAGAAAGTCGACAACCTCGTCGATGATCTCAAGATCACGTTCGAATGCCTCAAAGCCAAGAACATCAAGGTCAACCTCGAGAAGTGTGTCTTTGGGGTTCCTCGAGGCATGCTCCTAGGGTATATCGTCTCCCAGTGTGGGATCGAGGCCAACCCTGAAAAGGTCACGACTGTCACTCGGATGGGGCTGATTCAAGACCTGAAGGGTGTGCAGAAAGTCAGGGCTGTCTCACAACCCTCAGCCGTTTCATCTCGCGCGTAGGAGAGAAAGCCCTGCCATTGTACCGCCTCCTCAAGAAGTCTGAGCGCTTCACGTGGACCATCGAGGCCGAGGAGGCCTTGACCAAACTCAAAGCCATGCTAACTTCAACTTGGATCCTCGTGCCTCCAAAACAAGCCAAGCCCCTCCTCCTCTATGCCGCTGCGACCACCCTAGTGGTTAGTGCGGTCATAGTTGTCGAGAGGCAAGAAGAGGGACACGTCCTCCCTGTCCAACGACCAGTTTATTTTGTTAGTGAGGTGCTCTCCGAGACTGAGGTCCGCTATCCGTAGATCCAAAAGTTGCTCTATGCCATCGTGCTGACGCAACGCAAGCTCCAGCACTACTTCCTTGGCCACCCGGTAATTGTGGTGTCGTCCTTCCCCCTTGGAGAGATTATCCAAAACTGAGAGGCTGCAGGAAGGATCGCCAAGTGGTCAGTCGAGATCATGGGCGAGACTATCACCTATGCTCCACAAAAAGCCATAAAGTCTCAAGTGCTGGCTGATTTCATGGCTAAATGGACCGACACTCAGCTTCCACCAGCCCAGATACAATCTGAGCTGTGGACGATGTACTTCGATGGGTCACTCATGAAAACGGGGGCAGGCGTGGGCTTGCTCTTCATTTCACCCCTCGGAGTCCACGTGCGCTACATCATCCGCATACATTTTGCCGCCTCTAAAAATGTCACAGAGTACGAGGCCCTCATCAATGGTCTGCGCATCGCCATCAAGCTCGGGTTTCGACGCCTCGACGTTCAAGGTGACTCACAGCTCGTCATCGACCAAGTGATGAAGGTTTCGAGCTGTCATGACTCAAAAATGGAGGCGTACTGCAGTGAAGTACGCAAGCTGGAAGACAAGTTCCACGGCCTCGAGCTCAACCACATCGCTCGATGCTACAATGAGTTCACAGATGAGTTCGCTAAGATCGTATCTTCTCGAGGGGCCGTCCCCAGATGTCTTCTTGAGGGATCTTCACAAGCCATTTGTGGACTTGGGCTCGGGGGCTGACGCCACGACATCAACTGACCCCCTCCCTCGACTGAAGCCCCCTCGACCGGGGCTCAAGTCATGGAGATTTACGGGTCATCATCGTCCTCGAGCCCACCGCCGAACTGGCGCCTCCTGTTCCTCGAGTACCTTATTCAAGGGCAACTCCCTAAGGATCAGGCCGAGGCCAAACGCATTGCTCGAAGAGCCAAGACCTACGTCGTCTACGACGATGACAAGGAGCTCTACCGGCGAAGCCCAACCAGCGTCCTTTAACACTGCATCACCATCGAGGAGGGAAAGAAGTTGCTCAAGGATATGCACTCGGGGCTTGCGGCCACCACGCTGTGCCAAGGACCCTCGTCGGAAACGTTTTCTGGCAAGGTTTTTATTGGCCGACCGCTGTCTCCGACGCCATCAACCTTGTCCGCTCGTGCGAGGGGTGCCAATTCTACGCCAAACAAACGCGCCTCCCCGCCCACACTCTACAGATGATCCCCCTCACATGGCCGTTTGCAGTTTGGGGGCTCGACCTGGTCGGGCCTCTGAAGAAGACGACCGGGGCTACACGCACCTGCTAGTCGCCGTCGACAAATTTACCAAGTGGATCGAGGCATGGCCTATCACCAACATCCGCTCCGAATGAGCAGTCGAGTTCTTCACCAACATCATCCATTGGTTTGGGGTCCCGAACGTCATCATCACCGACAACGGCACGCAGTTCACCGGCAAAAAGTTCTTGGACTTCTGCGACCATTATCACATACGCATGAATTGGTCTACGGTCACCCACCCTCGAACCAATGGCCAGGTCGAGCGCGCCAACGGTATGATCCTACAGGGCCTGAAGTCGAGGATCTTTAACCGCCTCAACAAGCACGGGAAAAAGTGGGTTGCCGAGCTACCCTCAGTCCTGTGGGGCTTGAGAACCACACCCAGTCGAGCCACGGGGTTCACTCCGTTCTTCATGGTCTACGGGTCCGAGGCCGTCCTGCCCACCGACCTCGAGTACGGGTCCCCTCGACTCAAAGCCTACAACGAGCAAATGAACGAAGCGGCCCTCGCCAACGCCATCGATTAGCTCGAGGAGGCCCGAGACATGGCTCTCATCCACTCTACTCGATACCAGTAGAAACTCCGACGCTACCACGACAAGCACGTATGCAAAAGAGATTTCCATGTCGGCGACCTCGTCCTACGACTCCGGCAGGACAACAAGGGACGGCATAAGCTAACTCCACCATGGGAGGGTCTGTTCATCATCGCCGAAGTGCTGAAGCCGAGAACGTACAAGCTGGCGGACGACAAGGGCTCAACCCTCACCAATGCATGGAACATTGAACAAATATGTCGCTTCTACCCCTAGGCCTCGAGGCCTTGTACATTTCCGCATTTATATAACATTATCACATCTTGAATGAATAAAAAGTCCATGATTCTAGTGCTTTCATTTTCATTCGAGACTTGAGGTAGATTCTACTCTACCCCTCGACACCTCTCTTGCTCCTACTCCTCGAAGCACGCTTAGCGTAGAATAGGAAACGCGCTCGAGACCCTCAAAGGTCGAGGGCTGCCAAGCCAGGAATCCTCCTACGCCCCCAGGCTAAGGTATCCCCACTTACTTCCCCCCCTTAAGGGACCGTTGGTGGTCCTTAACTCATGTTTTATACCGCCAACAATTGTATAAAATTCACCAAAAATAATATAGATAGGAGTTTTGAGCTAACCAATTCCATAGTTTTGGTGAAATCACTTGTTTTGTATGTCAACCATGGAATACATATAAAATGGGCCAAGAAATAAAGGAAATCATTTATAAAGTAACAAAATAATATTTGGCCCATTGCATAGCAAGACAAGGAGGAAAGAACCCAACTCCACCTTGGGCTGCATGAGTGGGCTCGGCTAAACAGGCCATAAGTAATTCATCCGGACTCGAAATTGGGCGATTCAATAGGCGTTGGAAAGCTATCGACGAGGCCGACAAGCTTGCAAAAGATGGGGCCTAGATGAGCTTCCCTTGGCGCGCATGCGCTGCCCAGGTGCTCGAACCGGCCTAGCTTTCGAATGCAGGCCCATGCCGACGTTCCAAAGGTGATTTCGGTGTGTGTACAGGTTCATTGTACCTGGAACCGATGTGGGGAGGTCGGTTTGGGGCAATTAAGAGGGGAGATTTCCCAAAGAGCCCCCTCCACTTCATCTATAAAAGGAGGCTCTCCCCTCTCTCATTTTAATCATTCCATTCAGCATACACAAGAGAGAAGCGAGGAGAGCAAGCCTAGGAAGTGAGTGAGGAGAGTAGGGAAGGAATCCCGGAGTATCGGCTTCCTCTACTTCTTGTACTCGGCTAGCCTTGTACATCGGGTGGACGGAGTGCCGGACGTGTCGGCTCCCTCCACACTTGTACCTCAACGAGCTTCTTGCTACTTGGAGTAAGAGTTCGTGTTTACCTTTCAGTATTAAGTTCTTAAGTTAAAGTTATCTTTGTTCACTATATGCTTTTGGGATCATTGTTCATCCTTGTGGTGGATGCTCTAGTAGAGAGGCCCTGATAAAGACGGATAACCCCTGCTAGCACGCTAGAGTAGTAGTCAATATCTTAGACGTGGTGTCTAGGGTGGTGGTTACCTTCGTTTGCCTCGTATCTCAACGGCTGAGGTGGTAGGCGGCAGGTGGTGACAGCCCTGTCCGTCCCTTGTAATCCCCCACGTTTGAGTACGGCGTAGAGCTGTAGGCCGGGATCGCCTGGCAGACCAGGTGTGCTCCGGTGCCTGAAGCAAGTCTATAGTGGCAAGGTTACTTTCACTTGGGATCTTTACCCTTAGAAAACCTCACAACCCAAGCTGTTCTTCATCTCACCTCTCTAGGAGAACTAGCTAAGAGACTCCTTACACTCCGTTCCCTGTGGAAATATGATACCCTGAATACTTCCGGGTGAAGTGCTACAACGGTACTTTCCGTGCGCTTGCGGACTTTGCTGCTTTCGCTAAGAAATACCAACAAGCATTTCTAGCGCCGTTGATGTGGAACGGTTGTCGTAGTTATCTCCGAACCTAGTTCATCTCGTGTATCCTATCTTTGCTTTTTTCTTTTATTTTATTTTATAAAAAACAACTACCTTTTCCAATAGAGCAAAAATCTATCCAACATCTTGCCGCTCCTAAGGGCGAGTTCTTAGAGCCGTTAAAATCATCGAAGCCAATCACAACTTCTAGCTATGAACTTCGCCCTGGCTTTATATCCATGGTTCGGAAACAAACCTTCTCAGGGTTCAATGATGAAAACCCATACCACCATTTACGGGAGTTTGAGCAGCTCTGTGCATGCCTAAGCATTTTGGGCATGTCACATGACACTTTGCGGTGGAAGTTGTTTCCCTTCTCTCTTGATGAGAGGGCGAAACAATGGTACACCCACAACGTAGGGAAGGTAAACGGAGATTGGGAAGAACTAAGGAACAAATTTTGTCTCGCATTCTTCCCTATATCTCAAATTGCTTCCCTGCATCAAGAGATTCTCAACTTCCAACAAAAAGAGAAGGAAATGGTAGGTGCAGCCTGGGAAAGATTTTCAATTTTATCCTGTTCTGGCCCAGACTTGTCTATACCAAGCCATGTGCTGTTACAACACTTTCGGTTAGGTCTTAGCAAGGAATCTGCCCTACAGCTCGACATTGCCGCCGGAGGTTCGTTTGAACATAAAATCATAGCGGAAGGAGAAGCTCTTTTAGATCACATTCTAGAGAACACTCCTCCGCTAGAACCCCTCCATGTAGAGCCCGAGCTAAGTCATGAGGAAGTCTCTTCGGCCAAGGCCGAACCATCATCTTCCGTTCAGAGACCCTCACCTGAACCGGAAACACCGAAGGAAGGTCTCCCTCCTTCGGAGTTTCCAATCTTCGTGAATGAATTTGAGGATTTTGGGAGCACCTTAAAAATTCACGACAAAATAGACCACCAATCCCCATCACTCCCCAAGGTCCTCTAGATAGAGAATTCCTTAGAAAATCTATCAAGGAGTTGATGGCCATCATGAGTGCTGAATGGTTGGAAGAAGCGGAGCTTTTGTCTGAAGAAATTCAGATTCGTGCCCCTTCTTCAACCATTCAATGCAAAATTTGCGGGATCATGGTGGATATTCTCTACAATCCAATTGTTGGAGCAAATCTTATGTCTACATCTTTTGCATCTGCCTATCTAGGCAATGAACCTATTGCTCTGACAAGCAAGTCTTGTAGAGTCAGCCCACGAACAAGTTTGGAAGGACTAGGGACACTTCACAACATATCGTTGTATCACAACAATGTTGAAATTGCCCTGGACTTCCATGTCTTTGACTTCCAAGACTTTGATATCATGATCGGGCATCCCCTAGAGAAACTTCTTGTTGACCCACCAAAAACAGGGGATCTGGATGTAAAGTTGGGGAGGGACACCTTTTCTATCCAAGTCATTCGAGCTAAAAACTCAATGGCAGAACCTCTCCCCTATCCAGACTTGCCCATGGAAGTCATGTTGGTTGCACCTTTTGACTCGCCTGAGTTGTACTTAGAAAAAGACACGGAATTCTTCATAGAAGAAGAGGAAGACTTAGGAGAGACAATAGACCTCCCGAAAGAGGGAATGCCGACACAACCTCTAGTTGATCTTAAACCCTTGCCCGCTGGCCTACGCTATGTTTTCTTGAATAGTGATACACAAACTCCTGTTATCATTAGTGATAAGCTTAATGACGAGGAGACATCTAAACTCATCGCCATTCTAGAGAAGCATAGGTCTGTCTTCGGGTATTCCCTGTAAGATATCAAGGGGATAAGCCCAACACTTTGTACCCATCGCATTCCAATTGATCCTTTGAGTACACCAACTCAAGAACCTCAGCGAAGGCTCAATAATGCGATGCGGGAAGTCGTGAAAAGGAAGTCCTTAGACTTTTTCACGCCAGGATTATTTATCCCGTACCACTTAGTGATTGGGTTAGTCCTGTCCATGTGGTTCCCAAGAAAGGAGGCATGACGGTCGTTGGAAACAACAAAAATGAGTTAATCCCACAACGAACCGTCACAGGGTGGAGAATGTGCATAGATTACCGAAAACTCAACTCGGCAACAAAAAAGACCATTTCCCACTGCCTTTCATTGATGAGATGTTAGAGTGATTGGCAAAACATTCCTTCTTTTGTTTCCTTGATGGATATTTAGGATATCACCAAATTCCAATCCACCCCGATGATCAAAGCAAGACAACTTTCACTTGCCCATATGGAATGTTTGCATATCGACGAATGTCATTTGGGTTGTGCAATGCACCTGCTTCATTCCAATGGTGCATGATTTCAATTTTCTCAGACATGATTGAAGAAATCATGGAGGTCTTCATGGATGACTTTTAGTCTATGGAAAGAACTTTGACCATTGTCTTGAGAATTTAGACAAAGTCTTGCAACGATGCCAAGAGAAGGACCTGGTACTGAATTAGGAAAAGTGCCATTTCATGGTCCGTGAGGGCATCGTCCTTGGGCACCTTGTGTCCGAAAGGGGGATAGAGGTAGACAAAGCCAAGATCGAGGTTATCGAGCAACTACCACCCCGGTGAACATAAAAGGAATTCGTAGCTTCCTAGGTCATGCAAGGTTCTACCGACGATTTGTCAAAGACTTTTCACAAATCCCTAGACCCCTCACGAACCTGTTAGCTAAGGATGCACCTTTTGAGTTCACAAACGAGTGCTTGAATGCTTTCCACGCACTCAAGGAAGCACTCATCTCAGCACCAATCCTTCAACCTCCTGATTGGTCGCTACCCTTCGAGATCATCTGCGATGCTTGTGACTATACCGTTGGTGCGATCCTTGGCCAAACCAAAGACAAGAAGCATCACGTGATCGCGTTTGCTAGCAAAACGCTAACCGGAACTCAACTTAACTATACTACCTCAGAAAAAGAGTTCTTGGCGGTCGTTTTCGCTATAGAAAAGTTTAGATCTTACTTAGTGGGAGCAAAAGTAATTATTCACACTAATCATGCTGCGCTTAAATACTTGCTCACTAAAAAGATGCTAAACCTAGATTAATATGATGGATCCTTCTACTCCAAGATTTTGACCTTGAAATAAAAGATAGAAAAGGAGTAGAAGATATTGTTGCAAATCCTTTATCGTGTATGCAAGTCACTAACCTGCAGGAAAGAAATGACTTCCTACACGATGACATGCTGCTGAAGGTGACAGATTCCAACCCATGGTACGCGAACATCGTGAACTTCATGGTTGCAGGCCATGTACCACAAGGGGAAAACAGAAAGAAGCTCCAAGTTGAGAGCAGATGTCACCTTTGGGATGACCCGTACCTGTACAGGGTGTGTTCTGATGGCTTATTGAGGAGGTGTGTGCCAACGGCAGAAGGGATGCAAATCATAGAAAATGCCATGCAGCACCATACGGAGGCCACTATGGTGTATTCCGCACACAAGCCAAAATCTGGCAGTGCGGATTCTTCTGGCTGACGATGTATGAGGACACCAAGGAGTTCATCAAAAGGTATCAGAAATGCCAGCTGCAAGGCAGCATCACTGCTCGCAATGCAATGCCCCTACACTACAACCTTCAAATTGAGATATTTGATGTTTGGGGCATTGACTTCATGGGACCTTTCCCAAAGTCCTATGACAGCGAGTACATCTTGGTGGCCGTTGACTATGTATCCAAATGGGTGGAGGCCTTACCGTGCAGAGCTGCCGATGCCAAACATGCAAAAAGGATGTTCCATGAAGTGATCTTCCCTCGCTTTGGAACACCAAAAATGGTCATAAGTGATGGAGGGTCTCATTTCATTGATAAGACCTTCCGAAACTTTTTGAAAGAGCTTGGAGCAAAGCACAACATAGCCACACCCTACCATCCTCAAACAAGTGGTCAAGTAGAAACTTCAAATAAACAAATCAAGAACATCCTGCAGAAAACGGTCAATGAGATGGGGAAAGGCTGGAAGGATAAGCTACCTGATGCACTTTGGGCATACAGGACAGCTTAAAAAATCCCATCAGCATGTCACCATACCAGCTCGTCTATGGCAAAAGTTGTTATTTACCGGTGGAGCTAGAGCATCGAGCTTACTGGGCAATAAAGAGCTGGAACATGGACTTGAAACTATAGCTGGCAAAAATAGACAAAAGCAAATTTCTGAGCTAGAAGAATGGAGGGAGAAGGCATACCATAGTGCCAAGCTTTATAAGGAAAGAACCAAAAGATGGCACGATCACCAAATCAAGCTGAAACAATTCAAAGGAGACAAAGTTCTTCTATTCAACTCCAAGGTCAAGCTTTTCGGTGAAGGAAAACTTCGGAGTAAATCGAAAGGACCATACACTGTCGTCAGCACATCTTCACACGGTGCAATCACCATTCAAGACGACGAAGGTAAAAATTTCAAGGTAAATGGTCAACGATTAAAAGTTTTCCTGGAGCCTTCATACAATTCTAAAGAAAAAATTGATGTAATAAAAATAGTAGATTTTAACAAGTATCCTAAATCAAAATAATCATTTCATGTTTTGAATAATATTGTATCTTTTGTTAGAATGTCTACACTTGTTTTTGTATTCTTTCTCTTTCTGCAAAATAAAAGAACAGGTACAAAAACAAGTGTGGGGGAGGCGCCACACTCATCTCCAGAAAAAGATGCGTGATTGTTCAAAACGGTCAATTTTGGTTTGTATACTTTTTCCCTCTCCCTATTTTCAAATAAAATGAAACAAAACCAATTGTGGCGCTCCAATCCTGTTCTACCATTTGTTCAAAACTTGCATACTTTTTATTCGTTGCTAAAATTCCTATGACTTGTGAGCAACGTGTTATTAGGGACCCCATTTTTCTCTAAGTAATTGCATGATGTGATATAGTAGGATGATTTGAAACTTGCTTTCTCTTGTGATGAACTTGGGATTTATTTTACAAAATAAAAAATGCTAGCTTGCTCCTCAATGATTTTGAAATACCTACCAAGGCCATATGACATGCTTCAGATCTTTTACAAAACCCATTGTCATATGCTGCTTGTTTGATCATTGAGTTCAGTCAAATTGTTGTAACCTCTGTGAGATTATGGTCTTACACTCATGATTGAGATTCACTTGCACCCACCAAATAAACTTGCCGACTCGTACACTGCGAGTCGCGCACATCGTGCATCACCATCAAATCCACCCAAAAATGTTGATTCTTATCCTGAGGATTGCGCATTCATTAGCCACCAAAAAGTACTCCTTGCATTCTTTTCATGGCATCTCTCTCCATATTCCAAGTTAAGTCATTCATCAGAGATGGGCTTTATATTTTAGATATATATTAAAAAAAGAAGAAGAAAAATAGAGAGAAGAAGGAAGAAGAAAAAGAGAGAGAAGAAGAAGGAAGGGTAGTGAAATAAATCAACGGAACAATCCTTAGATCCCCGTTAAAAAAAGAGAGAGAAAGAGAAAAGAAAAGAAAGAGTTTTCATTTATAGCCCATACTCTTCCTTTGTCATCATCATCATTCAAATAAAAGAGAGTCATGATGCATGGAGTACACAAAAATACCCAAAAATTAGGAACCATCTTTCATTCCACACACTTGCACATCTCAATCAAGGTGTATGGCTTGTATCTCCGTATGGTTCGGTTTTTGACTTAACAATATATGTGATGCAAGCATGCCCACTTTTCATACCTACCCAGAACTCCACCTTTAGCCACAGTAGTAGGTTTGAAAGAAAGGCATTCCCACAGTGCCTTTGGTGAGGTGATCATACACATTGAGCGATTGAGTGAATCATTTGAGGAGCAAAGCTGTCTTTTCTTTATCAAAATAAAAAACCCAAGTTTTTGAGCAAGAGTAGAGTAAGATGATTTGAATCCAGGCTATTCCGTTGTTCAATTACCCAAGATAATTTGGTAGACACTTTGTATGCAGGTTAACATCTGGAGAATGAACCTCCTTAGTCCTTCACAACTTTGCTCAAGGACGAGCAAGGTCTAAGTGTGGGGGAGCTTCTTGGCGGTCCTTAACTCATGTTTTATACCGCCAACAATTGTATAAAATTCACCAAAATAATATAGATAAGAGTTTTGAGCTAACCAATTCCATAGTTTTGGTGAAGTCACTTGTTTTGCAGGTCAACCATGGAATACATATAAAATGGGCCAAGAAATAAAGGAAATCATTTATAAACTAACAAAATAATATTTGGCCCATTGCATAGCAAGACAAGGAGGAAAGAACCCAACTCCACCTTGGGCTGCATGAGTGGGCTCGGCTAAACAGGCCATAAGTAATTCATCTGGACTTGGAATTGGGCGATTCAACAGGCGTTGGAAAGCTATCGATGAGGCCCACAAGCTTGCAAAAGATGGGGCCCAGCCAAGCTTCCCGAACCAACCCAGCTTTCGCTTGCAGGCCCATGCTGACGTTCCAAAGGCGGTTTCGGTGTGTGTACAGGTTCATTGTACCTGGAACCGACGTGGGGAGGTCAGTTTGGGGTAATTAAGAGGGGAGATTTTCCAAAGAGCCCCTCCACTCCATCTATAAAATGAGGCTCTCCCCACTCTCATTTTAATCATTCCATTCAGCATACACAAGAGAGAAGAGAGAAGAGCAAGCCTAGGAAGTGAGTGAGGAGAGTAGGGAAGGAATCCCGGAGTATCGGCTTCCTCTACTTCTTGTACTCGGCTAGCCTTGTACATCGGGTGGACGGAGTGCCGGACGTGTCGGATCCCTCCACACTTGTACCTCAACGAGCTTCTTGCTACTTGGAGTAAGAGTTCGTGTTTACCTTTCGGTATTAAGTTCATAAGTTAAAGTTATCTTTGTTCGCTATATGCTTGTGGGATCATTGTTTGTTCTTATGGCGGATGCTCTAGTAGAGGGGCCCTAATAATGACGAATAACCCATGCTAGCACGCTAGATTAGTAGTCAATATCTTAGACGTGGTGTCTAGGGTGGTGGCTACCTTCGTTTGCCTCGTATCTCGACGGTTGAGGTGGTAGGCGGCAGGTGGTGACAGCCCTGTCCGTCCCTTGTAATCCCCCACGTTTGAGTACGACGTAGAGCTGTAGGCCGGGATCACCTGGCAGACCAGGTGTGCTCCGGTGCCTGAAGCAAGTCTATAGTGGCAAGGTTACTTTCACTTGGGATCTTTACCCTTAGAAAACCTCACAACCCAAGCTGTTCTTCATCTCACCTCTCTAGGAGAACTAGCTAAGAGACTCCTTACACTCCGTTCCCTGTCAAAATACGATACCCTGAATACTTCCGTGTGAAGTGCTACAACGGTACTTTCCGTGCGCTTGCGGACTTTGCTGCTTTCGCTAAGAAATACCAACAGGGACTCGAGCGCGCGTCCGACACTTGCACCAAAGACGGAGCACCTAGGTCAGTAGAAGTGAGAACAACTCGAGAATTTACCACTCATAGCTATAAAGGTAGACTCGACCCTACTCTTGTAGAGTCAAGCCTCCCTCAGGGGCTAACAGGGGGTACCCCCTAAAAAAGTCCTAGAAAAAACTCAAAACACTTTTTTCACAAACTCGACGCCCTTCCTTTTCCTCCCGCGCTTCGAGTACGCTCTGCAACTAGAGCAGGAAGAACGGCTCGAGCCCCTAAGGGGACGGAAATGGTCGAGCCAAGGACTCGCCCATGCCCCCAGGCTGAGGTACCCCCGCTCACTACTCCACCCCTTGAGGAGCTTAAGCAGGCCTCTAACTCCTAAGTCAAAGACGAGGCTCGAACAATGCAGGAAATAGGAATAAGTGTTTAAAGGGCCCCTTGGGCCACGAAACCTGACACTAATTCTAATGTAATTCATTTACATGGGCCTCGTTGCCCAAATTTAGCTCGCAAGCCACTTCATTACCGCCAAGCTCAAGCAGGGGGGTTCTCGTCTTCGAATTTCTGCGCCAGCCTCGCTCCGGGCCCCTCGGCATCAACAACCAGCTGGAGATGCCTTTGCTCCTCGACCTCCGCCGGCATGTCCTGGTCGAAGATAAAGCTGTGGGGGAGGACCTTCATCCCGTCCAACATCTCATACCGTCTCTCGAGCTGGAACCCGGAGTAGAAGACGGCCAGCGCCCTCTTCACGCAAAAGTGGAACGCCCCGCGGACTCGGTCTCGCATAATTGCGCCGAGGTGGGTGAGCCGCTCAATGAACGCGCTCCTGGCTGCTGCTTCTGCCGTTTCCACAACAGCACCGAGCCTCCAGCGTGCGCCGAGGTTGTTGATGGCGTTGCGAAGACAGGTGTTGACGTCCACCTTGGCTGAGAGCAGGTCATGGAATGACTGCATGTCCTTCCGCACTTGCTCTAGATCTACCTCGAGGCCTAAAGAAAGGAAATTGGGTTAGCCACGATGAACAAACGGCAAAACACCAAAAGGCTAAGAAAAAAGCGGCTCGAGGGCTCACCTTCGCAACAAGCTCGTAGCTGTTCCTAGCAGTCCACCGCTCCACGGAGCTCCTCCTCCTTGGCATTGAGGATGCGCTCCATATCCGCCTTCCCGGCCCGCAGGACCTTGATGGTCTGACCAGTGACGGCGTTGGCGCTCTCCTTGTCCACCATAATCTACCTCAGGGTGGCCACCTAGGACTCGAGGGTGTCCGCGCACTCCTTCTCCCGGTTGAACAAGGCTTGGAGGGCATCCCTGGCCGTGGTGGTACATTGCGCCTCCTCCTCGAGCTCCTTGATACGAGCGACGGCAGTACGCTGCTCCCAATCGAGCTCCTCCACTCGTCGGCACTTCTGCTTGCAGCCCTCAGCGATCATCGCCGCATTCTCCTTCAGTTGTAGGGCGACCCCGTTAATTCGGGCCGTCTCCTTCTGCGCGGTCTCGTCGGCCTCCTGGGCTTGAGCCGTTTCCTCCTGTGCCGCTCTGGCGTCCTCCTTGGCCTGGACCGCCTCTGCCTCGGTGGCCTTTAGGGCTCGAGCTGCCTCCTCCTAGGTTGTGGCGGCCTCGAGCTCGACCTTCCGCTTTTCGGTTGCGGCCTTGACCAACTCCAGCTCCGCGGTCTGCCCTACCTTAACGAGGCACTGGACCTCCTCCTCGTTCTCGTGCGTCGCGTGAAGGTGATGAGACTTCACGTACGACTGGTTCCGTAGAGTCTGAAAGCACCAAACGAAGAAATAGGTCAGCGATAGCGAGGGAACGAACTAAGGGTGCACATCTTGAAGACCAAAAAACTTTCATTGAAAAGCCGGGGGAGGTCCTCGGTGACGACGCGGCCTGCCAATGACAAGGCGCTCTCCATCCACGCCCGGAACTCTTTTGCCTCCTCCCAATGCTTCACCTCCCACCGGTCATCCATCATGATTCCGAGAGCACGAGGATCCGCTGGGTCACGGAGCACGAACCTCTCCCTCCCCCACTCCGAGTAGGAGGCTTGAATATGCTTGGACACGACGGCGCTAACCTATGCCACTGCCTCTCGAGAGCCACCGTATTGGGCAACCCGGTCGGCCAGTGTGGGGCAAAGTGGCACGTCCCTCTCCTGCTCCCACAGGGCCTCGGCCCCATAACCGGCCGGACGCTCCCGATCACGGTCGTCGAGGGACCGGAAGGAGCCGAGCGGGCCCCTGTGGGACGCCACGGAGCCCATCGAGGGGGGCGCGGCACCATGGGGTGACCTCGACAAAGAGCCGAGGGCGCCTTCAACTTCCCCTTGCTACCCTTGGGGGCTCGAGTGTACGACCCCCTCCTGCTCCTTGCCCCGCGGCGACAGGGGCACATTGAAAAACGCTGCACCCCCTTGATCGAGTGGGCCTGGGGCAGCGGCGGTGCCCACCCGCGATGCCTCGCGCTGTTGCCGCTCAGCCTCCTCGATCTGCAGCTGCCGCTGCTGCATCTCTTCCCACTGCTGCGGCTCCGGCAGCTCAACAGTGTGCTGCTCTGGTGGAAACACGCCCTCCTTTTGCTCCACTGTGGGCTGTTGCTTCGGCGGCTCGAGCCGCTCCTCATCCTGCTTCTGGAGCTGCTCCTACTGCCGCCGCTTCGGCAGTTGCTGCTCCTGCCGCTGCTGCTCCTGCTACTGCTGTTGCTGCGGCTGCGCCTCCGAGTGCACCCCCGACAGTGGCGACTCTGGTTGTGCCCGCGGTGATGCGACTCCACCTTGATGGGGAGGGCTGGACACCAACCCCGCCTCGACCGCTGCTCGAGGCTGATGTCCCCTCGAGCTGCGCAGGCTAGCCAGACCCCTGCGTGGACTTCTCCTCCTCCTCCTTCTGGCACTCCTCCTCGGGCCCGGGCACCTTGGGGCCGGAGTCCTCACTCCAAGAATCCCACCCCAAGTCTTCCTCGTCGTCGATGGGGATGGGCTGCGTCTCCATCCCCGACTTCTTCGCCTCAGCGACCCCTCAGACGGGCCGGTGACGGACATCTCGGCACCGCTCGTGGCGGCAGATGCCAGCTTCGCGGTCGAGGAGATGGCCCCGGTGCTTGCGTCGAGGTGGAGTCTCCTCCCCCGCGATCGTCGGGTCGCCAGCA
The DNA here is from genome assembly GCA_022036555.1 of Microstegium vimineum. Classification (NCBI taxonomy): domain Eukaryota; kingdom Viridiplantae; phylum Streptophyta; class Magnoliopsida; order Poales; family Poaceae; genus Microstegium; species Microstegium vimineum. The sequence continues at coordinate 22,427,135 of CM039119.1, read as the reverse complement.
CCTGCATTAGAGGCAACAACCTTCAGCCTACCACGAGCCATCGCCTCACGCGCCTTCACTACCCAGGTCAAGACATTAGGAGGCAAAAACACTCCACCTGGAATAGCCGACGCCCCTGTTGCCCCCACCCCTGTTCTCAACTTCTTGGAGGGGGCAAGCGTGTAAGACATCAGGGGGCGTTTAACCCTGGAAAGGCAAAAGGGGAGGGAACATAAAGACAATCGAAAAGACAAAGCCTTGAGCGGAAAGTAAGATGAGCTCGAAACTTACCCCCCCGGCATGGAGGACTTCCCTCTAGCCCCGCTCGAGCCACTCAAGGGCTTCGAGACCTCCTTCTGGGTCACACCAGACCCGGACCCCTCGACGGTGGCAGACTCCTCCCTCGAATCCCACCGGGTCGTCCTCTGCTCCTGGCGCCATTTGCTTGGAGGGTCTCGGTGCTCCTGCTGTCTGACCCTGCGCTTGCGAGCTTGGCGTCGAGGCCCCAGGCCGGGCCAGGGGAGTGCGGGATCACTGCTGGCTTGAGCGCTGGGCCGCCAGCCTCGAGTGAGCTTGCTCGCTCCCCGCTCCTCTTCCTTGTGCCTCGAATTGGCGCTCTGGAACCTCCCCCTGCATGGGAGGTGCGTCAGCTCGGGATGGAGGCATCAGATGGGGGGCGAGGTGCGCATCGACTCCCTCATTGTCATCCTCATCATCCTCATCGTCCTCATCGTCCTCATCCTCCTCGGCACTCTGTTCCGAGGGGGTGTCCTCCCCGGACAACTCTCCCCACCTGCGCTGTGCTTTGCGCTGCTCGCTCTCCATGAGCGCGTGAGCTCTCCTCCCCTTATCCTTCTTCTCCCTCACTTTCTCCCTATGCTTACGCTCGACAGTTAGGCGTCTCACCTGTCATTCGGGAGCATCTTCTTTTACCGGGGGCCTCGATTCCCTGAAGATAATCATCCCCTAAAAGAAGAACATAAGGCGATAGGGTAAGAATGGGAGAAAATAAAGAAGCAAAGGGCGAAGGGAGCACATCGAAGCCACTTACCAGCCCAAGGATGTTCCACTCCGGGCGCATGGGGAAGAGGTTGATCTCCTCCTCGGTGAAGGAGTTAGCGTCGACCGCTCGACGGACGCGCTCTGCGAGCACCTCAGGGTCGAGGTCCTCGAGGGACATCTGACTCTTCCTCAGCAACTCGGGGTCACGTTCTCCCCCATTTGGTCCAGCCGGAGCGGGCGCTCCATCAACGGGAGGACCCGCCGGCTGTGGAAGCCCGCGACGACGTGTGCCACGGACAGCTCGACCTCGCCCTCCTTCATACCCCAGAGCACCTGCAGCACATCGAGGAGGGGGTCCAGCTGACTCTGGCTATCCGACGGCATGCCGTGCGCCCAGTCGAACTCGGCCTGGGTGATGACGCGCCTGGTGAACTCGGGGAACAGACCCCCCCCGTTCCGCAGGTAGAACCATTGGGCATCCCACCTGGCGTTGTTGGAGTATAGCTTGGCGGAGATGAAGCACTTTGGCCTCTTTAGCCAGATGACGCAAGAACCCGCGCGTGCCTGCCTCCGCACACCCTTCGCCATGCTATGGGTGTAGTGGGTGGCCTTGAAGATGTGGAGGAAGAGGTCCCATTGCGGCTCGATGCCGAGGTACCCCTCGTAGATGGCGGCGTGGGTGATGGAGTTGGGGGAGAAGTGGTGAAGCTCAACTCTGAAGCGATGCGGCAGTGCCCGCATGAAGCGGCTCGGCCACGTCCCGAGCCCATGCTGATGGAACTTCACGAAGCTAACCACGTAGCCCGGCGGCGGATTGGGCTCTAGGTGCTCCCTCGCCAGAACGATCCACTCCACTTCACTCTCTTGCGGGTTGGGACGGAGAAGACCTCCTTGGACTAGCCCCTCTAGCATCGCCTCCGTCACCTCCGATTCACGCCACGGCCTGGCCTCCTAGATGATGGGGGGCATGGCGGCTTTGGGGGCCTTCTTGGAGGTCTTAGGAGCCATGGCGACAACGGCGACGGCGGCATGAATCCTCTCGATGAAGACAATGGTGCGAGAGAAATCCCTCGCTCGCATTCTCTCTCTTCTCTCTCTCTTGCAGCTCGCGACGGAGCGCTCAAGCTCTCGACGGTGGTGGCGGCGGGAGAAAGGGGCGCTCGGAACCTTTGGTGGCGGCGGCAGCGGTGCGAGAAGGCACACAGTGAAAGGTGAAGAGGAACGGTAAACCCTACCCCCTCACATTTATAGGCGCAGGACCGGGCGTCGACGGGGCGGATGCAACAGCTACAACAAGCCAATCGGACGGCTCGAAGTGACCGACGGATTCCCCAACGGTAAGGTAAAAACTGCATTTACTGCGCCCATCAACCGCCTCCTAGATTCCCACAAAATGTACACGTGTCGCCTGCCCGGCGTTTAGCCATTTCCCGGGCCCACCATGACCACGCCGCTTCGGTTCCACCAAGGCCCACCATGACTGCGTTGCGCTAACTCCCCTTCAAAAGACGTGCCCAACAGGATGGAGGAGTTAAACCCGGCATTTCCTTCTACAAGAAGGTAAGTAGGCTCCGGGCCCACGTCAACACTCTCAATGGAGCGAAGACTGGCCCTCGACCGGGTTTCGATAGTCGCCCTCGAGCGGTTCTTCCCAGGGAAGTAAAACAGACTCCGGTCCACCCCCAAAATCTCGAGGGGACGGAGGCTGGCCCTCGAACAGGGTTCGACAGCCGCCCTTGAGTACCCGAGTCAGAGATGACCCAGGGGGAGCCAGCACGAGGCCTAGCTCGAGAACGAACTCTCGAGGCCCCTCGGGACATGTCCAAGGCAAAACGTGGGAATACCACAGGATCCCTATGATGGGAGGCATCGAGCCACCGACTTCCATCGAACGGAGTCGGTACCTGGGTAATCCATATGGTTTCGCTTAATGAGGATGCCTCAGGGCTTCTGTCAACCCCTATCGAATGGGGCACGAGTTTTCACTTGGATCCCCCGTTACCAGCTCACAGAGGACGTCGAGGCTCATCCAATCTAGGATAGCACGACGCTCTTCACCCCACAATCCAAACGCAAGGATCCGTGGGACGGACACTATGAGGTAACAACGCTCCAGTAGCACGAGGCTCAGGGGCTCGCACAACACCCCAAGATGGTCATTAACCGCCTGGGACGCGACGGCTACAGGGAAGCATGCGCTCCACACAGTCATCTATCTGTCCCCGATCACCTTCCGCCTCGACCACACCCTGGATTGTCAGAAGAAGGATAGAAGACCATACCCATGGCACGCCTTTACAGGACTAGCCATGCGCATGTCAGGACTCAACATCCTCGACGAGTTGATCGGCATCAACGCCTCGACGTCACCCCTACGATCGCCCTAGTCATTGTGTACCCCTGTGCCTCCCCTTCGACTATAAAAGGGGACGCCAGGACTTAGCATAGGGCATCGCGCAACTACACACGACATCACACACACACACACACACACATATTCACTCGTGAGCTTGTATCCACCCCTGTGCAAGCACTTCGGTGGAAGATAATACAAGACTCCTCTCCCCCCGCTGGACGTAGGGCCTTCTTTCGCCCGAACCAGGATAAACCCTTGTGTTCTTCTTGCATCACCATCCGTATTAGGGAGCATGTGACGCAAATATACTTGTTGGTGCTAGGCCCCTTGGGTCGAAACACCGACAGTCTTGTAACTATCTACTCGTACCGGTCAGAATTCTGCCATCCGAGTTAAGTGATACATGTAAATCCAGTCATGGCGAGTTAGAGATCAATCAGATTGATCTAATTGAACCCGAGGTCAAGTGCTGGGCGCATATGATGTGCGGCGGTGGCAGATTGGATCGGCCGCCGGGTGCCGGTTTGCAGAGAAAAGTGTTGTACTTTAAAATAGCCGTAACTTTTGAATCGTAAATCGGATTTTGACGATTCTTAAACGAAGCTTGTAGAGAACAAAATTCTGCATATGATGCTTCACAACTTCATCGCATTCGACGAAATTAGAATTATGAAATAAGGCTTGGAAAATTGAGTTTTTTCGCGTTTAAAGATTAGAAGTCAGAAATGGTTAAATCTGTTTTGCAGGATTTCATGACTGGTATAGCCCTTATGTGTATGTGATGCATGTATGTAATTAATTCATGGCTTGCACGTCATGAGGATGACAATATGGTCTAAAGCCATATAGATATTGTCAAAATTATTGTAATTGCATGCGTGCCAATCTATGATGATCCTATCCGCGACTATGTAATTGTATTTCATTATCCTACGGTAGTGATAGATAGTCTTGGTGGACTCATCACTGAAGAATGGTGTATATGGATCATGGAGATGGAGATCACCATGAAGAATAGATTATTGGAGATGGAGATCCCCAAAGGAACAATGGGCTATACCAAGTCATATCTATGTTTATGTCGTTCTTACTATGTTCTACTTTCACATGCTATAATGTTTTTGTCTACATTCATGCGCTAGTGAATTAGAACGATCCCTTAGCAATGTTTAAGGTTCGTGCTCCGCCAAACCTTGCACTGTGATATGTCTTGTACAATCGGTGGTGGGTCTATGAAGTTAGGGTGCCACTGATTTTCCTTAGACAGGTTCGTATCGGATACTTACTGCAGAAAGGTTTGGTTACTTGAACAAGATCATCCTAATAGTTAGGGACCTTGGAGCATATGTCGTTGACAATACAAGCATAGAGATGCTACCCAACAACAAGAGTCATATGTGATATGATTAGCAAGGAGTTGCTTACCGATCTACCATGTCTTCTAGCGGTGATGCTAAAGCTCACTAGTCAACTTGTTAGTTGTGGGTCTTGAATCACTAAGTTTCAATCGAGGGATATTGATTTTAGTGGGAGTACATTTAATTAAGAGTTTAATATGATTTACTCCATCATGGATACATTGTCTTAGTATTTTGCATTACTTTTGTTGTAGATCAATGGCGCCTAGCGAACAACAATTTACTTTGCGTTTAATACTTGAGAAAGAAAAGTTGAATGGAACAAACTATGAGGATTGGATCCGCAACCTGAGAATTGTTCTCAGGGCTGAGAAAAAGGAAGATGTTCTAGACACCCCATTACTAGCAGAACCTGTTGATGAGGCATCTGATGCTGAGAAAAATGCTTACAACAAAGCATCTAATGCTGATGTCAAAGTAAGATGCCTTATGCTTGCTAGCATGAAACCAGATCTGTAGATGCAGTTCGATAACAACCATGCAGCCTACGATATGATCGTGGCGCTAGAAGAGATATTCTAGACTCAAGCTAGAACTAAAAGGTTCAATGTCTTAAAGGCTCTTGTTGAGACCAAGCTAGCAGAAGGTGCATCAGTTGGCCCACACGTAATCAAAATGGTTGGTTAGACTCAAAGGTTGGAGAAGCTAGGCTTCCCAATTGGCCTAGAGTTGGCTACTGATTTCATTCTCTCGTCTCTTCCGCCCAGCTATGGAAACTTCATCTCGAACTACCATATGCATGGGGCGGAGAAGGGTTTGAATGAGTTGTGTGGCATGCTGAAAATAGTAGAGGCTGACATCAAGAAAGGTGGTAGCAATAGCAAGTGTTGGCGGTCCAAAACAAGCCTAACTTTAAGAGAAAGAAGGGCAATGCTTGGAAGAAGAAGAAGGGTAAGGCTAAAGATGAGATCTCTAAGCCAAACCCATCTACGCCCAAGGCTGGACCAACTTCTGATGAAGAGTACTTTCACTGTAAGGGGAAGGGTCACTGGAACAGGAACTGCAAGATGTACTTGGCATCCTAAAAGAAGGATGGTGGTGGTAAAGGTACTAATGCTGCTCATACACTTGTTGTTTATATTACAGATATTTTCCTCGCTAACTCTTACATTAATTCTTGAGTATTTGATACCGGATCGGTTGCTAATATTTGCAATACGATGCAGGGAATGATAAGAAGTAGAAGTGTGGAAAAGGAGAAGTTGATTTCTGCGTGAGCAATAATGCAAGAGTTGCTGCGTTGAACGTTGGGACGATGCAACTACACCTACCTTCAGGATTTATTTTGGAATTAAATAATTGTTATTTTGTTCCTAGTTTAAGTCGAAACATTGTGTCACCTTCATTTTTGATGAAGGATGGTTATTCATTTGCGAGTAAAGACAATGGTTGTGTAATCTCAATGAATGATATGTTTGTGGCTTTTGCACCCATTGTGAATGGTTTATTTATTTTAAATCTTGATGATGCACCTGTCTGTAATGTTAGTGCTAAAAGGCCTCGGCTTAATGAGTTAAGTTCAACCTATATGTGGCATTGTCGTTTAGGTCATATAAGTGAGAATCGCATGAAGAGGCTCCATTCTGATGGGCTTCTAACTTCGTTTGATTTTGAATCTTACGAGACATGTGAGGCATGTCTGCTGGGCAAGATGACCAAGACGCCTTTCACAGGTTTTCCTGAGAGGGCGAATGACTTGTTGGAACTTGTGCATACTGATGTGTGTGGACCAATGAGTACGACAGCTAGAGGCGGATTTCAATACTTCATAATATTCACTGATGATTTCAGTAGATATGGCTATGTGTACTTAATGAAGCATAAGTCTGAAACATTTGAAAAGTTCAAAGAATTTCAGAATTAAATAGAGAATCAACGCGGCAAGAAAATTAAAGCCTTGCAATTTTGATCGTGGAGGCGCATATTTGAGCCACGAGTTTTGCAATCATCTAAAGAGTTGCGGAATTGTTCCACAGCTTACGCCGCCTGGAACGCCTCAGAGAAACGGCATGTCTGAGCGACGTAATCAGACTATGATGAGCCAGTCGGACCTGCCTTTATCATTTTGGGGATACGCTCTAGAAACAACCGCTTTCACATTAAATAGGTTACCGTCTAAGTCCGTAGTTAAGACACTATATGAGATGTGGACTGGTAAGAGTCCCAGTTTGTCTTTTCTGAAAATTTGGGGTTGTGAAGTTTTTGTCAAAAGGCTTATATCAGATAAGCTCACACCCAAGTTGGACAAGTGTTTTTTGTGGGATATCTGAAGGAAACTTTAGGGTATTATTTCTACAACCGATCAGAGGGCAAAGTGTTTATTGCTCGAAATGGTGTTTTTTTAGAGAAAGAGTTTCTCAAAAGGGAGAAGAGTGGACAGAAGGTGTATCTTGAAGAAGTTCAGGAAGAGCCAATATAGAATGACTCTATGAGTGATGCTAATGTAGCAGAACAAGTTGAGGAACCTGTGGCAAAAGAAACACCGCCACAACCACGAAGATCAGCAAGAATCTGTGAGTTGCGCGGGGATTTGTTATTGTTAGACGATGACGAACCTGCTACATACGCGGAAGCTATGACGGACCCAGATTCTGAGAAATGGCAAAGTGCCATGAGATTCAAGATAGATTCTTGTTGACACAAAAAGCGTTAGGATTTGCGAACACCTCGGGCTATTACCCGAATTCGATATCCAAAGGTGTGCCAGTCGATTTGACCAGTTAATCAACAAGGACAATAACTAGAACAAAATCTAAACAAGACAACGGCGGTACGCCCAGATGTCAAGATTCAGACTTGATCAGGATAACTAGAGCAGAGCTGAACGAGACAACAGCGATGCACCCGGATGTCAAAGCTCAGATTACTCCCACGCGGAACTTGCAAGGATCTGATGGAGATCGAAGAGATGCAGCCCGTCAAGACTTGAAGAACTCATAGATAAACTAGTTCTAATGCGATAAAAGGGTAAATTGCTGGAAAGTAAATAAGAGTAATTGATTTGTTTGATATATGATTGATTGTTATATTTCTCACGACCCCTAGGTACATATTTATACTCCAGCAATAGGAGTTGTAAACAGACACGACTCGTACCTTTCCTAAACAAAACAAACTCCTATTTTAAAGGAAATAACCGACTCGCGCAGGAGTCGGACCCAAATAACAATAATATTTTCCAAAACAAACTCCTATTTTTAAGGAAAATAAACGACTCATGCAAGAGTCGGACTCAAACTTCTATAATAATATTGGCGTAAGATCACCAGTTTCCTTATGTATTTTCTTCGATGAAACTTTCCATCGGCATACTCTTCAATCCACAACTTCTTTCTATTGACATCGGCAATCCCTTGCTGACGTCAACCGCCACGTTACCCTGTGCCCATTGGCATCGTCACTCCATCTCCATCGACATCGGTAATACTTCCCAATCGGCAACCTTGCACTTCTGGTAACTTGTCTTCACCAATTAACCCTTATCGGCAAGAATCGTCCAGCTCCCATCGGCAACAAACTTATCCTTCTTGCAGCATTCACTCTCATCGGTAAATTTGACCGATGACTCTCCGATGCCGATAGAAAACGGCTACCGATCAACGCAGGTCTTAGCTCATTTGACACGTGCCGAAAAATGGTGTCAACACATGCCTCCCAATTTCGGAGTGTATAATATTTTATGCACCGAAATTTCCTCTACTGTAGCTGTTCCCTCCAAGATAACTGCACAACTTTTTCGATCACTGCGCCCAAAACCACAATTTATTAATAAAATCCCGCGACCATAGAACGAACAGATGCAAACCTAATCATATCTCCTTGATTATCGTGCACATCCATTGCACGCCCTTCCATATTCCTGTTCAGTACGAATAGAAACTCCAAAAATACCCCTGACCAGGCTTATAAAAGTTACCACGATCCAATCTGTTTTTTACCCTGAGCCTACTTCCACTTTCACCTGCCCTCGTCTTCAACCTCGGCGGCGATTCCGAAGAATAACTCCGCGAGCTCAAGCAACAGTAATTTCTTCAAGCAGAGTATGAATCGCAAGAACTTTCCCAGCTCCAATGGTGATCCACTTCAACATCCCCAAAGTAAATCTACTTCCTCCCTATTCCATCTTCTGCAAGTTCCTTTTCCGTATGAATTTTGTAATCTTTTTCCCCTTTCTTTCTTTAATCCCCCCCTTTTTTTTTCGAAACCTAGGAATTGTACAACAAAGTAGTAATCCCCATTGAGCAATCCAATTTCAACTGCTTAGGCCCAATGGGAAACCCTGATCCCACCAATCTGATCAACGTAGAAACCAACCGCATCCCCTTAAATCTGAGTGCTTCAACTTAGGGTTATGTAAAGATGCCTTCCATTCATGGCCCAAACCCACTAAAGGATGGAAGAACTAGTACCTCAGAGTAATTAGAACACAACAAACTTACTAGTCAGAGCACAATTTAGATCAGTGCATCAGGCTCTCCATTGCCGATATGGAGAAGAATGAGAATATGATGATGGCGGCTTCTTATTTCTGGTCCGATACAATGAATGCCTTTTTATTCAGACATGAACCAGCCACTCCCACCTGTGCCAATGTGCATATGCTTACCGGCCTCGATGTCTCCTCTGCTGATACCCCCGCCCTGTTCCATAGAAAGGCTTAGTACAAGGTGAACACATGGAATATCGGCGGCTGGACTGGTTACATCCAGGAATACCAAAAGACTGGATCGGTAGGTCAAAGGGAGCACGCCATCTTTTTGAACATGTGGCTAGAGAAGTTTATCTTCTGTGGTAGAACAGTTGGACCTACCACCATGTATCTTCCTGTGGCAGAACTTTTGGCCGATGGAACAAGACTCCCTCTCGGTCGATACCTCCTTGGATCGGTATACCATCTCCTACACCAAGTGTCCAAGAAGTTATTGTTAGGCGAGTCCATCGGCAACCTCAGGGGTCCCTGGTGGTTTATAAACATGTGGTTAAACGCACACATGTACAAGGTCCTTCAATTTGACTTATTCGCTCAGCAATTCCCAAGAGATATATCGGAGAACTATGTATTTGATGATGATGAATCGGCAACGCGTCCCACACTCAATTTTGGGGAGGCCATCATAGTGCTACCAGGAACCGACGCCAATGCAGATCAATTTGGCAGATTCTTCCAGAAGCTTTACAATGGAATCCCTGCTGCAGAACGGCTTTGGTGGCCTTACATCGATGACAATAACCAATTCCCTTTGCTGTTCAACCTTACCGATTGGAATGTACCTCAGAATGAAATAATCATGAAGGCCAGTATTGTTCCTCGAGCCATTCCAATCAACATTTTTGGAACTGGGAAGAATGCCCCTCCATCTTATGAGTTTTATTACCCATCGGCAGCAGCAAGACAACTAACATTCGACCAATTACCGATCAAACTCTGCTATGCCAAGGTGATAAAACCAAGACAAATTATCTCCAGTGCTATGGATTGGAACAAAGTCATCAATCTCCCTCCCGATGCCAATACATCAGATATCGACCTATCCTCCTGGGCACCAACATCCTTCATCATGGAGGAATACAAATTCTGGTGGCAAGAATGGAGAAACCAACTGTTCGCCAAGTCATCGCACTACTATCGGCACTTGATCGACGCCGATTACGTCATTCCCGATGATGTAGTAAGTTCCTCTTTTTTTTTACTCCAATGCATTTCTTATTATTTACCCCTATCATCGGCATCTGACTTTCTTACGCTTAACAGGTTGATGATCCAATTCCTCAAATGAGCAAGAGTGGCAAGCCCTTCCATCTTCGAATGATGAACCATGTATCGATTATCGGTAATAAAGCTCCTACACTGGCTGCCTTCACTCCTCAGAGGGCACCTAAGGTCACCCTCAAGCCCAAGCCGATGCCTGCAAAGACCATTGCTACTCCATCGGCTGCTGCCGCCATCTTGGCGCGGGCTTTTGCGGTAAGTTTTATTTTTACTTATACTGATCACAAACTGCGCATCGACAATATTTACTTTATATAACTTGCACCAAACATTTTTCAGGCAGCGAGGTCATCGGCAACTGCTCCAGATGTACAAGCTTCTCCAATTCCTTCTGCCGATGCCCCCCAAGCTTCGCAACCGAAACGGGCCGGTTCAGCCACTGCTGCCCCGAAGAAGAAACGCCTGAGGCGAGCTACTCTAGCTGCATCACCAACTCCTACCGATGCACCAACAGTAGAGCCACCATCGTCGTCTGTTCCTGATCGGCCAGTGGACGAAATCCTTGACCAAGAAACAATACGACCACCGCAGGAACCAGCTGCAACATCGGTATCGGCACCAACACCTACACCAGATAACATCCCCGACCAGAGGACGGCATCACCGCCACAGGAGCCAACCACCGCAGCAGAAACAGTGCCAGCAACAGCACCAACCGCTCCTCCTACGGAAGCGTGTTCATCGGCATCCATTGCCGATCTCTAGGATGAGGCCATACCAGCCAACTTCCCAAGTCCCAGGCAAGAAATCCGCTTCAAGATGGTAAGCCGATTATCTAAAAACTTGCAGTATAAACCTATGATCGGCAAATTTTAATTTTCTCCCTTTCAGGCCCAAGACTCCCATGATAGCTTGTTCTCCTTCGGCGTCAACCTCCCTGACGAAGATGAAGACAAAGAAGGTTCTACTCCAGCGAATAGCTTGTTCTCCTTCGCCGTCAACCTTCCCGATGAAGACGAAGACGAAGAAAGCTCCGCTCCAGCTTTATCGACAGATGTCAAACTCAAGCTTGAAACATTACTATCTTTACTGCAACAAGACACATCCTATCTTGTCCAAGACTCCACTGCAGTAAAGATAGCTTTTAAAGATATCCAAGGCCACCTGTCTGCCGATACAGAAGAAACACTCTTCCAGGCAGCGTTTCTTGAGAGCAAGCAACTCCAGTATCAAATACTCTCTCGTCGCATAGCCGATAGGACTGCTCGATCAAAGCTTGAAGAAGAAATGCTTAAGTTCAAACAAGTTGCCGATGATAAGCACAAGGGCATCGGTCAAGTAGAAGCTTCCGACGCCAATCTTGAGCAAGAGATCGTTCACCTATCGGCAAGGAGGGAAGAGTTGTAGACCGAACTAAAAAGGGTTGAAGAAGCCTTGAACACAGCCAGCCAAAAGAAAGCTCAACTGCCCGACATCATTAAGGCCCTGCGACAAGAAAGAGACACAAATGCCCGACAGGCTATCCTGCTGAAGAAGAAAATCAAGCCAGTTGAAGGGTCTGCCAATGATGATGCTAGGGAGATGGACGAAATAGAGCAAATTCGCCTACGTGAGATATCAACTATTCAATCCTTATTGTAATTTCCTATAATTCATCATATCGGCAAATGTAACACTTGATTTTGCTTTGTAATATAATGTCAGTACGCTTTTACCGATGTTTTATATAGCATTCTCTTCCATCGGTATTCCAACGGGCATTCTATGCATCTACCCAAATACTAGGGTAATATTTCTTCAAGTATTTACCATTGATTGCTCTAGAGAACGCAACCCCCTTGAGAGTTTCCAAAATATAGGCATTGCCAGGAACAGACTGATTTATCCGAAACGAACCTTCCCAATTAGGTGACCACTTTCCAAACTTAGAACTCTTAGTCCCAATCGGTAACATCAATTTCCATACCAAATCACCATCGGCAAATTCTTTCACCTTCACCTTTTTATCATACCATCTGGCAACCCTTTTCTTATTTTCTTCAATGTTGATCAAAGCTCTCAACCGATGACTTGCCAAGTCTTCTAACTCATCCTTCATAAGAGTATCATACTCATCGGCTGTCAATTGATCTTGTGAAAACAATCGCCTAGAACCAGTTTTAATTTCCCAAGGCAGGACAACATCATGTCCATAGACCAACTGATATGGTGAAACTTTGATTGCACCATGACACGCCATCTGATACGACCATAGGGCTTCGTTTAACACCATATGCCACCTTATAGGGTTTTCTTCAATCTTGCGTTTGATAAGCTTAATAATTCCTTTATTACTTGCTTCAGCCTGACCATTAGCTTGGGCATAATAAGGAGAAGAATTCAACACTTTGAACCCCATACCAGCAGCAAACTCATCAAACTCTCCCGATGTGAACATGGTTCCTTGATCGGTAGTAATGGTTTGAGGAATACCGAATCGGTAAACAATATGTTCTTTTACAAAATCTACCATGTTTGCCGATGTCACCTTCTTCAAAGGAATCGCCTCAACCCATTTCGTGAAGTAATCGGTAGCGACGAGTATAAACTTGTGCCCTTTACTTGACGGTGGATAAATCTGGCCGATGAGATCAATAGCCCATCCTCTAAACGGCCAAGGCTTGATTATAGGATTCATTGCCGATGCAGGTGCCCTCTGGACATTACCAAACTTCTGACAATCTTGGTATCCCTTAAAATAATTGAAGCAATCTTCAAGAATAGTCGGCCAATAATATCCATTCCGCCTAATCATTCATTTCATTTTAAATGTCGATTGATGTGCTCCACACACACCCTCATGGATTTCGCCCATCAATTCTTTTGATTCTTCTCGACTAAGACATCTGAGCAAAACCCCATCAATTGTCCGATAATACAATTCATTATCAAGGAGCACATACTTGGTTGCTTGAAACCTTAGACGCCTTTCAACCTTCTTAGACGGATCTCTTAAGTAATCGGCAATTCCTATTCTCCAGTCATCGGCAACCATTACCGACGTCATGACTTCTTGAATTGGCTGATATCCTGAAGCATTCTATGCTAACCGATTGGCTTCTTCATTGTGTAACCTGGGAATATGCTCAAGGCGATACTCTTTAAATTCTTTTAATAACTGCAAACACTTTTCATGGGTTGCAATTAAAGCTTCACTTCGGCACTCATATGTCCCAATCAATTGATTAATCACTAACATGGAATCACCGAAGATTTCAACAGCATCGGCACGTACCTCTCTAAGTAACTCCAACCCCTTTAGCAAAGCCTGGAATTCAGCCTGATTGTTTGTTGAGATAGCAACAATCGGTAGTGAAACTTCATATTTCCGCCTACGGGGTGAAATTAAAACAATACCGATACTAGCCCCTTCCTTGCATGTAGACCCATCAAAGAATAATGTCCAAGGAGCAATCTCTATAGATTTTATCATACTGCAATGCTTAGTAACAAAATCGGCCATTACCTGACCTTTGACGGCCTTAGCCGATTCATACTTTAGATCAAACTCTGAAAGTGCTAGAATCCATTTTCCGATTCTTCCACTTAGTATTGGCATCGACAGCATATACTTAACCACACCATATTTACAGATAACAGTGCATTCAACCGACAACAAATAATGCCTTAATTTCATGCAAGAGAAATATAAGCATAAACATAATTTCTCTACGGCCAAATACCTGGTTTCAGCATCCACCAACCTCCTGCTCAAATAATATATCACACGTTCTTTCTCTTCAAATTCTTGAATTAAGGCCGATCCAATAACACCGTCCTCGGCAGACAAATATAACCTGAAAGGCTTCCCGTGTTGAGGTGGAACCAAGACTGGAGGGTTCACCAAATATTTCTTGATCTCTTCCAAGACTAACTGATGTTCTTCTTTCCATGTAAACTCTTGATCGGCTCTCAGCTTTAACAATGGGCTAAAAGATTTAATCTTACCAGATAAATTAGATATAAATCTTCTAATGAAATTAATCTTGTCGATCAAGGATTGCAACTCAGTCTTGTTTGTAGGGGCAGCTACCTTGTTAATCGCATCAATAGATTTTCTGCCGATTTTGATGCCCCTCTGATGCACCATAAAACCTAGAAATTGACCTGCCGATACACCAAATGCACATTTATTAGGATTCATCTTCAACCCATGCTCCCTTGTGCATTCCAAGATTTTTCGCAAGTCGGCAAGATGCTTCTCAAAATCTCCGGATTTAACCACCACATCATCAATATAGATTTCGACTATCGTGCTGATGTACTTATGAAAGATAAAGTTCATTGCTCTCTGATAAGTAGCCCCGACATTTTTCAAGCCAAAAGTCATTACAACCCACTCAAATAAACCGACATGACCTGGACATCTAAAAGCAGTCTTGGATATATCTTCTTCAGCCATGAATATCTGATTATATCCAGCATTACCATCCATGAAGCTAATGATTTGATGTCCAGCAGCAGCATCAATCAGCAGATCGGCAACGGGCATTGGATAACCATCCATCGGCATAGCTTTATTGAGGTTCCTGAAATCAATACAAACACGGAGTTTTCCATTCTTCTTATACACAGGAACTACATTAGAAATCCAATCGGCATACCGACACTGCCGAATAAACCCAACTTCAATTAACTTTGTGATTTTAGCTTTAATATCGGGTAAAATAGTAGGATTGCATCGGCGCGCGGGTTGCCGATGTGGTTGAAAACCAGACTTAATAGGCAACCGATGTTCGACTATGGATCGGTCTAAACCAGGCATTTCTGTATAATCCCAAGAAAAACAATCTTTATATTCTTTTAACAAATTGATTAACTGTTGCTTACATTGAGAATCTAATTTAACACTAATGAAAGTTGGTCTAGGTTTACTGCCATCGCCGATGTCTATTTCTAATAAATCATCGGCGGACGTGAACCCCTGTCACAGTTTTCCATCATCAACGAACCGATCCATTAAAACTCTTCTTCAGGACCGACTGCTTGGATCGGTGTGATACTGTAATCGGCAACTTTGAGGAATTATGTGTCCCAAGCTTCACCTGACATGCATATGGTCTGCTCGTAAGTTTCCGATTCTGCCGACGCAACAATCGATGAAGTCTCACTCCGGACGACTTCAATTTTATCTCCGACCCACTGCACAAGGCTCTGATGCATAGTGGAAGGAATACAACAATTAGCATGGATCTAATCCCTTCCTAAGAGCAAGTTGTAGGTACCTTTGCCACTGATTACAAAAAATGTTGTCGGCAAAGTCTTGCTGCCGATGGTTAATTCAACACATACGGCTCCCAAAACTGGTGACACATTGCCTTCAAAATCTTTGAGTTTCATGTCCGTCTTAACTAAGTCTTGGTCACTTTTCCCAAGCTTCCTGAACATGATATGCGGTATTATATTGATTGATGCCCCACCCTCTACCAGCATCTTCGTCATAGGCTGTCCATCCACTTAACCTTTAACAAAAAGAGCCCTCAGATGCCACCTTTCATCATCAGCAGGCTTTTCAAAGATAGCCGTCATCGGATCCAATACCAACTGCGCCATTTCAGCAGCTTCTTCTTCGTCGCTGACAGGTGCCATGAACTCCATCGGCAATATGATGACCATATTGATTTCGGCCGATGGATCCCTATCCTTGCGCTTTGGCCTCCACTGCTTCTCCCTCGAAGGATTTTCATTGTCATACAAGTCATTCTGGCGTTCGTGCTGAATTCTCCTTTTCTGAGTCTTCGTTAGACCCTTAGGGCACCATTGAGGAAGCTTGGTTTTCCAAACAGGCTGATGTTGCCTCTTATTGCTTGTGTCGGCATTATCCCTTATGTTCGGATGTATGGAGAATATCTCTTCATCGGGCACTCTTGCATTGGCCATCTCCTCAAGCTCTTCTTGATCAACACGCCTGCCAAGTCTGTTATGCGCGCTGAGCCTGCCCCCCAGTCGGTCATGTGCCGATTTCTTTTCCCTGAGCGGCCTAGCATACTTGGGTGTCTGATCGTCAAAACGAGGCTTCTTTTCCGACCGATTGGTAGGGTAATACCCATTGCATTCAGGACAATTATCGGCAGTAGGTAGCTTGATGCCTTCTTCCCAGCAATGAACGAAGAAGGGACACTTCCAGTGGTCCTTATGCCGAAGCCACTCTTGATGCTCTTCTTCTTCCTGCCGATGTTGCTCCTCTTGCGATTGCCGATACTCTTGCCTTGGCTGCTTATGCGTGATTATAACACCAGGAGCCCTATTGGAATTGCTACCTTCACTGACCACTCTCTTGCCCTTTCTGTCATCAGCAAACCTTCTCTCATCTCGTCTAGCTACTTGATGGTCAGGATCTACCGATGCGTTCTTCCTGGCAGCTTCCGATGTCAGCACTTTAGTCTTTCCACTAGTTTCCACCATATTATTTGGAAACGGATGCTGATCAATCTTCATCGGTTTCTGGGCTTTAGAATTTTCAAACTTAATCCATCCATATTCAATCTCTGACTCCAACTGCTGCTTAAACACTTTGCAGTCATTGGTACTATGCGAAGTTGCATTATGCCAATTGCAATACCTGATCCTTTTGAGCTCTTCGGCCGATGGAATTACTTGGTTAGGTGCCAACTTGATCCGCCCCTCCTAAAGTAACAAATCAAACATCCTATCGGCCTTAGTGATATCGAATGTGAACCTTTCAGCTTCCTTCTGGCCAAACGGACAAGACACAAATTTCTTATCCTTCACCCACTCTGCAGCGCTGATGCTTGACTCTTCATCGGAATCCTCTTCTTGCTCAATGAAAGTCACTTTCTTATTCCAATTCTTTCTAGACTCAAAAGTCTTGATGTCCTGATCGGCAATTCTTTGCACAAGGTGGCTTAAACTTTCAAACTCTTGAGATGTATATTTATCTTTGATGTGTGGCAGTAATCCTTGAAAGGCCAAATCTGCCAATTGCCGATCATCAAGCACCAAGTTGTAGCACTTGTTCTTCATGTCTCGCAGCCTCTGGACAAAGCTTTCCACCGATTCGTCGTTACGTTGTTTCAACTTGACCAAATCGGTAAGCTTCTTTTCATGCACGCCAGGAAAGAAATACTTGTGAAATTGTTTTTCCAGATCGGCCCAAGTAATCACAAAATTCGTAGGCAATGAGATAAACCATGTGAATGCCGATCCAGATAATGACGATGAAAACAATCTCACCCTTAGCTCTTCTCTGCTGGCAGCTTCTCCACACTGGATAATGAAGCGGTTGATGTGCTCCATTGTTGACGTGTCATCTTGGCCGGAGAATTTGGTAAAATCAGGCACCTTGTACCGATTTGGGAGAGGAATTAAATCATATGACGGAGGATATGGCGTCCGATAAGAGTAGGTATTAACCTTAGGTTTGATGCCGAATTGTTCTTTCATTACTGCGGCAATCTTATCGGTCCAATATGCGTCCTGATCTTGCCGACTCATTGGCTGATTGCTGACTGGTGGAGCCGGCTGATACGCCCCTTCAGGTCTTGGTAGAAGATGATTCAGATTAATTGGCATGGGCGTGGCACCAGTCATCTGGACGTCATGCATTGGCTGACTTACCAATGGATAACTTTGCACATTCACTGGATTATGCTGTGGCATCATATTCATCGGTTGTTGTACCGATGCTCCACTCTGAATGTTTGCTGGACTTCCATATTGATACATCGGTACGCCAGGCTATTGAACCGACGGCTGATTGGTCCATCCAGGATTATACATCATCGCCATGTGACTTACTGATGGCTGATAGCTAACTGGCACCTGCTGCTCTTGCACCTTGGAGTAATCGACAAATTGGTTACCTTGATGTGTTAATACTCCAGCTTGAGGATTCACCAGCATAGGTTGACTCCCAGTCGCTACGTTTTGTTGCATCGGCACAGAATTTGCCGATGGTGGCATCAGAGGTATTTTAGGAATCACCTGGAAATCTTCCGATGGCACTTGCACAGTTGGAGAAGACGTAGAGTAATGCATCATCGGTTGTGATTGCACTGCCGATGCCACGGAGTCCTTCCAAGCTGAACTGTCTCCCTACACCAGATTGGAACCAGCAGAAGAATTTGAAGGCATACCGTATCCCCACCAGTTGGCAGGAGCTGGATGATTCTGGACAGCAGGTCCTGAGATCGCCAACGCCACTAGATCTGTGTTAAGCTTGATGACGCTTTCAGGGCTTGACCTTGGTGGTGTAGCCACATCAGCAGACGGCTCTACGAGAGTAGAAGACGCCATTGGGGCTGCCGATGGGTTTAAAGATGCCGATCCAGGTTGATGATACGCTGGACCGACATACTGGGGTGCTTGTCCTTCTTTGAAAGATTGCATAACAGCGTTGTACACAATATTGGACAGCACATTGGAGTGGCTAATTAATGCTTGATTTAAGGCAGAATTAACCATCTCTTGTAACTTACCAGGATTGACGTCAAACGTGACCTGCCGTGGCAACGACGGGTCTTGCTTCTGGATGGCTTTGCCGCTCCTGCTTAGGCTGAAGGATTTAAGATACAATTGTTTGTACTCCTCCATAGCCCGCTCCATAGCCAGCTTCTGATCATCCTTTAGATCGGCTTCGGAGACTTCAATGACGTTTCTCTGATTGACGTCAGTATGATCACCCATGATAGATGTATAATTTGTCTCACCGGGTGTGCCAAAAGAGGTGTTGACACAAAAAGCGTTAGGATCTGCAAACACCTCGGGCTATTACCCGAATTCGATATCCAAAGGTGTGCCAGTCGATTTGACCAGTTAATCGACAAGGACGATAACTAGAACAAAATCTAAACAAGACAACGGCGGTACACCCAGATGTCAAGATTCAGACTTGATCAGGATAACTAGAGCATAGCTGAACGAGACAACAGCGATGCACCCGGATGTCAAAGCTCAGATTACTCCCACGCGGAACTTGCAAGGATCTGACAGAGATCGAAGAGATGCAGCTCGTCGAGACTTGAAGAACTCGTAGATAAACTAGTTCTAATGCGATAAAAGGGTAAATTGCTAGAAAGTAAATAAGAGTAATTGATTTGTTTGATGTATGATTGATTGTTATATTTCTCACGACCCCTAGGTACATATTTATACTCCAGCAATAGGAGTTGTAAACAGACACGACTCGTACCTTTCCTAAACAAAACAAACTCCTATTTTAAAGGAAATAACTGACTCGCACAGGAGTCGGACCCAAATAACAATAATATTTTCCAAAACAAACTCCTATTTTTAAGGAAAATAAACGACTCATGCAAGAGTCGGACTCAAACTTCTATAATAATACTGGCGTAAGATCACCAGTTTCCTTATGTCTTTTCTTCGATGAAACTTTCCATCGGTAGACTCTTCAATCCACAACTTCTTTCTATTGCCATCGGCAATCCCTTGCTGACGTCAACCGCCACGTTACCCTGTGCCCATCGACATCGTCACTCCATGCCCATCGGCATCGGTAATACTTCCCAATCGGCAACCTTGCACTTCTGGTAACTTGTCTTCACCAATTAACCCTTATCGGCAAGAATCGTCCGGCTCCCATCGGCAACAAACTTATCCTTCTTGCAGCATTCACTCTCTTCGGCAAATTTGACCAATGACTCTCCGATGCCGATAGAAAACGACTACCGATCAACGCAGGTCTTAGCTCATTTGACATGTGCCGAAAAACGGTGTCAACAATTCCATGGGAGATAATCAAGTTTGAAACTTGGTTGACCGTCCAGATGGGGTTGAACCTATTGAGTGCAAATGGATCTTTAAAAAGAAAAAGTATATGGATGGAAATGTTCACGTCTATAAAGCTCGACTTGTCGCAAAGGGTTTTCGACAAGTTCAAGGAATTGACTACGATGAGACCTTCTCACCGGTAGCGATGCTTAAATCTATCTGGATCATTCTAGCAATAGCTGCTTATTTCGATTATGAGATATGGCAGATGGATGTTAAAACAACCATTCTAAATGGAAATTTGGAAGAGGACGTGTATATGATGCAGCCCGAAGGTTTTGTTGATCCTAATAATGCTGGAAAAATATGCAAGCTTAAGAAATCTATTTATGTGTTAAAGCAAGCATCTTGGAGTTGGAACATTCATTTTGACGAGGTTGTCAAAGGGTTTGGCTTCCGTCAGAATGAAGAAGAACCTTGTGTTTACAAGAAGGAAAGTGGGAGCGCTGTTGTGTTCCTAATCTTGTATGTGGATCACATATTATTGATTGGGAAGGACATTCCATTGTTGCAATCCGTAAAGACTTCACTGAATAATAGTTTTTCTATGAAGGATTTGGGAGAAGCATCATATATTTTGGGCATGAAGATCTATAGAGATAGGTCAAGGAGGCTAATAGGATTAAGCCAAGATAGGTACATTGATAAGGTGTTGAAACGGTTCAACATGGAACAGTCCAAGAAAGGGTTCTTGCCTATGTCACATGGTATGCGTTTTAGTGATAAGCAGTGTCCTCAGACACCAGATGAACAAGAACGCATGAGTAAGGTTCCATATGCTCTGGCCATTGGTTCCATAATGTACTCCATGATATGTACTCACCAAGATGTCTCTTATGCTCTAAGTGTTGTGAGCAGATATCAAGCTAATCCTGGTGAGAGTCACTGGACACTTGTTAAAAACATTCTTAAGTACTTGAGAAGGACTAAAGATGTGTTCCTAATCTATGGTGGTGAGGAGGAGCTCGTTGTAAATGGTTACACCGATGCTAGCTTCCAAACCGACCCGGATGATTCACAATCTCAATCAGGTTTTGTGTTCACAATAAATGGTGGTGCAGTGAGTTGGAAAAGTTCCAAGCAAGAGACTGTGACTGATTCTACAGCAGAAGCCGAGTACATTGCAGCCTCGGGAGCTGCAAAGGAAGGTGTTTGGATGAGGAGGTTCCTCATGGAGCTTGGTGTGTTTCCTAATGCTTCTAGCCCATTGAATCTATATTGTGATAACAATGGGGCGATAGCGCAGGCTAAGGAGCCAAGGAATCACCAGAAGAACAAACATATACTGCGGAAATTTCACCTCATTCGAGAGTTCATTCAGCGAGAGGAGATTAAGATGTGCAAAATACACAAGGATTTGAATATAGCAGATCCTTTGACAAAGGCTCTTCCACATCCTAAGCATGAGGCGCACATGAGATCTATGGGTATTAGATATCTGAAAGATTAACTCTAGTGCAAGTGGGAGACTGTTGGGAATATGCCCTAGAGGTAATCAAAGAGATGATGATATTGCGATTGTATCCATGATATATTATATGTTTCTGAATATACATTAAAGACAACTTGTATCAATTGGTAATTATGTGAATTGTTTTGTGAAACTCTTTTACTTGTATGGATATTCTAATGTTGTCCTTGATCGGAGTTCGTGTAACAACGCACATGAATATTAGATCAGCACATTATTAGTTGATGACTATGTTTCACAAGTCATAGACACAGAGATGTCAAACTAATAATGTAGGCACTTGTATGACATGTAGGCTAGACTGACCCGATGTGAGATGTTGTTATTATTATCTCTTTACACATCATGTAATGTTCTTAGACCTGAGATTGTTGTATGTACTCAAGATGTGAAATGACTTACTTAGGGATTGTCAAACACTACTCCGTTACTGGGTAGTCATAAAGATAGTCTTTGGGTTTTGTCGGGAAACATGCTGTGAGACATAGACAATCAAGATGGAATTTTCCCCTCTCTATGTGAGAGAGATATCACTGGATCACTCAAGTGATTGGATCAACAAATGCATGGACGTGCTTGGGTTAAATGTTAACCCATGAGTTGGACCAAATATTGTGTGGCAAGGGAATAATAAGTACATGTGTTGTGGTGGTTCATCTGTTATGATCTTTACATACGCATAGGAGTTGTCACGTCTTGCTAGAGGCTGCTGTCAACTGTTGGTCGAGTAGGTGTACTCGGGCCATATCTGTGTGTGCGTGAACCCATAGGGTCGCACGCTTAAGGGATTGGAAGCCCAATTCGGATTGGACCCGAGTTGGAGAAGGATTAGGGTTACTAATGGGCCGCCAATTCGAGAGCACATTAGGGATGCCTATATAAGTAGGGGCAGGGGCCAGGCTAGGCTGATCCCATGCCTTTTGGCAGCCGCCATGGCCCCCCACACTCACGCTTATTGCTGCTTGTAGACCTAGCAGTCCGGAGGCGCATCGCTTCCTCCCTGCACGTGTGTGATACCTCCGAGGTGCTGCATTTGGAGCACGAGGACGAACCGGACGAGGACGATCCAAAAATGGAGGATGGACGTGACGGACGGACGACCACGCAACTGCACGACACTGCTGCGACGTGTTCGACTACATCGAGTCGCTTCCAATGCACCTGTGCGTCTAGTGGTAATCCCATAACCTGTAACTAGCAGTAAATCCTGGTTTATGAGGTAGAAAAGTTTTGTTTTCCGGCTAGCGTAGCATCCTCATAATCCTTCAAGATGGCTGCAGCAGAGTTCACTATCGGATGCGGTGCCGGACGCGCGGCCAGGTGGGCCGGACGCGTCCGTCACGTGGTGGAGTGGCGCTGACGGCTGGGACGCCGGACGCAGCACAGGACGTGTGACGTCAGCACGGTGGCATGTCCGGCGCGTGCAAGCGGTGCGCTGGCCGGACACAGAGCTGGCGCGTTCGACATGCGCCGGACACTCCCCAGTGGGTTCCTCCGAACGCTGGTCTAAGATCGCCGGACGCATGTGCAAGGGAACACCAGACGCAGACATGGCAGGGATTTCAAGCGCAACGGTCGGTAGCCAGAGGGAGCCGGATGCGTCCGGCGGTGGCGAGCTGGCGCGTTCGGCGCATGTATCTGAGGCCCCCGAGCAAGGTAACAGTTCACTTTCGGTGGGGGCTATAAATACATGTGTGGCCGGTTGGGAGAGGCTCTCTTGCCCATTCTAACACCTTCAAGCATCCTTTGAGCTAGAGAGGCTTCTCCCCGCTCATCTCCTTGATTGATTGCTTCATCCTAGTGAGATTGAGTGAGAATAAAGAGCGAGCATTCGAGAGTTGCATCTAGAGGCACTTGGTCTTCAAGTTTCCTGTGGATTCTTGTTACTCTTGGGTGATTCCTGTCACCCTAGATGGTTTGGAGCAGCGGGTGGTGTTGAGCTCGAGTGGAGATTGTTCGAGGCCACACTGGTGATCTTGTGAGGGGTTCTTGGTCCTTCCTCGCGGGAGATTCGCGAAAGGATACTCTAGTGGATTGCGCATGGCTTAGAGGATCCTAGCCTTGTGTTGATAGTGCAGCTCCTGACAGTGGTATTTGGCCTTGAGAGCCAACTGAGCGTGCACATCACCAAGCTAGAGTATCACCACAACGAGGACTAGCTTGTGGGAAAGCAAGTGAACCTCGGTAAAAAATCATTGTATCAATTGTGATTGCTGAGGTTTCTCTTGTGGTTATCTTGATTGGGTGATTGGCCATCTTCATCTCTACGCAGCGGTATAACCCTCCAATCCCCTCTCTTGTATCTAGTTTGTTTACTTTGCTAGTCTTGCTAGTTGTAAGTAGAATTGCTAGAATTGTGTAGTTCTCTTGTAGTTCTTGCTAGCCTTGTTTAGTGATGAGAGTTTTGCTAGTGTAGTTTAGCTCGGCTTGTGTTGGTTGTGTGCTAGTAGAGTAGCTTATACACTAGACTTGTTAGAAAGGCTTACATAGAGTAATCAAAGCTTTAGCTTTGCAATTTTGCCATCTTATAGTCTAACAAGTTTCTTTAGTGTCTTGTGCAAGAATTTTTATTAGTCTATTCACCCCCTCTAGCCATTAGGACCTTACAAATACTCAAGTTAACATAAAGGGAAATATGTTCCGTATGAGTAATTTTGTTTGTAATTCGTTTCAAGTACGTGTATTTCTCTTCCAATTAGTTTCTCCACGAGTTCTTCTCTGAAGGCGTGGTCCTGCTATCGTCCTGCGGTATTACAATCGGTCGTGCTCGTCCCATTCTATAAAAATTGAGGAAACAGAGGGGAGTTGGTACAGTTTCCTTGTAGCGTTGTGAGCTCAGCTTCTCCTGCTCGTAGCCTCGGACCTACCACCTCATTCTTCAAGAATGAACAATGGCGGAGGGACCAGCAGAGGAGGGGGTGTTTGAGGGCCCTCCATAAGGAAAGCTGGGAGGTAGAGGGCCGAGGCTGATGTCGATTAAGGCTAACCGACAGTCTACCATGGGATACCCCACGGTAGTAGATTTGCAGTGAGGGCACGCCGAGATCCACGAACAGAACGTGAGAAGCAAGACAAACGACCAAGACAAGGGTTTATCCAGGTTCAGGCCGCTCGGTTGATGCTATATTATCAAGTACCTGAGTACAATAATGCGAGAAAAGTAGATGTGTCCCAGACCACGGAGGTTTGGGTTACAAGAGAGACCGTAGAGATCTGCTCCGTATTTAGTTGTCTGCTAAAGGACCTCTGCCCCTCCTTATATATGCCGAAGGGACAAAGTTACAAGTAGAATAGCCTATTTGGTACTAATACTAAACCGTGCGGTGCACGTCGTGTGCCGTACGTCTTCGTCTTGGACTGGGCCGTCTTCGGTGATGAGGCCCAAGGGTAGCCGCGAGGGTATATGGGGGTCATATCCCCACAGCTAGTCCCCGAGCACCATGTATCTTGAGGGAGACCCTGTCTTGACCTACGCTACGCAGTGAAGATGTTGACCAAGTAGTGCTGACCAGCGACGATGCTAACCACGTAGTGCCGACCAGCTATGATGCTGACCACGTAGTGCTGACTAGCGAAGATGCTAACCACGTGGTGCCAACCAGCTTCATCCCGAGCAGTTTGTAAGTATGCTCCTGACCACCGCTTCTGTCAAGGAAGATGATCTGTCGAAAGATGCATGGTGCTCTAAGAAAGAAGAAAAAACTTTTCACGTCCTGAGACGTGGGCCCACGTTAACACGTGATATGAAGTATCACTGAATGCTAACGCGAACAATCCGTAGAGGTAAGACTACCGAACCAAGAACAGAAGATAGGCCCAAGTCATCGCGAGGTGACGTGGGCCCACGTAGTCCCCAAGCTCAATAGAAGATAGAATATGTTGTATTGAGCTTTTAAGAAAAAACTCAACATAACACTAACTAGTCCGTAGTCAGTGCCAAGTGACAAGTCGACGCGTAGTCCCCAGGCGAGTCCTGGATGGAGCACAGACTCGATCGGGTCGAGGGACACCGAGAACCGCTGGTCCGTAGACACCGCTGGGTGGAAAGTCGAATGCAGAGTCTCTAGATATGGAGCTGAGGCAATGAAGACGAGTCCCCGAGCAGCACAGTCGATGACGAGACTTCACGGGTGCGTGGCACCGAGCCGTGGCGATGACGACGAGTCCCCGAGCAGCACAGTCGAAGACGAGACTTCACGGGTGCATGGCACTGAGCCGAGGTGATGACGACGAGTCCCCGAGCAGCACGGTCGGAGACGAGACTTCACGGTGCGTGGCACCGAGCCGAGGACGGAGGCGAGGCTGTGTGGTGCATAGCAACGAGCCGTCGGACTAACTGGTTGGACGTGAAGTCCGAGTGCCAGGTGGTATGACCATCTGGACGATGAACCTCGATTGAGTCGCCAAGCGTATGAAGTATGCTCGGCAACCGAATCTTGTCCCTGAAAAATAAACATGAAGAGCGGTAGTATATGATGTGCAAAAAATCAATGGTTGATGTATTTTTAGGTAGACATGTTAAGCGGGTGAAAATATGTATGCCGTTTTGAAATATGCAAGGTTTTGGTATGCAAAAAGTTATGTCGACAATTAAGTTTTGCCCCCACCCTGGAAGCAAGCTAACTCTGTCGGGTGACATAGGGATGCACTAGTGAACAGTGCGGGACGCCAGGATCACTAGGTACAATCCTAGGTACCTTTAGAGAGCGACTGCCGAATCTCCTAGTGCCATGTAGCGCGGAGCTGTAACACATCGTAAGAGGATCGCAGCAGTGCCTTGTCAAGCCGTTCTCGGCGGGCAGGAAACAAAGTTTAATTGTGACTCATGAAGGGCGCATGTATGATAGATTGGTGCACGGATGCAAAACTGTAACAGGAAAAAGAACGAAGAAAAAAGTTTATTAATTCTTGAAGAAACTTAGCTTGTTCTTGGAGAGGTGCCGTCGTCAAGGCCGATTAGATGAACGTGGTCGATCTGTTGTCGGCTCGACATGACGCTTGCGACGTGGCTCGGAGGGGCCTGCCTGATGTCATGATCAGCAGTCGGAGCTCGATGACGTGGAGTCATTGCGGGACTTGCACTAGTTAAAAAAACGTTTTTAGAGGAGGTGGTAGAGGCATTAGTACAGGCGGCAAAGCCCACCGCCTGTACTGGGGGTCAGTACTAATCGGCCCACAGTACAGGCGGCGGGAGCCGCCTGTGAAAATGGATTTTCACAGGCGGTTCACTTTGTCAGCCGTATTTACACAGGCGGCTCACTTTGTCAGCGCCTGTGAAAATCCATTTTTCACAGGCGGCTCACTCTGTGTGCCGCCTGTGTAATTATTTTTTTTTATTTTAAATTTCAATATTTGCCTCCACTCCACACTGTACTATATTTGTCACAATATATATATAAGATATGCAAACATGAACCATAAAATTGCATCATACATACAACACATATACATATTACAGATGTATCCACACGAAATCAAACATCAAGCATAAAATTACATATAATACACGTCATTTCAAGTTATGAGTGCAACCATTTGGTCTTTACATGTCATTTCGTTTCAAGTTTAGACCTGCTATGTCTGTCAGCGCTCTAAATCCTTCACTTGCTAAATCACCGGCGTCATCAAAATATGCTCCGGTACTTGGAATTATTTCTCTCATAATAAAACCGCACAAGTCTGCTACTATATTTTCCATAGTTTTTGGAGTGAATGACACGTCCTTTCCTTTGCTTCTCGGCTGGACATAAAGTTTAAAAGCATCAGTGACACATGTCCAATATTAATATTTCCAACTTTAATGAGAAAACTTCATACATAGATATTTTTTACCATATTTTTGTCCCTGACGTATCGTCCCCGCTGCCTTATGAACTCACACACATAGTATCCACAGTAGACCGATCCAGGTGGTTGCTTGTGGCACTATGTAATTAATGAACAAAAGATTAAACTAAAATTGTTATGCCTTGTGTATTATTTATATGATGATATGTGTTCGGACAACTTACCGGATAATGGTGTTGTATCGTCAATGGCACACTAGGATCTGAGCGGGCGGCGTCGACCGGTCCTTTTTGCTTCTTATAAAACCGCTATGCCCTATAGATATCGAATATAAAACATTATAGTTATTTAAAATCTAATTCATATAAGTACGGATGCGGTTGCATGTTGGCTCACCTTTCTAAATGAATCAGGAATGTTTGATACGACTGAGGAGGACAATGTAAGGAGTCTAGGACAAGCACCTTCCCTTCGAATGGATATATATAAAAAACAATCCAATGGTCGCTTCACGAATAAACGAGTGAGCGACATATGTACTTATGGTTGTTAACACGATAATTTGAAGTGCGTATACGAGGTCACGCTTACCCAAAGTTGTAGGGTGCCAATATAAAATCTTTGTACTTATATCTCAGCATTGCTCTACCGAGATAGAGGGCATATGTGTCCTCGTATTTTCGTTGCAATGCCTTTACAGCTTCTGCAACTTGTTCTGGTGTTTTGTCCTTCTCTATCTTTGCTCTATCTTCATTTGTAAGTACAAATTTGTGCATATTTTCTTGTAACCTGATTGGACTCAGGTAACCGACCATCGTGCCTGTAGTTAACGATCTCTGCTCGTGGTCTTGCAAACTACATACAACATCCACATATTAGAGTTTATCACATTCCAAAATTTAATAATAACAATGTGTGTCCATGAGTGATACTTACAGGCACTAGATTGTAATGAGTTGGACGTCAAGTTTTCTATAGTTCAACAGCAGGTGCATGTCCTCGAAGATAACAAATGCCTCGCTTCTATCCTGGCCAGTAGCAAACACGTCTGCTGGTATGTTAACACTAACTGCATGTAGGCCAGCATTCACTGCTCTCATGTACTAGTCATGAAACCTTTTTATCGTCCATGGACCATTTTCAAGCACCGTCCATTGCAGCATAGGCCTCCCGGGCACGTAGTTACTGGGGACATTGACATAATCATCAACCGTTGGTTTTCTTATATCCTGAAGGGTCAATGGTGTATTTGACGACGGTTCGACATGAACATCGCCACTTGGGGCTTCCTTTGTTGGTGGCACGGCTTCAGTTGCTTGGCCGGCGGCTTCCTTATTCTGTGGCGGTTCGAGCTCAACGACTCGTGCCATCCGCTGTTTTCCAAACCCTTTCAGAAATAGAACCATGCCTGCTGCTTTCCCCTTTTTTGGCTCATGGGGAGAAACCCATTTTGGATTTGAAAATTTCTTTGCCTTCTTAGAGGTCGGTGCTTGTGGGGGAGTTTGCTCTGCTTCCTTTTGCTTTGGTGGTGGCGGGGGAGTTTGCTCTACCTCCTTCTCTGGTGTTGTGTCCTTCTTGGCTGGCGGAGTCTGCTGCTCAGGCATGTTCGTGGTCAGCCCCTCGAGCTCATCCAGCGAGAATGACATATCATGTATTGGGGATGACGATGGTGGCTCATAAATATACGGGGATGCTGGGGCATGCATTGGCGATGCTGGTTGTTGACTTGTTTCGACCTCTTGGGATGCTTGATGGACTTGTGGAGAGGGTGCCGTTGGTGGATCAATGAACCTTACGTACCGTCTCGGCCATTGTATGAAGTTATTGATTGCTTGTCCAAGCTTCTCTATACCCTCAGAGGTCGAGATGTCGATGAAGTCGTCTTCATATGCACTCTTGACCGTCAACACTTCCACCCTGCAGTATGCATCTTGCATCTCGACACCATGGAACATACGTCCAGGGATGGCATTGCCTGTGGCCACTTGCTTTGTATGTTGATTCCTAAGGCCATATCCAATTAACAATGAGCAAGGCCAAGGTTTATCAATATCGTCAACTGGATAATGATCCTTATTTGATGTTGACGTTATACTGCTTTGAAAGGGCATAGATTGTGTGGCCGTCTCCTGGCTACCCAAGGGTTGAGCTGGGCCTGGGACATACTGCATATATGAAGGAGTTTGTGATGTCATCTGTTGAGCAGACACTGCTCCCGCCAACCGCTTCATCACTTCAGGATCAGGGTTTTTAACGAAGTCTTCCATCAAATCCCTAAAGAAAATAGACTTCTTCTTAAATGTGTCCCCCTCATTTGCCTTCACAACCTTTCTTGGTTTCCCATCTTTGGTCTTTTTTCCAAACACAAACTTGACATTCTCAACTATCTTATACACTTTGTGCCCTTTACTATAACCTGATGGAGCAGTAGATTTTGATTCATCCGTATTGTCAAAGTACTTATTCATCTTTTGTAAGCGGTACCTATGGCCTGCCGGTAGCCACCTCCTATGCCTCATGTAAAATATCTTGTTAGATGAGGGAAGAGACACGTGCCATGTTCCATCTATGCACTCTACACAACCAACCTTTCCCTTGAACTGGCCTGATAATGAGAAGAGAGCAGGATAATCATTAATTGTGACAAAAATAATTGCTCTCAGTGTGAATGTCTCTTTGCGGAACGCATCGATCATTTTGACACCCACTTCCCATAGTATTTGCATATCTTGCATTAAGGGCTCTAGAAATACATCCATATCAACTCCAGGTTGTGTAGGTCCAGAAATAAGAATGGTTAGCAAAAGATATTTTCTTTTTTGACTCAACCATGAAGGAAGATTGTATATTGTCATGATCACTGGCCATGTGCTGTGCGTGCTGCTCCTCTCGGCAAATGGATTCATTCCATCAGTACTCAGAGCAAACCTTACATTTCGTGGGTCCTCAGCAAAGTCTGGATATTTCTTATCGAATTCTTGCCATTGCTTTGCATCGGCTGGATGTCGTAACTTTCCATCATCTTTCCTTTCATCAGAAGCATGCCAGGTCATAAGTTCCGCATCATCAGGGTTTGCAAACAAACACCTCAAACGATCAACCACAGGGAGATACCATATCACTAATGCAGGAATTCTTCTCAACGCATAATAGTCCACTTCGATATTGCTAGTGGGCTTTGAACGTTTGTCTTGTTGAGTCTTTGTTTGCGTCTTCTTTCGCTTCCTCCCTAAAGAAACATAGGCTGCATTCCCTTCCTCTTGATGATCTTTATTCGTCTTGTACCTACTAGCACCGCAGTTTGGACAACTGTCTAAGTCTTTATACTGATCACCCCGATATAGGATACAATGATTTCTACATGCGTGGATCTTCTCAACACCCATCGTAAGTGGACTGACTAGCTTCTTTGCATAGTACGTGTTAGCAGGCACTCTGTTCTCCTTAGGAAGAAGGTCTCCAAGTACACGCAATAAATCATTGAAACTAGCATCGGACCAACCATATCTAGCCTTAATCGTCAAAAACTGAAAAACAACCCGTAGTGTCGACCACTCTTTGGTGCAACCTTTCGACTCGTCGTACAAAGGCTCTTCTGCTGCCTTCTTCAAGGCTTCCATTTGGTTCATGAAGAATATTGATGGATCCGCACAACGGTTCATTATTGCCTCTAAGAAATCTGCATCTTCAATGGCATCAGTGTTAACATGCTGAGTTTCATTAACATCGGACGTAGAATTATGAGTTTGATTGACATCTGGCATAACATGATGGGTTTCATTGATATCTGGCATAGCATCACATTCATTGAGATATGACATTGGACCCTCCACATTGATGTTACTTGCAGTGTTGTCAGTTGTCCGCATATAAGGTGTAGAACTACCCTCACCATGTTTTGTCCAAATCAAGTAGTCCTCCACAAATCCTCTGCAAACCAGATGAGAAGTGATTGCTTCCACATTGTCAAATACCACAATATTTTTACAGTCTGCGCATGGACAACATATGTGCTTCGCCTTTGTTCTCTGAGCATGTATCTTCACGGCATCAATAAATTTTTGGACCTCCACTACATAAGATGGGTCTAATCTTGATAAGTTGTACATCCATAATGACCTCTCCATATTTATCTGTAGTTAGGAAAATATTGTATGTCACTCTAAAAACAAAACGAAAATAATCCCTCATAACTAAGATTCTATCCTCCATCAATTAAATAGATATGAAAACCTACCTCTTACAAAATTTACAAAATAAAAAATTTAAATAATTATTTAAACTCATTTTTATAATTATAAGAATTAATTAAACGGAGATGGCATCTTGATTAACAAACCCTAAGTATAAGCAAAAATAAGAAACCCTAATTAACAAACCCTAAGTACATGAAATACTAACTAACCCTAATTAATAAGCCATTAATTACTAACTAAATTAATTAACTAACTCTAAGTACATGAAATATCTAACCCTAAGTAATAAACCATCAATTACTAACAAAAATTATTGAAAAACCTAAGCTACATGAAATAATAACTAACCCTATTTAACAAACCCTAAGTATAGACAATAATAACTAACCCTAATTAACAAAACATTAACTACTAAATTAATTCATAAACCCTAAGTATTCTATTACATAGATCTACTCACAAGAATTCTAAAAAGTATTTATTTTCTATAATCCGAGCAAGATACAATTTACTATGAATATACAAAAAAAATAGCTAAAACTCTCTCTCTTGCCCTAGCTATGAACCCTAACCCTAGATTTAGAGCACCTCCAATACAAGAATTGAACCAAAGAATCACTAAAAAAATGGCGGCAACGACACTAACTAACCTTTTGGAAGTTTCTCACCAAAGAAATGAAGTTCAAAACATCCCCCCTTGGAATCGCCACCTCTGTGTCGGCCACTGTGCACACAACACGGGAGTAACTGTTCTTGTCTGGAGGTGGAAGAAGGGAATTTATTGCAGCATTAACACAGGCGGTTGGTAAGGAGGACCGTCTGTGTAAATACCCCTATATTTACACAGGCGGTTGATAATATCAGCCGCCTGTGTAAATGTGACATTATCAACCGTTTGTGTAAATACCTATGTTGACATTATCAACCGCCTGTGTAAATATAGGTATTTACACAGGCAGTAGAGATAGGAGAGCCGCCTGTGTAAATGGTTTTACACAGGCGGTTCTCTTGCTGGGCCCACCCTATTTTTTTTACTGACGTCATGAAGTTGTGAACCGCCTCTGGAAAAAAAAAAGGCGTAGCAGCAAAAATAATTTTTCTACTAGTGTTGCCGATTACATTGAGTTATCGACAGGAGACATAACAACGCTGAGCGTTTTTTTTTATCCCTGGCAAAGATAGTCACGTATATATATATGTAGATATCCAGTAATATATATCATGCGATATATACTTCAAATATGAAGAATTAATAATATTAAATTGGAAAGTAAAACATGGAGCATTGACTTAGCTTTTTAGACGCTCAGTTGTCCACGAGACGTAGTTGATCGTAGATTGCCTTGGATGCCTTGTAGTAATCACGTAGGCCAGGAAGTCTTGTCCAATAGGGAAACGTGACAATGAACGCCGTTTAGTCACATGCTCCCGATCGGATCTTGATCCGGAGATCGAAGAGCAGCGCCATGAGTACGGTGCCTGATGCCATGCTGCGTAAGCTGATGACGACGCCCGCGACGATGGTGCCGGGTGTTTGGATGGTGGTCGGTCCGCGGTCAGATTGGATCTGGGCGGCCCGATTAGTCGGTACAGCTCGTCTGTCCGTGCCGACGGCGATGAACGGTGGTGAAGCTGTCCTCTGCAGATCGATGCAGATTGATCTGCTAAGGTAGCTGCCGACGAGTTGCCGAAGTAGATTTGTCAGCGAGGTGGTCGATGACGTTGGTGCAGAGCAGGCTGCACCGCCTCCACGGTTCCGGTGGTCGTTGCTACACCGGTGGTCGATGAACGCGTTGGTGGTGAAGGCCAGACCTGCCTCAAACTCCATGGAAACAGAGAGAAAAAAATCATCTAGTTCGCCTTGAGATCAAAACACGCACCCCTTACCTGGCGCGCCACTGTCGATTAAGGCTAACCGGCAGTCTACCATAGGATACCCCACTGTAGTAGATTTGCGGTGAGGGCACACCAAGATCCACGAACCAGACGTGAGAAGCAATACAAACGACCAAGACAAGGGTTTATCCAGGTTCAGGCCACTCGGAAGCGTAATACCCTACGTCCTGCTTCTCGGTTGATGCTGTATTATCAAGTACCTGAGTACAATGATGCGGGAAAAGTAGATGTGTCCCAGACCATGGAGGTTTGGGTTACAAGATTGACCGTAGAGATCTGCTCCGTATTCAGTTGTCTGCTAAAGGACCTCTGCCCCTCCTTATATATACCAAAGGGACAAAGTTACAAGTAGAATAGCCTATTTGGTACTAGTAATAAACCGTGCGGTGCACATCGTGTGCCGCACATCTTCGTCTTGGACTAGGCCGTCTTCGGTGATGAGACCCAAGGATAGCCGCGAGGGTATATGGGGGTCATCTCCCCACAGCTGGGGTCGTGCCTCTGCACTGTGTATACGGCAGTCACTGCAGCCGATAGGGAGATCTCTGCGGTTGATGCCACAGCAGCTGAAGCGAGAAGGCACAGCTCGTTGGTAAGGCACTATCATTACTGATTCGTCTTGTGGCCTTGTTTATATTGCTTCAAAATTCCAAATTTTTACACTCTCCATCACATCAATTTTTGGATATATGCATGTAGCAGTAAATATAGAAAAAAATAACTAATTACACAATTTGTTTATAAATCATGAGACGAATCTTTGAGCCTAGTTAATCTATAATTGGATAATAATTACTAAATACAAATGAAAGTGCTACAGTACTTTTCAACTTCATATTTCACAATCTAAACAATGCTAGGAGTAGCTGACTCCGCATGGGACGAGGTGGCGAATCTGTGCCGGACCCATGAAGGTCTGCCTCTACAGACGGAGGAGGGGATGCGCCTGTGCAACAAATCACAGTATAAGTTTTCAAGTTTTTTCCCATTCATTGGGATTCTTTTTTTCCTATGTTGGTGTACGTAGACCCAAACAGACGGGGCGATTTGCCCGCACAAAGATTTGAACTATCCCAAAAATTTGGGACCGCGCCGGGCAATGCCCAATGCGCTCAAAAAATTAGATGTCTCCCTTTTGCCCTCGCGCAGGAAATAGGTTCAACACCACATCGATTTCAGCCAAGGGCATTTGCGGTATTGTGGTGGCCACAAAAATGCACAAGGAGTCCCCATCTCCACTGCATCCCTATTTTCCATCGGCACAATATCTTCTTCCGCTCTAGCAGCCCCTAGATCTATATGCACTCTCCAGCCATGTCGTCGATCTGCCACCCCGCCCGAACCCTAGGCGCCATTGGTAAAGCTTCCCTATCCGTTGTCCAGCCGTACCCTCTCTCAAACTTTTCTGAACCCTAGCCATAGGCGGATCCCCTATAGTTCAACACCAAGTCAGCTCATGACAGAACCACGGAAGGACCGGCCTCGACTATGGTTCAGGTAGGATCGGAATCCCCTACCTTGGCACCCTCACCGAACCCAAGCCAGATCCAGATCTAGATCTGGTACCCCAACATCAACGACCACTACACCAGCTCCGCAATCATGATGACAAGCGTATACACTAAATGCGGAGGGGCAAGTGCGCAAAATCCTTGAATGATGTCTGCTGTATTGCAATGTTTGAACCTGGGTTATGTAGATAGCTGAAAGCATCTAGGCCCCTTGATGTGGGTTTTGATGATTGATGACAATGTTGATTATCATGACTAACGTGTGTTTTGCAGAAACAGTGGTAAGTTTAGGTCATGGTAATGGGATTTCGAGCAATATGGTTTTCATGCCCCCTGACGATGGAAATCGTTTCAGTTTTCAAAGGATGGACGACAAGGTTAAGGACGGTTAGTTCCGATTGTCGATGGTGTTGAGAGACATCAAATTAGTCATTAGGACATTGTTTTCTCTTTTGGCCATACTATTAAGGGGGTGCAAATGGGTAGCTCGACCTAGGTGAGTCTAATGGTTTAGGTGTGGTGCACACTTGTCAAACATAGTGCTAGGTGGCTCCAATTTGTTCCCGAGGTTGCCGGAGTCGAAGCCATTCACAAAGTTTTTGAAACGGAGGTGAAACGGGGCTTCAAAACTGCGTCGGACGCTGGCTTGGTGAGCGTCGGACACTGGGTCAGTGTCCGGCGTATGTGGCATGTGCAGTCAGAGTGAAACCGAGCGTCGGACGCGTCTGACGCCCGTCGGACACGGTCCAGTAAGTCTTTCCAGCAGGCTGACCGCCGGACGCGTCTGACGGTCAGGCGTCGGATGCGTCCGGCGCCTCTAATGGCTAGTTTGAGTTTGAATCGGAGAACGTGTCGGACGTGTCCGACGCTTGGCGTCGGCCACGTCCGACGCTTGGCGTCGGCCACGTCCGACGCCCCTGAAACTTGCTGTTTGAGGGGCAATGGTTGGATTTTGGCCTTGGGCCTATAAATACGACCTCGCCCTCCTCTCTCCCTCTCTTGCCCATTTGTTCTGCCAAAACATCCCTTTGAGAGCTTGAGAGAGCAAGAGCTTCATGAGTTGCTAGAGATTCATGAATCCATGGTGTGAGCATCTCATGAGTGATTAGAAGAGTGACAAAGTGTGCATCCATCTTTCTCATTAGGCTTGTTGTGGTCAAGTGAGAGTTTATGCTTGTTACTCTTGGTGATCGTCATCACCTAGATGGCTTGGTGGTGATTGGGAGCTTGGTGATCATCCGACGGAGGCTTGTGGATGACCCAACTCATCTTGTGAGCGGTTCTTGGTGATTAACCGTATCGGAGCGACAAAGAATCAGCCTCTAGAGAGCACTTGATCCTTGCGCGGATCAAGGGGGAGCTGTACCCTTGCGCGGGTGCTCCAACGAGGACTAGTGGAGAGTGGCGACTCTCCGATACCTCGGAAAAACGTCACCGTGTTCCTTGCCCTTTACTTTCCGCAGTTACTTTCTAGCATTTCTATTCTTGCAATTACATTCCTAGAATTGCCATGCTAGAATAGGATTGGAACTTAGGGTGCAAAACTTTTGTAGGACGATTCTCCAGGAACACACGTAGGCACCGAGGGGTGAATTATGGGCTAGTAGGTTTAATTCCGCAATATTTTTTTAGAATTAGCCCAATTCACCCCCCCTCTTGGGAATCTTGACCCTTTCAAGTTGTATCAAAGCTGGTTTGCTCTTAATTAGGCTTAACCGCCTAGAGTAAAGATGTCCCATGGGGATGGCCCTCCTCCCATGTTCGAGGGAGACGATTTTCCTTATTGGAAAATTCGCATGCAAGCACATTTAGAAGCGATAGATGTTGGTTGCTTTCGTGCCGCTTCTAAAGGATTCCAAAAACCCAAGGATCCGGCTAACCTTGTCGGTGATGAGGTTAAGTATGAGAAGTGGAATGCAAAGGCATGGAATGCTATATTCCGTGGTCTTTGTAAGGATGTGTTCAACCGCATGAGGAACCACAAGGACACCCATGCACTATGGTCTGACCTTTGTGCGCTCCACGAGGGAACCAAGAGTGAGCGTGAGGAACGCTATCGTCTTGTTATGTGCAAGTTAAATTCATTTGAGATGAAATCTAATGAAAGTGCTAATGAGATGTATCCCACTTGAACACTATTGTAGAGGAACTCAATGGGCTTGAACTCAATCAAATGTCGCCATCCGATGTTGCAAGGAAGATCTTGTGTGTCCTCCCCATTGACAAATATGGGCACATTGTCACTGTGCTTCATTAAGGTGATCTTTCCAATGCTACATCAACACAAATATTGGGAAAGATCAATGCTCATGAGATGTACATGCATCTCACCCCGAGGATGGCTCATCATCCAAGAAGAAGGACTTGGGCCTCAATGCAAGTCACTCAAGAAAAGGCAAGGCCAAGGCTTCTCATGATGATTCTAGCGATGCCGAAGTTGATGATTTGAGTCTTGCTCTCATGGTGAAGAAGACCACCAAGATGATGAAGAGGCTTAACAAGAATGGCATCAAGTTTGATGGCAAGAAGAAGAAGTTCTTCACAAGCAGCAAGAGGAGTTCCATCTCCGAAATGGAGTGCTTCAATTGCCACAAGCTTGGTCATCTAGCTCATCAATGTCCGGAGCCCGCAAAAGATAACAAGTACAAGAAGAAGGGCAAGGGCAATAAGGATGACTCAAGTGATGATGAAGAAAAAGAAAAGAAGAAGAAAGACAAGCATCACAAGAAGAAAGAAGGGAAGAAAGAGCACCACAAGAAGAAAGATGGCAACGCTTATATTGTTGGTGATTGGCTCACCAATATTGAATCTTCTTGTGGGTCATCCGATGAAGAAAGTGATGATGAAGGAGTCACCGCCATTGGCATTGGGTCTTCACTGCCTCCACAAATATTACCTTCATCATCTAGACCATCCCACTTTTGCCTCATGGCTAAAGGTGAAAAGAAGGTACAATCTAAGCATGAGGATAGTGATGACAGTGATAGTGATAGTGATAGTGATGAGGAGTATGAGATACCTTCTTATGATGAGCTTGTTAAATTGCTTAATAAATACTCAAAAACGGAAGATGTGATGAGCTTGATAGTGAAAATACTTCTCTTTTAGAAAAGTTTGAAGCTATGCAAAAGACTAGTGATGAGCTTAGAGATCAAAATGAAATTATGCCTTCTCAACTCAAGGAACTCAAAGCCTCTAGAAAGGAGCTTAAAGTTGAAAATGAGAACCTTGAGAAGAAGCATAATGAGCTCAAATCTAGTTATAGCTCTCTAAAGGAGGAGTACACAACTATTAAAGTTGATCATGGAAATCTAGCGATGGCTTATGAGCTTCTTTCCAAAACACATGAGGCTACTAACAATGTTATTAAGATTGATATAGCTACACCATGTGATGATTTGAATGATGAGACCATTGAGCAAGGTGCTAGTAGCAAATGCAAGATGTTTGTGGTGGCCAATCACTATGATGATTATGTCAAGATCAAGAATGAAAATGAACAGCTCAAGAAGGATCTTGAACAAGCCAAAGTCACCCACACCGTCACAATTGAAGATTGCAATCAATATGAAGAACTAGCACTTGAGAATGAGAAGCTCAAAGAAGAGAACAAGAGACTCAAATTTGAAATGTCATGCTTGAAGCAATCAACAAATGAGTCACTTCTAGAAGAGAACAAAAAGCTCAAGCAAGAGAAAGAACATCTCAAGATTGGGTTGAGCAAGTTTGCAAAAGGGAAGTCGCTTCAAAGTGAGCTCTTTGTGAACACAGTGATGAAGACCGATAGAAGTGGCATTGGGTTCAAGAAACATCAAGAGAAGCAACATCAAGCAAAGCAAGCTAGTCAACAAAAGAAAAAGCAAAAGCCAAAGCCGAAGCCAAAGAGATGCTTTGAGTGTGGACAAGAAGGTCACTTTGCTCATGAGTGTCAAACTCCAACACCACAACCCTTGCCCAAGCATGCTAGACCCTTTGCATACAATGCTCATTATGTGGTTAGAAAGGATTCAAAAGGACAAGTGAATGTCACATTCTTAGGTCCCCCCCAATAAGAATAGGCCTAAGCAAATTGGGTTGCAAAGTCTCTAGTTGAGAAAGTCAAGGGTCCTCAACAAGTTTGGGTCAGCTTGATCTCATGTGTGTAGGTAAACTACAGGACCGGCGGAAGTCATGGGGTTATTGATAGTGGTTGCACTCAACATATGATTGGTGAGCCTCGTATGTTTGCCTCACTTGATGAAGGGGAACAAGATCAAGACAAGATTATATTTGGTGATAATTCAAAGGGCAAAGTCAAAGGTTTGGGCAAAGCTGTAATATCAAATGAACACTCTTTGTCAAATGTGCTTTATGGTGCACCATTAAGCTTCAACTTGCTATCCGTTTGTCAATTGTGTGATCTTGGATTCAAATGTTTGTTTGATGAAAATGAAGTGATAGTGTTAAAGAAATAAGATTCTACCGTGATATTCAAAGGCTTTAGATACAACAATCTCTATCTAGTGGATTTCTCCTTCAAAGATGCAAATCTGAATGTTTGTTTGCTGTCCAAGACTTCACTTGGGTGGTTGTGGCATAGGAGGCTAGCACATGTTGGGATGAGTACACTCAAGAAGCTTTTGAAGAAAGAGATAGTGAGAGGCTTGAAGGATGTCAAGTTTGAGAAGGACAAACCTTGTAGTGCATGTCAAGCCAACAAGCAAGTTGCAAACACTCATCCAACCAAAACTTATTTGTCAACTTCAAGAGTGCTAGAGCTGTTACACATGGATTTATTTGGACCAACCACATAC
The DNA here is from genome assembly GCA_022036555.1 of Microstegium vimineum. Classification (NCBI taxonomy): domain Eukaryota; kingdom Viridiplantae; phylum Streptophyta; class Magnoliopsida; order Poales; family Poaceae; genus Microstegium; species Microstegium vimineum. Next base: position 22,387,227 of record CM039119.1, on the reverse strand, counting down.
AAGCGCCTCAGTGGGAAACTCCATTGCTTAGTGATTGTTGATGACTATTCAAGATACACATGGACCTTCTTTCTTCATGACAAATCCGAAGCCACCCTGGCTTCAAGAAGTTTGCAAAGAGAGCTCAAAATGAATTTGATGTCAAGATCAAGAAGATAAGAAGTGACAATGACAAAGAATTTGACAACACCAACATCCAAGCTTATTGTGATGAAGTTGGGATCAAACATGAAGTCTCATCCTTCTACACTCCTCAACAAAATGGCATAGTAGAGAGAAAGAACCAGACCTTGATCACTCTAACAAGAACAATGCTTGATGAGTACAACACTCCTGAGAACTTGTGGGCTGAAGTTGGCAACACTGCATGCTTTGCTTCCAACAAATTATATCTTCACAAGTTTCATGGCAAGACCCCCTATGAGCTACTTAATGGGAAGAAGCCGGACGTCACTTACTTCCGGGTGTTTGGATGCAAATGCTACATCTACAAGAAAAGGCAATACCTAGGGAAGTTCCAAAGACGTTGTGATATTGGTTTTCTTGTTGGTTACTCATCAAAATCCAAAGCATATAGAGTATTCAACCATGCCACCGGTTTGGTAGAAGAAACATATGATGTGGAGTTTGATGAATCTAACGGCTCCCAAGGATCAATTGAGAATCTTTATGATGTAGGTGATGAACCATTGAGGGAAGCTATGAAGAACATACCGGTGGGAGACATCAAGCCAAAAGAAGATGATGATTAGGTGCAAGTCATCGACAAGCCTTCTTCTTCATCAAGTGTGCCTCAAGATGATAAAGAAACGGATGGGATAGTTGTACATGAAGATACTTATGTTTCCCATGAGCAAAGAGAGGCATAAGCGCAAGATTGTTGGTGTTTCTTAGCGAAAGCAGCAAAGTTCGCAAGCGCATGGAAATACCGTTGTAGCACTTCACCCGGTGATAAATAGGGTATCGTAAACTTCCACGAAGAACGGTAAGTGTAGGTTCTCTCTTAGCTAGTTGCCCCAGAGGTTAGGAGGGATAACTCGGGTAGTGAGGTTCACTAGTGGTAGGATCCTTAGAGAAAAGGTATCCAAGCTTGCTAAGTCTTTACTTCGGGCACCAGGATGCGCCTGGTCTGCTAAGCGATGTCGGCTATTAGCTCTACGCCGAACCCAAACATTGGGGATACAAGGGACGGACAGGGCTATCACCACCTGCTGCCTACCCCTCAACAGTGGAGTTCGAGGCAAACGACTGTAACTTCTAGCTTAGACACCATGTCTACGCTAGTCGCTACAGCTCTAGCGGTGGCCAGGAACACCCGTCTCTATCAGGGGTCCTCTTACTAGAGCTTTTCGCCCAAAGAAGGATGGACGTCGAACCCGTAAAGAAATAACAAACAAGTATAACTTTGCTTAAGGAATGAACCAAAAGATAACACGACTCTTACTTCGAAGTAGCAAGAAGCCGCCGAGAACAAGCATGGAGTGAGCGGACAACTCCGCACTCCTCCACGTGGAAGACGAAGCTTCCGGGAATCTCCAAAGAAACTCCGCTAACTTGCTCTCTCTCACTCCCTACTTAGACTAGCTAGAAGCTAGGTAGTGACTCCCCTCCTCCTCTTCTAAGTATATCTTATGGAAAGAAAATATGGAAGGGCAGAAAAATGGATTAGAATGTGTCTAGTTTGTGTGGAGCCTCACCTTCTTCTTATAGTGAGTGGAGGTCGGTTGGAGGGGAATATTCCCGAATCCACAGCGCACCGCCCTCCAGGAGCCTTCAATGTACCAACACGAGGAAACGCACCACGTGGAGGGGGCGATCGCCCCCCGGGGGCGGTCGCCCCCAGGCAGCGCCGTCCTCCGACCGGCTTCAGTTGGTCGGTTTATGGTTGGGCCTGGGCCGTGTTGCCGTGGTGGATTTTTTTGTTACGTGTCCCAAAGGCCCAGTTTCACCTTTTGCTTCTTGTTTTGCCTTGGGCCAAATTACACTTTGTTATTTTATAATTCATTTCTTCATATTTGGTCCATAACTCATGTGTTTTCATGAACAACCTGCAAAACAAAGAGATGCACTAAAACTATGGAATGTGTTAGTAAAAAATCCTATTTCTAGTGGTTTTGGTGATTCCTATGCTAATGTAGGTGGGGTTAGAACTGCGTTAAGAACCACCAACAAACCCCCCCCCCCCCCCACACTTAGCCCTTTACTCGTCCTCGAGTAAAGCTTGAAGGACTAAGGTGGTAAAATTCTCCAAGATGTATAACCTGCATATAGAGTATTCCAAGCTTCACCTGTATCTGTGAACATTCTTGGTGTCTACCAATTTATCATATAGCGATTGACAGGTGGAACAGCTTGGAATCAAGTCAACTTACTCTGCTCAAGCTTTAGAGACTTGGGGTTTTGAATTTTGAAAAGAAAGGTAGCTTTTGTTTCCTCAGGTGATGCTCTCAGTCGCTCTTTTTTGTGGATTGTATTCCTCACTGGAGGCTCTATTGCCTCATAGCACATCCTACTTCTATGGCTAATATCTGGAGTTTTGTAGGTATGGATGTGGTACTCGCTTACCTTGCATATGTTGCGGCGACAGAGCATTGGATCATTGGAGAAAAGGACATAGCCTTAGATCGAACATGTGCAAGTGTGTGGATATATAGGTGGAACTCCATGTCATGCTCCTCTCTCTCTTATTCCATTTTGGGCAAGATATGGGCTTCTATGTTATTCCACGACTATCTTTTTCTTTTCTTCTCCTTCTCCTTTCTTTCTTCTTCTTCTCTTTCTTTTTTTTGTCTCATGTCTTTGATACGGAAAAATACTTTCTTTTTCTCCTTCCTTTTCCAAGATCAATGTCATTCTACTAAGCCCATATCTTTCTTTCTAAGCGAAGATGATCCTGAGAGAGGAGCTCATGATCCTTGGAAGGTGGAGTTTTTATTTTGTGGAGGTGTTGCGCAACCTTCAGTGTAAAGGTTGGCGTTTTCTAGTGGATGGTGGGTGAATGTTGTGCGTGACTCTCAGGGTAAGACTCGGCAAGATTATTTGGTGGGTGTATGTGTGACGGAACCATCCAAACTATAAGAGATCAAGTACCAAAGTAGCTGACTTAACTGCCACTTAAAGCACTTGAGCCCATATAATCCCGGTAGTCCAGAAATCTCGAAGGATTTCTAACAATCACATATCAAACCAGGATCGCGCAAACTCAGGTATGCACATTCGAACGAGCCACAAATAAACCGAACATACTTGAAGTACGAAATAGAGTTATTACAACACTTTGTTCCAAATAAAAGTAGTACTTACGCCACAACACCTGTGGCCAAATAAAACATTGTTTGAAACTGAACCCAAAGATTTTAAAAGGTAGGGGTGCCCACGAGATCATGTCTGACAACAACAAAACATGAGCTCGTAGAAGACCTTGCCCAAGACCTACTCCTCTTCTCCTTCGAAAGGATAGAGACAGTGCTTACAATAGCCGAAGTATACTTGGCCATCTGCAACAAACGGGATAAACCCTGAGTACGGGAATGTACTCAGCTAGACTTACCCGTCTAACTGAAAATAAAGACTCCAAGGGTATGCAAGGCTATATATGTGGATCTGGGTAAACTTGCTTTTGCGGAAAAGCGAACAAGATGAAACTAAAAGATTAGAGAACATCCATTTTCCCATCCTATTATTATTTCTAGGTTTGCACCTGTACTAGAGCACTCACTTGAACTACTCAAACAATATAATAACATATATCCAATTCCTTCATCAATATTTTAGTAGAACCATTACGATGTCACATGGAGTTGTACCGTGGTGAAGCTCAGCATAATCCCCCATATCCAGTGGGGGGCGGCAATTCGAATCGATATACACCAGCTGGTAAGATTACCTTTAACACACACCCACACTTTTCCCGTCGGGTCAGCATTGGGTTACCGCTCAACAAAGTCCAGGTAGTACGTCGCGGGCTCGCATTGGTCCACCCAATTGTAGAAATCAGTTGGCCACCATGGGGCAGATCGTATCTACAAACTAGAGGGTGCTCACAGCAGATTGAGCGCCGGCCCGGACAGTGTTTACTCGGCTTCGGGGTCGATACTCACAACGGCCCCTATGTGAAAGGGCGCATTCAAAGATGTAAGAGGGCCACCATCGTATACAAACCTATACGATCCCACGGACGGACTGCCCCCAAGTCTAAACCACTTGGTGCACTTGCCTTCCAGTTGATCGCATTTCATTACTACCATTGGTTCTTTCCACGATAGCAAAATATAGCCAACCGTGATAGTATTACCCCGAAGGGATAATACGAAACATAAAGATAACAATAACCATTTATTCTAAGCAGGCTAAGCGGTTGCTTTTACTTTTATTAACAGGGTAACAAGGTAGGTAAAACAATTATCAAGAAAGGTAATGCATCAATTAGGATTCAATCAACTCCTATCACCTAATGCATCACAGTATAAAATACTCAAGCAGTTTAATTGTAAATGTTGGGAGGCTTAAGAATGCTCCGGGGCTTGCCTTGAGAGAAGGTGGAGGGCTGGTGGTCAGGGCACTCGGGAGGTTAGTGTTGAGCTCGTGGTACTCCTCGTTTAACTCCTGCACCTCCTGGACTTCTGTCTCTGGGGTCGGCTCCTGATGTTCCTCCACGGATCCTAAATGATTGCAATGCATAAATAAATAGTTTGATGATGCAGGGATGATGCTTAAACAGGATTTAGCACACTAAAGAGATTCTAAGCATATAACCAAAGATTTATCACAAAGCCACTTAGAGCTAGAGCTATTAGCTAATAGGGTAAACATGCTATAACTTATTCTTAGCAGAAACTACACTTAAAACATATTTATCAGGAAAGTTCCATGATTTATACATGCACATATCTATCATTGGAAATAAATCTAAGAAACAGCAGAAACACATTTTAATAGATGATAAATAAAACTTACTCAGAAACATGGCATGTTATATATATCCTAGCTGCTACACAGGATAACAGAGCTAACATAAAAACTTTACATATTTATTTAACCACATTAAGCAGGAACACAATTACTTTGATATATACAGAAAGCAACTAATTAAACATTAGTACTGAAGACATTCTCCAAAAACATTTATATAAACACAACAGACAGATCATAACATAAAGAGTCTAACAAAAATGATTTCACCATTTTCGAATTTACCAAACTCTAGCTATAAATTAAACAAGCATTAGCATATTACTGAAAATAAGAATAGGAAATCATTTCGGGAACTAGTTCGGGACACATAGAGGCTTGTGGGACGGCTGACAGGCATGACCCTCGATTACTCGAGGTGCATCTACCGTCGAGCAGGAAACAGAGGACGGTGCTGACAGGCGTGTTCTCGCCGACGGTGAGGTCTCCGACGGTGGGGTCGGGTGTGCTAAGCTCGGGATGGTGGCGCACATCCACTGGTGGTGTTGGTTGAACTGTTGTGACCGTGAAAAGGGGTCGACGGCGTGCGGTGGCGGTGCAGCACGACGGTGCGACACGGCGAGGTGATCACCGGCAAAGTGAGGCTCGGCGCTGGGTTGCGTGAGCATCGTGGTGATGTGGTGAGTGCGGCTCGAGGATCGGTTGAGCCGGAGAGGCTCTGTGGAAAACTGACCACGTGCAAGCTCCGCGGCGGCGACAATGGTGCACTGCCAACGGTGCTGTGATGACACAGGTCGAACTGAAGCTAGGGAAAGGCGTTCTCACCTTGGCTAACACCGGTGAAGCTTCCACGAAGATGGAGGCATCGGAGGCGAGACGGTGAGGGATGAACACTGCTCGGTCGGTGCGGTGGCGACTCGGGATCGAGGAACAGCGGGGACGTTCCGGCGACTAGAGTCCACTGCTGGTTAAAGCGAGGTGAGCAGCGTGTGTGCGGGGCGAAGGCGAAAGCTAGAGCGAGAAGAAGCTCAGGTGGTGGTGTATTTGAGAAGGGGGCGCTGGCGATGCTCGGAGCTCTCGGCGCAACGATGGCAGAGGGATGCGAGCAAGGACAGAGGCAACGCGAGCAAGCGAGCGAGTGAGGATGAGTGCGGACGAGTGTGTGGAGGGGAAGAGGTATAGGCGCTCCTCTTTGCACGGTCTTGGCCGACCGGCGCGGCCAGTGGGGCCGTGGCGTGAAGGTGCGGCGGTGGCAGCGGCGCTAGCGTGTTTGCGGCGAGCGGCGCAGAGCAGGACTTGGTCGTCGCGCCGTTAGCGTGGATTCGCGCTCGAGTGCGAAAGATACGAGGCGAAGAACTGATCGGACACGGCACTGCGGCGCCGTTACTGTGAAACGACGTTGCGGCGCGCGGCAGGGCGGCTGGCAGGCCTGCGGCGGCGAAGCAGGGCGTCAGCGGCGGTGAAGCGATGCAGGCTCGGTCCTAGCGCCATTAGCGCGGGCGCGAGTGTGGAAGCGACTGCGACAGAGCGAGCGGCGACAACGATGTCGGTACAGTGCCGCAGCGGCGGCGATGGCGTGTTCCACTTCCGCGGTCAAGCATCGTCGGCCACGCGGCGGACGACGCCGATGTACGGTTCAGCCACGGTCGGGTGAGTGCGCGCGGGAGTGCGCGGCACATGCGTGCGGGTGAGCGCGCGGGAGAGGGGTCGATATCGAGGGGAGGGGTCGATCGACTGATCGAGCCTCCGACTCGGTCAAGCCTTCTGCGCGGGGTCGTTCGTCCAAGCCTCGGTTCGTCACTTCGAGGGGTCGAAGTCGAGGGAGGGTCGATTGACTGGCTGATCGAGCCTCTGGCCCGGGGTCGTTCGATCGACCCTCGGTCCGTCCTTTAGCGAGTGGCGGTCGAGGCCGAACTGTGCTCGACCTGTTCCGGTTCTGATTTCTTTTTCCTATTTTCTTTTATTTGATAAAACTAAGCAGGGTAAACAAACACAAAGCAAACCATACTTTACTCTAAGCATAGCAAGGTTTAGCTAAACAGGTTAAACACAAGATTGAGCACAGAACACCTATTTAATTCTAGTTTCAAAACATATAAACACACACATGAAATGATAGCATATGCAAACATGAATGCAATGAAATGCTCGTGTTTAGTGATTAATGATGATCATAATGCAAGCTTGACACAGGGTGTCACTGCCCTTCCCCCCTTAAAGAAATCTCGTCCAGAGATTTGAGTTTTAGTACCATTTATTGTAAAATGCGGGGTAGTTTGCGATTAGGTAGGCTTCGGTCTCCTGGGTTGCATCATTGGGACCATGATGACTCCAGAGAACTTTGAAAGTCTTCACTTCTCGATTCCTGGTGACTCTTGTCTTTGTATCCAAGACCTTTTCTGGTTTCTCAAAGTATTCCAAGTCTGAGCTGATTACGATGTCTGAACTTGGAACAGATTCTTCTTCTGGAACTCGAAGACATTTCTTGAACTGAGACACATGGAACACTGGAAAGATGGTGCTCATCTCTGGGGGTAACTGTACTTGATAAGCCACCTTGCCTTTCCTGGCGATAATCCGATAAGGTCCAACATATCGGGGTGCTAACTTCTTCTTAACTCCAAAGCGACGGACGCCTCTCATTGGTGATACCTTAAGGTACACATAGTCACCAACTTGAAACTCCAAAGGTCTCCTCCTTTGATCTGCATAACCTTTCTGTCGAGATTGAGCTGCCATGATATGTTGTTGAACAGTGCGGACTATTTCTTCTGCCTCTTTCACATAGTCCGTACCATAGAATCTCTTATCTCCTGATTCAATCCAATTGATAGGGGTTCTACACTTGCGTCCATACAAAGCATCGAACGGTGCCATCTTAATGCTTTCTTGGTAACTGTTGTTATAAGAAAACTCCGCCAAAGGTAACCATTTCTCCCATGATCCTTCTGCTGATACAACACTTGCTCTCAACATGTCTTCCAACACTTGATTCACTCGTTCCGTTTGTCCATCTGTCTGAGGGTGATAAGCGGAACTTCGAATCAACTTTGTTCCCAACTCTTTATGTAATTGCTCCCAAAAACGAGCGATAAACTGTGATCCTCTGTCGGATATGATAGTCTTAGGAATACCATGCAACCTTAAGATATTCTAAACATAAAGCTCGGCATACTGATGTGGTCGATGTGTAACCTTGACTGGTATGAAGTGAGCGACTTTTGTTAAACGATCAATGATAACCCATATCGAGTCATTTCCTTTCTGAGTAGCAGGCAAACCTGTGATAAAGTCCATACTAATATCTTCCCACTTCCATTCAGGTATAGAAAGAGGTTGTAACAACCCGACAGGTTTCATGTGCACTGCCTTGATGCGACAACACGTATCCCACTTTGCGACATACTCTACGATATCCAACTTCATTTTAGACCACCAATACCTTGTCCTCAGGTCGTGATACATCTTACTACTACCCGGGTGGATCGATAACTTTGAGTTATGTGCTTCATTGAGAATTCTATCTCGCAAGACTTGATCCTTAGGTACTACCAAACGCTGATTGAACCATAGGATTCCTTTCTCATCCACGTTGAAATTCAGAGATTCACTGGTTTCCAACCTTCGTTTGATTTGCACAAGCTCTTTGTCCGATTTCTGTCCATTAATAATGTCACTATCCAAGGTACACTGGATAACAATATTATTCAGGACCGAAGGGTGCATTAGATCAAAACCATCTTCTAACAAAGGTTGCAACAAGTTGCAATGAGATTTGCGGCTCAAAGCATCTGCTACAACATTTGCTTTTCCAGGATGATAATGCACTTCCAAGTTATAATCCTTGATTAGCTCCAACCATCTTCTCTGCCTCATATTCAATTCAGACTGGGTAAACAAGTACTTCAAACTTTTATGATCCGTGAAGATGTGGCACAGATTACTCATCAAGTAATGCCTCCATATCTTCAAAGCATGCACGACTGCTGCTAACTCCAAGTCATGAGTTGGGTAATTCTCTTCATGAGGTCAGAGTTGTCGTGAGGCATAAGCAATGACTCTTCCATTCTGCATCAACACGCATCCTAATCCAATAGTTGATGCATCACAAAACACATCAAAAGGTTCCTCCAAATTTGGTTGTGCCAAGACTGGTGCAGTTGTTAACAGTGTCCGCAAGTTACGGAACGCTGTTTCACAATCCACGCTCCATTCAAACTTCTTGTTTTTCTGTGTTAACCTTGTCATAGGTTTAGCTATCTTAGAAAAGTCTGGGATAAAACGACGGTAGTATCCGGCCAATCCTAAAAAGCTGCGAACCTCATGCACGTTAACGGGTGCTTTCCAATTCATAACTTCTTGCACCTTTGAGGGGTCCACTGAGATACCCTCGGCTGATAAGATGTGACCCAGAAAAGGTACTTTGGTCAACCAAAACTCACACTTGCTAAACTTGGCATAAAGCTTATGCTCTCTTAACCTTTTCAGCACTAAACGCAGATGCTCTGCGTGGTCCTTCTCATTTTCCGAGTATACCAGGATGTCATCAATGAAGACTACTACAAACTTGTCCAACTCTTGCATGAACACTGAATTCATCAAGTACATGAAATGCGCAGGCGCATTTGTCAATCCAAAAGACATCACTAGATATTCAAAGAGACCGTATCTCGTGGAGAAAGCGGTCTTGGGTACATCTTCTTTTCTGATCTTAATTTGATGGTAACCAGATCGCAAGTCTATCTTGGAGAACACTTTTGCTTTTGACAACTGATCAAACAACAAATCAATTCGCGGCAACGGATATTTGTTTTTTATGGTAACTGCATTGAGAGGGCGATAGTCCACGCACATTCTTAAGGTTTTATCCTTCTTTTTCACAAAGATGGCGGGACATCCCCACGGTGAACAACTCGGTCGGATCAAACCCTTTTCCAGCAACTCCTGGAGTTGTTTCTTGAGTTCTGCTAACTCGTTGAGTGGCATCCTATATGGCCTCCTAGATATAGGTGCTGTTCCGGGAGCTAGCTCTATAGTAAACTCGACATTCCTGTCTGGGGGTAACCCTGGAAGATCATCAGGAAACACATCTGGAAACTCACACACTATAGGAATCTTATCCAACAACTCTGCAGTGATAGCAAACATGACTCCCAGCTGATTTGGATTCTTAGGTAAGAAGATTCCAAAGGTAACTCCATTATGTGGGTTGGTGATAGATACTGCTCGTTGGGCTATATCTAGATGCACTTTCCAAGCTTTCATCCATTCCATACCAAGGATTACATCTAGACCTAGCTCAGGTATTACGATGAGGTTGATATATATCGATGTCGTCCCCATGGTAATTTCTACATCCTTTACCATCTTACGAGTATATAGGACAGCTCCGGCTGCACTAATCTGATACTCCTTTTCCAATTCTACCACCTTTTGTTGACTCTGCAACACGAAGTTCCCACTAACGAATGAATGCGATGCTCCAGAATCAAACAAGATAACTGCAGGACATTGATTAACAAGAAACGTACCAGCTGTGACGGGTTCTCCTTCTGGTACTTCCTCCAAGGTGGTGTGGTGAACATTCCCTGTGCGAGGCTTCTGAGGATAGCTGAACTGCCTTCGGGGCTTCGTGCAGAAACGAGATAGGTGACCAGTTTGTCCGCAGTTGAGGCATGGTCCCACCGCATACGGTGTCTTCTGACTTCCAGCTGTAGGTACTGCGGCTTTACCCTTATTCTGCGGCAGGGGTGCAGTGAAGGGTCTCTGGTAGGCAGGACGAGCACGAGCATTGGTCATCTTCCCTTGAGGTGGTCGGAAACATGCACCAACTTGTGGTGGACGAAACGCTGGCCTTGAAGCATTGGGACCCCTATTCTGGTAGGATCCTCCTTCTGGGATGCGACGACGCATCTCTGCAAACAACCTGTTGTCATTGGTCTCCTGATTCAAGGAGTCGCTGATGAAGTCACTGAAGGTGAGGCGGTAGCTGTTTCCCATCTTGGACAGAAGAGCGGCATTCATGCCTCTCTTGAAGCTGGCGATCTTCTTGGCTTCCGTGTTGACAAAGTCAGTGGCATAGCGAGCCAACCTGTTAAAACTGGTGAGGTATTCCGTTACTGATCTGTTCCCCTAGGACAGTCTCATGAACTCGGTAAGCTTCATCTCCATCACACCGTCTGGGATGTAGTGACGGCACATAGCTGTGGAGAACAAGTCCCATGTAACCACAGTACCGACATACAGATTATCCTGGTACTGTGACCACCAGATACTCGTCGGTCCTTCCAGCCTATGCGCGGCATACTCCGCCTTCAGCTCATCCGTCAGACGCAGAAGCCGAAACTTCTGTGTCATGGAGTGTAGCCATTCGTCTGCTTCCAGCGGTTCAGTAGCTTCCTTGAAGATCAGAGGGCGAGTGTCCGTGAAATCCTTGTAGGAACTGTACTGATTAGGTGCGGCCCCTTGCTGTTGCATGTGCTGCTGAGCTGTGTTGGCAGCGATGTTGCGCAACGTTTCGTTCATCTGCCGCTGCATTTCTTTGACACTTCTTTGGCTACCCAAGAACTAGCCAAAGAACGCTTCCGGTGTCATTGTAGGTGGTGGTGGTGGCAAGTCCTCTCTCTAGGATGCCTCTCCATCACCCCGATTGGTGCGACGAGTGTTAGCCGTCATCTGTATAGCTCATTAACAAGCAACAATTAGGTGATGCTATATTGAATAATGAATAAATACCGTGCTATACAAAATGTAACATTAAGCACATGACCAGATATAATTATTCATCTTTCCACATAACATCACAGAATTAACTACTCGTCATAAACATACAAATAACATTCCAAATCCTTCGCCAGAACCATGCCTGGACTTAAATTCCAAATTCGGCTTGCACATTACGAAGATCCAAATTAAACAGAGTCCTAAACAACTTCATGATACAAAGCTCCTTGCGCAGAAGATCAACTCCTAAACTAGCGCTCAGTAACCGTCGGAGTAGTCGTGCTCCCCGATGTTGTCGTCGAGGTTGTCGTCGTAGAAGGGCTCGTCGATGAAGACTTCATTCGGTGAGTCAGGACCAAGGATCACTCCATCCTCTGGCTCGGGCTCCTCAGGTGCTTCGGCGACTTCAGCTGCTGCTGCTGCCTGCTGCTGGTGGAGAACGTGAAAAGCCTCGTGCAGGTTATTGATATACTCCTGCTGTCCATTGAGGTTTCCCTCTAACTCGGCAACTCTAGCCTGCAGGTCCTCCGACTCGGTCCAAGCTTCATTCCTGGAGTTGGTGGCCTCGAGAAGCAACTGCTCACTGACCACACGAGCAGCGATATCCTCCTCCAACTTAGTCTGAGCCTGATTGCGCTCCAGAGTTATCTGAGCTAACTCTGCCTGAAGGGTCTCGACAGCTGTCTCGAACTCCTGTTGCAACTGGCGCTTACTCTCCATCGTAGCATTGTGGATTTCTGCAACATCTGCAAGACTGCGCTCAAGACTCTCACAAGTGCCTAGAAGAGCTCCAGTGGCACCCATGGCTGGGGTCTCACAAAAGAAAAGCTCCTCTTCGCCTCCTGTCAGAGCTGTCTCCTCAGTCTGCATCCAATCCACAGGAAAAGCTGATCCACGTGGGAACACTCCCGGCCATGCGTCTGCTAGATCTGCTGGAAAACGAGCGATGATGTCCTTTAGCACCAGGTATGCTGCCCTGTTGGCTCCATCTTTAGCACAAGCTCCCTTCGTAACGATCGTCCATCCTGCCCAGTCGGGCCTTCCTTCCAGAGCTTTCACTCTGACCTCAACCTGAACCAGAGAATCTTGACCATATTGTTGCTTCTGCCAAGAGTACTTGGGTTCACTACCCTCGGAATACCCAATGGCATGCAAAACTCGCCAAAGGATGGTCGGCAGCCAAAAGTACGTCAAAAACTTTCCCCTGGTCATCTTCCTTGCCAAAGGGTGGCGAGGGACTCCTGCTCCTCTGGTTGCTTTCCTGGCAGTCAGACGGGTACGAGGCATCTGTAGCAAAAAGGGGTTTCGACTCTCGTGAGACAGATATTAAGTTGGTCATTTTTATCCAAAGGGGATGATTACAATTTAAGGGGAGGGATGACATGGTACAAGAATATAAACATGATGCATGATCGTAAATACGTTCTCACTCAACTAGGATGACTCGTAAGTCCTAACTCTCTAGTCGGTGGCAAGACGATCTCTCATTACGTAGTTATTCGTTCTACCCGGTTGCGTAGTCAGTGTACCTGCAGAAAATCCCATCTCAGCCCAAAAGATCAAAACCCAATGCAGAAAATCACCGGGCACTTCCTGATACGCACTAAGTACATACTAGTTAGATACCAAAACCTTATGCACCAAGCTCGAAAAAACCCACCCAACATTTCATACTTCTCAGATATGTCTGCGTGAAAGCTCGCATATCCTTAAGTAACAAGGTATCACTTCCCTTGACCAACGGTTGGAAGGTTTGCTCTCACATCTCCCAAATAATTTTCAATGCAAATTTTCAAACCTAATATCATCCTTCCCAAGAAAGATATCACGGCAAATTACAAAGATCCAGCATGAGCAAAACCCTGAACCAAGTTAGTATAACTAAGCCACCTGATTTCCTAGTATAGGGCTAAGGACTAGACTCTGGCACCCCAGTTTCCAAAAGTAGTTTATAAAAATAGTTTTGGAAATACCCGTTTGGTTTAAGAAAGTTGCTCAAACGAATGAGGATACCTGAACAAAGCTCTGATACCAGTTGTGACGGAACCATCCAAACTATAAGAGATCAAGTACCAAAGTAGCTGACTTAACTGCCACTTAAAGCACTTGAGCCCATATAATCCTGGTAGTCCGGAAATCTCGAAGGATTTCTAACAATCGCATATCAAACCAGGATCGCGCAAACTCAGGTATGCACATTCGAACGAGCCACAAATAAACCGAACATACTTGAAGTACGAAATAGAGTTATTACAACACTTTGTTCCAAATAAAAGTAGTACTTACACCGCAACACCTGTGGCCAAATAAAACATTGTTTGAAACTGAACCCAAAGATTTTAAAAGGTAGGGGTGCCCACGAGATCATGTCTGACAACATCAAAAGATGAGCTCGTAGAAGACCTTGCCCAAGGCCTACTCCTCTTCTCCTTCGAAAGGATAGAGACAGTGCTTACAATAGCCGAAGTATACTTGGCCATCTGGAACAAATGGGATAAACCCTGAGTACGAGAATGTACTCAGCTAGACTTACCCGTCTAACTGAAAATAAAGACTCCAAGGGTATGCAAGGCTATATATGTGGATCTGGGTAAACTTGCTTTTGCGGAAAAGCGAACAAGATGAAACTAAAAGATTAGAGAACAACCATTTTCCCATCCTATTATTATTTCTAGGTTTGCACCTGTACTAGAGCAGTCACTTGAACTACTCAAACAATATAATAACATATATCCAATTCCTTCATCAATATTTTAGTAGAACCATTATGATGTCACATGGAGTTGTACCGTGGTGAAGCTCAGCATAATCCCCCATATCCAGTGGGGGTGGCAATTCGAATCGATATACACCAGCTGGTAAGATTACCTTTAACACAAACCAAAGAATCTTGACCATACTGTTGCTTCTGCCAAGAGTACATGGGTTCAATACCCTCGGAATACCCAATGGCGTGAAAAACTCGCCAAAGGATGGTCGGCAGCCCAAAGTACGTCAAAAACTTTCCCCTGGTCATCTTCCTTGCCAAAGGGTGGCGAGGGACTCCTGCTCCTCTGGTTGCTTTCCTGGCGGTCAGACGGGTACGAGGCATCTGTAGCAAAAAGGGGTTTCGACTCTCGTGAGACAGATATTAAGTTGGTCATTTTTATCCAAAGGGGATGATTACAATTTAAGGGGAGGGATGACATGGTACAAGAATATAAACATGATGCATGATCGTAAATACGTTCTCACTCAACTAGGATGACTCGTAAGTCCTAACTCTCTAGTCGGTGGCAAGACGATCTCTCATTACGTAGTTATTCGTTCTACCCGGTTGCGTAGTCAGTGTACCTGCAGAAAATTCCATCTCAGCCAAAAAGATCAAAACCCAATGCAGAAAATCACCGGGCACTTCCTGATACGCACTAAGTACATACTAGTTAGATACCAAAACCTTATGCACCAAGCTCGAAAAACCCACCCAGCATTTCATACTTCTCAGATATGTCTGCGTGAAAGCTCGCATATCCTTAAGTAACAAGGTATCACTTCCCTTGACTAACGGTTGGAAGGTTTGCTCTCACATCTCCCAAATAATTTTCAATGCAAATTTTCAAACCTAATATCATCCTTCCCAAGAATGATATCACGGCAAATTACAAAGATCTAGCATGAGCAAAACCCTGAACCAAGTTAGTATAACTAAGCCACCTGATTTCCTAGTATAGGGCTAAGGACTAGACTCTGGCACCCCAGTTTCCAAAAGTAGTTTATAAAAATAGTTTTGGAAATACCCGTTTGGTTTAAGAAAGTTGCTCAAACGAATGAGGATACCTGAACAAAGCTCTGATACCAGCTGTGACGGAACCATCCAAACTATAAGAGATCAAGTACCAAAGTAGCTGACTTAACTGCCACTTAAAGCACTTGAGCCTATATAATCCTGGTAGTCCGGAAATCTCGAAGGATTTCTAACAATCGCATATCAAACCAGGATCGCGCAAACTCAGGTATGCACATTCGAACGAGCCACAAATAAACCGAACATACTTGAAGTACGAAATAGAGTTATTACAACACTTTGTTCCAAATAAAAGTAGTACTTACACCGCAACACCTATGGCCAAATAAAACATTGTTTGAAACTGAACCCAAAGATTTTAAAAGGTAGGGGTGCCCACGAGATCATGTCTGACAACAACAAAACATGAGCTCGTAGAAGACCTTGCCCAAGACCTACTCCTCTTCTCCTTCGAAAGGATAGAGACAGTGCTTACAATAGCCGAAGTATACTTGGCCATCTGCAACAAACGGGATAAACCCTGAGTACGGGAATGTACTCAGCTAGACTTACCCGTCTAACTGAAAATAAAGACTCCAAGGGTATGCAAGGCTATATATGTGGATCTGGGTAAACTTGCTTTTGCGGAAAAGCGAACAAGATGAAACTAAAAGATTAGAGAACATCCATTTTCCCATCCTATTATTATTTCTAGGTTTGCACCTGTACTAGAGCACTCACTTGAACTACTCAAACAATATAATAACATATATCCAATTCCTTCATCAATATTTTAGTAGAACCATTACGATGTCACATGGAGTTGTACCGTGGTGAAGCTCAGCATAATCCCCCATATCCAGTGGGGGGCGGCAATTCGAATCGATATACACCAGCTGGTAAGATTACCTTTAACACACACACACACTTTTCCCGTCGGGTCAGCATTGGGTTACCGCTCAACAAAGTCCAGGTAGTACGTCGCGGGCTCGCATTGGTCCACCCAATTGTAGAAATCAGTTGGCCACCACGGGGCAGATCGTATCTACAAACTAGAGGGTGCTCACAGCAGATTGAGCGCCGGCCCGGACAGTGTTTACTCGGCTTCGGGGTCGATACTCACAACGGCCCCTATGTGAAAGGGCGCATTCAAAGATGTAAGAGGGCCACCATCGTATACAAACCTATACGATCCCACGGACGGACTGCCCCCAAGTCTAAACCACTTGGTGCACTTGCCTTCCAGTTGATCGCATTTCATTACTACCATTGGTTCTTTCCACGATAGCAAAATATAGCCAACCGTGATAGTATTACCCCGAAGGGATAATACGAAACATAAAGATAACAATAACCATTTATTCTAAGCAGGCTAAGTGGTTGCTTTTACTTTTATTAACAGGGTAACAAGGTAGGTAAAACAATTATCAAGAAAGGTAATGCATCAATTAGGATTCAATCAACTCCTATCACCTAATGCATCACAGTATAAAATACTCAAGCATTTTAATTGTAAATGTTGGGAGGCTTAAGAATGCTCCGGGGCTTGCCTTGAGAGAAGGTGGAGGGCTGGTGGTCAGGGCACTCGGGGAGGTTAGTGTTGAGCTCGTGGTACTCCTCGTTTAACTCCTGCACCTCCTGGACTTCTGTCTCTGGGGTCGGCTCCTGATGTTCCTCCACGGATCCTAAATGATTGCAATGCATAAATAAATAGTTTGATGATGCAGGGATGATGCTTAAACAGGATTTAGCACACTAAAGAGATTCTAAGCATATAACCAAAGATTTATCACAAAGCCACTTAGAGCTAGAGCTATTAGCTAATAGGGTAAACATGCTATAACTTATTCTTAGCAGAAACTACACTTAAAACATATTTATCAGGAAAGTTCCATGATTTATACATGCACATATCTATCACAGGAAATAAATCTAAGAAACAGCAGAAACACATTTTAATAGATGATAAATAAAACTTAGTCAGAAATATGGCATGTTATATATATCCTAGCTGCTACACAGGATAACAGAGCTAACATAAAAACTTTACATATTTATTTAACCACATTAAGCAGGAACACAATTACTTTGATATATACAGAAAGCAACTAATTAAACATTAGTACTGAAGACATTCTCCAAAAACATTTATATAAACACAACAGACAGATCATAACATAAAGAGTCTAACAAAAATGATTTCACCATTTTCGAATTTACCAAACCCTAGCTATAAATTAAACAAGCATTAGCATATTACTGAAAATAAGAATAGGAAATCATTTCGGGAACTAGTTCAGGACACACAGAGGCTTGCGGGATGGCTGACAGGCATGACCCTCGATTACTCGAGGTCCATCTACCGTCGAGCAGGAAACAGAGGACGGTGCTGACAGGCGTGTTCTCGCCGACGGTGAGGTCTCCGATGGTGGGATTGGGTGTGCTAAGCTCGGGATGGTGGCGCACATCCACTGGTGGTGTTGGTTGAACTGTTGCGACCGTGAAAAGGGGTCGACGGCGTGCGGTGGCGGTGTAGCACGACGGTGCGACACGGCGAGGTGATCACCGGCAAAGTGAGTCTCGACGCTGGGTTGCGTGAGCATCGTGGTGATGTGGTGAGTGCGGCTCGAGGGTCGGTTGAGCCGGAGAGGCTCTGTGGAAAACTGACCACGTGCAAGCTCTGCGGCGGCGGCAATGGTGCACGGTCAACGGTGCTGTGATGACACAGGTCGAACTGAAGCTATGGAAAGGCGTTCTGTCACACTCCAAAATTTATGATTTTGGATTGTGCTTGGAAAACAACTAAATAAATAAATGATTTCAATGATGATATAAAAGTTTCCAAGAGTAGTTTGAGTTTGCACAAATTTAGTATAGGAAAAATGAATTTATAAATTTTTCCTAAATTAATTTGACAGGATTTGATTGTTGTGGTGGTTGTTTGTTTCTTGTCTTGGTGCATGTGAGTGTGTAAAGTTTTTAAAATGTGTTAGCAAGTCGCTTATCGGTCTCCGACAGTCTCTATCTTTTTCTTTAATCAAATTCTCGCTCTCTCGATCTTACTCTTTCATTTGGACATTCCCAGGATCCGTTGTCTCTTGATCCAAATGATTCCCTTGAGTTCATAATTCATCAACATGTCTCTTTCCGGGAATTTTTCTGAATTTTTCCAAACCTTTTTCCTATTTCTCTACGAGCAAATTCTAAATTTTAGATGCTCTAAAATATCTTTTCATGAGCTCCAAATACTTTATTTGGGTTCATTGTGTTCAAAAGTATCTCCGAGAATTTTCCCTGAATTTTTGGAGCATTTGGAGTATTTTTTTTAGCTTAAATACTAATTCTAGACTTTTCTGGAATTATTTTATTCACGAAAATAATTTATTTCGAAAATAAATAATAAGAATCTCAATTTCTCACCAGCCCACAAAGCCCATGTGCAATAATCCTCATATATCACAACAGCTCAAGCATTTATTTAGTAATGGGCTTTGATGGTTAATTTGGCCCGTTAGTAAAGGTGGAGGTGGAACGTCAATTAATACCATATCGCTAGTTGATGTTGAGGTGGAGAGTCTTTCTCCCTATAAATATGTACCCACCCCCTTGACCAAAACATACCACGTCTACCACAAGGGGTGCTCCTAGTTTGGGAATACCTAATGGTAGACAATCATATCTTTTTCCTACTCTGCCGTTATCGTGCAGTCTACTCCAACCGTGGTGATGCTCTCCGATCGACATCCCTTGCCCGGCGTCCGATCGACATCCCCTGGCCAAGACTCCTCTCCTTCCCCTGCACGAGAGCAGAAACATCCGACCACCATGGTCACGTACGTGAGAAAGAACTTGGATCAAGGAAGGAGAATGTATATTTACAAGTTTGCCACTGCTCTTCCAATCTCCGCCGTTTCTTCGTTTTAGCTCCGTTTTAGTTCGTTCAAGTTGCGTTAGATTCGTAGCGATGCGCTCTACGTCATAATGTTAATGGTTTTCAGATAACTTAGTTATGAATTTTCGTTAATTTAAATATTAATTTAATTAATATTCATCAATAGTTAATTAATTAATTAAAATTAATTTAAGTTCAATATCTTTTTGCATCGCATAATTTGTGTTTGTCTCATGTTGATATGATCTTTATGTTAGTGCCGATGTTTTTCATTTCATATGATTTTTCATGTATAGTTAAATATTAGGTTGATTAAATATGTTCGTAATTAGTTTAATAATTACAATTAATATAGGTTTATACTTTTAGGTTTTATCTACAAATATTAATATGAGTACTTGCTAACCTTAATATGCTTTTAGAATATAAGTTACTTAGTTTAAACATGCACCATATACTTAGATGCTCTCACATGTCTAATTTGCTTTGCAACGATAAAGCTTAACTTGTTTAATAGATTATGTGATCATGTTTATAAATAAAATATAATTTGTTTAACTTGGCTTCTAGAATTTAAATATGCTTTTATGAAATCTGAATTAATATGTTTCACATAGTTTTAATCAATTAAAAATACAATCAAGCATGCATGTTCTTCTGTTATAATATAGTTAACTTAAGGTAGTTGTTTCTTTTCAACGATAGTTCCGTTATCAGTGTTTCTTGTGTTCTCTCGGTCGTAGCTTTGAGCTCTCTTTTAATAGACTGTTTTTTTTGTATGGTGTGGTGTATTGTTCTTAGTTGTCTCTTTTGTTTGTTTGTCTTTGTGTGGTGCTTGCTACGAGTAGAATGAGAGTCGTTTGTGAGCGTTGAAGATCGGAAGGTGATGACCCGAAGCTGATGACGTGAGAGTTGAGCAAGTGTTTAAGGCAAGTATAACATGGGATTATCCTTGTTGTCCTATTCATGATTAATATAACTCATATGCATGATTCCTTGTTCTACCATAGATTGATCCTAGTGATTGTTACCCTGAATACCTTGACACCTATGACTTGATCCACCATATATGATTAGCATTGCTAGCGCTCATACCAGATGTACATGATCTTAATTGTTAATGACTATATGCAATAATGGTAAAACTTGATTTTTAGCAACATGGATTATAGGAGCTTATCTGTCGGCAAAAGCTGGGATATACAGTACAACCACGAGGGCTATTATGGCTCTGGCTTTAGCTCAGTATGGGGACCTTTTCTAGCTTGTCAGTGGTTACCTTTATGGCGCAAATAGGAGCGTGCCAAGACGGGTATAGTGTGGTTCCTAATCTACGGGCCAGCCGCGAAGGAGTGTGACCGTAGACAGGTTGGCTCTACATCCCCCTGCCACGAACCTTGCGGCCCTGACTTGTTAGACGAACCCTTGGAAGACTTCATAGTGTACCCTGCCCGCTCACCTTGGCAGTGTTTTGGGAGTAATTAACCCGGGCAAATGGGTAAACACGACTCGTGGATAAAGTTGTACACCTCTGATCAGAGTTAAAAACTATCATGATAGCCGTGCTCACGGACACGAGCGGCTCGGAAAACTCACAGAATTATTGGGTTCTTATTTCTATGTGGCTTATGCAAGTGTTATTTATTTATTGTATCATTGTCATTTACTTTATGATCATGGATATTTGAGCTTATGCAAATTACCTTGGCAATTGTTGATATTAATATGAATTTGATCTACTTAAAATGCTTACCGCTATGAACCCTGCATACCCTTTTGAGCCTCATGAACCCCATGTTATCTTGTTGAGTACGATATGTACTTACTCTTGTTTTACTTTTACACTTTGGATAAAAATCCTGGATGGGTAACAGAAGCTGGATCTAGTGAGTTTTTAAGGAGTGCTAGGTGTATGCAACCCCCAGTCAACGAGTCCCTGTGAAGCTGAAGTTGAAGTATGAAGAAAAGTTTAGTAATCGTTCCGCTATACTCTGATGTAAGTGTTAATATAAATATGTTTTCGCTATATAATATTGTTTCTGATATCTTCCTATTCTGTTGTTGTATGTGTGGACTTCCTGGGCACACATATGATGATTCTGGTTTTGTTCTTAAAACCGGGTGTGACACGTTCTCACCTCGGCTAACTCCGGTGAAGCTTCCACGAAGATGGAGGCGTCGGAGGCGAGATAGTGAGGGATGAACACTGCTCGGTCGGTGCGGTGGCGACTCGGGATCGAGGAACGGCGGGGACGTTCCGGCGACTAGAGTCCACTGCTGGTTAAAGCGAGGTGAGCAGCGTGTGTGCGGGGCGAAGGCGAAAGCTAGAGCGAGAAGAAGCTCGGGTGGTGGTGTATTTGAGAAGGGGGCGCTGGCGATGCTCGGAGCTCTTGGCGTAACGATGGCAGAGGGATGCGAGCAAGGACAGAGGCAACGCGAGCAAGCGAGCGAGTGAGGATGAGTGCGGACGAGTGTGTGGAGGGGAGGAGGTATAGGCGATCCTCTTTGCACGGTCATGGCCGACCGGCGCGGCCAGTGGGGCCGTGGCGTGAAGGTGCGGCTGGTGGCAGCGGCGCTGGCGTGTTTGCGGCGAGCGGCGCAGAGCAGGACTTGGTCGTCGCGCCGTTAGCGCGGATTCGCGCTCGAGTGCGAAAGATTCGAGGCGAAGAACTGATCGGACGTGGCACTGCGGCGCCGTTACTGTGAAACGACGGTGCGGCGCACGGCAGGGCGGCTGGCAGGCCTGCGGCGGCGAAGCAGGGCGTCAGCGGTGGTGAAGCGATGCAGGCTCGGTCCTAGCGCCATTAGCGCGGGCGCGAGTGCGGACGCGACTGCGACAGAGCGAGCGGCGACAGCGATGTCGGTGCAGTGCCGCAGCGGCGGCGATGGCGTGTTCCACTTCCGCGGTCAGGCATCGTCGGCCACGCGGCGGACGACGCCGACGTACGGTTCAGCCACGGTCGGGTGAGTGCGCGCGGGAGTGCGCGGCACATGCGTGCGGGGGAGCGCGCGGGAGAGGGGTCGATATCGAGGGGAGGGGTCGATCGACTGATCGAGCCTCCGACTCGGTCGAGCCTTCTGCGCGGGGTCGTTCGTCCAAGCCTCGGTTCGTCACTTCGAGGGGTCGAAGTCGAGGGAGGGTCGATTGACTGGCTGATCGAGCCTCTGGCCCGGGGTCGTTCGATCGACCCTCAGTCCGTCCTTTAGCGAGCGGCGGTCGAGGCCGAACGGTGCTCGACCTGTTCTGGTTCTGATTTCTTTTTTCCATTTTCTTTTATTTCATAAAACTAAGCAGGGTAAACAAACACAAAACAAACCATACTTTACTCTAAGCATAGCAAGGTTTAGCTAAACAGGTTAAACACAAGATTGAGCACAGAACACCTATTTAATTCTAGTTTCAAAACATATAAACACACATGAAATGATAGCATATGCAAACATGAATGCAATGAAATGCTCGTGTTTAGTGATTAATGATGATTCTAATGTAAGCTTGACACAGGGGTGTCACGGTATGTGAGGTTCGATCTTGGGGATATGAAACTTTTCTTGCATAGATCACAAAGTCTGAAACAGCTCAATGCAAAGCAAGCCGCTACGTGGCTAGCGAATGAGATAAGTATTTGGCTCTGGTAGGAATTTTTCCATCACTGAGGAGCAAGCTGAGTGATTTTAAATTTTC
Source organism: Microstegium vimineum (assembly GCA_022036555.1). Taxonomy (NCBI): domain Eukaryota; kingdom Viridiplantae; phylum Streptophyta; class Magnoliopsida; order Poales; family Poaceae; genus Microstegium; species Microstegium vimineum. The sequence goes on along the minus strand of CM039119.1, from coordinate 22,364,253 downwards.
ATAAATAAAACCCTAGCCAATAGCAAGAGAGAAAAGTCTCATATCATCCTACTATATCGCACATGACAATAACTTAGATAAAAGTTGGGGTCCCTAACAAAAGTTGATCACAGACAATAGGATTTTAGCTAGGAATACAAAGTATGCAAATCATAATCATGAAGAGAAGGGAGTAGCAAGTTTTTAGTGATCAAGTATTTTTGATAAAGAAAAATAATGCAGCGAGTGAGAGTGTGCACAAACCGCATTTTCTTACCATGTCGTACTTGTTTGTTGCACATCGGCAAGACCCGTGCGTTCCTCCCCCACACTTGTTTTTGTTCGCGTCTTTTAATTGCGTGCAGCTCAAAGGACAAAAACAAGTGGAGACAAAGAAACACATATATTGCACAAATAATCTTTATTGAATTATAAAATTGGATACAAAAAGGCGCACTTGATTTGTGAAGAACAAATGAAAGAAAAATAACAAGTGCTGAAATTTAAAAACGCAAGTGTGCACCTAATTATTTGTGAGGGTGCAGCGAGCATCTAGAGGGCGTGCCGGATGCCCACTATATCTGCAAACTCGGTGATCGAGTCATCCATCTCTATGTGGAGCGCCTTGATTTCTTCCTCAAGTTGGATTTCAGCCATGCAAGACTCAGCTAGTTTACCCCTAAGGAGATGGAGATAGCTAGAGAGTTTTTTATCTCCTTATGCAGCCCTTCTATGGTTATCCCTTGAGGCTTGGGTGGTTCTTCACCAAAGAAACCAGCGGGTTGCCCTTGAATTGGCGGGGTGCAAACTAGACGAGGTGCACCGGGGTAAGGACATCCGTCCTTCCCCAACAATCCCCGTCCCCCTCCTGAGAGGCTAACTCCTCCAACCGTATATGAAAAGTTGGGAGTTTTAAAAGATGAGGACTTGGATGTAGATGGCTTGGTGCGCTTGCTCGGGTGGCTTGCCGTCGGTGCTGCCCTCTTGATGTTTTCCTCCTGCGCCGGGGTGGAGCTTCAATGGCGAGCACCTCCAGGATGGGTTCTCCCCTCTCTCTTGCCACATACTTCTTCGCAAAGGATAGAGCTTTCTCTCTATTGAAGGAGGTGTTGGAAGGAGAATTAGCGAGGTGATCCATGGTGTTGGTTTGCTGGTTGGAGGAACAAGAGAGGAAGAATAAAGATTGTTGCTTTGGTTTGTGAGGAAGAAAAGAGGTGAGGGGTGCTATTTATAGGAAAGGAGGGACCCTCTGCTCTCGACTGAATCAGCAGCATAGAAATCCATATTACGAGCGACATCAAGACAGTGAATGAAGAGCAGGGACGAAAATCGGGGACGAGAGTTGCCAGCAGGGGGGCGGTCGCCCCCTAGAGCTCCACTTCGCCCGAGTTTGCATCTAGGTGCACATGTTGCCGTTAGGATTTGAAATTGAGAGTGGGATTTTGCGCTTGCCGACACTATCAGTGACTTAACTCGTGGGTAAGGTGATAAAGGGGAGAGTTTAAGTCATGATTTTCACAAATATTTTTATTTTGAAATATATTTTGTAAAATATGCCCACTTTTCAGCAAATTGATGAAAAAGATAATGGCTGGAAAATGTGGACAATAAAATGCACACAACAAATTAATCAAGAAATAGCAAATATAAAACTAGCAAAACATTTTCAAGGCAAAATTAAATCTATTCTATCTATTTCTTGGTTAATTTCAGAAAGAGAGGGCTTAAGGAAAAGTTTGAGTCGCTGACCGTTTACTTTGAAGGTGTCGCCGTCGTCGCCTTGTATTGCAATTGCACCATGTGACGACACGTCAACAACCGTATACGGTCCTTTCCATTTGCTGCGCAGTTTTCCTTCACCGAATAGCTTTACTTTTGAGTTGAAGAGCAGAACCCGATCGCCTTGTCGGAATTCTTTTAGCTTAATTCAGTGATCATGCCATCTTTTTGTTATTTCTTTATAAAGCCTGGCACTGTGATAAGCCTTCTCCCTCCACTATTCTAGCTCGGCGATTTGTTTTTGGCGATTGCGGCCGGCTAGCTTGAGGTCCATGTTCTAGTTCTTGATTGCCCAGTAGGCTCTGTGCTCAAGCTCTACTGGCAGATGACAACTTTTGCCATATACCAACAGGAATGGTGACATGTCAATTGGAGTTTTATAAGCCATCATGTATGCCCAGAGTGCATCAGGAACCTTAGTTTTCCAACCTTTTCCCATCTCATTGACCGTCTTTTGCAAAATATTTTTGATCTGCTTGTTTGATGTCTCAGCTTGGCCACTTGTTTGCGGATGATAGGGTGTAGCTATGTTGTGTTTGGCTCCAAGCTCTCTCAGGAATGCTCTAAATGTTTTGTCAATAAAGTGTGATCCTCCATCGCTTATTACTAGTTGTGGTGTTCCGAAGCGAAGGAAGATTATCTCATGGAACATCCTTCTAGCATGCTTCGAGTCTGCTGCTCGGCAGGGCATGGCTTCCACCCATTTTGACACGTAGTCGACGGCGACGAGGATGTACTCGCAATCATGGGACTTCTGAAATGGCCCCATGAAGGCGATGCCCCATACATCAAATATCTCTATTTGTAGGTTATAGTGTAGGGGCATCGCATCGCATGCTGTAATGCCTCCTTGAAACTGACACTTCCGCACCTCCGAACGAATTCCTTGGTGTCCGCGTACATCGTCGGCTAGAAGAATCCACACTGCCAAATTTTGGCTTGTGTGCGGAAAACTCCATAGTGGCCTCCGTACGGTGATGAGTGGCATTTGTCAATGATTTGTATTCCTTCATCTGCCAGTACACATCTTCACAATAGACCATCTGAGCATACTCGGTACAAGTATGGGTCATCCCACAGGTGACATTTGCTTTCAAATTGCAGCTTTCTCGTGTCCTCCCCTGGTGGCACATATACTGCAACCATGTAATTCACAATGTTTGCATACCAAGGGTTGGAGTCCGTCACCTGGAGTAGCATGTCGTCTCATAAAAAGTCATTAATGGGAAGTTCCTAGGAGTTAGTGACTTGCATACAAGATAAATGATCTGCAACAGTATTCTCTACTCCTTTCTTATCTTTTATCTCCAGGTCGAACTCTTGGAGTAGAAGGATCCAGCGAATCAAACATGGTTTTGCGTCCTTCTTAGTGAGCAAATATTTGAGTGTAGCATGATCGGTGTAAATGATCACCTTAGCTCCCACTAAGTAAGACCTGAACTTATCGATAGCATAGACAACTGCAAGGAGCTCCTTTTCTGTGGTAGCGTAATTAAGCTGAGCTCCTGTTAGTGTCTTGCTAGCGTAAGCTATCGCATGATGCTTCTTATCCTTGGTTTGTCCAAGGACCACACCAACAGCATAGTCACTAGCATCACACATGGATCTCAAAAGGTAGAGACCAATCTGGTGGTTGGATGATTGGTGCTGAGATGAGTGCTTGTTTAAGAGTGTTAAAATCTTTAAGACACTCATTTGTGAACTCAAAAGGTATATCCTTAGCTAAAAGGCTTGTCAAGGGTCTAGAGATTTGCGAGAAATCTTTGATGAATCTCCTATAAAACCCTACATGGCCTAAAAAGCTGCGGACCCCTTTTACGTTCACTGGGGGAGGTAGTTGTTCTATCACTAAGATTTTATCCTGGTGTTGACACCGTTTTTCGGCGCGTGTCAAATGAGCTAAGACTTGTGTTGATCGGCAGCCGTTTTCCATCGGCATTGGGAAGTCATAGGTCAGTATTGCCGATGGGAGTGCGCTGTAAGAAGGCTAAGTTGTTGCCGATGAAAGCTAGATGATTCTTGCCGATAGAGGTTAATTGGTGAAGTCAGGTCACCAGGACTGCAAAGTTGCCGATTGCCAATGAGGAGATGTTGCCGATGCCGATTGCCGATGGGCACAGGGTGATGTGGCAGTTAACGTCAGCAGAAGGTTGCCGGTGGCAAAAGAAGGAAATCGCAGATTAAAGGAGTCTGCCAATGGAAAGTTTTCATCGAAGCAAAGACATAAGGAAACTGGTGATTTTATACCAGTATTATTATAGTAGTTTGAGTCCGACTCTTGCATGAGTCGTTTGTTTTCCTTTAAAATAGGCGTGTTTGTTTAGGAAAATAATATTGTTATTTAGATCCGACTCCTGCGCGAGTCAGTGTCCTTAAAGTTAGGAGTTTGTTTTAGGGAAGGTACGAGTTGTGTCTCTGTACAACTCTCCATGTGGGAGTATAAATATGTGCCCAAGGGCTGCGTGTAGAAATCATATCAATCCTATCAAATCAAATCAATTTAGTCTTATTCTACTTTTACTGCAATTTATCCTTTTTGCATTAGTCTTAGTTTATCTACGAGTTCTTCAAGCTTCGACGGGCTGTATCACCTTGATCTCCGTCAAACCCTTGTAAGTTCCGCGTGGGAGTACCTCTGAGCTTTGACATCCGGGCGCATCGCTGTTGTCTCGTTCAGCTCTGCTCTAGTTATCCTGATCAAGTCTGAGTCTTGACATCTAGGCGTATCGCCGTTGTCCTGTTCAGATCTTGTTCTAGTTACCGTCCTTGTCGATTAACTGGTCAAATCGACTGGCACGCCTTCGGATATCGAATTCGGGTAATAGCCCGAGGTGTTCGCAGATCCTGACGCTTTTTGTGTCAACACCTGGTCTACCTCTATTCCCCTTTCAGACACCAGGTGTCCGAGGACAATGCCCTCGTGCACCATGAAGTGGCACTTTTCTTGACACCTTTGCAAGACTCTGTCTAAGTTTTCAAGACAATGATCAAAAGTTTTTCCATAGACTAAGAAATCATCCATGAAAACTTCCATGATTTCTTCGATCATGTCAGAAAAGATAGACATCATACAACGTTGGAATGACGCGGGTGCATTACACAACCCGAATGACATTCTGCGATACATGTATGTTCCGTATGCACAAGTGAATGTCGTCTTGCTTTGATCATCAGGATGGATGGGTATTTGATGATAACCCGAATACCCATCAAGGAAACAAAGAAAGAGTGTTTTGCTAACCGTTCCAGCGTTTCATCAATGAATGGAAGCAGAAAGTTATCTTTCTTTGTTGCCGTGTTGAGTTTCCGGTAATCAATACACATCCTCCATCCTGTGACGGTTCGTTGGGAATAAGCTCATTCTTGCTGTTTTCCACTACCGTAATACCTCCCTTTTTGGGAACCACTTGGACGGGACTAACCCAGTCGCTATGTGGTACGGGATAAATAATCCCGGAGTGAAAAAGTTTGAGAACTTCCTTTTTCATGACTTCCCACATCACATTATTAAGCCTTCGCTGAGGCTCCCGTGTAGGTGTGAATGACGGGTCAATGGGAATGAGATGGGTACAGAGTGTTGGGCTTATCCCTTTAAGATCTTGAAGGTAATACCCTAAGACTGATCTATGCTTCTCCAGAATAGCAATGAGTTGGTTCATCTCTTGGTCACTAAGCTTGTCTCTTATGATGACTGGAGTTTGGGAGTCACCATTCAGGAAGGCATAGCGCAATCCAGCAGGCAAGGGTTTAAGCTCAATGGGAGGTCATGTCGGCACTTCCTCCTTGGGAAGTTCAAGTGTCTCTTCTGAGTGGTCTTCCTCTTTAACAAAGTGTTCAGAGGCTTTTTCTAAAGACGACTCAGGTGACTCGAAGGGTATTACCGACATGACTTCCATGGGCGGTTCCTGAGTTAAGAGAGGTTCGGCTACCGAGTTTTTGGCTCATGTAACTGGGATAGTGAACTTATCTCTTCCTAACTTAATGTCCAGGTCCCCTGTTCTCAATGCATCAGCATAAAGCCTTTCCACGGGGTGCCCAATGAGAATGTCAAAGTCCTTTACATCAAAGATGTAGAAGTCCAGGACTAGATCGACATCGTAAGCTCAGAGAACGACTTGGTGTAAAACCCCTAAACCTTTAAGAACTGATCGAGGTGCCACTCGAAAGGTTTTAGTGGTTGGGGAACACGATTTTTCTCCTAGGCAAGAAATTGCAAAGGATTTTGACATGATGTTCACCCTAACCGTTGGATTATACAGTGCATCACCCAGTCCTTGTTGATTTTACAACGAAGGGTTGAAGACGGAACATTGATCTGAATTTCTTCAGTCAAAAGTTCTCCTTCAGCAACCCATTCGGTGCTCATGATTGTTGTAAACTCCTTTACAGATTCTTTGATGAAAGAAGAGCTGAGGGGTTCTTTAGGAGTGACAGGGACTAGGGGTCTCCGTTTGCATTTGTACTTTGAGGTGTTTCCGAGGTCTTCGAAAAAGTCATCCTCAAAGCCGGGAAGTTCCGTATGCTGGGAATCTTCCTCTGGGAGTTTAGGTTTGGGAGAGGGTCTCTCTATAGGTGGAACAATTTCGGCAACTGCCGAAGAGACTTCCTCTAAGACCAGCTCAGGCTCTATCCGGATGGGTTCTAGCGGTGGAGTTTCTAGAATATGGTCTAGAAGTGCTTCTCCTTCCGCTGTGGTCTTATGTGTAAAAGATCCATCGGCGGCCAAATCGAGCTGCAGTGCAGATTCTCTAGTGAGTCCTAACCAAAAGTGCTGCAAGAGCACGTGGCTTGGTATGGACAAATCCGGGCCTGATCTAGTTAAGATCGTGAAACAGTCCTAGGCTGCACCTATGGTCTCGTTATCTTTTTGTTGGAAGTTGAGGATTTCTTGTCGTAGGGAAGCGATTCGAGATAGAGGGAAGAATGCGAGACAAAATTTGTCTCTTAATTCATCCCAATCTCCATTTACCTTTCCTACGTTCTGAGCGTACCATTGTTTTGCCCTCTCCTCAAGAGAGAAAGGAAACAACTTCCACCTCAGCGTTTCATGTGGCATGCATGAGATGGTCAGGCAAGCACATAGCTGCTCAAACTCCCGTAGGTGATGATAAGGGTTTTCATAATCCAAACCTAAAAAGGCTTGGTCCCGAACCATGGCTATTAAGCCAGGGCGGAGCTCATAACTAGAAGCTGTGATTGGCTTCGAGGATTGTGGAATTTGGATGAGCTCGCCCTTAGGAGTGGATAGCTTGGCAATGGTAGGTTGCTCCATTGTAAAAAGAAATAAAAGAAAGCAAAGGTAGAACAAGGTATACGTGCGAACTAGGTTCGGAGATAACTACAACAACCGTTCCCCGGCAACGGCGCCAGAAATGCTTGTTGGTGTTTCTTAGCAAAAGCAGCAAATTCCGCAAGCGCACATAAATATCGTTGTAGCACTTCACCTGGTGATAAACAGGGTATTGTAAACTTCCACGAAGAACAGTAAGTGTAGGTTCTCTCTTAGCTAGTTGCCCTAGAGTTTAGGAGGGATAACTTGGGTAGTGAGGTTCACTAGTGGAAGGATCCTTAGAGAAAAGGTATCCAAGCTTGCTAAGTCTTTACTTCGGGCACCGGGACGCGCCTGGTCTGCCAAGCGATGCCAGCTATTAGCTCTACGCCGAACCCGAACGTGGGGGATACAAGGGACGGACAGGGCTGTCACCACCTGCCGCTACCCTCAACCGTGGAGTCTGAGGAAAACGACGGTAACTTCTAGCTTAGACACCACGTCTACGCCAGTCGCTACAGCTCTAGCGGTGGCCAAGAACACCCTTCTCTATCTGGGGTCCTCTTACTAGAGCTTTCCGCCCAAAGAAGGAAGGACGTTGAACCCGTAAAGAATTAACAAACAAGTATAACATTGCTTAAGGAATGAACCAAAAGAGATCATGATTCTTACTTGCTTAAGGAATGGACCAAAAGAGAACACGACTCTTACTTCCAAGTAGCAAGAAGCCGCCGAGAACAAGCGTGGAGTGAGCCGACAACTCCAGCACTCCTCCACGTGGAAGACGAAGCTTCTAGGAATCTCTGAAGAAACTCCGCTAACTTGCTCTCTCTCACTCCCTACTTAGACTAGCTAGAAGCTAGGTAGTGACTCCACTCCTCCTCTTCTAAGTATATCTTGTGGAAAGAAAATATGGAAGGGGGAGAAAAATGGAATAGAATGTGTCTAGTGTGTGTGGAGCCTCCCCTTCTTCTTATAGTGAGTGGAGGTCAGTTGGAGGGGAATATTCCCGAATCCACAGCGCACCGCCCTCCAGGAGCCTTCAATGTACTGACACGAGGAAACGCACCACGAGGCGACATGTGGAGGGGGCGATCGCCCCCCCCCCCCCCCGAGGGCGGTCGCTCCCAGGCAGCGTCGTCCCCCGACCGACTTCGGTTGGTCGGTTGATGGTTGGGCCTGGGCCGTGTTTCTGTGGTGGATTTTTCTGTTACGTGTCCCGAAGGTCTAGTTTCACCTTTTGCTTCTTGTTTTGCCTTGGGCCAAATTACACTTTGTTATTTTATAATTCATTTCTTCATATTTGGTCCATAACTCATGTGTTTTCATGAACAACCTGCAAAACAAAGAGATGCACTAAAACTATGGAATGTGTTAGTAAAAATTCCTATTTCTAGTGGTTTTGGTGATTCCTAAGCTAATGTTGGCGGGGTTAGAACTGCGTTAAGAACCGCCAACAAAGATGTTGATGCTCCCCGATCTACCCCTCAAGTGGTTGAAAAGAGAAGCCCTCTACATCAAGATCATCCACAAGATCAAATCATAGGGAGTCCTTTAAGGGGTGTAATGACTCAATCTCAAAGACTTGCTAATTTTGCCGAACATCACTCTTTTGTTTCTTGTGTTTAGCCAAAAGATGTAGGTGAAGCTCTTCAAGATCCGGATTGGGTGAATGCCATGCACGAAGAATTGAACAACTTCACCCGCAATCAAGTTTGGACACTTGAAGAGTGTCCCAAGAATGCAAGAATCATAGGTACAAAGTGGGTGTTCCACAACAAGCAAGATGACCAAGGCAATGTTGTGAGAAACAAGGCAAGGCTCGTGGCAAAGGGGTTCTCTCATGCTGAAGGTCTTGATTTTGGAGAGACCTTTGCACCGGTTGCAAGACTTGAAGCCATCTGTATCCACCTTGCATATGCTTCACATCATGAAATGAAATTATTTCAGATGGATGTGAAGAGTGCATTCTTAAATGGTTTCATAAATGAGCTTGTCTATGTTGATCAACCTCCCGGGTTTGAGGACCCTAGATATCCTAATCATGTTTTTAGGTTGTCTAAGGCACTTTATGGGCTCAAGCAAGCCCCTAGAGCATGGTATGAGCGCCTTCGGGACTTCCTCATTGAGAAGGGTTTCACCATCGGGAAGGTTGACACCACACTATTCACCAAGAAGCATAATGAAGAGATCTTCATTTGTCAAGTATATGTTGATGATATTATCTTCGGCTCAACAAATGAAGTAGAATGCAAGAAGTTTGGTGTCATGATGACAAAAGAGTTTGAGATGTCCATAATTGGCGAGCTCACCTTCTTCCTTGGTTTTCAAATCAAGCAAATGAAGGAAGGGACCTTCATATCTCAAGACAAGTATACCAAGGACCTTCTCAAGAGGTTTAATATGAAGGATTGCAAGCCAATCAACACACCCAAGGCATCTCATGGGCATCTCGACCTTGATGAGGAAGGTAACTCTATGGACCAAACTCTTTACCGTTCTATGATCGGTAGCTTGTTGTACCTTACCACATCTAGGCCTGATATCATGTTTAGTGTGTGTATGTGTGCTCGATTTCAAGCCGATCCTAAGGAAGCTCACTTGAGTGTTGTCAAGAGAATCCTTAGGTACCTTAAGCTCACCCCAAGCATTGGCCTATGGTATCCCAAAGGAGCAAGATTCCAACTTGTTGGCTATTCCAATTCAGATTATGCCAGTTGCAAAATTGATAGAAAAAGCACATCGAGAGGGTGCCATTTGCTTGGGAGGTCACTTGTCTCTTGGTCATCGAAGAAGCAAAATAGTGTAGCTTTGTCTACTATAGAAGTGGAGTGCATAGCCGCGGGGGCTTGTTGTGCACAAATTTTGTACATGAAACAAACCCTCCTTGACTATGGTGTGAATGTTGGTCAAGTGACTCTCTTATGTGACAATGAGAGTGTCGTGAAGATTGCCAATAACCCAGTTCAACACTCTCGCACAAAGCACATAGAAATCCACCACCATTTTCTTAGGGATCATGTCTCTAAAAAGGATATATCCCTAGAAGGTGTGAGAAGTGAGGATCAATTAGCGGATATCTTCACTAAGCCATTGGATGAATCGACTTTTGTTAGGTTAAGGAATGAGCTCAATGTCCTTGACCTAATAAGCAACTTCACGAGGAAGAGATGAAGTGTGTCGTCATTGCATTGCATTGTAATATAGATCATGTTTAAATTTTTGTAATGCATATAGGGCTTGTCTAACATGGTTAAGATAACCCTCGTCGGAGGAGTGAAGAAGCTTACCCTTGGCTCAAACTTGACAAGCCACATAGATTCAAATTCCAGCAATTTTATTAATTGTGTGTTGCTCTTTGTTTCTTTTCGGTTATTTCTTGAGAAACCACTGTGTTCGTCCATGAAATGAGCAAGCATCTGATGCTTCTAATGGTTTAGAAACTCAAGCTCATGGCCATATGTTGTTCCTCGCTTGTCTTATTGCCTATTTTTGAAAATAATGTTTAGCCTATGGCAAACTATTTGAAAAATTGAGGGTTTACTAGTGAGAATCTCAAATCAAGTCCAACTGGTGTTTATGTGGGTTTTACTTGAGTTGGAACTTGGTTGGGAATGAGCGTCACCAAATTCGGATTCAAAAGAGCTTAAAAGTGAGCGTCGGACGCCAGCCAGAAGACCGTCGGACGCTCGAGCTGCGTCTGACGTAGTGCTGCGAATGGACAAGCAACAACATCATGAAATGAATGCGTCGGACGCTGAGGGGATTATTGACACAAAATGTGACGCACTGTGCCTAACACACAGCAAGCCGGAAAGCGTAGCTTCAATCGGGTGTCCGGGTGTTTCGGAGTCCGGAAACGTGCCAGTCAGTTTGACCTAAAACTAACAAGGGATGAAAATTATTAGATATAAAGCTGGAAAATGCCGGGTGAGACCAAACAGTTCCAGATGTATGGCCCTGAAGCTACTTACAACGACATATAGCTATAGAAGTTATCTGCCAATAGGTCTTATAGATTGTTCGGCTAAAGCAAACGCAAAGCATGTGGAAAAAGTTGATAGCCGAACGTACATGCATGAAAAAGTATGTATGGACGAATCATAATTAACTATGATTTAAGGCATAACCAAGCTCGGCAAATCCAACCGAGTTGGGGTCCATGATGAAGGAACATATAAGTAAACACGATTAAACTAATCTAAAGCCTGCGTCTGCCGCACGACACCCAACATTATCAAAGCTTAAACGTAGTTAACATGTATGAACCCGCAACACGTAACAATCTAGATATAAACTAATTCGGCTACTATGACCGTGAGATCTATTCGTATGAGCAATATGATTAACTATTAAAATAAGAATAGATCTATAAGAAAAGATAAAGCCGAACCATATCAATCTAGATTGGGCAAAAGAGTGTTACAAATATATAACAAATAATAAAACACGCAACACATAGTAACTTGATGAATCTACTAGATCTTGTCAAATCTAATAGAGCCGATAACTATCTTGCTTTTGCTAAGCATATCGAGCAAGCACCTGCCGCACGGTGTGTACTCATAAACGAAACATAAGCGAAGACTTCTTGATTGTTAAGCAAAGATCCGCCGCACGATCATTGAAAACAAACAAGACTACTTGCATCAACATCTAAATCCACCGCATGATACTAGACATGATAGCAAGGTTGTCGGGACTTACGAAGGTCTTGAAGTCCTCTCGAAGAACTCGACGACACGACAAAGGACTTGAAGTTGGCACGGTGCCGGTTGTATTGTATTGGTTGTGAACAGTTTTTACAAATGCCAAGGGCTTATATTTATACTCTGGTCATAACATGAGTCTTACAAGGACACGACTACGAAACATTAAAGGAAAAATACGATATTTAAACCTATTCTTCTCTTCAGGATCTTTATTCCCTTAATCGTCGCAAAGTTTGTTGCTCCATTCGGCTCTTGCCTTCCGCTCTTGTCGCTTTCCTTAACAGAAGATCGCCATTCCCAGATTAGCCGACCGCATGACCATTTAGCCGAATCCTTATAGATTAGCCGACCGCACGAACACTTGCCGAACGCTCTGAACACTGCCGCTTGTTGGCCCACCTGTCATTCTCCTAGGCGTACCAAAACCCAGTGTTAACACATGCCCCCTCAATTTTGGGATAAAAGTCATTTTATCCTGAAATTGACTACAAGTTCCTCTTTTGTCCACAGCACACTTCTGCCTGTACGACAACGCAATCGGCTTTTACTCTCCCAATTAGAACACAGCTGACTATACTTAGTTTCTTGAATTGAAGAAATAGCCAGTTGCCCCAATCTTTCTGCCTTAAGGAAATAGCCAACCGCTTCTTATTTACCCGAGCCTGGCCCAGTCCAGTAACGGCTCGTCCGATTTGGAAAACCCTAACTCGTCGCTTGGTATTCCATTCGGCTTTATAAAAAACCCTCTTCTACTACTCTTGTCAACAGCCACAGTCAAACATTTTTCTGCCTCCGTCTTCTCCTCTTCTTTTGCTTGAAACCAATCCGGAAAGAAACCCCAGCCTGCACAGTAATTCCACCAAAACAATGGAGGGCCACAACCTCGGCAGGCGACTGGCGGAAGAGGAAGAAGTGACATCCCGGCTAGCCATTCGTCGTTGTGTGAGGTAAATTGATTTTCGACTATCTTCTTTACTCTGTCACCTTTCCTGAATTCATCATTAATTTCTTCTATTTTAAAAAGAGACGAAGTTGGCTCCTCGGACGATGCTAACGATCCTCCACAATACTCAAGGTGGCGGATGAGGAATCTAGGATGGATCCTCTTGCAGAACTAGTTGAAGCAAAGAAAAAGATCAACCAAATGGAACGGTTGATTGCTGATCTCCAAAAAGCACTTCTTGACGCTGAACAAGTGGCTGAGGAGAAGAAGGAAGAGGCCAAGAAGGCTGCTAAACAAATCAAAGGTAAGCAAATCCTACTTACTTTCTTCAAGTCGTGCGATGTTCCAGGATCTGATTGCCTTTCCACTCTTTTAGATTTGTCAACGAGACTAGAAGCCCTCCAGATTGCAGGGAACGACATCGCCAATCTAGTGAACACTACTGGCGAGACAGTCACCGAGGGGGTAGAAAACGTCTACCCAAAGGTGACTGATGTGGCTTATCAAGGCATTGAACTTGGTGCTTCACTCGCCCTTGGTGTCGTCCAAGCCTACACCGGCCAAGATTTCCACGACCTTGACGTGTTCAAGGAAGACATCGTGGAAGAAATGGTGACCAATTCTGATGCCATGGAGACATCAGGAAGGCTTATCAGCGAGGCTTCCAATCCTCATTATGCAATCCATAAAGTTCGTGATCAATGAATTGTATATGTAGTCTTGTTGACAACCTTGTAAATATGATGAATCAATCCAGACTTTTGATCCATTGTTCTGTCTGAGATGAATCCATCGAGATTCATTTTTCTATCTTTGGAATGTATCTTTATTTGCACTAAAGGCGACACATATCGCGTCGGCTATTCCCTAAGCCTTTAGAGTATATATTTTTTCGGCTAAAGGCGATATCTTCATATCGGCTATTCTGTGTACAATGCTCCTTAAGTCTGTTTATGCACCAACCTCGATACTGGGATGAAATTTCTTAAGAAATCTCCCGTCAATAGCTCTAGCAAATTCTTCTCCCAGTAGAGTCTTCAAGATATATGCATTACCAGGTGCACATTTCACTATCCGAAAGGGTCCTTCCCAGTTCGGAGACCATTTGCCGAATGCTTTATCTTTTGCACCAATCGGCAGTACCGTTTTCCAAACTAAATCTCCCTCTGCAAATTGCTTCTCTTTGACCTTCTTGTTATAATATTTGGCAACACGCAATTTGTTTTTCTCAATATTTTCCAATGCCTTAAGACGAACCAAATGTAAATCCTCCAATTCATCCATCATCAGATCCTTGTAATCTTCTTTTCTCAAGTCATTCTGCAATGTAACTCGTCTGGAGCTTGACTGCAATTCCCACGGTAGTACAACATGATGCCCATAAACCAACTCATAGGGAGATGCTTGAGTGGACCCATGACAAGCCATCCGATAGGCCCATAAAGCCTCATTAAGAACCAAATGCCACTTCCTTGGCTTTTCATCAATTTTCTTCTGAATAATCTTGATCATTATCTTATTTGATGCTTCAGCTTGGCCATTAGCTTGTGCATAATAAGGAGAAGAATTGTATAATTTGATTCCCATCTCTTCAGCAAAATCACAAAATTCAGATGAAGTGAATTGAGTCCCATGATCTGTTGTTATTGTTTGAGGAATCCCAAACCTGTGAATTATATGCTCCTTAACAAAATTGATCATGTTCTCTGATGTAACCTTCTTCAAAGGGATAGCTTCAACTCACTTTGTAAAATAATCTGTAGCCAATAGCACAAACTTATGTCCCTTGCTAGAAGGAGGATGAATCTGACCAATTAAATCTATACCCCATCCTCTAAATGGCCAAGGTTTAATAATTGGGTTCATAGCCGATGCTGGAGCTCTCTGAATATTACCAAATCTCTGACAATCTTGACATCCCTTGTAATATTCAAAACAGTCCTCAAGCATGGTCGGCCAAAAATAACCAGTCCTTCTAATAATCCATTTCATCCGGTAAGCCGATTGATGTGCACCACACACTCCTTCATGTACCTCATACATCAGCTTTCCGGCTTCTTCTTGATTCAAGCATTTGAGGAGCACCCCATCTATGGATTTGTAGTACAATTGGTCATCAAGGAGCACAAACTTGATAGCTTTGTACCTGAGCTTTCGGGAAACCTTTTGTGATGGATTTTTTAAGTAATCGGCAATTTCTTTCCTCTAGTCATCAATCACCCGATTCTCATTCACAACATGAATCTCTTGGCTCTCTTGGTATCCTGAAGCAGCCTGAGCCAATTCATTTGCTTCTTCATTATGCCCCCTAGGGATATGATGCAAGGTTGCTACCTGAAAACTTTTCAAAAGCTCCTGGCATTCTTCATATTACTCTCTCAATATATCATTCTTGCATTCTTATTAGCCGAGCAATTGGTTAATTACCAACTCAAAATCTCCAAAGATCTCAATGGCAACAACTCTTATTTCAATAAGAAGTCGGAGTCCTCTAAGCAATGCTTCATACTCTGCCTGATTGTTAGTAACAAGAAATTCAATAGGGATAACATACTTAAAAATTACCCCTCGTGGAGAAACCAAGAAAATACCAACACCACCACCTCTGCTACAAGATGAACCATCAAAAAACAAAGTCCAAGGTGCAATATCTATCATGTTAGCAGAAGGATCACAATGTTGGGTAACAAAATCAGCAATAATTTGACCCTTTACTGCTTTTGCCGATTCGTACTTCAATTCAAATTCTGATAAAGCCAAAATCCACTTGCCAATCCTACCATTTAAAATTGGCATTGATAACATATGTTTTATTACATCAAATTCAGAAACTACCACGCATTCAGCATTCAACAAGTAGTGTCAAAACTTGGTACATGAGTAATACACACACAGGCAAAGTTTCTCCATAGCCGAATATCTTGTCTCTGGATCCAACAGCTTTCGGCTAAGGTAGGCTATTACTCCATTTCCCTCAAACTCCTGCATGAGGGCCGATCCTATTGTCAGGCTATCGGCAGCCACGTACAACTTAAAAGGCTTATCAAGTTGTGGAGGTACCAACACAGGTGGCGCCTTCATGTACTCTTTGATCTCATCGAAAGCCTTCTGATGTACATCACCCCATACAAACTCTTGATCCTTTTTAAGCTTCAACAATGGAGTGAAAGGCAAAACTCTTTCGAACAAGTTAGATATGAATCTTCTTACAAAATTAATCTTGCCGACCAGTGATTGCAATTCTGTGACATTGGTTGGAGGGATAACCTTGTCTATTGCTTCCATGCTTTTCTTACCGACTTCGATCCCTCCTTTATGTACTAAAAATCCTAGAAACTCACCAGCTGAGACTCCAAAGGCACACTTGTTCGGGTTCATCTTTAAACCATGCTTCCTAGTGCACTCCAAAGTCCTCCTTAGATCAGCTAAATGCCCTTCATGATTTCTGGATTTGACCATCACATCATCAATATAGATCTCCACAATTTTGCCGATCAACTCGTGGAAAATAAAGTTCATGGCTCTCTGATAAGTTGCACCAGCATTCTTTAAACCAAAAGTCATGATGATCCACTCAAATAACCCAATATGACCAGGGCATCTGAAGGCTGTTTTTGAAATATCCTCTATTGCCATAAAAATTTGGTTATAGCCAGCATTACCATCCATAAAGCTGATGACTTCATAGCCAGATGATGCATCGACAAGCAAATCAACAACTGGCATTGGGTAACCATCCATCGGGGTGGCTTTATTGAGGTTTCTGAAGTCAATGCAAACTCTCATCTTTCCATTCTTTTTGTACACCGAAAAGATACTTGAGATCCACTCTGCATATCTGCATGGCCGAATGAAATCTGCTTCTAATAATCTTTCAACTTCTTTTTTCACATCGGCCAATACCTCCTCCTTGAAAATCTTCCGAGGAGGTTGTTTGTGAGGGCGATACCCAGGCTTAATCGGTAATTTATGCTCAACAATAGAACGATCCAGTCCAGGCATCTCTGTGTAATCCCAAGCAAAACAATCTTTGAATTCTTTCAGAAGATCTATCAACTTTAATCTATACTCTAGGTTTAAATTTGCACTGATATACATCAGCCTTGGTTTGACATAATCACCAACATTTATTTCTTCTAACTTATCGGCCGACATAAAACTACGTCCCAGCTTTCCTTTGTTGTCATCGATTGGGTTCCCCATTAAAAACTACTCTGAGAGCCGACTGCTTGGATCGGCTGTTGATCCTTGTTAGAAACATTAACAGGACCTTCTTCCCAAACTTTTCCAGAGAAACAATCAAAGCCATCACACTCTCAGAAGGCAAGCTCTGCGGTAGCAATGCTTACTGAATCATCAGCATGAACAATCTCAACATCATCTCCAATCCACTGAACGAGAACTTGATGCATAGTTGAAGGTATGCAGCAATTAACATGGATCCAATCTCTTCCTAGGAGTAAACTATATGCCCCCATGCCATCAATGACAAAGAAGGTAGTGGTCAAAGTCTTAGACCCAATCATCAACTCAACGTGTACTGCTCCCCGGGTATCAGAAGGATTACCAGCAAAGTCTCTGAGGACCAAATCGGTTTTCAATAAATCCTCATTGGTCATCCCAAACTTCCTAAAGGTAGTATAAGGCATAATATTGATGGCAGCCCCTCCATCAACAAGCATTTTGGTCAGAGGCTTGCCATTGATGTATCCCTTTACGTAAAGCGCCTTCAAATGTCGATACTTGGCCGGCTTATTGAAAATTGCCTGCTGAGTCAGGACAAGTTGGGCCATCAGACCTTGATACTCACTTTCATCGAAATCTGAGTATATTTCTTCTTGGATGTCTTGATTCTCTGGAGCTATGAATTCTGATGCAATGAAGAAAGCCATGCATGCATCAGCAGAATGCCCCTTCTTGTCGGCTTTTCCTTAGGACGCCAAACTTGCTTCTTTTCGGCTGTCGTTTGTGCCAGCTCCTTGTTCCTCAAGCGTTGCACTCTTCTTTTCTGGCTCTTCCTCAGTCCTGGTGGACACCATTGTCCTTTCTGCCACACATACTCTCTGTGCTCTTCTTCATAATGGTCCCACTCTTGATCGGCAAATCTCTTGTCGTGCCCCCTTTCAGAGCCGTTTATTTTTACACGCCGATCGTCTCTAGGAGCATGCGCTCCAAGTCTTTCATGGACCGGATGGCGGTTGACTTGAGACTGCCTGTACTCCGTGTATCGATCACTGCACCCAGGGAAGTTGTCTTTAGTAGGCAGCTTCAAACCTTCATTCCAACAATGTTTAAAGAATGAGCATCCCCAATGAGATTGCTCCTGCTCTCTCATATTCTTGCTCCCTTTGGTACAACTCTTCCTTGTACTTCTGACGTTCCTCCATGAACTCTTGTTCTTCATAATACTTTTGCTCCTGGTACCGCTCTCGCTCCCGGCGCCACTTATTTAATAGAATTCGTGTTGTGACTCTAGGCCTGGAAGCTTCCCCTTTTTCGGTTCGGCTATTCTGAAACCGAGCCTGCTGCCGGAATTGTTCATTTGTAATCTGCCAATCAGGGTCTACAGCACCAGTCTTCCTTGCTCTGTCAGAGGTCAACACCTTCACCTTGCCCTTATCTTTAGAGCTTTCTATAGTAACCATGTTCATGGAGAAAGTCACCGTGTTCTGAGCAAAGGGATTAGCATCAACCTTCATCTTACCATCAAACTTCAAATGCCCTTCCTGAATAGCTTTCTGAATCTTCATTCTGAACACTCGGCAATCATTGATGGAATGAGAATTAGTATTGTGGTACCCACAAAACTTCTTATCTTTTACTCTCTCAGGGCGTAGCATGGGGTGTCCTTCCGGTAACTTGATGTGTCCCTCTTTGAGTAACACCTCAAATAGCCTATCTGATTTAGAGACATCAAAGTCGTACGTACCCTTCTGCTGCCTCAGCCAGCGTTGACTAACTAGAGTCGGCTCCTTTGCCCCGACCAACTCGGCTACAGCTACTTCATCTTCATCATCGTATTCGGCTGCTTCTTCTAGGAAACTCTGATATATTTCATTATCCACATCACCTTTCTGGAAGCGGTTCTCTCTCCTGAACCCTTGAGCCTGATTACTCATCATAGCCAACCGCTGTGACAATTGACCAAGGTCATCAAAGTCCATGCCGAACAGCTTCTCCCTGATATTTGGATGCATGCCCGCTATCGCCATGCTCGGCAACTGGTCATCTGGCAAGTTTAAGGAGTAGCAGAAGTTTTTGGTTTCCCTGAACCTGCGGAGATACTCTTGAGGTGTTTCATTGTCCCTCTACCTCAAACTCATAAGGTCAACTAGTTTTCTTCTCATTAGTACCTGTATAGAAATATGAATGGAACTTTTGCTCCAATTCAGCCCATGTACCAATGGAATTTGGCTGCAAAGATGTGAACCAAGTGAAAGCTGGCCCCGTCAGGGATAATGGAAAATACCGAATCCTCCAAGCCTCATCGGCAGATGCTTCCCCAAGCTGCATCAAGTATCTGCTGATGTGCTCTATAGTACTAGTATCATCCTGGACAGAAAACTTGGTCAAATCTGCTGGAGGTTTCACCCTTGGATGGAGCGCCACTCGGTTGTACCATTCTGGGTAAGGAGATTTGTATGTATAGGATTGATTCTTTGGCTTTAGGCCAAATTGATTTTGCATCATCTCTGCCATTCTATTCATAATTAGATCAACACTTGAATTCGGAGCTCCATATGCCTGTCCCTCAAGGTGTAACCCAGCCGAACTCTTGTATCCTGGATTTGGGAGAGCATTAATAGCACTGTAATCGGCAAATTCTTGGTATCTATCTCCATACATACTCTTTTGCAACCTATTTGCAGCCGGAGATACCTTGTAAGCCGACTGCGGAATTTCCCTTGATGCACCAAAAGTGAGTTGGTCATTAGTCACAGACTGTTTTTGGTGAGTTGCCACTCCTCCTGCATCTATACCAGATGCTTCATCTACTTCAGTAGTTTTGCCCTGATGCTTTGGCACATTGAACAATGTCGGCCCTTGCATTGGACTAACAGTTTCCTCAAAGTGTTTATCGGCAGCTAGACCGAAGGTACTGATCATGATCGAGCGAAAGGTGTTCAAGAAAGCCGTTTGATGATTCCTCATAGTTTCACTCATGGCTTTATAAATCACCTCATTCATCTTCTGAATATCCTCTTCTTTGGTGTAATCAGTTTGATGTGGAAGGAGAGTTCTCGGGAGCTGCTGCTTCTGAAAAACCTTGTTGCTTTTATTCTTCAAAAAGGACAACAAGCACTTCTATTGAAATTCATCACATGCTTGCTGGACTATATTTCTCAGGTCTTCTGGTAACTCATCCATAGCTACATCCAGAACCTGGCTGTTATCGATTTCGACCATCTCAAAAAAGAGTGGGGTCCCACCGAGCGTGCCAAAAAGTGTGTTGACACAAAATGTGACGCATTGTGCCTGACACACAGCAAGCCGGAAAGCGTAGCTTCAATCGGGTGCCCGGGTGTTTTGGAGTCCGGAAACGTGCCAGTCAGTTTGACCTGAAACTAACAAGGGATGAAAATTATTAGATATAAAGCTGGAAAATGCCGGGTGAGATCAGACAGTTCCAGATGTACGGCCCTGAAGCCACTTACAACGACTACGAAACATTAAAAGAAAAATACGATATTTAAACCTATTCTTCTCTTCGGGATCTTTATTCCTTTAATCGTCGCAAAGTTTGTTGCTCCATTCGGCTCTTGCCTTCTGCTCTTGTCGCTTTCCTTAACAGAAGATCGTCATTCCCAGAATAGCCGACCGCATGACCATTTAGCCGAATCCTTACAGATTAGCCGACCGCACGAACACTTGCCGAATGCTCTGAACACTGCCGCTTGCTGGCCCACCTATCATTCTCCTAGGCGTACCAAAACCTAGTGTTAACAGGAATTTTTGCCGCGTCCGACGGACACCATACGGATGCGTCTGACGCTGTTGAAGAAAAACGGTTAAGAAAAAGAAAAATCCACCGGACGCTAGGCAACGCGCGTCCGACACCTGGAGCTGCGTCCGATGCCCCACGTCCGATGGTCGAGGTGGTTTACACACCTACTGGACCGCGTCCGAGGCTCGAAGCCGGGTCCGACACATACCGACAACCGCGTCGGACGCATGGGTAAAACGCGACGATGACCTTTCTATGACATGTGGGGCCGCCCTGTTCTTCCTCATTAGCTCAAATCCGTCGAGCGGTTCTTTCCTGCGCCTCCATGATTCCATACACCCTCGGCCTCCGACCGTGCCCTAGCGCCACCACCACCTCGACACAAGCACCCGCGCCGCCTCTCCATGCCCTGCGCTACCGTTTTTGGCCACCATTAGCGCTCTGCTCCTTCGTGCCACGCCGGCTTGGCTCTGCCCCGCGCTGCCACCATGCCCTAACTTGCAGCCACCACCGCGAAAGAGCCACCCTCACCCGAGCTCGACGAGCAGCCGCCGCCTGCTCTTCTCCGTCGCCAAGGAGGTCATCTTCCACGCCGTGGAGGACCCCTCACCGTCGAGCTTCGCCAACTACTCTTTGTCTCCGGCGGTGAGCACCACTTCTGTCGGCCTCGCCCTCTAGGTGTTCGACAAAATGCTTAAATAGACTTTCAAGTCACTGATACTTTCTTCCTCGACTAAATTCTTTGCAGTGACTTATTTCCATTCCTTAAGGGTGCCCTACGCCATCAATTCATACCTTTTCACAGGAACTCGAAGAAGCATTAGGTATAATCCATGATCCATTCTTGCTTACCTAAGTGTTATGCTTCTGATTAGGGTTTCTCACCTCTAGTTATATGCTTATTGGTTATAATCCCCATCTATTCCATTCTTCGTAGCGAGACATGTCACTTGGTCATTTGTCAGTGCATAGTGGCAGTGGAACCCTAGGCCAAGCCTGAGGGTATGGATTGAGGCCAAGCCTCGCAAGGCGTCAGTATATCTTCTTGACAGTGTTTCTCAGTGGCAGTAGCAGATGGTACTGATGAAGAATGCAGGGGGAGCAGGTGATGATGATGATGGCAGAAGACAGCCCAGAATTCCACCTAAACTCAAAGGCAAATCAAAGGGAGTTGGGAAGAAAAAGCTCACCACCCGGAAGCGGGTGATTTCTCAAGGTGACAGAGCTGCCATTGCAGCACACCAGACCGCAGAGTGTGCAGCTAGAGGTGGTCGAGGTGGCCCAGTGATCAGAGAGAGATCCAGCTCAGGCAGCAGAGGCAGAGGGAGAGGAGATGGATGCAGAAGAGCAGATCATTGAGGAGCAAGCAGCACTACTGGAGGAGCACACTCGCAGATGCTTCTCTAGAGTTGCAGCATAGGCAGCAGTAGCAGGGGTGTTTGCACCAAAATTTGGACCAGCAGGCATTCGTATGGAAATTTCCAAAAAGGTACTCTCAAGGAATTAGAATATATGTCGACGATAGCCAGATTTTGAAGGATTGGGTAAAGTCAAAGTGAATCGGTTGATCAAGATCGGCTATCCAAGAAAGAATGAACCCTAATTCGGTTGCGTGAAAGTTGCACAACGACGCCATAGGACTCTACAACGAAGGAATAGTGGGGCCCAAGTTATCTTTGATAAGCAATTATTTTAGTTTTAGATTATTTTCCTTATTAGCAAGTCATATTAGAGTAGGACTTGGTCAATGCCCAGGGTATAAATATGTAAGCCCCGGCACATTGTAAACTCTCTCGACTTTCAATACAACTTTCGGCTTCACGCCAAAAAAACCCTTAGTTCTTAGGATTTCAGCGTATTTGCATTAGGCTTGGCTGGTTCGACCTCTCGCTTGCTCTGTAAGTATTGCTATTGCTTTTGCTTGTGCTAGATCAGGCCGGTTCGACCTCCTTTTGATGCACCTGTGAGACTGGACATGCTTATGTTAGATTGGGTTGGTTCGACCTCCTTTCGATGCATCTGTATGGCCAAGGGGTTTGTGTTTACACTAGATTTGGCCAGTTTGACCTCTTATCTAGTATCGCGCGTACTAATAGTTTATGTTAACGCTTAATAGGGCCGGTTCGACCTCCTGTCGTATGGGTTAGCGTAGGCTAGTTATCGGCTCTGCTAGATTTGACAGTCTAGTAGATTCATCAAGTTACCATTGCTAGTTATCGGCTCTACTTGGTTTGGCATCCTAGTAGATTCATTAAGTTATCAAGGAGTTGTTAAATTTATCTGTTTACTTTATTGTAACAATGTCTTTGCCCGATCAAGACTGGTAGATTTGGTTTAAATCTTCTTAGAATCGATTGTCATCAATGTTTTCACCGTTTAGATCTATAGTATCGATGATCGATCTTGCGCCTACATTAGCCAGGCTTTATCAATCTTGTTCGTGACGTGTGTCCATTCTAGGGTGTAGATCGCTTTGCGGTGAAGATCGGTTTATTTGTAAAGTTGTTTATACACCTAGTTCGTTCTCACGTCGAAATCGGTTAAATTAGCCGATCTCCAAAGAGCTTACGAGTCCTACCCTTTTATAACCGTATCGAGTAGACTAGATTGGCTAATGGCTTTGTGCTTTTCATGTGTATTCAAGTAGCTGATTTAGCTTGTTCCTTACCATTCTCATCATATATCATGTCTAGATCTTATTCCATTATTATCTATTTGTTCATGACATGATTAATTGCTTCATTAAATGCATGATTATTCACCAAGTCATTATTTTACATGCATAATGGATTTTGACTCTCTAGTCACTGTCCTAACCTGATCGGCTATCTAGCCACACATTCGAAACTGTCTAGAATCACACCGGCAGGTTCCATAATTTGAATATTCTTTTCCTCCTTGTCAATTTCAGGGTCAAATTGACTGGCACGCCTTGACTCGACCGGATCGACTGCTGGAGATAGCCGCGGGGACTGGGGAGACGTGCGCCTTGGTCTATCTAGCTTGCGAGAGTGTACGCATCCGACGCGAGTGTAGGGTCGAGATGGCGGACTAGAGGGGGTGAATGGTCCTTTCTAAAACTAATCGCACTTGCTAACCAAAACAAATGCGAATTAAATCTATCGGTCTAGCCAAGACTTGATCCCTCTAACTATCACTCTAGAAGCACCTTGCAAAAGATCCTAAACAAGCAAGCAAGGTGCCGAACTAGCTAGTGCTCTCCTAATCAATTCTAGTTTGTAAGGTCAAACAAACTTAATCAACTAGTACTTTAACAAACCGGGAAGCACCTACACAATTCTAATGAGCAAAAGCACAAAGCCAACCTAGCTCACTAGATGCTCAAGGACAAGGCTACACAAGCCGAACCTAAGAGCGCAATTTACTTAACTACACAAGCTAAGCAAAGCATGAGGGTTTCTTCTAGCTACACAAGCAAGAAGGTGCTCAACAAGCTACACAAGCAATTAAGCACTAGAGCAACTACACAAGCTATACAAGAAAGTAAGAAAGTAAAGCAAGCTTGTGTAAAAGGATGCAAACCACCGTGAAGTATGGAACAAGAAGACATGGTGAGTTTCCCCTGGTCCACTTGGTTGCCACCAAGCTACGTCCAGTTGTGGCGATACACCGACTTGGTGATCCACACGCAACTTGGAATCTCCTAGCCAACTCCCGCAGCCGGGGGTGTCGTGCAATCAACACAAGAACGGGATCCTCCAAGCCACGCTCTACTAGAGTAGCCAATTCACGAATTCCCGTGAGGAAGGCTCAAGGACCCCTCACAAATCCTCCTCCAGAGCACCACACAAACTCCACGCATGCTTCAACGGAGTCTCTTGCCACCAACCGTCTAGAAGGTGGCAACCTCCAAGAGTAACAAGCCCACCGGCTTGCAACACGAACACCTAGTGCCACTCGATGCAATGTCTCAATGCAATGCACTAGGAATCGCTCTCTCACTCGATTGGATCAACTCTATGAAGAACAAGTGAGTAGAGGGCTCTCCAAGCACTCACAAGCATGGACACATAGTTCCTAAGATGCTCAACCACGTCCAAGGGTCGGCCACCCCTCTATTTATAGCCCCACAACCGAAACTAGCCGTTATGCCTCGGTACTGTAGAAAATACATTGTGTGGACGCGTCAGTAGGGTGTGTCGGACGCATCCAACACGTTGAAACGGCGCGCGGGAAGTTCAAAAACAAGCTCTGGACGCGTCCAACGATGGTCTCCGGATGCACACTAGACACTGTTCAGCGTCCAACGTGTTGTAACTCCGCGACATCGAAATCCGACCGTTGGGAGGTCCGGACGCGTCCGACGCTATGCTCCGGACGCGTCCAACGCTCTCTGGACGCGTCCAACGCTTCTCCGGATGCAACACAGAGACCTCGTTTGCGCAGCCCATCAACGGACACAGAATTTGCGCTCGCATCCGACGCTCTCCGGATGCGTCAGACGCTTTGCTCCGGACACGTCCATCGCTCTCGAGGGTAGCAGACCACTTCGCATTCAACCGGGCATATCTCTTAGCTCCGAACTCTGTTTTTGATGATCTTGGGCTCGTTGGAAAGCGTATTCAGAGGACTAAACAACCAACATGCCCTCTTGATCCAGAACTCTAAGGATCAAAGCAGTTTTCCAAACCAAGAACCATCACCTTCTCTTTTTCAGCACAACGGTTCACCGAACCTTCTCCAACCTTCTCTTTTCTCAACTCCTTTGCAAATGTGCCAACACCACCAAGTGTGCAACACCATGTGAAAGTGTGTTAGCATTTTCATAATCATTTTCAAAGTATTTTCTCTTGTTCTCACAATGCCACTCGATCCTAGCATGTCACAATGTTAGATCGCTCAAGTGGCACTAGATGACCGATATGCAAACAAGTTTGTCCCTCTTGATAGTACGGCCATCTATCCTAAACATGGTCATCAACTTCTCTACACACCTCATGACCGGTGAAATGAAATGCTCTAGGTTATACTTTTGTCTTGCGCATTTCCATTTCCACCATCTTCCTCCAAAGTGCCAACGCAACACATGCACCGACACGATCTTCAAATGATATGATTCACTTCATATTATCATGCAACCTTCTTGGTCCATCGATCTTGAACTCACTTGCTCTTCACCGTCTCATGGTCCATTAGTGCAAAGTCTTGCCCAAGCTTCACCATCTCATAGGTCCATCGCTTCAAAGGCTTGACTTGCCCTTCACACATCCTCCGGTCCATTGAGCCAAGCCTCTTCTCGATCTTCACCACTCCATGTCATGTCACATATGCAATTAAGCTCCTTCATTGCACATTCTCCAAATGGACTGATTTTCTATGTATTCTCATAATCATACCATTAGTCCACCTATAGTTGTCACTCAATTATCAAAACCAAACAAGGGACCTTTCAATCTCCCCCTTTTTGGTAATTGATGACAACTCTACAAAGATATGGAAATAAATTTCATAAAGGACTCTATGTCACTTCTCCAACATTTAAGCTCAATGTTGTGATTTGGATAAGCACCATAAAGTCAACTTGGTAGTGATAGCTCCCCCTACATGTGTGCTCAAATGGTTTGGTTTCAAGCTTGCACACATGCATAGATATGTAAATTCTTGGGAGAGTTATCACTACTAAGTGATGCTAAGGTATATAGGATAAACCTTTGAAGCGTGATACCAATCGAAGTTGCACCATTGAGGTTTATCCTTAGCATCATGGTTAGCTAGATATCACTTGAAATAACACTAGATACCTCATGAGATCAACATTATAAGCAAGGTTCTAGTACCACGTGAAAGAAACACAAGTGACTAGCTAAACCATCCTATGCATGCTAGTTATCAAATCATCAACTAAATCTATGACTAGCATACACCACACAATCATTGCATATTGAATTTAAAGACAAAGAAAATGTAAGCAAGCACATGAATATGCACATATCAAATACAATCAATTAAGTTCATGAGTTTGCTCCCCCTACTTGTGTGCTTCTCTTGTCCAAGAATTTTGATCCTCCTCTTCTTCAATGTTGCTCTTCTTGATCTATGTCAATCTTCCTTTTTCTTTCCTTGTTATGCATCTTGCATATCTTTGTACCATTCTCTCCCCCTTTGTCATCAATGACCATAAAGGATCCAATACCACTTAGTATGATACTTCGTGTAAGACAATCTTTTTGATGCAAAGGAGTGGAACTAGGGATTGATGGTTGATTCTTGAATCTTCCTTTTGATGGACACACCATATGTTGGAATGACACCACTTGTAAACTCCACAGGTAGTTGCATGAAATCCACTTGTCACTATGCATTGGGCACTCCCCCTTTGTCATAGCACTAAAGATACCACATGTAGGTCACTTGTAAGACCTTTGTGTCTAATACCAATGAAGTGGGGCTCCTCCCCCTATGACAAAGCATGATTCAAACAAAAAGACAATCTTGAGCAAATCTTGATTTGATCACTTATAGTTGAGGGTCACTTGTGGAACCACCTTGTTGGAATTTGCATGAATACCACATTCTCGAACTAGATTATTTTCATGAGCTTCTTTCTCTTGAACTTGAGCTAACTTGATTTGCACATGAGCTTCCAAGTCCGGTTTGAACCAATGACAAGCTTCTTCACACCACTTGAAGTATATGGGTTATCTTGCCAATGTTGTACTTGTAACTAATATGCAATCCAAAGTAGATCAAGTACTTGGGTTCACTAGCTCATGAACATGTTATATGTTACCACAAGAACAAGTAGGACATAGAAGCAATAGTGGCACCATATAAACATCAAAACCTTTTGATTTTTCATGAATGCTCCTAGATATCATGACTATATGCACTAAACGAGTCCTTAGCAAAGTATGTATGCATATGTCAAACAATGTCACCTTCGCTATCTTGGAGTAGAGGATAGTCACATAGATTTCAATTTCATTACTCCAATAGCAATGTGAAGTCCTTTGATAAGCTTGATGAAGCCAATAGATACCAATGAAGAATTTCTTGCTTCACCCATATAAATTGAGAACCATTTATGATCAAGTGCACTTTCTTGTTGTGGTTGGCTTGCTTCTTCTTTTGATCTTTGCTTGCATGAGAGAATACCACTTCTGAAAACTCTTGATTTGTTATGTATTTCTCTCCATTTGGATGTTTCTTGCTTTCTTGATCAATCTTCTTTGATGTCTTCAACTAAGCATCTCTAATGTTTCTTGGATCATCACTTCCATGTTAGCCTTCCAAGTCTCTCCCGCTTGGTTTACCCACAGTGGGCGGCAAGCCCCTCGGTAGGGAGAAGTGACCTCTCCAAAGAACCATCATTGATACCCAATTGAATTCTCTTCAACTAAGAATATTGAACCTTCTTAGATCATCACCTCCATGTTGGCCTTCCAAACTCAGCACTTGTCAATCCCAACTCCTTATGGGCGGCACACCTCCTCGGATGAGAGAAGTGATCTCTCTAAGAACAATCCTTGACACTCACTTGAATTGACTTTAAGTCCTTTTCTTTCTTGCTCTTGAGCTTGATCTTGATCTTCAATAAACCAAACATAGGTTCCTCAAACACTTATAATCATGATTCCAACTTGACGACCTTTCAAATTCTGTACCCTTCAAGGATTAAATCATATCTCCCAATGTACAGCTCCAAATGATATGAAATTTGGTGGAGATGTGTAACACAAGGTCTTCTTTCAGCTGTAAAAATTTGAGCTTCATTGGCCTTCTAGAATGCTGTCAGATTTCACATCTTCCCACACTGTTGCATGTTGAAAACTGCTGCACTATAGCTAACAAGATCTACTCCAAAACTGTAGCAATCCTTATCCGATTCTCATGAAATTTGTAGAGCATATTGAATCATAAGCACAGAGCATGCATACCAAAATTCAAGCCAATCCAATAAGATTTGATCCATCAAACTCAGACTTGAACACAGCTAGCTCAAATTTTAGATTTTGGACAGATTTAAGCAATTGAGCTATCCTTCTTCAAATTGAATCAAACTTGATTTCAACTTGTTTGAACACTTCTACAAGACATATATCCATTCAAACCACTCACTAAAATTCATCTTGTGATCATATTCATCCAAACTAACTCAAATTTGAATACTAAGCATTGAATCCATTCAATCATCTCATAGCAAGCAACTAAAGCATATATATCCAATTCAATCAACTTATATGCATCCAAACAAATGTGATCAACAAAATATATACCTTGGTAGCATATGATCATCCATTAGCAAGCTTCAACTAAATACAAGATGCAAGCCATCAAATATAACCAATAGAACACCACAACTTGAATTTGCACTTGTATGTTGTAGCACATTTAGACTTCACTTGTCATGACTTGGCATTGGGATAAGATTAGCACTAGGCGTCATTACTTGACTCAATCAATTGAAGAAGAATGTGAACTCAATTGAATCAAGCCTCCAATGCCATGGTACCTACACACAATCATCCACTTTTTGATGGTACCCAAACTAGATTGGGTCCTCTCAAGTTAGGAGCAACATACTTAGGCAAAGCCTTAGTATGAGTAGCGGGATGTTTTGCAATAGAAACCAATGAGGTACCATTACCATCCTTTCTAAGCACATTATTTGCTTCAATTGAAATAGGCTTAGAAGTTTTACCTAGGGGACATGAATTAGCCATGTGTCCCCTTTCCCGGCATGAATATCATCTTCTCTTTGGTAGAGCCTTTTCTTCATTGCTCATTTGATACTCTTCATTGCCTTGCCTCTCATGAGTTGCTTGAGCCTTATTCTCAAGCTTGTTGGAACACTTCGAGGCACAGTGTCCCATGTCTCCACACTTGAAGCACTTGATGTGAGCATGAGCTTTCTTCTCTTGAATCTTGCTCATCATCATCTTGGCATCTTGGATATGAGTTGGATGCCTTGCTCTTCCACCCCTTCTTGTCTTATTCTTCATCTTCAAGTCATAAACTTTAGCTTCATGGTTGATCTTGACTTGATCTTGGGTATTGAACTTGGCTCAACTTGAGGCTTCTTGGTAGGGCAATCTTTGGCTAGATGTCCCACTTCACGGCATTGGAAGCACATGAAATGAGATAACCTCTCATCTTCTAGCTTCTTCATTCTTCTCTCAAATTTCTTCTTGCCCCATCTTTTGCCTTTGATGTTGGTGTTATTGTAGTTGATGCCATTCAAATTGCCATACTTCTTGTAGCTCTCCAAGAGTTGAGAGTGTGAGACCTTTGGCAATCCACCCAACCCAACATTCTTCTTGTTGTAGCCAAGGCCACTCATGTCACCAAATCTTCTCTTGTTCTTCAACATATGATCAAGGGCGACATGAGAGTTGTTCCACCTCTCTAGCTTATTGCTCAAATTCTTCACTTCATTTTTGAGCTCATTGTTCTCCTTCAAAAGGTTAGTCACACAAGACATAGAAGTAGAACAAGCATCTAAATGTGAAGAACATGGCATAGATAATAAATCATCACAAGAGGTGGATACATGCTTCTTTCCTACATCACAAGGGTTAGTTATATGTGATTGATCAATAGACCCATGTGATGAGCTCTCACTAGTTATAGTTTCTTCATTGCAAAACTTCTTAGTGAGAAAAGCATGTTCTTGCAACATGTTATCATGAGTAACACAAAGTTCCTCATGAGCCAATTTTAGCACATCATGTGAACAAGTAGTAACATAAAGTAGATGCTCTTGTTGTTCACATGTGTTCTTTAGAAAAGAGATTTCTTTTTCAAGATTCATAGTTTTAGCTTTCTCATTTTCTAAAGACATGGTCATGCTAGCAAGTCTACTAACAAGCTCATCAAATGAAGCATGATCAATCACATTGCATTTTGATACCTTGGTGTCACCTTGTGACATGAAGCAATGTGATGATGTAGGAGAGCTTATAGTAGCATCATCATCATCGGAGCATGAACCATCATTGCCATCAAGTGTGCTTGAGGAAGAATCATCGCTTGCTCACTTGAGGCATCATCATCCATCTTGTCAAGTGATCTTGTGGTTGATCGATCATCATCATCACTTGACCATGAGGTGGAGCAATCCTCCACAACAACCTTGTTGTGGTCATGCTCAACATCCTCATGAATCACCTCTATGGGCTCATCATCATCATCATCATCATCATCATCACCGGTGATAGTCCCATACTTCCCATCGAGACAGGCCCATATGTCATGAGCGGTCTCCTTGTACATGATCTCCTCAAATATGCTATCATCCAAAGATCTATAGACAAAGTTAATAGCTTGGTTGTCTAGATCTAGGCATTTCTCTTGTGCTTGAGTTAGATTCTTTTCATCCAACACATGAGAAAAGCCCACATCTACCAACCACCACAATTGGGGAGAAATAAACTTAAAATTGCATTCCATCCAATTTCTCCACCGTGCAAAGTGTGTGCCATCAAAAGTGTATGGACAATCAACATCTAGCCCATAAGGCGACATCCTCTCGGGTCGGTGAAGACCACAAAAGAGAGACCCGGCTCCGATACCACGTGTAGGGTCGAGATGGCGGACTAGAGGGGGTGAATAGTCCTTTCTAAAACTAATCGCACTGGCTAACCAAAACAAATGCGGAATTAAATCTATCGGTCTAGCCAAGACTTCACCCCTCTAACTATCACTCTAGAAGCACCTTGTAAAAGATCCTAAACAAGCAAGCAAGGTGCCAAACTAGCTAGTCCTCTCCTAATCAATTCTAGATTGCAAGGTCACACAAACTTAAGCAACTAGTACTTTTGCAAACCGGGGAGCAGCTACACAATTCTAATGAGCAAAAGCACAAAGCCAACCTAGCTCACTAGATGCTCAAGGACAAGGCTACACAAGCCGAACCTAAGAGCGCAATTTACTTAACTACACAAGCTAAGCAAAGCATGAGGGTTTCTTCTAGCTACACAAGCAAGAAGGTGCTCAACAAGCTACACAAGCAATTAAGCACTAGAGCAACTACATAAGCTATACAAGAAAGTAAGAAAGTAAAGCAAGCTTATGTAAAAGGATGCAAACCACCTTGAAGTGTGGAACAAGAAGACACGGTGATTTTTCCCCTGGTTCACTTGGTTTCCACCAAGCTACGTCCAGTTGTGGTGATATACCGACTTGGTGATTCACGCGCAACTTGGCATCTCCTAGCCAACTCCCGCAGCCGGGGGCGCCGTGCAATCAACACAAGAACGGAATCCTCCAAGCCACGCTCTACTAGAGTAGCCAATTCATGAACTCCTGCGGGGAAGGCTCAAGAACCCCTCACAAATCCTCCTCTAGAGCACCGCACAAAATTCACACGTGCTTCAACAGAGTCTCTTGCCACCAAGCCGTCTAGGAGGTGGCAACCTCTAAGAATAATAAGCCCACCAGCTTGCAACACGAACACATAGTGCCACTCGATGTAATCTCTCAATGCAATGCACTAGGAATCGCTCTGTCACTCGATTGGATGAACTCTATCAAGAACAAGTGAGTAGAGGGCTCTCCAAGCACTCACAAGCATGGACGCATAGTCCCTAAGGTGCTCAACCACGTCCAAGGGCCGGCCACCCCTCTATTTATAGCCATACAACCGAAACTAGCCGTTATGCCTCCGTACTGCAGAAAATACACTGTGCGGACGCGTCAGTAGGGTGCGCCGGACGCGTCCAACGCGTTGAAACGGCGTGCGGGAAGTTCAAAAATAAGCTCTGGATGTGTCCAACGATGGTCTTCGGACACACGATAGATAGTGTTTAGCGTCCAACGCGTTGTAACTCTACGACATCAAAATCCGACCGTTGGGAGGTCCGGACGCGTCCGACGCTATGCTCCGGACGCGTCCAACGCTTCTCCGGACGCAACACAGAGACCCCGTTTGCGCAGCCCATCAACGGACGTAGAATTTGTGCTCTCCGGATGCATCCGACACTCTCCGGACGCGTCAGATGCTTAGCTCCGGACGCGTCCATCGCTCTCAAGGGCAGCAAACCACTTCGTATTCAACCGGGCATATCTCTTAGCTCCGAACTCCATTTTCGATGATCTTGGGCTCATTGGAAAGCTTATTCAGAGGAATAAACAACCAATATGCCCTCTTGATCCAGAACACTAAGGATCAAAGTAGTTTTCCAAACCAAGAACCATCACCTTCTCTTTTTCAGCACAACGGTTCACCGAACCTTCTCCAACCTTCTCTTTTCTCAACTCCTTTGCAAATGTGCCAACACCACCAAGTGTGCAACACCATGTGAAAGTGTGTTAGCATTTTCATAATCATTTTCAAAGTATTTTCTCTTGTTCTCACAATGCCACTCGATCCTAGCATGTCACAATGTTAGATCGCTCAAGTGGCACTAGATGACCGATATGCAAACAAGTTTGTCCCTCTTGATAGTACGGCCATCTATCCTAAACATGGTCATCAACTTCTCTACACACCTCATGACCGGTGAAATGAAATGCTCTAGGTTATACCTTTGTCTTGCGCATTTCCATTTCCACCATCTTCCTCCAAAGTGCCAACGCAACACATGCACCGACACGATCTTCAAATGATATGATCCACTTCATATTATCATGCAACCTTCTTGGTCCATCGATCTTGACCTCACTTGCTCTTCACCGCCTCATGGTCCATCGGTGCAAAGTCTTGCCCAAGCTTCACCATCTCATAGGTCCATTGCTTCAAAGCCTTGACTTGCCCTTCACACATCCTCCGGTCCATCGAGCCAAGCCTCATCTCGATCTTCACAATCTTGGTCACATGACTCCATGTCATGTCACATATGCAATTAAGCTCCTTCATTGCACATTCTCCAAATGGACTAATTTTATGTGTATTCTCATAATCACACCATTAGTCCACCTATAGTTGTCACTCAATTATCAAAACCAAACAAGGGACCTTTCAGCGAGGACTGACCCTGTCATGTTTTTGCTCTGACAAGGGGGTTCCTCTTCATAGGCATAGTGTCCTCCTAGGTCGAAGGTAAAGCATATTGATCTTCTCAAGAAAACCTCAAGGGAAATCAAGCGGCTGAGGACAGTGTCGCTAGATAAGTGGTTTCCAGAAAAGCAACAGCCAGGGGTCAAGTATTTCCAGACTGCACTGCATGAGGATTTCTACAAGGCATACAAAGAAGTTGGCAGCTTTGGTGATACTAAAGTCATATCTATTGCGGACTTTGTTCAGGTGCTTGGTGAGCAGTTCAGACAGCACATTGATTATCTTCCAGGCTTTGCTGATCTACTTGGTAGATCTGGTAGCTATGTTCCTGAGTGGATTTATGAGTTCTATGCTACTGTTTGGATAGCTCTAGATCACTCACACATAATTTTCAGCTTTTTGGGCCACAGAGTGACAATTTTTGCTAATGAGTTCAGAACCCTTTTTGGTCTTAATGAGTCACCTATCAGGATTTATGATCTGTGTTTTCCCAACATGGAGCCACCTCAACATGCCCACACAGGTGTACTTCCTTCAGTGTATTTCATGAGACCCTGCTTCAGAGGTGATTTTGGAATTGGATCCAGAAGGCTGCCAGCTGACCTCACACCTATAGCTAGAGGGCTTGATTCTATAGTGAGACACCATTTTGCCTAGGATAGGCTACAAGAATGGACTCACCAGGCTCCAGCAGTGGATAGTGGCACATCTAGTCAGGCAGATAGAGTTTGATTTGTGGGATTTGATGCTATCAGCCATTGAGGATGTTATCTATGAGAGCTTTGGCAAAACTAGACTCATACACTATGCTCATTAGTTGACTTGGATGATCTATAGATGTGCTGGTGATATTGGGTCCATTCCTCAAGAGATTGCTAGTGAGTACTCTGACACTCGAGTGGAGTTTCCTCAGTACTATGCTTCATAGCTTTTGAGGCGTGCCGTCAGTGTCCCTCCTCTCAGGCAGAGTCACAGGCCAGATGTTCCAGAGACTGTAGCACAGCAAGATGCCATTATTGAGGGATAGCAGCAGTTGAGGAGGCCCAGCTAGAGGCACAGGATGAGGATATTGTACTTGAATCCACTGACAGTGATGACATGGAGTATGTGCCGCGCCGCTATGAGGAGTCCAGAGCTCATGATGAAGAAGCAAGCAGTAGCTCTATAGCAGTGAAGATTCTTGAGAGGATGGAATGCAACGAGCAGTCCACAGCAGCAGCTCTAGTTGAGATTCATGCCAGGCAGGATGAGTTCCAGCAGTAGCAGCTTACCATTCAGAGGGAACAGCTCAAGATGCAGCGAGAGGAGATGGAGTTTCAGTGCTCTCAGGTTTTAGCTCAGCTGCAGGCCTAGGCTTCACAGCAGCAGATTCTTGGTATACTTGCCTATATTGTGCAGAACCTTGGACAGTCACTGCCACCATCTCTGCTGCAGACTCAGTCACTTCTGGAAGCAGGCACTTCTTAGGGAGCAGGACCCTCTCAGGCACCAGGCCTCTTTACTTTTCCAGTCCAGCAGGTGCCTCAGACTTTTAGTACCCCGGATCATACTCCTATCTACATGGGCTTCACTCCTAGCATAGCTTCGCAGCAGCTTACTCCATCGTCAGGGCAGCTTCAGGCTATTTTCCGTGCCATCACAGGCGAGCCGACACCCACTCAGACCACAGGTGGTCTTTCAGCTCAGCTGGCTCCGCCTCAGTCATAGCCCCAGACTTAGCTTGCCCCATTGACAAGGCTTGGTACCACTGAGATGCTTCCATCATCAGTTGCCTCTTCTGAGCTACCTATAGTACCAGCCACTCAGTCAGCACCCCTGATGGCACCCACACAGCAGATGGTTCTACCTCTAGTGCAACAAGATCAGACAGTTGAAGTTTCTACTTCAGAGACTGCCCCTCCACTCACAGCGACAACAGCTCAGTTGACCCAGACCGCTTCTCCGTCAGTGGCACAGACAGAGGGTCAGCTAGCTTTAGCTCCTCAGAGTCAGCGGACTCCAGAGACCAGTCCAAAGGACACCTCCGAGTACTTGTTGAGTCCACGTGACCCTACGACCGGCTCGGCTTCCTCACCTCCGCCCGGTCCTTAGGTTTTGGTCCTTGATGCTAAAGGGGGAGATGTAAGAGTATGTAGATTTAGGAGGAGCCTGTGAGAGGGATTTGGTTCTTTTGCTTGATACATTTGCATGCATCACGTTTACTTTTATGCATTGTATGATATGTGTGTGTGGTACCTCCATGACATATGTTTTCATTTTGGTATCTTTATCTATGTCACATGGTTATGGTTTTGCTCATATGTGCTTGGCTTCCGCGCTTTACTCTGATACCATATGAGATATGTATACATATATGTTGTGCTAACTCTTCATGCAGATTATATGAGCACAAACTTGTTGGCTTGGTGTCACATGAGCTATTCTAACCTTTGCTCTTATTGTCAAAGGCTCATGTGAACCAAGCATGCTTGAAAACCTCAAACTTAAACTCCATACTCTAGAGGTTTTCATCAACCTAGGCCCCTTGATGTGGGTTTCGATGATTGATGACAATGCTGATTATCATGACTAACGTGTGTTTTGTAGAAATAGTGGTAAGTTAGGTCATGGTAATAGGATTTTGGGCAATATGGTTTTCATGCCCCCCTGACGATGGAAATCATTATGGTTTTCAAAGCATGGACGACAAGGTTAAGGACGGTTAGTTCCGATTGTCGATGGTGTTGAGAGACATCGGATTAGTCGTTAGGACTTTGTTTTCTCTTTTGGCTGTACTATTAAGGGGGGTGCAAACGGGTAGCTTCACCTAGGTGAGTCTAATGGTTTAGGTGTGGTGCACACTTGTCAAACATAGCGCTAGGTGGCTCCAATTTGTTCCTGAGGTTGCCCGGAGTCGAAGCTGTTCACAAAGTTTTTGAAATGGATGTGAAACGGGGCTTCAAAACTACGTCGGACGTCGGTGTCCGACGTACGTGGCGTGCACAGCCAGAGTGAAATCGAGCGTCGGACGCAGCTCGGCGGACGCGGTCCAGTAAGTCTTTCCAGCAGGTCGACCGCCGGATGCATCCGATGGTCAGGCGTCGGACGCGTCCGGTGCCTCTAACGGCTAGTTTGAGTTTTGAATCGATGAATGCGTCGGACGTGTCCGGTGCTTGGCGTCGGTCGAACTTGCTCTTTGAGAGGCAATGGTTGGATTTTGGCCTTGGTCCTATAAATAAGACCTCACCCCCTCCTCTCTCCCTCTCTTGCCCATTTGTTCTGCTGAAACATCCCTTTGAGAGCTTGAGAGAGCAAGAGCTTCATGAGTTGCTAGAGATTCGCAAATCCATGGTGTGAGCATCTCATGAGTGATTAGAAGAGTGACAAAGTGTGCATCCATCTTTCTCATTAGGCTTGTTGTGGTCAAGTGAGAGTTTGTGCTTGTTACTCTTGGTAATCGCCATCACCTAGACGGCTTGGTGGTGATTGGGAGCTTGGTGATCATCCGACGGAGGCTTGTGGATGACCCAACTCATCTTGTGAGCGGTTCTTGGCGATTCACCATGTCGGAGCGATGAAGAATCAGCCTCTAGAGAGCACTTGATCCTTGCACAGATCAAGGGGAAGCTATACCTTTGCGTGGGGTGCTCCAATGAGGACTAGTGGAGAGTGGCGACTCTCCGATACCTCAAAAAACGTCGCCGTGTTCCTTGCCCTTTACTTTCCGCAGTTACTTTCTAGCATTTCCATTCTTGCAATTACATTCCTAGAATTACCATGCTAGAATAGGATTGGAACTTAGGGTGCAAAACTTTTGTAGGACAATTCTCTAGGAACACACGTAGGCACCGAGGGGTGAATTATGGGCTAGTAGGTTTAATTCCGCAATAATTTTTAGAATTAGCCCAATTTACTCCCCTCTTGGGCATCTTAATCCTTTCAATAGCTATAGGAGTACTTATTTTCTTTATTCGATTGTGGCTGACATGGGCTTTATTGGATTGATGACTATTGTATAAGCTATAGCTATGTGCTTATTTGTGTACTCCTACTTAATAATTTCCTTTGTAATCTAGATGTACCGCTACTTACTATTTAGGAACAATGATGGACAAAACAAATGGCTATGCGAGCGAAACCTGGACCAGTGGAGGTACTTGATGGATTTGGTGGTACAACTGAAACAAATTTAGATTTTGAAGATTTGCAGGCATCCATTGCATTTAAGGTGCTTGTTCTATCTTGTAGTGACTATCTGAGTCTGTAGGGGAGGGCGGTGTATGTAGCAATGCAATGCTTCACTGTTTGGATAGCATTGTAATTTGTACATGGTTGCTGCTTAAGTTTTTTCTCTCTAAATTCAGGTACCTACTCAGAGAACCCATAGAGGACCCGGTGAAGAGTTTGATGCCGTGGTATTCTCCGATGGCTTCAATACTAGTGGTGAAAATGGCCCGATCCATGCTGCAAGGGAAGCAATTGTAATTACCTTTATTTGCTTTATTTGAAATCTGATGACGCCATTAAAATAAAAGAAGCAAAATTACTAGGAACTTGATGTAGCATCATCATTTAATTTTGAAGTTGCAATCTACACCAATCAATATACTACCTACACATTGTGCTTATTTAATCTATACCAGCAGTAGGCTGAGGAAGACCTGCATTACTTATTATGAACGAATCTCTTGGGTTTCCAATCGAAGCCCTTTTCCACTATCTATGAAACCACGTATCAGTAGGAGTTAGTAGTAGTAGTCATGTCTGTCTTTGATCTATGTTGAACTGAACTCATCGAAATTTCATGTCTTTGATAAGATTTCATGGACTTGGAAGAACCATTCATCAAAGACTATTTTAAATCAGAATTTAAATTTTATTGAATGCCTAGGTAGTGCAGATGGTCATCAAAGACCTGTTTTTTATATCTCTTGGGTTTTCAATTGAAGTCCTCTTCCACTACTGTATCCTAATGTTTACTACTTAAATTTTACAGGAAGCTACCGAGGCTATGCGAGTAGAACTGTTGCTGATGGGTAGCAACCAATGACTAGTGTTTATGTTGTTTCCAAGGTCCTCTTCCTAATCTCTTGTGTTTCAAACTGAAGTCCTGTTCCACTATACTTAACCTAATGTTTACTGCTTGAATTTCGTAGGATGCTACGGCGACTATGCGAGCAGACCTGTTCCAAATAGGGCAGCAACCAGTGACCAGTGCCGATGTTGTTTCCAAGGTTCTCTGCCTAATCTCTTGGATTCTGAATTGAAGTCCTCTTCCACTATCTATAATATAATGTTTACTACTTGAATTTCACAGGATGCTACGGAGACTCTACGCGTAGAACCTGTTGCTGATGGGCAACTAACAGTGACTAGTGCTCATGTTGTTTCTAAGGTTCTCTGTCTAATCTCTTGGATTTTGAATTGAAGTCCTCTTCCACTCTCTGTAACATAATGTTTACTGTTTTACTGCTTGAATTTAATAGGAAGCTACGGATACTATGCGAGCAAAACTTGTTGTTGATGGGCGGCAACCAATGACATGTGCCAAACTTGTTTCCATGGTCCACAGACTCCCAGTTCAAGGCATGCAGAGACTGGCAGCAACAGCCTTTTTTGAAGAATGTTGGAGCCTGTACTAGATCCACCTCAACAGAGATATCGCTAGAGAGAATGCTTCCTGAACAACTTGTTGCAGAACGAAAGACAAAACAGACTCAAAGGGACTATGAGGAGATCAAGAAAGGTCACCAGGAGGAGCTCAACAAGATCCGTATATATCATGGGCGTCGCCTATTCTGGTAACTCTCGGTCTTCAAACTCCTGTGGGCTTTGTTGAGTGAACATTCATGGCTTGATGTGTGGACTTGTGCCGACTTTAAGTGGCAAAATTCTATCAGTGGCCTGCTGCTGACGTTTAAACTATACATTGTTGTAATTTGATTGTTTTGTCAAATAATCATGTTGTCATCAAATATAGTTTATTTTCGGTTGTGACGATCTTAAATTATTGACGTGATGACGAAATGATGGTCGAGAATGTCGATGGATCTGGACAGGCCACGTGGAAAAATAAGATTGCGGCACATTGACGAACATTTTCATGACACGTGAAACAACGCGCACCCAACATGTGGCGTATGGAATTGTGACATGTGAACGAATACCATCGTGATGCGTGATCTAATAAGAAACGAACATATGGGCAAATAAAACCACTACATGGTCCAATGAACGTCAGACGCGTGTGCTAATAAAAAACTGATACGTGGAATAACGTGGACACGACACGCGGTTCGGTAAGAACCCGAAACGTGGTCTAGTAGAAACACGACACGTGGTACACAACTAGATGGGCCACATGTTGAAATAATAAACGAACATGTGGTCCAATAACAACCGGAAGCATGACCAATTTTGAAACTGACATGTGCTCCAATAATAACATGACATGTTGTCATGTCAGAACCGGACACGAGGTCCAGTAAAAACCCAACAAACGGTCCAATAGGAACAAGACACGTGGCTGTACAGGAGCCTGTCATGTCACTATAGCCATGTCACCTGCCTATTGCCATGTCATCTGACTATAGCCATGTCAGCTGACCATGGCCACATCAGCATAACGACAGCCTTCTGTCGTCGTGTAGGCAAACGGAATCACCTCTATGACACACAACTTTTGGTCATTGAAGAGCTATCTTCTATGACGGTTTTTTGAAAGCATCATTAGGTTTCATGTGTGATGTGACTTCCACGACGGTGCGTTTTTTTGTCATAGATTCGTCATAGAACTTAAGCATAGATGAAAATCAGACTTTCCATGATGAAAATGGATGGTCATAGAAAGTGAAATCTGTACTAGTGGTATATGTATTTTTCTGTCCCAAAATAGTTGTTAATTATAAATCTAAAGAAATGTTAGCTGAAACTTTGTTACAAATCTGGATAAACATTTGTTCAGATTTATAGCTAAAATGTTAGCTAGGATTGTGTTGTAAAATAAAGGAAATAATTTGAAATGGATGAAGTAGCGCGTTACATGAGGTAGGTAGATGTGCAGTGGTTGTGCCTAGCTTACTTTTGAAAATCAGATTTCAAACTCTTCACTATAGCTAGATTTGTAGAGAAACTAGCTTTTAGAAATCAAATAGTTTTTAGAAGTTCTTAATTAGGGAGTGTGCTTTTTTACTTAATCCTAGGATATGATATCAACAACTAATTTATTTAAAAAAGTATATGCTATGTTGGTGGCACTAATTTGCTATAATAAACATTCATACTGTTTGTATAAATTTAGTTCAATTTAATAAAGTAATTAAGACAACTTTAAAAATTTATTTATTCAGAAACAAAAGGTGTATCTTACCAGCCACACCGGTGTGAACACCTTTAGTACACTGTTCTGCCGAGTATTATTATTAAGAGTAAAGCCCAGTAGCGGTATCTGAACTTGCGCCGTTGTGTCAAGCCGATACCCGAACTTGCAAAATGGGCGTTTACGTATCTAATCTCCATTTGGGTTTCAAACCAGTCTAATCAGGTGTGGGCGCGCATGCAGGTTATGCAATAAACCCCCCCCCCCCCCCCCCTCCCCCCCCCCCCCTGCGCTGTGTTTTAGTCTGGTGTACAGGCCTTTCAGTTACGTGCCGCCGCAGCCCCCGTCTCCGTCGCGATTCGGCCTCGCCGCCGCCGTGTCCGTCTCCATCCCCTCGGTCTGCATCTGTTGTTTACCTCGATGTATTAGGCGTTTCGTTTACTGAACAAGGTCATACTGAACCAGTAATGCATTCGAGTTTACTGAACAAGGCAATGCAACTTTTCTGAACCAGGAATCCATTCAAGCACAAGCACGCATATAAGTGCAGAATCATAGGCATTTGACTGTCAGGTAAGGGTCCAATGGCTTGTGACTGCATTGTACCTACAGTCGACTGCATAACAAATTGGCAGTGAGAATAAGTCATACCAAATATTGAACAAGTAATGTGGTTAGTCACCTGTGACAACATCTGATCCAGCAAGGTTATTGTGCTATTTTCTGTGTTTGGCACCTCTACTTCATCATGGGTGAAGACCTGTACAATAACAACACATGGACTGATAAAGTACTATGAAATGATCAAATTATTACAAGACGCCACATAGGTTTTGTACTTCACTTGGTTTACTGGTTGGTGCTCTTGCTCTCCTTCCATCTGATCCACTTGTTGAACTTCTGGATTCACTGAAGCAGCTTGTTCAGCAGCCTCCTCAGCCTCTCTTTGGAGCTGTGCTTGTGTATTTGCAATTCCACGACATCCTTTGGACACGACGATGTGGACACCTATAGCCTGGCCAGGTTGGAGCCGTGCACCACTTCTGTGGCCTCCGACCCCCAACTAACGCCGCCGATCAGCTCCGCCGTCCTGCACCTCGGAATCGCCTCCGCCGCCGCGGTACACGAACAGACGTGGAGGAAACGGGGGAGAAGACAGAGGGACTGGTCAGCCAAGGACTTCCTTGCAAACATAAAGCGCGACGATGAAAGGCAGGGGGCAATTGCATAACCTGCACACGTGTCAGGGCCCGGTTGGACTGGTTTGAAACCCAAATAGAGATTAAGCACCTAAACGTCCGTTTTACATGTTCGGGTACCGGCTTGACACAGCGGCGCAAGTTCGAGTACCGCCATTGGACTTTACTCTATTATTAATGTGGAGGATTAGGAGTAATCCTCCTATTGTTTTTTTTAATTCGATAACAACGTGTATGCCCGCAGGCACAAAAAATTTGAAGGATATAAACATGCATTAGATATTAAAAATTTAATCAGTACTACTATACATAATCATAAATCATTGCCGGTTACCAACCTTATATTATTGTCGGGTTTTATCAATTTTTTGCAATGGGAAAGGGAGTAGGGACAGTGCTAGCTAGTTTCACACGTCACTAGCGGCAGCGGGTGAGCTTCAGCCACTGCAGTTCTCTCCAATATGGGCTGCAATGTGGCCAGCTATTCGAAAAAAAAATCTTCAACGTGGGCTACCCTGTTGCTGGGCCTTATCTGTGGTGGGCTTTTAGAGCTAGATTGATTATTCTTTTCTGGATATACAACGTACTCACAATTAGGTGTACTCGCCACGAGGTGGTTTTCGCATCACCCACTCTTTTTTTATTTTTTTATTGTTTTGCTATTTAATATGATCAGTACCAACGGCCAACGGTGTTACACAATAGGAGTAGACGGAGGTTTTTTTTGAAAAAAAAACGAGGGTAAAAACACGAAGTACAAAAATAAGGATAAAATCACTATTAGAGTTTAAAATAAGGGTAGAATCACCAAATTCCTAATAAAGAAAAGAAGGCAAACTAAACCAGAATTTGTAGCTAATCTAAACTAACAATGGCAAAAACAATAGTACAAAATAAATAGTACCAGTACCATGTAATCAGAGAAAGGTAATCAACTCAAATTTTTAACATGGATATTAATGGTAAAAAATGGAAATTTCAATCAAGCAATTGCCTAAGTGTTTAGGAAAAGAGGGCAATAACCACAAAAGTAAACAGTAATCCCATGTATGAACCCAAAATTTTAATTCGCTTAATTGGTAGTATGACTTAACTACATCTTACTGGTAGAAGCCAAAAGGGAAAGCAGAAACTGTTATATTCATGCAGTGAACATCATATGTTATCCAACAACATAATCTTGGTATTCATCTAGTGAAATGATGCATGGTTACCACCACAAGGCCGAGCACCAATTGGCTCCTTTCGGTGGAAAGATGTCCTGAAACTGCACCCAAAATTTCAGAGCATGGCCATCTGCAATCCAAGCAAAGGAAATTCTGTCCTTCTATGGAGTGATATATGGGTTGATGTGCCACTAAAAGATAAATACCCTGAACTTTTCTTCTTTGCCAGAAAGCCAAAGTGCTCAATTAGATTCCTGATCAATCAGCAAGCCAGCAGAGTTTTCTGTCCAACTCTTTTCACGATTGCTTTTAATCAACTACAGGAGCTCTAGCTAATAATGGAGAACAGAGACTGGAACACAGGAATCACAGATCATTGGAATGTGTGAGGACTGGGGGTCTAACAAATTCAGCAGCAAAAAGGCATATAAAGCAATGTGTGAGGACTCAAACTGCTCACCCCTATTTAAATGGATCTAGGGAGCAAGCAACATGGGAAATCAGAAATTCTTCTTCTGGCTTTTAGCAAGTGATAGAGTCAATACAAGAAATCTACTGAGAAGAAAAGAAATGCATTTGCCTGACTATTCCTGTGTCCTTTGCAACTCCAATATTGAGGAAACATGCTTCCACCTCTTTTTTGAATGTAGATTCAGCAGGGATTGCTGGACAACTATTCACATAAATTGGGATTTCAACCTTAACCCAGTGGACATGATTCTTAGAGCCAGAGAAAACTTCAATAGCATCATCTTTAGAGAGGTCCTCATCAGTGCTTGTTGGTGCATTTGGTGCTTGAAAAACAAAGATCATATTTGACAATGGACCTAGATCAGTCTTTGCCTGGAAAGAACATTTTCTGGAAGAATTGGGGTTGGCCTCTTTGGAAGCCAAACCCACGAAGAGTCAACTAATTAGTTCCTGGAGAGATAGCAATAGATGAGTCTTTTTTTTTTTTTGAAAACTTTAGGCCTGAGGCCTTGTAACCATTTACTTTGTAACGATTCTTTCATTTAATTGAAAAAAAAGTAGGTCGGGGCCTCCCTGACCGATTCGGTCAAAATGATGCCTGGTTTTCCCAAGGAAGGTTCAGTGTAGTTACCAGGAAACTTAACAAAAGGCGTGAGCAACCAACTGTACCACCAAGGGCAGGTAGTAACATAGTATAGTTGACCTAGTAAAGAAGCAGACAAACATCTGACATTTTGTCGTCTTTGCAGGCTAACTGATGTGCACATATGGAACCAAATCTGACCAAAAAGATCTGGACACGAAGAAAGCACGGGTGTGTCATACAGCCATACAGGACTGCACCATGTTCGATATCTGACATACAGAACTGCACCATGTTCCAGAAAGATCTGGGCACGAACAAAGCACAGGTGTGCCATATTAGAGTCATAGAACCATACATTTTATTTAAGCATAACTTAGTCCTCTGG
Organism: Microstegium vimineum; assembly: GCA_022036555.1. Lineage (NCBI taxonomy): Eukaryota > Viridiplantae > Streptophyta > Magnoliopsida > Poales > Poaceae > Microstegium > Microstegium vimineum. The sequence goes on along the minus strand of CM039119.1, from coordinate 22,319,564 downwards.
GATAATCCTATAGTATGGGCTAAGTCATTACAGTGGTAAAATCAATGGACTGTGAAAAGAGAACATATCTGGTGACGGAAAGAAAAAGGCTCTGGCAGATATATAGGCGAAATCCAGTGCTATTCTAATCATGGTAACAGAAGCAGAGCAACCACAGCTAATGCTGTGCTGCCACCGATCGACGAAGGCGGCGGGAAACCACCAGGTATGCCCTCAGACAAGACGAAATGACATCGCAAACACCGGCTGCAACGGTCAGTGCGCAGAACACAGCGTCATAGACGTTGATTGGTTTGCCGAACAAATGGTTGGCCAAGAAGATTTGCATCACTCCTGTTGTCGCACAAGAAGCCCCTAGACTCCACAATGACGTAACCTGTGAATTAAAAGATATGTTAGTAATTTTCCCGTATTTACCATATCTGTATATATATATATATATATATATATATATATATATATATATATATATATATATATATATATATGATAATAACTATTACCCATTTCCCGGCGACCAAAAAGAGGCACGTGAAGGGTGGACCTCTAAGAGTGATGGCCCCAGAACGCACAGCTAAGAATTGGCACACCACCTCTAGAGAGGATACAAACACTAGAACTATGAGCCCGCCAATGACTAAGAATCTGCAGAGAAACAATTAATAAGGTTATTATCACACTGCGGTTGCTGATCTATGTGATGGGATTGAAGCCATCCCCAAACAGATCCATCTAAAAATGATAAACAATTGTCCTCAATAATAAAATGACGATATCCTCTAGACAGAAGTTTTTTCCTAAAATAATACCGTATCATGGAATTCTGAATTCTCCCAATCCAACTACGGGGTAGGAAAATGATCCATGCTGTTCTGAACTTTTGGCGAAACTCCATTCAGTCATTCACCAATTGTGAAGCTGAATCTATCTTTAGACAGCCAAACTGTTTTGGTGTGTTGGTGTGTGTGTGTGTAGAAAGGAGGCTGTTGGACCACAGTGATGCTGACGGATGGCAGCAGCATTGCCAGTCCATTACTCCACATGCTGTTGTGTTGTAGAGTATCGACAAAAGTAGCACCAGTTCCCATGCCTTGTTCAGCATCATCACTTTGGTCATTCAGAAGTATAGTACTGAAGTAGTAACAACCCTTTCCTAGAGGATATGAGAACATTGCTAAGATTTACTTTAGAAGAATGGTTTGACACACAACAGAACTCAACTCAAGAACAGGTGGTATCAACTTAAGAGGCTGTATATGCCTTTTGGAAGTGGGACATGGCACAGACCGGCCTTGGGCGGGCTAATGGAATGGAACTTTGTGGCTAGTGACATGGTGGAAAAAATGCACAAAGGTACTTGTGCATTTTCAGTAATATGTTTTCTACATTGTACTTCTGTGTGAAACTGTGCAGGGATTTTATTAAAACTTAAAGTACAGGAAATCTAATCAGAAAGAAAAACAAGTACAGGAAATCTAATCAGAAAGAAAAAGCAAGAATCACTTACTCTACAAGCATAGTCGGGTTGCAGATCATGTTTGGACTGTGGCAGCTCAACATTAAACCGATGCCCAAGCTGGGGCAAGCGAAAGCAATGCCCAGCATGTTTAATGTGAAGATGGTAAACTCATATGACATTGCTTCAATATCACTTGGGCCAGCACGGGTTAACCAGTTCGTGAAAATGCATGGGACCGCAGAAGCGAAGCAAATGAATCCTCGGGTGATCGCGTCTTGGAATTTCTGGCAGTGCTCCATTGGGCATGACTTGAGGTCATACTTCACGAACAAGAGAACTCCGGAAGCTGTGCTTGCAGCAGTGAATGTCACCGCACCAATGGCCTGTACGACCAGATCGAGAGGTTAACATTGAACAATACCAAAAAAAAAAGGAGCACCAAGAACTGGAAGTAATATACTGTGTCCGAGAACTTTTGGGCCTGAAGAAACCACGAGTTATTTTGAGAAGGGTCTTTGTTCTTTATCAGCATAATGTCCAAGTCTAAAAGTGCCATCCCAAAAGACCAAAAGGCCTGGACCCCGGCTGCCACGACAAGAAAACTGCAACACACCACACAAGTCTATCAGTAATCTTTTTCTACAATCATATTATCTCTACACCTCTAATAAACCACCAGAGATAAATAAATTCACAGGGATGACTTTTACTACATCAACATCAACAAATTAAATACACCAAAAAAATATAACATTGTAGAAACGGTTCAGCATGGTTGTGATTGGTTTGCTGACCCTTTAGCGACGCATATTATCAAGAAAAAATACTATGCTGAAGCGCAATAGTTCGGCCCGGCCCGGCCCACTCAAGAATACGCTGCTCGTTGGCTGACCCCTTCAGCATAGTGGACTTTCCAGCAGGGGGCAGCCAGCCATCCCCCATTGAATTGATTTGAGTGGCCTATTTATTTGTGCTACAAATGAACTACTCGTTGGCCCACTCAAACCCTTTACCTACCGCCATCCCCTTACTCCCGGCCCGGCCCGTGGCTGTTCGGCCATAACATTAGACCCTGCACTTGACCAAAATTATATATCTTTCGTAATTTCATATATAAGTTTAGGTCCCATAAGTTTAAGTTCAACTGAAGTAGACTAGCAAACTATGATCGTATTATTTAGTACACACAAAGCAACATTTCCTATATCCAGCCGCACAATGCCATTTTTCAAATTTGACAACTAATTTTCCTTACTGAATATGCTTATGTCAAAAAAAAAAATTATTGAATTACTAACACGATAAGTGGTAAAACTTGGGGTACCTGAACGCGGGGACCTGGAAGTAGTCGTCGGCAGTAAGCATTGCCACCATGGACATGACGGCTGCTACTAGCTGGAAGGTACGTAGTACCAGGCTAGTAGCAGTCCCGACACTGCCCTGCACCGCCGGAACTGGAAGGTGGGCGTCAGCAGGTGCCGGCACGGGGCCTTCGATCTCCATGCTGCACTCGGATAAAATTCATTTTCTAGGTTACGCCTTGTTTAGATACCAAAATTTACCCTTAAATTTCACTATGCAAAAAGAAGATTTCTCATCACATCAAAATATCGACATATGCATGGAGTACTAAATGTAGATGAAATTAAAAATTAATTGCACAGTTTTATTATACTTTGCGAGACAAACAATTTAAACCTAATTAATCAAGATTTGGATAATTATTACCACTAAAAAACAAAAATGCTACAGTGTTCGGGGGTGGCACTGTGCCCCGGCATCTAAACAAGGCCTTAGAATCAAGTTCCAGGGAGGGGGGAGAGAGCTACGGCTGCATGTCTCTGACATCCCCACATGTCTGTTAACTCTGGTCGTTGAATGGGCTGGGTTGTTCTTGGTTCGGATGGACTAGACGTGGCCAGCATAGGGCCCAGCCCGCCAGTTGTCTGCCTAGGGCTGGCTTCTGTTCTGTTGGCAAATTGGGCTTTCGGGCTCTCGGCTCAGGGTGGGCTCGGTCTAGGGACGGGTTAGCCGGTGGGAAGAGTTGGCATGGAGAAGGGAGACGGCTGGATGCTTGAGAAAATGCCTCAGGGGCTCGCCGAGCCCGTTCTCATGCCGCGTGACTCCTGAGTCGGCACGGTACAGCCGTGCAGAACGGAACGGCGGCCTGTGTGTGTGACGCATCGGCGCGTGGGGCTGAGACGGCATTGGCACGCCCCCGCGCCTGAGGGCGTCTGGGCCGCCGGTCGTGCAGCGTGTCGTGCGCGCGGCGTCTGGGCGTGTCCCCGTGATCGGCCTTCTTCGAGTGCGTGGCGAGGTCGCCAGCGCTCGCGTGCTGCGCGAACGTCGCTAGGGCCAGGCCTTCCGGCCTCTCGTGTGCGTGTGTGGTGGTGGCGGCGCTGTGAGCAGGTGCGGCGTGGTTCTTTCAGAGAGGCATCCACACGCACACGCACACGCACACGCAGCCATAGCCGTGGCTGGCAACAAGATGGAAGGTTCAGCCCAGAATTGAAGCGCCCGCGAGTAGCGAAAGGCGAAAGGATAAAAGCTTGGGACCGGGGACGGGGAGGACTCACCGGCCGACCGGCATTGGGTTCAGCGTTGTTGACGGTCGAGCTCGCGGCCGGTTCCGTGCCGAAGGGCGTCGTCACTGGTGTACGTGTGGTCGTACTGGTCGCGACTGCCGGTTGTCGCCGCCGGGGTCGATCCGGTGCGTGGAGGGCTGGAGGCGTAGGACGTCGGACCGCCGGCCTCTGCGCTGATCGGCGTCGATCGTCGTCGGCAGCTGTACCGCGAGTAGTTGCGTTGGCGCGAGGGCTAAAAGGAGAGGAGAGCGGGAGCGTGGTGACGCGGAGGGGAGAGGAAGAAGAGCTAGCTAGCTGTCCACCACCGGATGTCTTGACCCGGACTCTTAGCAACATTCCGAATTGGGCATTGTCAGTTATTGCTTTTGTTACCATCGTCAGTGCTGATGGAGTGTGGGAGTGGCAGCTGCTAATCGTATCAGTAGTCGTTATTGCCTTCAAGAGTAGAGGTCAATTAAATCTATGGCCTTCAGCACCCAGGATGATGTTGCCAGCCAGAGTTGGCGAGTAGATGTCCACGGTACGTCGGTTACCAGCTGAAGTGGTGTAACCTTGCTGTATGTAATTGCCCTCCTCTGGTCGGAGGATCAGCGCCTTGCAATGAAGGGTGTCTTTGTGTTTAATTAATGGCTCAAAAATTTGTAGTCTTTTGTGTTGGAACATGCGAGGTAGGTTTAAATGATCTACTCCGACGCAACCGGCCTGGTAGTATCATCGAACGTAACAATAATTTGCATGCAAGAAACAGAAATTCTGGAGTCATAAAACAAGGTGGATCTCAGATCAGGAAAGTCGATTTTCAACCCCCCTTGTAGCTAGCTAGGGGGGCAAGACTCCTATAGGTTGGAAAAGAAATTAGGATTCAGTTCATGAGTGAGACAGCAACAAATTAAGCTGAAGATCAACGTAATAACCCATCTAAAAGGCCAAAGCCTAGCCAAAAATGCAGGGGGTTTTTTAATTGCTGTGGTGATTTGCCTGATTGGTATTTTCGTCCTTTGACTTTTGAATATATATATAGTCACTTTGGTAAATACTTGAAGCATTATTCTATATCTATATATGGTGCAGGAGGATCGAGAAGCAAAAAGAGCATTGTTACAATTACAGTGGAAAGTGATGGGAGAAAATCAGCAAGCTGATCAAGAAGTGAACGTACGTACTCTAATTAAGAAGCAGGTTCTGTTGTGTCTACTCACCAAGTTTGGATACGTTAGTGTAACTAACTAAGTGATGTACATGTCACGTGCATTCAATGTTGGCCAGGCGAGGTGACTGTTCAGACGAGGCGATCAGATGCGTTTCTGTTTCCATTATTATCATCTTTTTGTACGTAATTGGATTAAATTAATGGTCTGTCTCTCTCTTCTTCTTCTCTTGTTTTTTTCGCACAGATGCGTTATCTTCAGGTTCCCATCCTGGCGCGGCCGCGTTCACGGCTCGGCCACCGGCTTTCAGCGCGCGCCAGCGCAGCCACGGCATGGCGTGTGGAATTGACCTGCCTGCCATCAATGACGGGACCCTCAGAGTCTTGTGGCATCCTTGCGACTAGGTGGACGGAGATGCATGCCTCGGTCCCCCCGGCCGGTGAACTCTCCCGCGCGCGGCCGCCAAAGAGGAAGCCTCGGCGCTGCGCTCCTCTTCTGGATGCAGATCGTGCCTACACCGATCATGCAGCAGCGCGCGTTCATGGTGGCTGCGGCACGCGGGTAGGAGACGGAGTCGAGGGGAAACGACGGATGCGGGAAGAGAAGGCGAGGTGTCCAATGCTGAATAATCCAGTCACCTAGTGTTTGGCATGAAAAATTCCAACTGAATAACACTCTGCGTGCATGTGAGCGGTGAATCATAAATTCTAGAAAAAAAACAACACTAAGGACCAGTACTGATTTTGGAATATTCCAAATGGAGGTCAACCTACATGGAACCAGCACCGCCCGTGTACACAGCCTCTTCTTTTTCAGTCTTTGCTTTGATGCATTAATTAAAGATATAATATGGTTCAACTAAAACTTAGTAATCTGCCTTTGCTTTCTCGCGGTTCCTTGAATTATTAGACTCACAATAGTTGTCAAAAGATGTGCGTTTTACCCTAATTATTAGGTGGTTCGTTGAAAATGCAGAGTGCAACTTACAGTTCAGACCTTCCCTTATGTTCCGCACGTGCAACTGCATTAACGCAGATGTCCACAACACGCACGCACGCACACGTATAGAAACATTACCCCAGTGTGCACCTCATAAGTTGATCTAACCCCTATGTGCACTTCATAAATTTATGTGCACTTCATAAATTGATCTAACCCCTATGTGCACCTCATAAGTTGATCTAAATTACGAGACTATGCTTATATATATATATATATATATATATATATATATATAATGTGTTTAAAATAAATTAATTTCTTCAATACCTTTTATCTAAGGTGGTGCAATCCTTTGTGTGCCTTAACGGAGCAGCAGCATGCACCCTAGACGTACACCTCGTCCAAGATCTGTATATATAATACCTTAGAGCATAATCATCTTATAAGAGGAACAGGGGCATACTAGCTCCCATGCTTTGACACTTCCGGTGTTGTTCCTGTAATAGGAGACGATGTGCCCTCAAGCTCTTTAGAAACGCATATGTCAACATGTATACAACGTTGCTTTAAGAATGTCCATTGCCTGCAAGCATTAGTGCAAAAATAGCATTAGCAGATGACAAAAGGTAAAAAATATATATATGTAGAAAGAAATATGTGCACGTGCGCCACGTATTTATAGTGGGATCAAATGGCCTTTTAACGAAAAGTGTTATTGGTATATAGCTAAACCTAATTTGTTTAAAGACACAGATCAAATTCTCAACAGTTTGAGAGATACAAAATCCCAAAGTTTGGTAAATTTGATCCCAAATCCAGAGTTGCAAGCAGTTTTATGTTAGCCTATGCTTATGTACCCAACATTCCAGCATTCTCTATGTAAGATGGTTACAGACCAACTTGGTAATAAATAACCTAGTCTTCTGAATGCCAGTAAATTAACATTTGTACACTTGGTCGTTATAAATTGTTAATTCATTCATGCAGCTATATTAAATTACATTAGATGCATCAAAGATCTTGAATCCTTCCGTTGGCCGGCACACCAAGGCAATTGGTTAGATAGCTTGCCTCCATGCGCAGAAAAACAATAAACTTGCGGCATTGTCCTCTTTGATTCTCTTTACGTCATTTAGCACATGGAAAAATAAATAGCTGAAACGAACCTAAGTGACACTACCACAGAATATACTATTGCTATACAGATGAAGATGACGGGCTTTCATCAGCCTGCAGGTTACACATCACATTCATTAAGGGGCATTCAAGGTCTTCTCCGGTGTGTAGCTAGTACATATAATGTGGGCCCCCTAGCGATGCTTCACTCGCTCACACACTGCAGCCTTCCAGACGCGATGCCAGAATCTGCACTGTGCGGCTCTGCTGGCCCAAACACAACAGCAGGCATTCTGTTCTGAATTTTTTTTGGCCTTTGTTCGACATATGTAGTGATTCATTGCGTCTTCAATGACTGCATGCATACCATCTTTGGTTAGTTTAGTCATCGTTATTATGGGCTCTGTCATATTGAACTTCAACATAGTCTGTTGACACAAAAAGCGTCAGGATCTGCGAACATCTCGGGCTATTACCCGAATTCGATATTTAAAGGTGTGCCAGTCGATTTGACCAGTTAATCGACAAGGACAATAATTAGAGCAAAATCTGAACAAGACAACGGTGATACGCCCGGATGCCAAGACTCAGACTTGTTTCAGGATAACTAGAGCAGAGCTGAACGAGACAACAGCGATGCGCCCGGATGTCAAAGCTCAGATTACTCCCACGCGGAACTTTCAAGGTTTTGACGGAGATCGAAGAGATGCAGCCCGTCGAGACTTGAAGAACTCGTAGATAAACTAAGACTAATGCAATAAAAGGGTAAATTGCAGTAAAGGTAAATAAGAGTAATTGATTTGTTTGATAGATGATTGATTTTATTTCACGACCCCTAGGTACATATTTATACTCCAGCAAAAGGAGTTGTAGACAGACACGACTCGTACCTTTCCTAAACAAAACTCCTATTTTTAAGGAAACAACTGACCCGCGCAGGAGTCGGACCCAAATAATATTTTCCTAAACAGACATCTCTATTTTTAAGGAAAATAAATGACTCATGTAAGAGTCGGACTCAAACTTCTATAACAATACTGGTATGAAATCACCAGTTTCCTTATGTCTTCTCTTCGATGAAACTTTCCATCGGCAGACTCTTCAATCCGCAACTTTCTTCTATTGCCATCGGCAATCCCTTGCTGACGTCAACCGCCACGTTATCCTGTGCCTATCGGCATCGTCATTCTATGCCCATCGGCATCGGCAATACTTCCCAATCGGCAACCTTACACTTCTGGTAACTTGTCTCCACCAATTAACCCCTATCGGCAAGAATCGCGCCAGCTCCCATCGGCAACAAACTTATCCTTTTCGCAATATTCACCTTCATCGGTAACATTGACCGATGACCTTCCGATGCCGATGGAAAACAGCTACCGATCAATGCAAGTCTTAGCTCATTTAACACATGCCAAAAAACGGTGTCAACACATGCCCCCCAATTTCGGAGTGTAGAATATTTTACGCGCCGAAATTTTCTCTACTATAACCTTTCCTCTAAGATAATCGTCCGACCTCCTCGATTACCGCACGTAGAAATCGAAATTTATTAACAAAATTTCGCGACTGCAGCATAAACAGTTGTAAGCCCAATCATATCTCCTCGATTGCCGCACATACCTATTGCATACCCTTCCACATTCTTGCTCAGTGCAAAGAAAATTCCAAAATACCCCTGACCAGGCTTATAAAAGTTACCACCATCCAATTTGTTTTTTACCCTAAACCTGCATTCACCTTCATTTGCCCCCATCTTCAACCTCAGCGGCGGTTCCGAAGAACATCTCCAACAACCCAAGTAGCGGCATCTTCCTCAAGCAGAGCACGAACATCTTCAATGGCGATCAACTTCGAAGTTCCCAAAGTAAATCTGCTCCCTTTTTGCTTCATCTTCTGCAAATTTCTTTTCCGCATCAATTCCGTAATCCCCCTTTTTCCTCTTTCTTTGATTTTTCCAAAACCTAGGAACTGTACAACAAGGTAGTAATCCCCATTGAGCAATCCAACTTCAACTGCCTAGGTCCAATGGGAAAACCTGACCCCATCAATCTGATTAATGCGGAGACCAACCGCATCCCTTTCAGATCCGAGTGCTTTAGCCTAGGGTTATGGAAAGATGCTTTCCGTTCATGGCCTAAACCCACCAAGGGATGGAAGAACTGGTACCTCAGAGTAATCAAAACACAACAAGTTTATTGGTCAGAGCGCAACCTAGACCAGTGCATTAGACTTTCCATTGCCGATATGGAAAAGAACGAAAATATGATGATGGCTGCATCTTATTTTTGGTCCGATACAATGAATGCCTTCTTATTCAGACACGGGCCAGCTACTCCCACCCTTGCCGATGTGCATATGCTTACCGGCCTTGATGTCTCTTCTGCCGATCCCTCTAACCTCTTCGGTAGAAAAGCTGAATATAAAGTGAACACACGCAATATCGGCGGTTGGACTGGATACATTCGAGAGAACCAAAAGACCGGATCAGTAAGCCAGAGGGAACACGCCATCTTCTTAAACATGTGGCTAGAAAAGTTCATCTTCTGTGGCAGAACAGTTGGACCTACTACCATGTACCTTCTAGCAGCAGAGCTTCTGGCCGATGGAACAAAACTCCCTCTTGGCCGATACCTCCTTGGATCGGTATACCACCTCCTGCACCAAGTATCCAGGAAGCTATTACTAGGTGAGTCCATCGGCAACCTCGGAGGTCCTTGGTGGTTTGTAAATATGTGGTTAAACGCACACATGTACAAGGTCCTTCAATTCGACTTGTTCAATCAGCAATTCCCAAGGGATATATCGGAGGACTACGTATATGATGATGACGAATCGGCAACCCGTTCCCCACTTAATTTTGGGGAGGCTATCATAGTGCTACCAGGAACCGATGCTAATGCAGATCAATTCGGTAGGTTCTTCCAAAAGTTTTATTGTGGAATCCCCGTCGCAGAACGGCTTTGGTGGCCTTATGTTGATGAGAACAACCGATTCCCGTTGTTATTCAACCTTACCGATTGGAATGTGCCACAGAATGAAATAATCATGAAGGCCAGCATTGTTCCTCGAGCTATTCCAGTCAACATCTTTGGAACCGGGAAGAACTCTCCTTCATCCTATGAGTTCTATTATCCATCGGCAGCAGCAAGGCAGCTAGCATTTGGCCAATTACCGATCAAACTCAGCCTTGCCAATGTGATAAAGCCAAGAGAAATTATCTCCAGTGCCATGGATTGGAACATGATTATCAACCTCTCTCCTCATGCCGATACATCAAACATCAACCTATCCTCCTGGGCACCAACATCTTTTATGACAAAGTTATACAAATCTTGGTGGCAAGAATGGAGAAACTAATTGTTCGCCAAATCATCACACTACTATCGGCATTTGATTGACGCCGATTACATCATTCCCGATGATGTAGTAAGTTCTTAAATCTAGCGCATTTGTCACTATTTTCTACCATCGGCATCTGATCTTCTTTTGCTTAACAAATTGACGATCCAATCCCCCAAATGAGCAAGAGTGGCAAGCCCTTCCATCTTCGAATGATGAGCCCTGTATCGATTATCGGTAATAAAGCTCCTACACTAGCCGCTTTCACACCTCAAAGGGTACCTAAGGTTACCCTCAAGCCCAAGCCGACGCCTGCTAGGACCATCGCTTCTCCATCGGCTGCTGCTGCTATCTTGGCGCGAGCTTTTGCAGTAAGTTTTTATTTCACTTATACCGATTACAAACTTTCATCGGCAACATTCACTTCATCTAACTTGCACTAAATATTTTTTACAGGCAACGAGGTCATCGACAGCTACTCCGAATGTACCAACTTCTCCAATTCATGCTGCCGATGCCCCCCAAGCTTCGCAGCCGAAATGCGCCGGATCACCAACTGCTGCCCCGAGGAAGAAAAGACGTTTGAGGCTAGCCACTCCATCTACACCATCAACTCTAGTTGCATCACCAACTGTTGATGCACCAACAGCAGAGCCATCGTCGGCTTCCATTCCTGAGCAGCCGACGGACGAAATCCTTGACCAGGAAACAATACCACCGCCGCAGGAACCAGTTGCAACATCGGCATCGGCACCAGCACCTACACCAGATAACATCCCCGACCAGAGGATGGCATCACCGCCACAGGAACCAACCATCGCAGCAGAGACAGCACCAACAACAGCACCAACAGCACCGACCGCTCCTCCTACGGAAGCGTGTTCATCGGCAACCATTGCCGATCTTCTAGACAATACCATACCGGCAACCTTCCCAAGTCCTAGACAAGAAATCCGCTTCAAGATGGTAAGCCAACTATCTAAAAACTTGCAGTATAAACTTATGATCGGCAAACTCTAACTTTCTCCTTTTCAGGCCCAAGACTCCCCCGACAGCCTATTCTCCTTCGTCGTCAACCTCCCTGACGAAGACGAAGACAAAGAAGGCTCTGCTCCAAATAGCTTGTTCTCCTTCGCCGTCAATCTTCCCGATGAGGACGAAGACGAAGAAAGCTCCGCTCCAGCTTTATCGGCAGAGGTCAAACTTAAGCTTGAAACATTGCTATCCTTACTGCAACAAGACACATCTCTTCTCGTCCAAGACTCTACTGCAGCAAAGATAGCTTTCAAAGACATCCAAGGCCACATATCTGCCGATACAGAGGAAACACTCTTCTAGGCAGCGTTTCTTGAGAGAAGGCAACTCCAGTATCAAAGACTTTCTCGTCGCATAGCCGATAGAACCGCTCACTCAAAGATTGAAGAAGAAATGCTTAAGTTCAAACAAATTGCCGATGAGGAACACAAGGACATCAGCCAAGTAGAAGCTTCCGGCGCCAATCTTGAGCAAGAGATCGTTCATTTATCGGCAAGGAGGGAAGAGTTGCTGACTGAACTAAAAAGGGTTGAAGAAGCCCTAAACACAGCCAGCCAAAAGAAAGCCCAACTGCCCGATGCCATTAAGGCTCTGCGACAAGAAAGAGACAGAAATGCCCGACAAGCTATCCTGCTGAAGAAGAAAATCAAGCCAGTTGAAGGGTCTGCCGATGATGATGCCAGGGAAATGGAGGAAATAGAGCAAATTCGCCTACGTGCGATATCAGCTATTCAATCCTTGTTGTAATTTTCTACAATTCATCATATCGACAAATGTAACACTTGATTTTGCTTTGTAATATAATGTCAGTACGCTTTTACCGATGTTTTACATAGCACTCTCTTCCATCGGTATTCTAACGGGCATTTTATGCATCTACCCAAATACTAGGGTAATATTTCTTCGAGTATTTTCCGTTGATCGCTCTAGGAAACGCAACCCCTTTGAGGGTTTCCAAAATATACGCATTACCTGGAGCAGATTGATTTATCCGAAACGGACCCTCCCAATTAGGAGACCATTTTCCAAACTTAGAATTCTTAGTCCCAATCGGTAAAATCAATTTTCACACCAGATCACCATCAGCAAACTCTCTCACCTTTACCTTCTTGTCATACCATCTGGCAACCCTTTTCTTATTCTCTTCAATGCTGATCAAAGCCCTCAACCGATGACTTGCTAAATCTTCTAACTCATCCTTCATAAGAGTATCATACTCATCGGCTGTTAATTGATCTTGAGAAAACAATTGCCTAGAACCGTCTTTAACTTCCCAAGGCAGGACAACATCGTGTCCATAGACCAACTGATACGACGAAACTTTGGTCGCACCATGACATGCCATCCGATATGACCATAGGGCCTCATTCAACACTATATGCCACCTTCTAGGGCTTTCTTCAATTTTGCGTTTGATAAGCTTAATAACTCCTTTATTAGTTGCTTCAGCCTGACCGTTAGCTTAGACATAATAAGGGGAAGAATTCAGTACCTTGAACCCCATACCACCAGCAAACTCATCAAACTCTCCCGATGTGAACATGGTTCCTTGATCGGTGGTAATAGTTTGAGGAATACTGAATCGGTAAACAATATGTTCTTTTACAAAATCTACCAAGTTTGTCGATGTCACCTTTTTCAAAGGAATCGCCTCTACCCATTTCGTGAAGTAATCGGTAGCAACGAGTATAAACTTATGCCCCTTGCTTGATGGCGGATAAATCTGGCCGATAAGATCAATAGCCCATCCCCTAAACGGCCAAGGCTTGATTATAGGATTCATTGCCGATGCAGGTGCCCTCTGGACATTACCAAACTTCTGACAATCTTTACACCCCTTAAAATAGTTGAAGCAATCCTCAAGAATTGTCGGCCAATAATATCCGTTCCGCCTAATCATCCATTTCATCTTGAAGGCCGATTGATGTACTCCACACACACCTTCATGGATCTCGCCCATCAACCCCTTTGACTCTTCTTTACCAAGGCATCTGAGCAGAACTCCATCAATTGTCCGATAATATAATTCATTATCAAGGAACACATACTTGGTAGCCTGAAACCTTAGACGCCTCTCAACCTTCTTAGACGGATCCTTTAAGTAATCGGCAATTTCTTTTCTCCAGTCATCGGCAACCATTACTGATGTCATGACTTCTTGAATCGGTTGATATCCTGAAGCATTCTGTGCTAACCGATTAGCTTCTTCATTATGCAACCCGGAAATATGTTCAAGGCGGTATTCTTTGAATTCTTTTAATAACCGCAGACATCTCTCATGGTATGCAATCAACACTTCACTTCGGCATTCATATACCCCAGTCAATTGATTGATCACCAACATAGAGTCGCCAAAGATTTCAATGGCATCGACATGCACTTCTCTGAGTAATTCCAACCCTTTTATTAAAGCCTGATACTCAGCCTGATTGTTTGTCGATGTAGCAACAATCGGCAATGAGATTTCATACTTGCGTCCTCGGGGTGAAATTAAGAGAACACCGATGTCTGCCCCTTCTTTGCACGTAGACCCATCAAAGAACAAAGTCCAAGGAGCAATCTCTACAGAGCTTACCACATTGCAATGTTGAGTAATAAAATCGGCCATCACCTGACCCTTAACTGCCTTAGCCGATTCATACTTCAGATCAAACTCTGAAAGTGCTAGAATCCATTTTCTGATTCTCCCATTTAATATCGGCATCGATAGCATGTACTTAACCACATCATCTTTACAGATAACAGTGCATTCAGCCAACAATAAATAATGCCTTAATTTTATGCAAGAGAAATATAAACATAAGCATAATCTTTCTATGGCCGAATACCTTGTTTCAACATCTACCAGCCTTCTGCTCAAATAATATATCAAACGTTCTTTCCCCTCAGATTCTTGAATTAAGGCTGATCCGATAACACTGTCATCACCAAACAAATACAACCTGAAAGGCTTCCCGTGTTGAGGTGGAACCATGACAGGAGGATTTACCAAATATCTTTTGATCTCCTCCAAGGCTAACTATTGTTCCTCTTTCCACGTAAACTCTTGATCGGCCCTCAGCTTTAACAATGGACTAAAAGATTTAATCTTACCAGATAAGTTAGATATAAACTTTCTAATGAAATTGATCTTGCCGGTCAAGGATTGTAGCTCAGTCTTGTTTGTAGGAGCAACTACTTTGTTAATTGCATCAATAGATTTTCTGCCGATCTCGATGCCCCTTTGATGCACCATAAAACCCAGAAACTGACCTGCCGATACACCAAATGCACACTTGTTAGGATTCATCTTCAACCCATGTTCCCTTGTGCATTCCAGGATTTTTCGCAAATCGGCAAAATGCTTCTCAAAATTTCCAGATTTGACCACTACATCATCAATATAGATTTCGACTATCGTGACAATGTACTTATGAAAGATAAAATTTATTGCTCTTTGATAAGTAGCACCGGCATTCTTCAAGCCAAAAGTCATGACAACCCACTCAAATAAACCAACATGACTTGAACATCTAAAAGCAGTCTTGGATATGTCTTCTTCAGACATGAATATCTGATTATATCCAGCATTACCATCCATGAAGCTAATGATTTGATGTCCAGCAGCAGCATCAATCAGCAGATCGGCAACGGGCATCGGATAACCATCCATCGGTGTGGCCTTGTTGAGATTCCTGAAATCAATACAAACACGAAGTTTTCCATTCTTCTTATACACAGGAACCACATTAGAAATCCAATCGGCGTATCGACATTGCCGAATAAACCCAGCTTCAATTAACTTTGTAATTTCAACCTTAATGTCAGGCAACACCATAGGATTACATCAGCGCGCAGGTTGTCGATGCGGTTGGAAACCAGATTTAATAGGTAACCGATGTTCGACTATTGATCGGTCTAAACCAGGCATCTCCATATAATCCCAAGCAAAACAATCTTTATATTCCTTTAATAAATCAATCAATTGCTGCTTACAGTGGGAATCTATCTTAGCGCTAACAAAAGTAGGCCTATGCTTACTACCATCGCCGATATCTACTTCTAATAAATCATCAGCCGATGTGAACCCCTGTCCCAGTTTTCCATCATCGGCGAATCGATCCATTAAAACTCTTCTTCAGGACCGACTGCTTGGATCGGTATGATGCGGTAATTGGCAACTTTGAGGAACTCCGTGTCCCAAGCTTCACCCGATATGCACCTGGTTTGCTCATAAGTCTCCGATTCTGCCGACGCAACGATTGACGGAGTCTCACTTCGGACGACCTCAATCTTGTCTCCAACCCACTGCACGAGGCTTTGGTGCATTGTAGAAGGAATACAGCAATTAGCATGGATCCAATCCCTTCCCAGGAGCAAGTTGTAGGTGCCTTTGCCACTGATCACGAAAAACATTGTCGGCAAAGTTTTAGTGCCGATGGTTAATTCAACACATACGGCTCCCATAGCTGGTGACACATTGCCTTCAAAGTCTTTGAGCTTCATGTCCGTCTTAACTAAGTCTTGGTCACCTTTCCCAAGCTTCCTGAACATGACGTATGACATTATGTTGATTGATGCCCCACCATCCACCAGCATCTTCGTTACAGGTTGTCCATCCACTTTGCCTTTAACGAACAGAGCCCTTAGGTGCTTCCTTTCATCATCGGCAGACTTCTCAAAGACAGCCGCCATTGGATCCAACACTAATTGCGCCATTTCAGCAGCTTCTTCGTCGTCGCTGACAGGTGCCATGAACTCCATCGGCAATATGACGACCATATTGATTTCTGCCGATGGATCCCTATCCTTGTGCTTTGGCCTCCACTGCTTTTCCCTTGAAGGATTTTCATTGTCATATAGGTCGCTTTGGCGTTCGTGCTGGATTCTCCTTTTCTGAGTCTTCGTCAAACCCTTAGGGCACCATTGAGGAAGCTTAGTTTTCCAAACAGGCTGGTGCTGCCTCTCACTGCTTGCATCGGCACCACTCCTTATGTTTGGATCTCTGGAGAATATTTCTTCGTCGGACACTCTTGCATTGGCCATCTCCTCAAGCTCCTCTTGACCAATACGCCTGCCAAGCCTGTTATGCGCGCTGGGCTTGCCCCAAGTCGGTCATGTGCCGATTTCTTTTCTCTGAGCGGCCTAGCATACCTGGGCGTCCGATCATCAAAACAAGGCTTCTTTCCTGACCGATCGACAGGGTAATACCCATTGCATTCTGGACAATTATCGGCAGTAGGTAGCTTGATGCCTTCTTCCTAGCAGTGAACGAAGAAGGGACACCTCCAGTGGTCCTTATGCCGAAGCCATTCTTGGTGCTTCTCCTCTTCCTGCCAATATCGCTCCGCTTGCGATTGCCGATCATCTTGTCTTGGCCGCCTATGCGTGATTACAACACAAGGAGCCCTCTTGGCACTACTACTTTCATCGGCAACTTTCTTGCCCTTTCTGTCATCGGCAAACCTCCTCTCATCACGCTTAGCTATTTGATGGTCAGGATCTACCGATGCATTCCTCCTGGCAGCTTCCGATGTCAGCACTTTAGTTTTTCCACAAGTTTCTACCATATTATTTGGAAATGGGTGTTGATCAATCTTCATCGGTTTCTGGGGTTTAGAATTTTAAAATTTAATTCGTCCAGATTCAATTTCTGACTGCAACTGCTGCCTGAATACCTTGCAGTCATTGGTACTATGCGAAGTTGCATTGTGCCACTTACAATACCTGATCTTTCTGAGCTCTTCGGCCGATGGAATTACTTGGTTAGGCGCCAACTTGATCCGCCCTTCTTGAAGTAATAAATCAAACATCCTATCAGCCTTGGTGATATCAAAGGTGAACCTTTCAGCTTCCTTCTGACCGAACGAACAAGATACCGACTTCTTATCCTTCACCATTCGGCAGCGCTGATGCTTAGCTCTTCATCGGAATTTTCTTCTTGCTCAATGAAGGTCACCTTTTTATCCCAAGTTTTTCTAGGTTCAAAAGTCTTGACATCCTTGTCGGCAATTCTCTGTACAAGGTGGCTCAGACTTTCAAACTCTTGAGACGCGTATTTGTCTTTGATGTGCGACAGTAATCCTTGGAAGGCCAAATCGGCCAATTGCCGATCATCAAGCATCAAGCTGTAGCACTTATTCTTCGTGTCTCGCAGCCTCTGGACAAAGCTTTCCACCGATTCATCATTACGTTGCCTCAGCTTAACCAAATCGGTAATCTTCTTCTCATGTATGCCAGCGAAGAAGTATTTATGAAACTGCCTCTCCAGATCGGCCTATGTGATTACAGAGTTTGGAGGCAATGATATAAACCATGTGAATGCCGATCCAGATAATGATGATGATAACAATCTCACCCTCAGCTCTTCCCTACTGGCAGCTTCTCCACACTGGATAATGAAGCGATTGATGTGTTTCATCGTCGACGTGTCATCTTGGCCAGAGAACTTGGTAAAATCTGGCACCTTGTACCGATTTGGAGAGGAATTAAATCATATGCTGGAGGATATGGCATCTGATAAGAGTATGTATTAACCTTGGGTTTAATGTCGAATTGTCCCTTCATCACTTCGGCGATCTTATCGGTCCAATATGCATCCTGCTCTTGCCGACTCATTGGCTGATTGTTGACTGGTGGAGCCGGCTGATGCGTCCCTTCAGGTCTTGGTAGAAGATGATGTGGAGTAATTGTCACGGGCGCAGCACCAGTCATCTGAATGTTATGCATCGGCTGACTTACCGATGGATAATTTTGCACACTCACTGGGTTATGTTGTAGCATCATATTCATCGGTTGTTACCGATGCTCTATTCTGAGTGTTTGCTGGACTTCCATAATGATACATTAGCACGCCAGGCTGTTGAACCGGCGGCTAGTTGGTCCATCCAGGATTATGAATCATCGATATGTGATTTACCGATGGCTGATAGCTGACTAGCGCCTGCTATTCTTGCATCTTAGAGTACTCAACAAATTGTCTACCTTGATGTGCAAGTACTCCGGCTTGAGGATTTACCATCATAAGTTGACTTCCAGTTGTTATACTGTATTGCATCGGCACAGAGTTTGTCGATGGTGGCATTACAGGTAGTTTAGGAACCACCACCTGAAAATCTTCCGATGACATTTGTACCGTTGGAGAAGACGTAGAGTAATGGATCATAGGGATCATCGGCTGTGATTGCATTGACGATGCCATGGAGCCCTTCCAAGCTGAACTGTCTCCCTGCACCAGATTGGAACCAGCAGATGGATTTGAAGGCATACCGTAACCCCACCAGTTGGCAGGAGCTGGATGATTCTGGATAACAGGTCCCGACATTGCCGACGCCCCTGGATTTGCACTAAGCTTGGTGACGCTTTCAGGACTTGGCCTTGGCGGTGTAGTCACATCGGCAGACGGATCCACAGGAGTAGAAGACGTCATTGGAGCTGCCGATGGGTATATAGATGTCGATTCAGGCTGATGATACGTTGGACCAAAATACTAGGGTGCTTGTCCTTCTTTGAAAGATTGTATAATAGCATTGTACACGGTATTGGACAGCACATTGGAGTGGCTAATTAATGTTTGATTTAGCGCAGAATTAACCATCTCTTGTAACTTATCAGGATCGGCATCAAACGTGACCTGCCGTGGCAACGGTGGATCTTGCTTCTGGATGGCTTCGCCGCTCCTGCTTAGGCTGAAGGACTTCAGATACAATTGCTTGTACTCCTCCATAGCCCGCTCCATAGCCAGCCTCTGATCATCTTTTAGATCGGCCTCGGAGACTTCAATGATGTTCCTCTGGTTAACGTCGGAGTTATCACCCATGATAGATGTATAATTGGTCCCACTGGGCGTGCCAAAAGAGGTGTTGACACAAAAAGCGTCAGGATCTGCGAACACGTCGGGCTATTACCCGAATTCGATATCTAAAGGTATGCCAGTCGATTTGATCAGTTAATCGACAAGGACGATAACTAGAGCAAAATCTGAACAAGACAACGGCGATACGCCTGGATGCCAAGACTCAGACTTTGTTTCAGGATAACTAGAGCAGAGCTGAACGAGACAACAGCGATGCGCCCGGATGTCAAAGCTCAGATTACTCTCACGCGGAACTTGCAAGGTTTTGACGGAGATCGAAGAGATGCAGC
Organism: Microstegium vimineum; assembly: GCA_022036555.1. Lineage (NCBI taxonomy): Eukaryota > Viridiplantae > Streptophyta > Magnoliopsida > Poales > Poaceae > Microstegium > Microstegium vimineum. Next base: position 22,299,813 of record CM039119.1, on the reverse strand, counting down.
CCGTCGAGACTTGAAGAACTCGTAGATAAACTAAGACTAATGCAATAAAAGGGTAAATTGCAGTAAAGGTAAATAAGAGTAATTGATTTGTTTGATAGATGATTGATTTTATTTCATGACCCCTAGGTACATATTTATACTCCAGCAAAAGGAGTTGTAGACAGACACGACTTGTACCTTTCCTAAACAAAACTCCTATTTTTAAGGAAACAACTGACCCGCGCAGGAGTCGGACCCAAATAATATTTTCCTAAACAGACATCTCTATTTTTAAGGAAAATAAATGACTCATGTAAGAGTCGGACTCAAACTTCTATAACAATACTGGTATGAAATCACCAGTTTCCTTATGTCTTCTCTTCGATGAAATTTTCCATCGGCAGACTCTTCAATCCGCAACTTTCTTCTATTGCCATCGGCAATCCCTTGCTGACGTCAACCGCCACGTTATCCTGTGCCTATCGGCATCGTCATTCTATGCCCATCGGCATCGGCAATACTTCCCAATCGGCAACCTTGCACTTCTGGTAACTTGTCTCCACCAATTAACCCCTATCGGCAAGAATCGCGCCAGCTCCCATCGGCAACAAACTTATCCTTTTCGCAATATTCACCTTCATCGGCAACATTGACCGATGACCTTTCGATGCCGATGGAAAACAGCTACCGATCAATGCAAGTCTTAGCTCATTTGACACATGCCGAAAAACGGTGTCAACATAGCCCTTCCAACAGAACAAATTGCAGATGCTCTGGAAATAATATATTCTGTCACAACAACCTCTTGATGGTCTTCAGGTACATATACTTCCTGTAATTACACTATATAAGGGTCTATGCAAAATCATCTCACTTATCATGGACATGTGCCTATTCAATTAGATTATTACTTTCTCATGCTGGATTCAAGACCTTATGCCTCAAAATAAAATGATATAGTTTCAGACTATTTAGAAAGTGAGCTTGGCTCACATGGCTAGATGACTCAATGTGTCACTACACCTAGCCACTCAGGTTCGAATCCCGTCAGGAGCGAATTTGAGTGCCTTTTTTCTTCTTAATGAAAAGTCCCCTAGTTCCACCTAGGTCGGGTCACGTTTTTTTTCAGACTATTTGAATTTATGGCCTCTCAACAGAATGGTGGAATTCAAAGTATGTAAACTGTGTGGTCTCACTTCTAGCTGTACCTTAACCTTATGTAGTAAAATAAAACAACAAATTTTCAGTTTATCTGAATTGGTAGCTTCTGACCAAAATGGTGGACCAAATTTTCAGTTTATTTGAATTGGTGGCTTCTGACCAAAATGGTGGACCTTCATGTATGTGGCTGTGCACTGATATTTCCGTAGTTGTTCTTTTCCCCATTTGCGACTTGATAAGTAATGGGGAAAAAAGCACAGCAGTCACATACATTTCCTTTTTCCAAAATGCATCATTCTTATCGAATAGTACATCCATATTGTGAAGAAAATCTATGTGTTTTTATCCTTCGATTACTTATTGTTGACACCGTTTTTCAGCATGTGTCAAATAAGTTAAGACTCACACTGATTGGTAGTCGTTCTCTATCGGCATCAGAAGGTCACCGGTTAAGATTGCCGATGAGAGTAAAATTAGAGCGTCAATGATAAGACAAGGACTTATTACCGATAGAGGTTGATCGGTAAAGTAAATAGGTTACCGATTGGAAGATATTGCCGATAAATAGATACTGTCAATGGATGTTGGATGGCGCAGTTGATGTCAGTAGGAAGTTGTCGATGACATTAGAAAGAAGTTGCAAAAGTCTGCCGATGAAAGTTGTTATCGTAAAGGTGGCGGACACAGAGATTGGTGGTTTTTATACTAGTGTTATTGTTTGAGTCTGACTCTTGCACGAGTCGTTTATTTCCTTAAAAATAGAAATGTTTGTTTAGGGAAGGATTATTATTGTTTGAGTCCGGCTCTTGCGCGAGTTAGTTATTGCCTTTAAAGTAGAAGATTTGTTTAGGAAATGTATGAGTCGTATCTGTGTACAACTCCTCATACAAAGGTATAAATATGTACCCAGGGGCCATGAGAAAAATATATACATAATTAATCAAAGACCTTACTATTTTCATCTACTTTTTCAGCAAATTTACTTTTCGCATTAGCTTGGTTTATCTACGAGTTCTTTCCAAGTTTCGACGGGTCATCTCTGTCAAGCTTGCAAAATCCGCGTTTTTGAGCAATTTGAGCCTTGACGTCCGGGCGCATCGTTGTCGTCTCGTTCAATCTTGTTCTAGTTATCGTACTTGTCGATTAATTGGTCAAATCGACTGGCACACCTTTGGATATCGAATTTGGGTATAAGCCCGAGGTGTTCGCAGATCTGACGCTTTTTGTGTCAACACCTCTTTTGCCACACCCGGTGGGACCAGTTTTTACATCTTTTGATCCTCAGTTTGATCCACATCAAGCTCAATGGGTGAAACAGATCTCAATCCGCGTAATGTCATCGAGGTATCTGAAGAAAACCTGAAAGATGATCAGAGGCAAGCTATGGAGCAGTACAAGCAGTTGTATCTGAAATCTTTCAGTTTAAACAGGAGTGGCGAAGTTGTTCTAAAGCAAGATCCACCGTTGCCACGACAGGTCACTTTCAATGTCAATCCTGGTAAATTGCAAGATATGGTTAATTCTACATTAAATCAAGCGTTAATTAGTCATTCTAGTATTCTGTCCAATATTGTGTACAATGCGGTTTTGCAATCTTTCAAAGAGGGACAGAATCCTCGTTATGTTGGTCTAGCGTATCATCAACCTGGATCGGAGTCTATCATCAATCCATCGGCAGCTCCAATGACATCCTCTCAGCCTGTAGGTGTTATTGCCGATGAGATTGCACCAAGATCAGGCCCTGAAAGCGTCACTAAGCTTAGTACATATCCAGTGGTGTCGGCGATGTCGGGACCCGCTACTCAGAATTATTCAGCTCCCGCCAACTGTGGGGATACGGTATGCCTCCAAATCCATCTGTGGGTTCTAGTCTGGTTCAAGGAGATAATTCAGCATGGATGGGCTCCGTGGCATCGGTAATGCAATCACAGCCGGTGATCCCTATGACGCATTATTCTACGTCTTCTCCAACTGTGCAATTACCATCGGAAGACCTTCAGATGGTGATACCTAAGGTGCCTCTTATGCCACCATCGGCAAATTCTGTGCCGATACAACACAGTACGGCAACTGCTAGTCAGCCCATGACGGCGGTAAATCCTCAAGCTAGAGTAACAACGCATCGAGCGCCAGTTGGCTATCAGCCATCGGTAAACTTTGTACCGATGAATTATAATCCTGGATGGACCAGTCAACCGCCGGTTCAACAACCTGGCATGCTAATGTATCATTATGGAGTTCCAGCAAACGCTCAGAGTGGAGCATTGGTACAACAACCGATGAATATAATGCCACAGCATAATCCAGTGAGTGCGCAAAGTTACCCATCGGCAAGTCAGCCGATGCATAATGTTCAGATGACTGGTACTGCGCATGTGCCAACTGCTCCGAGTTACTTGCCACCAAGAACTGAAGGAGCGCATCAGCCGACTCCGCCAGTTAATAAATCAACCAATGAGTCGGCAAGAGCAAGATGCGTATTGGGCCTATAAGATCGCTGAAGTGATGAAAGAGCAATTCGGCATCAAGCCTAAAGTTAACACATATTCTTATCGGACGCCATACCCTCCGGCTTATGATTTGATTCCTCTTTCAAATCGGTACAAGGTGCCAGATTCTACGAAGTTTTCAGGCCAAGATGACACTTCAACGATGGAGCATATCAACCGCTTCATTATTCAATGTGGAGAAGCGGCCAGCAGAGATGAGCTGAGGGTGAGATTATTCTCATCGTCATTATCTGGATCGACGTTTACATGGTTTATTTCACTGCCTCCAAACTCTGTGATTACTTGGGTCGATCTAGAGAAGCAATTTCATAAGTACTTCTTCGCTGGCGTGCATGAAAAGAAGCTTATCGATTTGGTCAAGTTGAGGCAGCGTAATGATGAATCGGTAGAAAGCTTCGTCCAAAGGCTACGAGACGTGAAGAACAAGTGCTACAGCTTGGTGCTTGATGATCGGCAATTAGCAGATCTAGCTTTCCAAGGACTGTTGCCGCATATCAAAGATAAATATGCGTCTCAAGAGTTTGAAAGTCTGAGTCATCTTGTGCAGAGAATTGCCGATCAGGACGTTAAAGCTTTCGAGCCCAGAAAGATTTGGAATAAAAAGGTGGCCTTCCTTGGACAAGAGGAAGATTCCGATTCAGATGAAGAGCTAAGTATCGGCGCTGCTGAATGGGTGAAAGACAAGAAATCGGTGTCTTGTCCGTTTGGCCAGAAGGAAGCTGAAAGGTTCACCTTTGATATCACCAAGGCCGATAGGATGTTTGATCTATTGCTCCAAGAAGGGCGGATTAAGTTGGCACCTAATCAAGTAATTCCATCGGCTGAAGAGCTCAAAAGAATCAGGTATTGCAAGTGGCACAATGCAACTTCGCACAGTACCAATGACTGCAAAGTTTTTAGGCAGCAGTTGCAGTTAGAAATTGATTCTGGACGGATTAAGTTTGAAAATCCCAAAGCCCAGAAACCAATGAAGATCGATCAGCACCTGTTTCCAAATAATATGGTGGAAGCTAGTGGAAAGACTAAAGTGCTGACATCGGAAGCTGCCAAGAAAAGCGCATCAGTAGATCCTGAATATCAAATAGTTGCGCATGAAGTAAGAGGAAAGAGGTTTGCCGATGAAAGAAAGGGTAAGAGAGTTCTCGATGAAGGTAGCAATGCCAAGAGGGCTCCTGGTGTTATAATCACGCATAGGCGAATATCGGCAATCACGAGAAGAGCAATATCGGCAGCAAGAAGAAGAAAGGCGTCAAGACTGGTATCGACACAAAGATCATTGGAGGTGCCCTTTCTTTGTTCATTGCTGGGAAGAAGGCATCAAATTACCCACTGCCGATAATTGCCCCGAGTGCAATAGTTACTATCCTGCCGATCGATTGGAAAAAAAGCCCTGCTTTGACGATCAGGCATCTAGATATGATAGGCCGCTCAGAGAAAAGAGATCAGCACATGATCGGCTAGGGGGCAAACTCAGCGCGTATGACAGACTTGGCAGACGTGTTGGTCAAGAGGAGCTTGAAGATATGGCTAATGCAAGAGTGCCCGATGAAGAAATATTGTCCAGGGATCGGGTGTTGCAGGTACAAGTGGTGAAAGCTGTATCAACCTGTTTAGAAAACTAGGCTTCCTCAGTGGTGCCCTAAGGGTCTGACAAAGACTCAGAGAAGAAGGATCCAGCGTGAGCTCCAAAGTGATCTGTGTTATGGTGAAAACTCTGCAAGGGAGAGATCTCCAGTTAGGCAGTGGAAGCCAAAGCGCAAAGATAGAGATCCATCGGCACATGTCAATATGGTTGTTATATTGCCGATGGAGTTCATGGGACCTGTTGATGCTGAAGAAGAAGCTGCTGAAATGGCACAATTGATGTTGGATCCGATGGCAGCTGTCTTTGAAAAGCCTGTCGATGATGAAAGACAGCATTTAAGGGCTTTGTTTGTTAAAGGCAAAGTAGATGGACAACCTGTGTCAAAAATACTGGTAGATGGTGGGGCATCAATCAATATAATGCCATATGTCATGTTCAGGAAACTTGGCAAGGGTGACCAAGACTTAGTCAAGACAGACATGAAGCTTAAGGATTTTGAAGGTAATGTGTCACCAGCTATGGGAGTCATATGCGTTGAACTAACCATCGACAGCAAAACTTTGCCAACAACGTTTTTCATGATCAGTGGCAAAGGCACCTACAACCTGCTCCTAGGAAGGGATTGGATCCATGCTAATTGTTGTATTCCTTCCACGATGCACCAAAGCCTTGTGCAGTGGGTTGGAGACAGGATTGAGGTCGTCCGAAGTGAAACCCCGTCGATTGTTGCGTCGGCAGAATCAGAAACCTATGAACAAACCAGGTGCATATCAGGAGAAGCCTGGGATACGGAGTTCCTCAAGGTTGCCGACTATAAAATTACACCGATCCAAACAGTCGGTCCTGAAGAAGAGTCTTAATGGATCGGTTCGCTGATGATGGAAAACTTGGGCAGGGGTTCACATCGGCCGATGACTTATTAGAAGTAGATATCGGCGATAGTAGTAAGCATAGGATTACTTTTGTTAGTGCTAAGTTATATTCCCAATGTAAACAACAATTGGTTGATTTATTAAAAGAATATAAAGATTGTTTTGCTTGGGATTATACAGAGATGCCTGGTTTAGACCGATCAATAGTCGAACATCGATTGCCTATTAAGTCTGGTTTCCAACCACATCGGCAACCCGCGCGCCGATGCAATCCTATGGTATTGCCTGACATTAAAGCTGAGATTACGAAGTTAATTGAGGCTGGGTTTATTCGGCAATGTAGGTATGTCGAATGGATTTCTAATGTGGTTCTTGTGTATAAGAAAAATGGGAAACTTCGTGTTTGCATTGATTTCAGGAATCTCAGCAAGGCTACGCCGATGGATGGTTATCCAATGTCAGTTGCCGATCTATTAATTGATGCTGCTGCTGGACATCAAATCATTAGTTTTATGGACGGTAATGCTGGATATAATCAGATATTCATGGCTCAAGAAGATATATCCAAGACTGCTTTCAGATGTCCAGGTCATGTTGGTTTGTTTGAGTGGGTCGTAATGACTTTTGGTTTGAAGAACGCCGGTGCTACTTACCAAAGAGCAATGAATTTCATCTTTCATAAGTACATCGGCACAATAGTTGAAATCTATATTGATGATGTAGTGGTCAAGTCCAGAAACTTTGAGAAGCACCTTGCTGATCTGCGGAAAATTCTAGAGTGCACAAGGGAACATGGGTTGAAAATGAATCCTAACAAATGTGCATTTGGTGTATCAGCAGATCAGTTCTTGGGTTTCATGGTGCATCAAAGGGGCATCGAAATCGGCAGAAAGTCTATTGAAGCCATCAATAAGGTGGTTGCTCCTACAAACAAGACTGGGTTGCAATTATTGATCGGCAAGATTAATTTCATTAGAAGATTTATCTCTAACATGTCTGGAAAGATTAAATCTTTTAGCCCATTGCTGAAGTTGAAAGCCGGTCAGGAATTTGCATGGAAAGAGGAACAACAATCAGCCTTAGAAGAGATTAAGAAATATTTGGTAAATCCTCCTGTCTTGATTCCACCTCAACACGGGAAGCCTTTCAGATTGTATTTGTCTACCGATGACAGCGTTATCGGATCAGCCTTAATCCAAGAATTTGAAGGGAAAGAACATGTGATCTATTATTTGAGTAGAAGATTGGTGGATGCTGAAACCAGATATTCGGCCGTCGAGAAATTATATCTATGTTTGTACTTTTCTTGTACTAAGTTAAGGCATTATTTGTTATCGGCCGAATGTACTGTCATATGCAAAGATGACATGGTTAAGTATATGTTGTCGATGCCGATATTAAGTGGAAGAATCGGCAAGTGGATTTTGGCACTGTCAGAATTTGATTTAAGGTAAGAATCGGCTAAGGCGGTTAAAAGTCAAGTGATGGCCGATTTTGTTACTCAGCGTTGCGGTGCAGTAAACTCTATGGAGATCGCTCCTTGGACTTTGTTCTTTGATGGATCTACGTGCAAGGAAGGAGCAGGTATCGGTATTGTTTTAATTTCACCCAAAGGGTAAAAGTATGAAATCTCATTGCCGATTGTTGCTACTTCAACAAACAATCAGGCTAAATACCAAGCTTTGCTAAAGGGGTTAGAATTACTTAGGGAGGTGCGTGCCGATGCTGTTGAGATCTTTGGCGATTTTATGTTGGTGATCAATCAGTTGATTGGAATTTATGAAGGCCGAAGTGAAGTTTTGATTATACACCATGAAAAGTGTTTGCAATTATTGAAAGAATTTAAAGAGTACCGCCTTAAACATATTCCCAGATTGCATAACGAAGAGGCTAATCGGTTGGCGCAATATGCTTCGGGGTATCAGCCGATTTAGGAAATAATGACATCGGTGATGGTTGTCGATGATTGGAGAAAAGAAATTGCCGATTACTTAAGAGATCCATCTAGGAAGGTTGAAAGGCGTCTAAGGTTTCAGGCCACCAAGTATGTGCTCCTGGATGATGAGTTGTATTATCGAACAATTGATGGAGTTTTGCTTAAATGTCTTAGTAAAGAAGAATCGAAAGAGTTGATGGGTGAAATCCATGAAGGAGTGTGTGGAGCACATCAATCGGCATTCAAGATGAAGTGGATGATTAGGCGAGATGGATATTATTGGCCGACAATCCTTGAAGATTGCTTCAGTTACTTTAAAGGATGCCAAGATTGTCAGAAATTTGGAAATGTTCAGAGAGCACCTGCATTGGCAATGAATCCTATAATTAAGCCTTGGCCGTTTAGGGGATGGGCTATTGATCTAATCGGCCAAATTTATCCACCATCCAGTAAGGGGCATAAGTTTATACTTGTTGCTACCGATTATTTCACAAAATGGGTTGAAGCTATCCCATTGAAAAAGGTGACATCGGCAAACATGATAGACTTTGTGAAAGAACATATTGTTTACCAATTTGGTATTCCTCAAACTATTACAACTGATCAAGGGACGATGTTTACATCGGGAGAGTTTGATGAGTTTGCTGTCGATATGGGGTTTAAGGTTCTAAACTCATCTCCTTATTATGCTCAAGCTAATGGTCAGGCTGAAGCAACCAATAAAGGAGTAATTAAACTTATCAAGCGTAAGATTGAAGAAAATCCTAGGCGGTAGCATATAGCGCTAAATGAAGCTTTGTGATCATATCGGATGGTGTGTCATGGTGCAACTAAAGTTTCGCCGTATCAATTGGTCTATGGGCATGATGCTATTTTACCGTGGGAGATTAAAACCGGTTCTAGACGATTGACTTCCCAGGACCAATTAACAGCCGATGACTATGATACTATTATGAAGAATGAGTTAGAGGATCTGGCAAGTCATCGGTTGAGAGCTCTGATCAGTATAGAAGAAAATAAGAAGAGGGTTGCCAGATGGTATGACAAGAAAGTGAAGGTGAAGGAGTTTGCCGACGGTGATCTGGTATGGAAGCTGATTTTACCGATTGGAACTAAGAATTCAAAATTTGGAAAGTGGTCACCTAATTGGGAAGGCCCTTTTCGGATAAGTCAGTCTGTTCCTGGCAATTCTTATATTTTGGAAACCCTCGAAGGGGTTGCGTTTCCTAGAGCAATCAACGGTAAATACTTGAAGAAATATTACCCTAGTATTTGGGTGGATGCATAAAGGCAATACCAATTTGAATGTCGATGAAAGAAAAAGTTATACAGAACATCGACAGAAAGTGTGTTAACGTTATATTTCAAGCAGAATCAAGTGTCAGGTTCACAGTTGCCGACAAACTACAATAGGGATTCAATAGATGAAATCGCACGCAGGCGAATTTGGTTTACTTCCTCTATTTCCCTAGCATCGTCATCGGTGGAGCCTTCAATCGGTTTGGTCTTCTTCCTCAGCATCAGGGCCTCGCGGGCAGCAGTGTCCCTCTCTTGTTGCAGGGTTTTGGTAGCATTGGGAAGTTGAAGTTTTTTCTTGTTGGCCGAGTGCAAAGCTTCATCAAATTTTTTCAATTCAACTAGTACCTCTTTCCTTTTGTGCCGATAGACGAGCGATCTCTTGTTCAAGCTCGACGCTGGAAGCTTCTAGAAGGCCAATGTCCTTGTGCTTCTCGTCCGCAACTTGTTTGAACTTGAGTATTTCCTCTTCGAGTTTCGCCTGGGTAGCTCTATCGGCAATGCGACGTGAAGCCTTTCGGTATTGAAGTTGTCTGCTCTCGAGAAATGTTGCTTGGAAAAGTATCTCCTCGACATCGGCAGACAGCTGGTTTTGAATTTCCTTAAAGGTTATCCTTACTGCGTTGGAGTCTTGGACTAGTTCGGATGTGCTTTGCTACAGTAAAGATAACAGTGCTTCAAGTTTGACCTTCACTTCTGTCGATATAGTGTTTGCTGGCTGGGCAGAGCTTTCTTCTTCGTCATCGTCTTCTGGAAGATTAATAGCGAAAGAGAATAGGCTGTTTGGGGAGTCTTAGGCCTAAAAAAGAAGAAGATTAGGGCTTGTCGATCATAAGTTTGTGTTACAGGTTTTATGAGTCAACTTACCATTTTAAAATGAATCTCTTGCCTCGGGCTCGGAAAGACAGCCGGCGTGGCGTCATCTTGAGGATCGGCAACGGTTGCCGATGAACTTGCCTCTATGGGGGGAACAGTTGGTGCTGGTGATGTTGTTGCCGGTGTTGTTTTTGCTGTCGTGGCTAAGCCCTGTGGCGGTGGTACTGTCCCTTGGTTGGGAATTTCATCCGGTGCTGATGCTGGTGCCGATGTTGATGTTGTTCCTGCTGTTGCATCTAACTCCTGTGGCAACGGTACTGGCCCTTGGTCGGGGATCTCATCCGATGGTTGATCAGGGATGGGTGCCGCTGGCTCTGGTGCTTGTGTATTGACAGGAGTTGGCGATGCAATGGGAGTTGGTGATACAGATGGAGTAGCTCGTCTCAAGCGCTTCTTTATCTTTGGAGCGGCGCTTGGTGAACCAGCGCGTTTCGGCTGAGAAGCTTAGGGAGCATCGGCAGCGTGAGTTGGAGAAGCTTGTATATTTGGAGCAGCTGCCGATGAGCTTGTTGCCTAAAAGACATTTGGTGCAAGTTAAATGAAATGAGCATTACCGATGAAGGTTTGTAATTGACCTGAGAAAGATTATTACTGCGAAAGCTTGCTCTAAGATGGTGGCAGCAGCCGATGGAGTAGCGGTGGTCCTAGTCGGTGTCGGCTTGGGTTTGAGAGTAACCTTGGGTGCTGTTTGAGGTGTGAAGGCGGCCAACGAAGGAGCTTTGTTGCCGATCACCGATATAGGATTCATCAGCCGTATGTTGAAATACTTGTCGCTCTTACTCTTTTGGGGGATTGGGTCGTTGACCTGATAACAGAAAAGTTAATACCGATGTATCTGGGAGAAAAATAACAGTAAAGGAATATAAAAAATGAGACTTACTGTATCATCGGGAATAATGTAGTCGTCGTCAATCAGGTGCCGATAGTAGTGTGACAATGTCGCGAACAGTTGATTTTTCCACTCTTGCCACCAGGATTTAAATGGCTCAGTGATAAAGGATGTTGGTGCCCAAGAGGATAAGTCAATGTTTGATGCATTGGCATGAGGAGGAAGAGTGACGATCCTGTTCCAGTCCATGGCGCTGGAGATGACTTCTCTTGGTTTTATTACATTGGCGTAGCTGAGCTTGATCGGCAATTGACCAAACGCTAATTGTCTTGCTGCTGCCGATGGGTAATAGAATTCGTAAGAAGGGGAAGCATTCTTCCCAGTCCCGAAGATGTTGACTGGGATGGTCCGGGGGATGATGGTAGCCTTCATGATTAATTCATTATGTGGTATATTCCCATCGGTGAGGTTGAAGGAGAGTGAAAATCGGTTATCTTGATCAATATAAGGCCACCAGGCCCGTTCTACAGCAGGGATTCCGCAGTAGAGCCTCTGAAAGAACATGTCGAACTGCCCAGCGTTAGCATCGATTCCTGGTAGTACTATTATGGCCTCCCCAAAATTGAGTGGAGGACGGGTTGCCGATTCATCTTCAGCAAGTTCGTAGTCCTCAGGTATATCTCTTGGGAATTGCTGACTGAACAAGTCAAATTGGAGGACCTTATGCATGTGTGCATTCAACCACATGTTTACAAACCACCAAGGGCCTCCGAGGTTGCCGATAGGCTCACCTAGCAGCAGTTTTCTGGATACTTGGTGCAGAAGGTGATATACTGAACCAAGGAGATATCGGCCAAGAGGAAGTCTTGATCCATTAGCCAACGACTCTGCTACGGGAAGATACATAGTAGTGGGTCCGACTGTTCTGCCACAGAAGATAAACTTTTCCAACCACATATTTAGGAAGATGGTATGTTCCCTCTGGCCTACCAATCCAGTTTTCTAGTTTTCTTTGATGTATCCAGTCCAACCGCCGATGTTACGTGTGGTTAGCCGATGATCGGACTTCCTGCGGAAAAGGCTGAAAGGATCGGCAGAGAAGACGTCGAGGCCGGTAAGCATGTGCACATCGGCAAGTGTGGGAGTGGCTGGTCCGTGTCTGAATAAGAATGTATTCATTGTATCGGACCAAAAATAAGAAGCAGTCATCATCATGTTTTCATTCTTTTCCATATCGGCAATGGAAAGCTTAATGCATTGGTCCAGATTGCGCTCTGCCCAGTAAACTTACTGTGTTCTGGTCATCCTAAGGTACCAGTCCTTCCACCCCTTGGTAGGTTTGGGTCATGAGCGGAAGGTGTCGGTCCATAACCCTAGATCAAAGCATTTAGATCTAAAAGGGATGCAGTTGGTTTCTGCATTGATAATATCTGTAGGATCGGTATTCCCCATTGGACCCAGACAGTGGAAGTGCGGTTGGTCGGTAGGGATCACTATCTTGTTGCGCATTTCCTAGGTTTCGAAAAAATCAAAGAAGGAAAGGGAAAGAACGTCATAAAAATGATGCAGAAAGAAAATCGCAGAAGATGAAGCGAGAGGGGAAGAAATTTACCTTGGGAACATTGAAATTGATCGCCATTGGATCTGGGGCCCTTGCGGCTTGTGCTTTGCTAGTGGAAGAAGTCGCCGGTTGTCGCCAAAGTGTTCTTCGAGGGCGCCGCCGAGATTGAAGTTGAAAGCGAATGGAGGTATGGCTCAGGATGAAGAAGGATTCGGCTGGTGGCAATTTTTATAGGCCAGGCCAAGGGTATTTTGGAGTTTTCTTTGCACTGAGTAAAAATATGGAAGGGTATGGTAGTGGATTTGCGCGATGATCGAGGAATTGTGAGAGTAGATTGTGACTGTTCGCACTATAGTTGCGGGGTTTTATTGGTAACTTGCAATTTTCGCGCGCGGGAATCGAGGAATTCTTGCAGGTGCCTTGAAAGAGAAGATTGCAGTAGAGAATTTCAACGCATAAATATTTTATACTCCAAAATTGGGGGCATGTGTTGACACCGTTTTTCAGTATGTGTCAAATAAGTTAAGACTCACACTGATCGGTAGCCGTTCTCTATCGGCATCAGAAGGTCATCGGTTAAGATTGCCGATGAGAGTAAAATTAGAGCGTCAATGATAAGATAAGGACTTATTGCCGATAGAGGTTGATCGGTAAAGTAAATAGGTTACCGATTGGAAGATATTGCCGATAAATAGATACTGTCAATGGATGCTGGATGTCGCAGTTGATGTCAGTAGGAAGCTGTCGATGGCATTAGAAAGAAGTTGCAAAAGTCTGCCGATGAAAGTTGTTATCGTAAAGGTGGTGGACACGGAGATTGGTGGTTTTTATACTAGTGTTATTATTTGAGTCTGACTCTTGCACGAGTCGTTTATTTCCTTAAAAATAGAAATATTTGTTTAGGGAAGGATTATTATTGTTTGAGTCCGGCTCTTGCGCGAGTCAGTTATTGCCTTTAAAGTAGGAGATTTGTTTTAGGAAAGGTATGAGTCGTATCTGTGTACAACTCCTCATACAAGGGTATAAATATGTACCAGGGGCCGTGAGAAAAATATATACACAATTAATCAAAGACTTTACTATTTTCATCAACTTTTCCAGCAAATTTACTTTTCGCATTAGCTTAGTTTATCTACGTTCTTTCCAAGTTTCGACGGATCATCTCTGTCAAGCTTGCAAGATCCGCATTTTTGAGCAATTTGAGCCTTGACGTCCGGGCGCATCGTTGCCGTCTCGTTCAATCTTGTTCTAGTTATCGTCCTTGTCGATTAATTGGTCAAATCGACTGGCACACTTGTTGACACCGTTTTTTGATACGTGTCAATATGATCTAAGGATTGTGCTGATCGGTAAAAGGCTAGTTGTCGTTCCTTATCGGCATCGGGATATTACCGGTTAGATTGCCGATAAAGGCAAAAATGTTGCTGATGAAGACAAGGATTTGTGTCGATCGGCAAAAAGATAGTTGATGTTTTCTATCGGCATCGGGATATTACCAATCAGATTGCCGATGGGAGTAGAGAGAATGTTACCGATGGAGACAAGAAAATGTTGCCGAAGAGCGATTGCCGATGGGAACAGAAAGCTGCCGATAGAAGCGGAATAGCTGACATCAGCAGAAAGTTGCCGATGGCAATAGAAGGAAAGTTGCGGATTGAAGGGAGTCTGCCGATGGAAGATTTCATCGTGAAGGAGATAGATATGGAAGCTGGTAATTTCATGCCAGTATTAATAGATTTATTCGAGTCCGACTCTTGCACGAGTCGTTTATTTCCTTTAGCGTGAGTCGTTTTATTTTCTTTAAAATAGGAGTTTTTGTTTAGGAAAGGTACGAGTCGTGCCGGAGTATAAATATGTATCTAGAGGTCGTGAAAAATCATATCAAGCATATCAAATGAACCTACTATTTTTATCTATCTTTCCAGCAATTTACCTTTTATCGCATTAGTATTAATCTATCTACAAGTTCTTTCAATGCTTTGATGGGCTGCATCTCATCGACCTCCATCAACCTTACAAGTTCCGTGTTTTGAGCAATCAGAGTTTTGACGTCCGGGCGTATCGCTGTCGTCTCTGCTATTGTTCTAGTTATCCTGATCAGGTTTGAACTTTGACATCTGGGCGCATCGCCGTTGTCTCGTTCAGATCTTGTTCTAGTTATCGTCCTTGTCGATTAATTGGTCAAATCGACTGGCACACCTTTAGACATCAAATTCGGGTATAAGCCCGAGGTGTTCGCAGATCCTGACGATTTTTTGCGTCAACAACACCTTTGGATATCGAATTTGGGTATAACCCCGAGGTGTTCGCAGATCTGACGTTTTTGTGTCAACACTTATGTTATAGAGTTAGTTAATGGCCATGCTTTCCAAGAGTTCTAAAAGGAAAATGACGAATCTGACTTTCTCCATCAAGTTTTTGTGTTTTCAGGTCCAACCTATAAACCTTTTTCTTGCTCTTTTTATGCATATTGTTGTAGCCACTCTCTAGGATGTCTTCCTAATTGCTTCCGCTGTTGTCCTCCATGCCACCCATCCTCTATTTCAACGTATTGCAGTTGTATTTTTCTCTAGGATTTTACCAAAACTTCATACGAGAATATTTGGTCCATATGTATCCGATTTGACCTTACGTTGACCAACCTGGAATGTTTCGTAGCATATTTAATGGAAAAAAATCTAGACTTTGAAGAAAGGGGTGGTGTCTAATTTACACCCTCAAGTAACAAACCAGGTGATCAGAACACTAAATTTGTCAAAACCGGTTAAAATACCCCCGAGGTGGTTTTATAGGATGGTTTGGCTTACGTGGACATCCAACCTGGCTTAATTGTACACCGTGGCTCATGGTCCCATTCTTCATATTCATGTGGCGCGGTAAATCTACGATGTGACTCCACCCAGCGACTCCTCCCAAGTGCTGCTCTGCCCTCGCCGGCCGCACGCCGCCGTCCCTGGCCCCTGCGCCCTCGCCGGCCGCACGCCTCAGCCCCCTCAGCACGCCGGCAGTCCGTGGCGCCGGCCCATCAGCACCCCGACGCGGCCCCTCGTCACCGGAGAGCCTTCGCCCTGGCCTGTCCTGCAGTGCCGCCATCGGGACGACCGGGCGCCGACCCCGCTCGCGCCGTCGCGCCGTCAGGAGGGCCGCGCTGCTGAGCCCTCGAGCACCGGCGGTCAGGAAGACAACGGTCGCCACGACACCCACGTGCTGCCTGGTAGGCTGTGCGTGTGCCCGCCTTCGCCCTCGACTGTCCTGCAGCGACGAGGTCAGGAGCTGGAGGGATTTGTATTCCTCTGCTCCATGGCTGAATGAGTGCTAGGAGAAAACAGATATGAGTGCTAGCAGGTGCTACTGTGCTAGGGAGAATGCTGGGTTGGAAAGACGAGGATGCAGCCATGGTTGAATGCATTGTTGGAAATCTGCATCCAGTGCAAGGGAGAATATTTGTAGTTGGCCTCCTGTGTTCCATCTAGTTACGTAAGTGTGATGATAGAAGCCTAGAAGGTATATGCAATGCAGTTATGTGCACTTGAAAAATGCACAGAGCATCTTATGTAAAGTGTGAATGTTTGTACAAGTTAACAATGTCCCTGCTATTTGACATTTGCAGTCTGAATGCATTTGTGCAATCCAGAAAAAGTGCTCATCTTATTTTGTGCAATCTGAATTTATTTGTCCGGTCATAGTTTGAATGTCAATCAATTTGGCATCAGTTTGGTAAAACTGGAACCAATAAGTCACAGCTGATGTAAAGGCGACAGTTAGGCATCCATTATACATAAAAGCTGAATTTTTAAACATATATATTACACAAAAAAGTGGCATTTCTGTCCATAAAAGTTTGGTTGAGGTTTGCACTACAGCTTGGCATTCTATAAGCCCAAAAGCACTACAGATTGACATTTTTTATGCCCAAAATGACTGCATCCTAGCATTTTCTATGCCCACAAGCCTGTCCACATATTGGCATTCTGTATGCCCAAAATGACTACATCCTGGCATTTTCTATGCCCATTAGCTTGGTCACATATTCACAAATTTACATGACACAAGTACTTCAGTAGTTGTCCCCAAAAAAACAGGTGTCGCAGCCTCCCTGTTCCCCTTGTAGCAGCCTGTGATTGTCCCATGGCCCCCCTTGGCGCAGCCTGTGATCATCACATGGCCCCCCTTGGTGCAGCCTGTGGTCGTCCCATAGTCCCCCTTGTACCCGCCTGTGATGGTCCTCTGGTTCCAATTGGAGCAGCTTGGCTCGATGAAGATTGACTTGGACCAGGTTGGCTAGACTTGGTCCGGGATGGAATTGTTCACTTTGGGGAAATTTCTGGAATCTCTCTCTCTCTATCTCTTAGAGTCTGAGTACATATATAATACATATATGGGCCTCTTGGGCCTAATCTAAACAACACAACCCAACACTCCCCCTCAAGATGGGCGATAGATATCTATCATTCCCATCTTGCTACATGCTAAATTACATTCTTTTACTCCTAAACCTTTTGTTAAACAATCAGCTATTTGACCACCTGAGTTTACATGACTTAACTCCAATATCCCATCATCCAATTTCTCCTTGATGAAAAAGCGATCTATCTCCACATGCTTGGTTCTATCATGCTGAACTGGATTATTTGCAATACTGATTGCAGACTTATTATCGCACCAAAGTCTCATGGAGCCTTTTCTTAGAACATTCAGCTCTGCCAAAAGATTTCTTACCCATAACATTTCACAAAGTCCAAGAGACATCGCTCTATATTCTGCTTCGGCTATTGAACGGGATACAACAGGCTGCTTCTTGCTCCTCCATGACACTAAGTTTCCTCCAACAAAGACACAATAACCTGAAGTTGATCTCCTGTCATCAAGACAACTAGCCCAATCAGCATCACAATAGCCTTCCACTTTCAAGTGCCCATTACTCTTAAATATCAAGCCCTTTCCTGGGCGACTCTTTAAGTATCTCAAGATCCGATATACAGCATCCAAATGTCCACTCCTTGGGTCATGCATATATCGGCTCACAACACTTACTGCATAGGATATATCAGGTCTCGTATGACAAAGATAGATAAGGCGCCCAACAAGCCTTTGGTACCTTTCTTTATTTACTGGATTACCTGATTCGGCACATAACTTGTGATTTAAATCAATCGGTGTTGATATTGGTCGACATCCAAGCATGCCTGTCTCACTTAGCAAGTCTAGAACATACTTTCTTTGTGAAAGAGCAATACCCTTTGGATTCCGTGCAATCTCTATGCCAAGAAAGTACCTAAGTTGTCCAAGGTCCTTGACCTCAAATTCCTTACTTAGATTCTCCTTGAGTCGTATGATCTCTCTTTCATCATCACCAGTATTGATAATATCATCCACATATACAGCCAACACCGAAATCTTGTGCCCTGAATGTCTATAGAAGACAGTATGATCTCCATTGCACTGCTTGTATCCCATGCCACACAGTGCACGCTTAAATCTGTCAAACCAAGCTCGTGGAGATTGTTTGAGACCATACAAAGACTTTTTCAATCTGCATACCTTCCCAATTGCCCCAGGATGAGAGAAACCGGGTGGAATCTCCATGTACACTTCCTCTTGGAGATCACCATGCAAGAAAGCATTCTTGACATCCAATTGATGCAAAGGCCATCCAAAATTCACCGCACAAGAAATCAAAGTTCTCACTGTACTCATCTTTGCCACGGGTGCAAATGTTTCATCATAATCAATGTCATATGTCTGACTGTACCCCCTTGCAACAAGTCGAGCTTTATATCTTTCGATCTTACCTTCAGGTGTTTGCTTCATAGTGAAGACCCACTTACAACTAACAGCTTTCTTACCTGGAGGTAGTTTCACAAGTTCCCAAGTTTTATTCTTTTCAAGGGCTCTCAACTCCTCCAACATGGCCTCACGCCACTTGGGATCATGTTTTGCTTCTTTCCAATCTTTAGGAATATGTGCAGATTGTAATGAAGCAATAAATGCTTTATACACGGGAGATAATGATTTGTATGAGACATAATTACTTATGTCATGCTCAAAGCCATACTTATCTGGAGGCTTCCCAGCTGTACTCCTTGGCTCCTTTCTTAGAGCAATAGGCAAATCAATAGAAGAGTCAACTTCTCCCCCTGTCTCTATGGACTGCTCAACCTCACTATCACCAATGTCAATACCACTAGTTGAAGATTGTTGTTGCTCCAATAGTTGTGAATGCTCAACATTTTGCTCCACTGGTTGTGGTTGCTCAACTTGTTGATCCACTGGTAGCACTCCAACAGTTTTATTTCTTCTAGTATAAACATGCACGATATTTCTATTTCCTTGCTTTGTGTTCATGCTGTTAACATTTCTGTTTTCATGTCTCTCATTCACATTAGAATTACCTCCATGCAATGGGATCATTCCCGTGATACCTTTTGTTGCCCTTGATTGATAACCTTCATTATCTTGTACTACATCTATGCCATCCATCCCCTCTTGTTCATACACGCTCATGCCTGGTTCTCCAAGATCAAACAAGGAGCTCAAATCAGTCTTCTCCCCATAATAAGGTTCAGATTCCCGAAAAGTCACATCCATACTAACAAAGAGACGTCGTTCAGTAGGACACCAACACTTGTAGCCTTTTTGACTTGAGGAATAACCCACAAATATGCACTTAACCGCTCGGGGATCCAACTTGCCCACAGAAGGTTTGTGATCCCTAACAAAGCAAGTGCACCCAAATACCTTAGGTGGAACAATGAACTCATTCACTCCTCGTAACATCTCATAAGGAGTTTTCCATCCAAGCAATCTCGAGGGCGTACGATTAATCAAATATACTGCCGTCATCACTGCCTCACTCCATAGGAACTTTGGCACATTCATAGCATACATAAGTGAGCGTGCAACCTCCAAGATATGATGATTTTTCCTCTCAGCAACTCCATTTTGTGGAGATGTATCAGGACATGTAGTTTGATGTAAGATCCCTTGAGCTGATAGAAAACTACAAAATTCATTGTTCACATACTCCGTTCCATTATCCGTCCTCAACACTTTAACTCGAGCATCATACTGATTTCCAATAAGTGAGCAAAAATCTTGAAAGCATTTGAGTACTTCACTCTTGTGTTTCATGAGATAGATCCAAGTCACACGTGAATAACAGTCAATAAAGGTGACAAAATACTTCATTCCACTAACTGAGGTGACTGGGCTTGTCCACACATCAAAATGAACTAGCATAAATGGTGATAAGCTCCTTAGTCCTCTGCTTACATATGTTGATCTTGTATGCTTTCCATATTCACATGCATCACACACAAATTTTCTCCTGTCCACCTTACTCATCATCTCTGGGAACACTTTTACCATAGTATCAAATGATAAATGGCCTAATTGACAATGTTGAAGCATCACTTTAGCTTCATCTTCATTCATACTTGCTGTCATTGCAGCGCCCAAGAACTTGTCATTTTCCTTCCGGTCTAAGAACCATAGCCCACCATACCTGATGCCAATCCCAAGTTCTTTTCCTGTCTTCTTGTCCTCAATGACACAATTTTCCCGATCAAAAGAAACCCAACAATCCATTTGGTCAACTAAAGCACTTAATGATAGTAGGTTAACTAGAAATGAGGGGACATGCAAAATCGATGACAGTGTAATTGATGGAGAACATTTTACTGAACCAACACCTTTAATAGGTTGGCATGTCCCATCAGCTGTTTGAATAGTCTCACTATATGTGGATGGATATGCACTATATGATGCAAACTCGCTATATGCACCCGTGACATGTCTAGATGCACCTGAATCAGTATTCAGTTTGCATAAGATGTACCTTTGTTAGGATGAGCGAGATTGATGAGATTGCCCAGCATAGTCGCCTTTTTATTTTCCTTTGGAAAATCGCTCCTCCTTGAGGTTCCTTGCAAATTTTCCATTTTCTCCTTCCTATTTGACTCTTCTGTAACTGACATTAGTTCATGAGTCCTTGCTAAAAATAACTGAGCCAGCTTCACAAGTTCCTTAGCAGTGAGGATTTCAACCATCTTCTCAAACATCTGTTCGATCCTTCCACTCTCTGCCATTGCTTAATCACTGCTCTCTACCACAACGATTTCTTGTTCACCTCCCCCATTGTATTCTCCTCTGTTTTCCCCAAATCAGAAAGCACGAAATCCACCAAGGAATCCTTCGATTGCAGTCCTGCCGAAGCTACAAAGCAGTAAATTGCCACCAAATTTCTCTCCTATTAGCAATTCCAGCACCTTGCTTCAGTCCTGCTCCAGTCCTCCTCCTTTACCGCTCCCAAACAATAGCCACTAGCCAACCGCAGAGCCTCCCTGTCTGCTCTCGAGCAAGCGAGCTACCACTAGAACCACCACACTTTCTCTCTTCCTTCAATCCACAGCTCAAGCTTCCCTTCTTCCTGATGCAGACCAAGCAAGCACCCAATCTTCTCGCTGCCCTTCTCTGCCCTTCTACTCAACTGAAGTAGCACCACCACACTGAATCAACTCAGCCAGCAATCACACGCACGCAACAACCTTTTCTTCTTCCTCTGCAGCACAACACAGCAGACCAAAAACTAAATCCTTCTCACGGACGGACCGCAGCTCCTCTCCTCAACTCGCGCCGCCTGCACCGGCTTCCGTATGCACGAGGCCTCGCGCCACCCAGACCCGTGCCCGTACGCGTGAGCCGCCCAGACCCACGCCCGTCGGTCCGCGCGAGCGCCGCGCCTGCTCCGCGAAGCCGCAGGCCGCTGCCTCCTCGTCGCACGCCGCTGACTCCTGGCCCGCGCTGGTCCGAGCCGCCGATTCCTCGCCGCCGGCTCACGTCGGTCCGCGCCTCCGGCCCCTCGCGACTGCACGCCGCCTCCGGCCGCACTCCGAGCTGCGCTGGCGAGCGGCCTCCAGGTGAGCGCCCCGCGCCTGAGCACACCGCCGCCGGCGCTGCTCTCAGGTGGAGCAGGACATCGCCTCCGCCATCGCCAAACCCGGCTATGATACCATGTTCACTTTGGGAAATTTCTGGAATCTCTCTCTTAAAGTCTGAGTACATATATAATACACATGGACCTCTTGAGCCTAATCTAAACAACACAGCCCAACAGAAATGATGTAGCTAGACTTGCTACAAGGTGGCTACCTACAGAATGTAGTAATAAAAAAATCAAAAATTACAATGTTATGGGTATGCTACATTTATCAATGACATATTACCTTTGCATTAGTACTCTTGGGCCTCTTAGTACTTGTTGGACCATCAGATGTACCATTTGCATTCTCCCTCTAGCCTTGTTACTAGCTTCTAGATTTTTGGGGCACCTTCTTGCATTATGGTCTGATTTGCCGCATGATCTGCACCTCATCTTGATGCCTACCCTATTGAGCTTGGTTCCTTCTGGTTGTTCTCCTTGCTCCCTTTTTCTTTCTGTCTTGGACCTTCTAGGCATCTTCACAAAAGCTAGGGGTTCTGGTCTTGGCATGTTTACTATTGGCCAACTTGCTGGACCTTCAATTGGTTGGAGCACATGCCGATATGTCTTCAGGTACTGAGCTATAGTGAAGCATGGTGCAATATAGTCATCCAACTTCATTGATTCCTTGTAAATGCAACTGATGGCATGGCAGCAAGCCAGCAAGGAAGGCCTGGAAGTTCCCAATACCTGCAAGTGCAAGTTCTTTGCTTCAAATTCACTACATACTTCTTGTCCTCTTTCTCCTACACCTCAAACCCATTTGCTCCATTCCACAGAACTATGCAGCTCCCATATCTCTAAATATTTATCTTTAACTTCTTGAAGATGTTTGGACAAATAGTCCCTGCCCATTTCTCTGCCTTAGCTTTAATCTCGTGAACTTTAACCATAATTTTTCCCTGATTGCCTCATTCATGGAAATAACAGGATAGAATATTGTATCAATGATGCTAATTATTGAAACTTTCACACATGTTATTGTCAACAGAAAAATGCCCTACTCTAGTGCTCCGGTGAAGTTGCCATCATGTCATTGGCTCCTATTAAGGTATAATAATAGTAAGGGCATTAGTTTAATCTTCTAGTGTCTACTGTTTCTCTCCTATGCCTTCATGTACTCTATATATAGTCCCTTGTAGGCCTCAATACCATCATCCTGTTCTGACCCTATGCCTTCATGTACTCTATATATAGTCCCTTGTAGGCCTCAATACCATCATCCAGTTGTGTCATATTCTATTCATAACATGGTAACAGCTCTCTAGGTTTGATCTAGCCACCACCCTCCGTTCCTTGCTCCGCTTCCCCGGGAGATCAATCTCCACTCTCGGGGGCAGCCTCATCGATCTTCATTTTTTTTCTCCTCTCATCGTGTCGATTAGTTTTGCAGCAACAACAACAGCCGCCATTCATCACATCCAGATCAATCAAGTTGTGTCTTCCTCTATTTGTCACATGGCATCAAAGCTCTAGGTTTTCGATCTAGCCCACCACCCTTCCATTCGTTGCGCTACCCCTAGGAGGATCGATCTGTTCCTAGGGGCAGCCTTGTTGATCTTCGTTTTTTAGTCACGTCATGTAACAACAGCAGCCTCGTCGATCTTCGTTTCCCTTGGAAGATCCATATTTGTTCCTGGATCTTTGTTTTTTTCCTGTCTTTCTCTCTAGTCACGTCCACAACTCAATCACAGCAGTCGCCCCATCGTCCGTCTCCGCATCCTCCCTCGAGCAGAAGGGGGGTGTCCATGTCCGCGTGCCCCGATCTCCTGGTCCGTGCGGTGCGCCCCATCGTGCTTCTTCGTCCGCTCGCCCTCGTCACGCGCGGTCATCCAGCCGCTGCCACATGCAACCGCTAATTTTGGGGTTGATAGCATCGTGTTCTAGCATATGCACACCCATATGCTTTCTTTAGCCATAGCACATGCACACGGGCATGCGCAAGGTGGATCGATGGTGGCGGGCTTCGTCCTTGGCGGTGGTGCACTGACGGAGGCTGGCCGGAGTTTTGTCTAGTCGGCTTGCTGTTCCATGGCACTTAGCAGGTGGCTTCAAGGAGGTCCTTCCTCGACCATGGTGGAGTGGTGGTGCCGGAATTGATCTGCTCCATGATCAGTGACCCGTGTAGATCGGCTGCCCACTGGCTCTTCGCTGTACCTGCTGCGGTGGTGGCAACCGGCCTAGGCGGCTACGACGGTGGCCAAATCAAGACAGAGGCGACG
This sequence comes from Microstegium vimineum, assembly GCA_022036555.1. Lineage (NCBI taxonomy): Eukaryota > Viridiplantae > Streptophyta > Magnoliopsida > Poales > Poaceae > Microstegium > Microstegium vimineum. The sequence continues at coordinate 22,276,006 of CM039119.1, read as the reverse complement.
GCGGGGCAACTCGTCGGCGGCGCACTTTTGGATCGTCGACATAACGGTATGGCTTTTGGTGGGCGTTGGTAATGCTACCATGTTTCAACGACGGTGACGCCTGCGGGTGCCACATTCCTCGTTGGAGGCGTTGTCTCATTTTAGGATGATCTCTTCCGGTGAAAACCATACATCAGTGCCACTAGTGGGCGATGATGGCGTCTTTGGATGTTATTTTCTTGTTGAAGGCTTCGTTTTTGGAAGATCTCTTGGTTTGTCGGCTTTGGTACCGGCATCATGGTGGTTCCTTTGCGCATATACCAAGTGCTTCGTGTCGTTGCCAAGATCGCGAGCTCCTTATTGGAGATGTATTCTTTCCGTCAGTTTTTTCTTTTATTTAGCTGTACCAGTGTTGTCCGCTGACTTTTTGTTCTTACCTGAAACACCGGATATCTTTTTTGTAACAATTGGTCTGATTCTACATATTGGTAGATGAAGCCGGGTATGAAATATATCATTTATCTAAAAAAAAGCACATGCATACGGGCAGATCTATGTTGTGGCCACTAGATGCAGCCGCACCCACACCGGAATACGAAATACTTTATACTATACATTTTTTTCCATATTCGCACCCTCTTGGGCTAAATGCCTGCACCCACAGTCAACTGGAAAGAGCCCACAGCTGCTTCCAACTTGACAGCCTAGTAACTAGCAGCGTCAACGCACGCACCCTAGGCGGCCGCCCAAACCCAGCAGAAGGCTTGCGGACGCTTTGCTTCACCTCGTCGCGGTCGTTTCTATTGTTCTTCGTTCCATTCTCTCAGCTTCTCCGAATCTAGGCGCGGATATCGAGCAGTTCAGCTTGTTATAACTCAGTTGGTTATAGCACGGCTAGTTAACGTCCTGGCTCGGCTCGGCTCGTTATACTAACGAGCTAGAAGAGCAGCTCGGCTCGGCTCGTTAATTAGCTCGAGCCAGCTCGTTTGGCTCGCCAAATAATAAAACACAATTTCTTAAAGTACTTGTAAATATATACTTGTAAACACAATTCCATCGATTGATCTACAGTTCCTCAGTTTTTGTCTAGACAACCCACCACGACCATGACTATGAGTACATGATACTCATACACATGCAATTTACACATCAACCATGTATAATTTAAGAACGAAGCAAAATAAATGGCTAGACCTAGGCCACCGAGGGGACAATGGGATGTATGGTCATATGCGCCAAGCTAATTTGAGTTTGTTGGCTTGTGAATTGATTGGCTCGTACGAGCTAACGAGCAGCTCGCGAGCCGGCTTGTTATAGAACGAGCTGGCTCGTTATAAAACGAGTCGAGCTCGAGCCGAACCATTAACAAGTGAGCTAGTGAGTTTCGAGTTTTTCGTCTAGCCTTGTCCGAATCAGAAGACCGTGGCTGCCGCCTCGCCGTCGCAAACTCACAATCAGGCAAGCAGCAGGGCACACTGGCAGAGAGGCATGAGCACAGCAAGGCAGCAAGCGGCAGCGTACTCAGCACATCTCTCGGTCTCTCCCTTCCTGTGATCGTGTCCATCAAAGGTAAACAACTTTAAATATTCTTCATTTTTTCTAAGTTTTATGATTTTAATTTTGTAATTCCTGTCTTTTCTCTTGGTACCTTGTACAGATTCTTGTGGACGCTAGAAAAAACATAGAATGGTTTTTGAAAAGAAAAACATGGAAAAGTTTCCATCAATTGTTTGCTTAATTACAGTGAAAGGTTTATTTCTTTTTCAGTGAGGATTTGATGCTTAAAGATTGTATTTTGTCAACACCGACAATCTTTTATTGTTATAATTGTGATATTCACCTAGTATATTTTGATAAATCGTAAGCACAACTATATTATTACCGTTACTTGTGGATGTGCATAAATAATATTGCTTGTTTTAAACTATTCATGCTAAAATTATGGTTATAGTATTATTAAGTTACATTATTGGTCCGTCGTTAGACCACGAGCCGCACCCCCTCCATTATTCTCTAGCTCCGCCATTGCACATGCACACCCGAGTCCTTAGTTGTGGTCACAATCCCCATCTTCGGCTCCTCTATTTTGTGTCTGGTCTACTTTGCTGCGATTGGCTATTCTTCTTCCTCGGGCCGTTATTGACTCGCTGCTCCTTTAGAATATTGAGGCCCAAATTTTGTCAAATCAGCCATATATTTTTTGTTTCATGGTTAGCTGAGTCCCGTCGATCCATCTAATCATCATCATCATCATCATCATCGATGCGACATGCCCTCTTGCTCTCTTTCGTAGCCATTTTGCTACACTTCATAATCAATGACCTTCTATTTGTCATCATCATCCTTCTATCTCACTGTTTGCCGTTTTGCAGTAGTGGTCTCTCAATTCTTTCTTTGGCTTGGTTTAACACATCACTATTCTCGTCGAGTTAAAAATCTCCAAAGCAAGATTCATATTTGAAGAGTTGATGTACTGTGTTGTGAAGACTTGAAGTATTTGTTGAAGTACGGCTTGTGAAGGCAATACCCTCTTGTGGCGGAGATGATTTCTAAATCGACATTGTTCAAGAGTTGCACGCTTCGACGACATCTTTTATTTTGGATTTTGGATGTAATTCGTCTATTTAATGTTTCTAGTCTAATGTGTAGTGCCAACTCTGCAAATGCAACACCATTGCATTCACGTTGCATTTGAGAGGGGCTGTTAAGGCATATTAATAGTAAGGGCATTAGTGTAATCTTCTAGTGTCTAGGGTTTCTCTCCTATGCCCTCATGTACTCTATATATAGTCCCTTGTAGGCCTCAATACCATCGTCCAGTTGTGTCATATTTTATTCGTAATAGCTCCATCTGGTGTGTCTTGAGCAAGATAGGATATGTACAAATTGAATAACATCCTGCAGGATACCTTTGCACAGCTCCACCATTTCTTCTGTAGCTTTTTATCAATGTACTTCTTCCTCCAATTAGCATATATGAGTATGTGCTTTGCACATATCCTGTGCTCTGCATTTTAAACTAACTCTTGGACTGCCTTTAGTAAACCCTGCATGTAACGGTCACAATTCAGTTAAGATATGAGCACAAGAAACTTTTAAAATCAATACAGTAAACTTGTAAAGTTTTGACATCAGTACCTTTTGCTGATCAGATATGAGAGCCCAGCCTTCTCCTCCATTACTGATGTTTAGGTCTTTCTGAAGAAAGCCCAGAAACCAGTACCAAGTGTCATAACACTCTATGGTACTGCAGCCTATGCCACTAGATACATTATGATGAGGACATCAACACAACAATACAATCTCCAACACCACTTGGTCCTATTACTCGTGCTCATGCCCGTGAATTCAACCATCAAGTAAGTTTATTCTTAAACTCTGGTCCATTATATTTAGACAATGGAGACACGTGCGCTCTTGTTTTGCTTAGGAACGATGGGGAGGATCAGCAGGGCAAGGGATGGGCATCGACTGGATTTGGACTGCAGGATAACGCCAACTTGTGATGGATGCCATAACTTCATACGAACTCCGATTGAGACGTTCTAACACTTTTTGAAAAGCTTATCAAGTCTACATTCCAACGGATCCAGAAGCATGACTATATCTTATCAGATGCGTCCAGAGTCATCGTTTTTGTACCGAGACCTTTCCTGTCCACCGGTGCTGCGTCACCTTATTTTGGGCCGATGGCCCATGTATCAAGTTGGGTCCGTTAGGGACGCGTCCTAGGGTTGGAGAACGACCTCAACACCCTTGTGGTCGTCCTCTCAACAGGTTATAAGTCCTTAGAGCCGCCATAAACAGATTAGGTTTTGTTTCGTCGAGTTAGCCATTGCTACCGCCTTTCAACGCGCGTGTTGGATCAACCGTCCGTCTGATCGTCATCAGAACCTCACCATATTGTGATCTCAGATTGAAACCTTCATATTCATCTTGCAATTGAGTGCTTGTTTCATCTTGTTCTTGCTGGTTCTTCGATTGCTTGCAGGACGGGAGCCCTAGTGGCTGGTTGTCGTGCCGCAAGATCACGGCAACCGTCGGAGGTGGTGTATCGGTTGCTAAGGCGCAGCGTCCTTGGGCGGTTGTAGTCGAGCCGTGAACGTCGTCTCCATCCACAAATCGAGTTATCCACCAACTCTCATCGAAAGATCGGACAGCAAACCATACGGGTCGTCATCACATTGATTGTTAGCATCTCTACCAGTTGCACAGAGAAAATTACCATTGTTGGCACCTCTGAGCCAACAACCATCCAAGCCAATCACTTTCTAACAAAGTGAACATCATTGTCTATCCTGATAACGAAGAAAATTCATAATTAATTAAACAGAAATCCTACTCTTTTCAGCCGAACCAAACAACCCTAAACCTAAATGCCATGGTCCAGTGCAATCGCCGAGTAAACAAACAGGGATTCACCAATAATGTTGCATCAATCAAACCAAAATCACCTCTACAACGACTACAATAGACATCGCATTGACAAAATCACTTCTACCAATCACTTCCAAAACCCCCCTTTTTCCCCTAAATCCGCCTAGATCGCAAAAGACATCCCAGAAAACAGATGGTCGGTGGTAGCCAAGATTGCCAATATGTACCTGGCCCTCGTGCAGGAAGCCGATCACCAGAACCTCACGCCGATCATCCGTGTGCCGCCTGCTCCGCTAGAGAGAGAGAGAGAGGGTCGAAGAGAGCGAGGCTGCGAGGGAGATGACAGATGAGTCCCACCGCCAGCGTGTCTAGACCATCCACGTTGGACTGGCAAACAGGCAAAACCACCCGTAAAACTCGGAAAAACCACCTCAGGGCTATTTTAACCAGTTTTAAAGTTTAGTGTGCTGATTACCTGGTTTCATACTTGGGGGTAAATTAGACACCACGCAAGGGTTATCTAGACTTTTTCCTATATTTAATCATGGCTACAACTCTCGTGCGGCAACACGTAGGGGCCTCACTAGTTTGCTATTAATGTAGAATAATAATGTGAATGGTACATATCGAGATGACTGACATCCATAACATAAGTTTATGCAAACAATAAATAACAATGTTTACCTGTACTTAAACTAAAATACACCTTGGTAAATTTTTGGTTTTACTATAAATTATATAATTGTTTAGAAATACGTATTTTATACTACCCATGTGAAATATTATTTCTAATCAAAACTACATCACATTTGTAAATCTTTGTTCTCAAAACTTAATGCGCAAACAAACAAAATAATTGTTGGGAAGTACGTGTTATGGACCGAGGCTTGCCTTGGGTAGGAACCGCACATCAAAAAATTAGTGAAGGCTTCAAAAACATCGACCATAAGGACATTCTGCTTGTACTCCTTGCCCAACCTCTGCATATTGTGGGTTTTCCTATAGTACGTTTTGTGTCATCGTGTAACCTATATGCATGCAACATATTATTATTATGTAATAGATGAAGATGAAAAATATCCCATCACTAAATAGTAGAAGTAGCATGTAAAAGAAATCTAATTTACAGATACGCAAGGAGTCCTTGGACGTTCTTATACTGAGTTTCTTACTTGACAAACAAAAATTAAATCCGTTGAAATTGCCCATCTAAATCTTATTTTGTTCCAGTATATATATAATAGAGGAAACTGTTGAAAATCAAAGTCTTCAAGTCTTCTCAAGACTATGAATAGTATATGAAAAGAAGACTTTTATAGTGGCCAAATTAATGAGATGAGAGGAGAAATTCTAAGGGTTCACATTATATGATTCTGTATTCATCTCAGCCTCCTTCCTCTATAAATAGGAGGCACTCTTACCATTGTAAACAAGCAAGGAAGAATGAATAACAGAGAACTCTAGCTTCCTCTCCATTATGTGTTCTTGTGCCTATGTTCTTGTATATGCAATACACTGATTTCTCAACACGTTATCAGCATGAGTTCTACCGAGCTAAAGGTAAGAAGGTGAGAAATCAGTTCTGCCTTACACGAATATGATGGATGAATAATGTGACTCGTGGATGCTGGAGGCACCACAGCTGAGTTTGGCTTCAACGCCAAAGCTCCAAGTTGCTTGAAGCAACCATACCGTGAGGTGCCTGTCGCCCTCGCATGACCGGCCCCGAAGTGTCGTCCCCAGCTTGTCGGCCCCAGAAGTGCCGACTTCAGCTCTTCGGCCTCGAAGAGCCGGATTCATCCGTTTGGCCTGAAGTTGCCAATGGTACTGTGGTCGTCCCGAAGACGAGTGTACGTGCAGACCATGGCTACCTCCAGCAGGGGTCATCACCGGTAGCAAGCACGGCCACTGTCACACCGACTGTGTGAGAGCCACAAGCCCCACCAGGAGTGCGAACGCGCAGCCGCCCCCGCCAGCCGTGGACGCGGACGAGCAGGCCTTGATAGGCTGCCGCCGTAGCTGCCCGGTTGCCAGAGGCGCTGGCGCAGGACGAGCTGGCCCAGCAGACCTGGCCACCGAAACCGCTACCCGGCCAGGCCGTGACCGCACCACCCAGCAGCAGGCGCAGGCACGCATGCCCAGAAGGCTGCTGCCGCCGTGGACTGACTACCCCGGCCGCCGCGGAGTGGCCACCCTGGTCGCCCAACCTGAAGGCTGAAGGTGCGTATGTCAATCTTGGCCACCGCAGCTGCGGATGCGCGTGCAGGTGTTAGGCCACCTCGGCAACAGCAGCGTGAGCTTGGGCGCGGGAGCCACGGGCCTCGCCACCGCCGCAGGCACGACGCGGACGCGCGCGAGTCCGAGCAACAGCCGGGCATTGCCAGCGCTCGAGCCCCGGGCCAGCCGGCGAGCGCGCGGAAGGGTAGGCCTCGCCGCCGCCTTGACCAGGCGCGAGCGTGAGGCTGCTGGCATCTTGCAGATGCCCAGCCAGGCCGGAACCGCTGCTGCCCAAGCGCGAGCACGCGGGCACCCCAGCGCCACCGCTGCCGCAGCGGTCAAGCCGAGCACGCGGTCAATATGGCTCGGACCACGCTTGATGAGGCAATGCGACCGGTGCTGCACTGCCGCCGTACAATGCTCTTAAGTCGTGCAGGGCCATGTCGGCGACGTTCATGTGAATGGCTTGTGAATGGAGCAAATTAAAGGTGACCTGAAGTCACCCTGTGGCAAGTGCAAATTGACCTGAAGTCACACGCACATGCCATGGCCACAGTTCTGTTCGTTTGGCTCTATCATGCAAAATAATGAAGGCCTGAAGCCGATCTGCATGCATGACTTTGTATCTTGGGCCATGTGCCGTGTGCCATGTTGGGCATCCAAGACAATGGTACAGCAGTCGGCCAGGCGAACAGGCAGCAGCAGCAGGCCAGCAGCCTCTGTTCATAGGCCTCCACTCCAAATGAGCAATTGACGGGCGTGGCCCAATGAAAAAAAAAACAATCCTAAAGCCCGGCAAAGCTTGGTGAGCCGTGTGCTCAGCAACCACGTGAGTGGCCTGAAGCCACTACCGTGTGCATAAGCTCCAAATGCATGTGAAAGGCTCACAGAAAGTCATATATGAGACTAATTAGTAGCTACAGTATAAGCCACTTAATGGCGTGTAGCCATTGAATCACTGGTCTTACGTGAGCACACCAGCGAGAAGTCACACAAAGGACTAGCCTGAAGTAGTCTTTCCTCCACAACTAAAAAGAGTAAAACTAAGACACCCGTTTGGTGCGATAAAAACTTTCTCCTCACTTTTTACCAAACTGTGCAATCCAGGCTCCCCACATCCGCGACAAAAATTTGGAAGGTGCGATCTCTCTGGCCTCCCCACCCGCGCACAAATTTGGAAGGTGCAATCACCGGCCTCCCCACCCGCACACAAATTTGGAAGGTCATTGTGTCCTCTACCTCGCCAGTGTTCTCTCCGGCGACAAATTTGGAACACGCCCCATGCGACGCGCTGCCGCCTCGACCCGTGCGACCTCCCGTCCCCGGGCGTCAACGCCGCCGGAGCACTGTCGCCTCCACGACGCCCGCACCGTCGTCCTCGTCGTTGTTCTCGGCTGCCGCGTCACCACCTTGATGACGCATTGACGCCACCGGACGCCCCACCGCCTGGAGGACGTTGAAGTGTTGAACACGCTACTTCCATAAAGATGCCCCCTCCACGACCTTTCGTCGGTGCGACCGCGGCACCGCCGCCATCGTGTAGAGGAGGCAACCTATTGATCTACCCGTTGTTCATACGTACCATCGCAGTTTGGTTGTTGTGGCTTGCCATGGGTACTTTTGGTTGTGGATGTTGCCGCTGTGTGCCTGCTTGCTGCCGAGAGGGTATCCATGCTACCTGTATGCCCTGCATCTCTGAATATTCATATTGTGATCATATGGTTTATTTAGGATTATGTTTGGTGCAGCCTCGCCAAAATTTAGAATCCAAAGATAAATTAATGTACTGTAGCGATGCAATAGTATCACAAGCAGAACCTATTGCAACCAGGTAGAAATCAGTCCTTCACTTCTTCCTTTTTCCTTTTTAGAGTCCACTTATTTGTTCACTACCGATCTACCATTATCAACATCAGTCTGATGCATCAAGTTTTCAGTTTCCACTATGAAGAAGCAGTCTTTTGTTTCAATGAGTTGCGTGTTCTGTGAACCTCTGTTTTGTGAGAGCCGATGTGTATGCTACTATTTTATTTGTATTATTCACTGAACCTTGCTACTAGATGGCCGACATTGAATTGGTGTTGGGCGTCAGCTGCTTCTGTGTTAATTACTGCTAGCTTTGGTTTTAGGCAATGCAAACTAATTTTGCCATGCAGGTATCTGTCGATCTGAGTAGTTGTTCACTGAGTTCTTCATCTTTTGAAGTTCTCTCGATTCTAATTGCTATCTTTCACTGGTCCTCGATCGACCACCTTCAGTATGTATATCGAGCATGACTTTCTAGGTAAGCACATCCATTGCAGGGAGAAATAACCTTTTTCATGTTATATATCTCCATCAGCTGTAGACAACGCCTCCACTTGCAGGATTGCCATAGGTACACATCCATCTGAAATTTGATTTTAGCTTTATCATTTAGTATTGACTCATTTTCCATTTATTTGACTTTGTCACTGTTGGTTTGATGTTTGATACAAATTAGATACTATAAGTCTAATTATCAAATTTCTTAATTTTTTGTAGCAATCCCTAGTGTTGTTCTAAGGCCAATCCTTAGAACCCTCGGGGACCAAAACCGAATAAACACAACACAAGGAGTAAAAATGTAGTATTTATTCTGTATTCAATCTGTCCGTTACAACACCAAGGAGTATATTTATAGGAGCTCGTGGGCATTTACATGACGATTTTGCCCTCAGGCCTTTTCTCCTAGAGCGTCGGGCTTCTTGCAATCAGGGGCGGAACCGTCTCGTCGCGGAATGGATTGTTGTCCTCCAAACAACCGACCAGATTGAGTCCATCAGCCAGCGAGCCACCAGAATGAGACGGAGATATACCTTTCCTGCATGATACAAGTTAACGGACAAAACGACTCGGGAGATGGCCTTCACGATTCGTCACTACCACCGAATAGGCATTGGGAGCCTATTTAGCCAATTCGTCGTGGCTACCGAATGCGGCATCATGCATCGGGCTCTAAGGCGCACCGGTCCTTGACGCGGGCACCGAACGCACTTCCTGCCGTTTGCCATTCGGCGGGCCAACCGAATGCGCCCATCCAACCGAATAGGAGGGACAGGGTACTTAGGATCCGGTTGTCCCCCAACAGTAGCCCCTCAACGCCGACCGAAGTCGAGCCGCTGGGAAGCTTCGGTCGTCGTAGATTCTGCCAAGGTAACCGAATAGCCCCAAACGCCGTCCCGAGTTTGGAGACCAAAGGGAGAATTCGTCATTCTTGTTTTTTTTTTGTGCCTCGGTTGGCGTGACGGACGCGACGGTTCGCCTCCCGCCGTGGACTGCTGTATAAATCCCCCCAGCCGGAGGGTGTCATTTGCCTCGCTCTCGCCATTGCCTCCCATGCAGGATGATCCGACGTTACATTCGGTCTCCGAACCGATCCCTTATTCGGTTGGCTGCCTGATTCCCATTCGGTAAGCTTTCACGACTTGATATTTTTGACTGAATTCAGTTTATTAAACGAAAGGCGTGGGACTATTCCATTCGGTAGAATGATACGCATCTGCATTGGCGGACCCAGAAATTAAATTGAGCCTGGGTAGAGTAAGGATTAGCATGCCAAAATTAGCACATCCAAACATGTTGCATGCATTCTCTAGCGCAGCTGAGGCTTGCACGCATGCTTACAACGCGACCGGAGCCCGAACAGGTGCCCAGGCTTGCCGGGCCTTGGGTCCGCCCATGCGCATCTGTTGCTTGCTTACTATTCCTTTCTTTTTTTTTTATAGTTTTGGTGGGTTTTTTTCCCTTCTTAGTTGCTTACAACTAACATGTTGGGTAGCCACTCAACCGAAAGCGCTTCGGCGTCTGGCTCCCCTTCCGGTAGTGGGTCCAAATCAGGTTCCGATTCATCAACTGGAACGAGTTCACCCACCAAAGAACGTGCACAGGTTGTTGCCGGGAAACAATCTTGCCGCTGAGAGACATTGCACCCGAAAGCGGCCAAGGCTCAGCCGAATCAGAATCCGGTGATAATGAAGGCACCGATGCTGACGTCGAGTGCTTCGAGACTAGTGGAGAAGACGAGCAGAGCGTGTCACCAGAGGCTGATGAAGAAGCCGCTGATGCTGATTCGGTTCCATGACCGAAGCGGGTCAAATATACTGGTTGAACTTGCCTGCTTGATCGTTCCAAGGTGGCCGACCGCACCCTGGACCAGTATGTGCGAGATGGCATAATGACCTTGGCCGAAAGGAGGAGATGCCGTGCACCAGCTGGGGAAGATTACCCTAACCCGCAACCCTATGAAGCTCTGGTGTTTAGGGACCTTTTCAAAGCCAGGTTTTGGTTCCCTCTGGAGGGCTTCGTGGCTTTGGTGCTGGACAGATTCCGTCTGCAGCTTCACCATCTGACACCGAATGCCCTGATGCGGCTAAGCATTTATGCCATGGCCATGAAGATGATGGGATGTTCCTTAGCGTGCCTGTCTTCGTCCAGCATCACGAAATGCAACACCATTCAAAAATTGGCAAGGACGAAGCTGCCCTGACGGACGTTCGGGTGGAAGTTCGATCGTACAACTTCGTGCCGGCTAGAGGGATGGTGGCCTCATGCCTCGTTCCGGCCTTTAAGAACAAATAGCAAGACTGGAAAAATACTGGTTCTACATGCGCGTTTGCGAGGACACCAAAGTGGCACGCGCCCGGGAGATGAACCTGCCGAAGGCACATTCTCTTGTTTCGGTGATGACGCCGATGATGGGGTTGACTCGGGCCCAGTCCATGGCTTTTGATGATGACGACAAACTGGCTGCCGAAGCGTATAGGCAAACTGCCGAAAAGCAGATCAGCCGAGACCAAGTGGAGGAAATGTTTGCACTTGGGCAGTGGCCGTTGAGCCCCGACATGTTCATTTTCGCTATGAACATGACTCGGCCTTCAGGATTTTCGTCGGATTCGGCGTTTGTAGCCAAAGTGGAGAAACATGCCAACCGACTCTGCGACTGATGCAGCCACGAAGAACATCTTGGTCGCCCGAATAAGCTAGGGAATTCACGCCGACTGAACAGGGTGTGGGACGCGATGAGCGTCGACTACCCCGAACGGGCACCTCCGGCATGGAAACCGAAGAAAGCTGCTGCTGAGGCCGTGATTGACGATCACGGCGATCAAGGAATGGCTCAAGATCAGGGCTACTCTGGAGCCCGTGGGCAGAACCGAGCATGCGCAAGTGCCCGCAACACGATGCTGGCCGAATCTTGCCACCGAAGGCAAGCGGCTAGGCAGCCGAAGCCGCGCAAAGCCGAAGACATTCGGGTAGGTCGCCTGATCGCTGAACGTGCATGGGCAAAGCCCATAAAGCGGAGCCGAAAGCTAACCATTGCTAATCGGTGCTTCAGCGATGCGCTTTTTGACAAAACGGTAGAGAGGAAAAATGCCACCTTTTGGTTTTGAAGGCTTCACTTTTTAGATTTGTCTAAGTCATAGTACCATATGCATTTTTCACTGCTTCGTTATTAATGAAACACCATTGCTTTGTGCACAGGAGTTTGGCGATTCGGTTGAGGTAGCCGAATCGATGGCTCGCAAGGTTGTCAACCAGCGTGACCTGCCGATTGATGTGGCACCAACCCTTAGCGGGGTCGTTTGTCCCACCAAGAAACGCAAGGTACGAAGCGGCAGAACCAACATATCATCGACCAAAATGCCGAAGATGACGGCACCAAACACGACGCCCTCTGCGTCGACCGAAGCGGCGGACAGAGATGCTTCGGTTGTCATGCCCGAAGCGCACAGTGGAACACGGGGTGAATCTCGCAGCGGGCGGCGCGCCGGTAAGTCCCGGTTCCATGCAGAAATGAGCCGAATGACACCTGAAATGGCTCAGTGTGTGCTATTTGACCATGGAGTTGTTCTGATGGATGTTTCTCATTTTCGGTATGGAGAGATGAAGGTTTACTCAGTTTCTTCCTCGCCTGAAGAGGGGAGCCCCGACTGAGAAGAAGCTTACCGACTTGCTCGTGCTTTAGGAGTTGTCTCTGACGCTCGGCTGGTGGCGAAGGCTGACCCCCGGCAAATCGGGGACCAACCCCCGCCCGTCGGTCTTGTGTTCGGCCATGAGTGCAGTTCCTCATTTGCCGCAACCGAAACTGAGCAAGGCTTGCTGGCGACTGATAGGGCCGAATTGCTTTCGGCTATTGACTTTCACGCTATTTCGGTAAGTAGATTATGCTTGCACTATTCGGCTTAATTTTTGCTAAGCATATCTTGAAGGAATTCGCTTCCTGACCGAGGGGTTCGGCTTGCTTGAGCACCTGATGGACCTCGGTCGTGAATATGCGGCCTTTGAGTCCGTGCGCGCGCTCCTAAAATCTCTTAAGGATTTGGGGTGTGCTCACTTTGAGCAGGTTGAAGCCGCCAAAGACGCGAATGCCTACCGGAAGCCGGATACCGACGTCCACGCCGCTGCGAAAAAATGGTTTTTTGAAGGATTCTGGGCACGTCCGGCGGCCGTGACTTAAGCCTGCTGCGGGCTGCACTGAGCCGAACCAAGGTGATCATTCGGTGCCAAGACCGAACGACTTTACTTCAGGTGATGATACATGTTTGTTTACTCACAAAGTTTTCACTTATGCCTTTATCGTTGCAGGACAAGGCCGATGAGGTGACGATCAAGGCTAAGGTCATGTCCTATATACAGGATAGGAATGAACGCGAGGGTTCGTGACGCAGGCACCTCTTCGGTTCCGACGCCGAATCCTCAAGAAGGTGTTGCCGAGCATACCGAACCGCACGCCTCAACATCACCACTTGTGGAAGAAGGGGCGGCCACTGCAGATCCGGATGCCTCTAGGACCGAAACTGCAGCTGATCCCCCTCCGGTTGAGACCAACGCCGACGCTAGTGCCCCCAACGTTTAGCAGGATGATTCGGTTGAACCACCTGATGCTGTTTGGAGAAAGACATATTTAAGTACTGCTTTTGCTCGCCTGCTGTATTGACGAAGTTCTAACTTGTGCACGTGCTGGCGTGCGTATGTGAGGTTTGCTCATAATGTGTTTGATCGTTTTATACCTTCTAATTTTGCTTTTTGAAGGGTTGCATTCGGCTGCCATGCCCGAATACATAATTTTTTATGCAGTTGATTGTTTTTAACCAAACTTTTTGGCCGGTAGTTGTTATTTAACGCGTGCGGGCAACCTTCGGTCACCTGCTTTTTATGGGTCTGTGTAAAAAAAACACCGTCCCATCCCACCTTTTTGGGCCGGGAGGTTGGTAAAGACTTTCTTAAAAACCGCGAGAACCTTTTGGTCCCGACACCTAATAGGCTTGTTAGAAACATCTTAGTGAAAAACGCCGTCCCGCCCCAACTTTTTGGGCCGGAAGGTTAGCAAAGACATTAAAGATGTTAAAAACCCTTAGGTCTTGTCGAGGAAGAGCCGTAGCTGTTTAGTGTTTGAAAAACGCCGTCCCGCCCCACCTTTCTAGGCCTAAGGGTTGGCGCTCTAAAATGTTACGAGAGCCCTTTCGGTCGCGGTACCGAATAGGTGGCTCATTCTTTTCAGAAAGGATCAGCCCCTCTGCCGAATTTTGGGTATGGCATACATTTGTGCGTCACTTATTTTCATTATCATGAGATGGGCCGAAGGCCTTGTACAATATATGCTTGATTAGAAACCGTTTGTTCCCGAATAGGGTTACAATATCTGCAAATACATCATGCGCTGTGAGCCTGCATAACGCGACGATCCTCTCGGAGCTGAGTTGCTCGCTGTGGCTGAGCGCTGCATTGTACCATGATCCGGGACTGATCTCTTGGGTGCCCTTGGCTTGGTTGACTGGGGCCCGGCGGTGCAGAACAGAATGTGAGGGGACACCCACGAAGTTCGCAGGCCAATCCTGAGAGGCAAGCGCTTGATGCTAACATCGCGGCAGCTGAGGTATATCTTGCGAGAATCGAATGGCTATCGGCCGGAACACTGAAACCAAATGTGGTCAGTGTGGGCTCGGTAGAGACCCTCTCCCTCGGCAGCCCAGATTCTTCCCATGGCCTCTCATTCCTATCCCTGGAAAGTCTTTCTTTGCAATATTATTATGGTGGCTATTGACCCAACTGCTCTACTTCTTGTGAGAAGTGAGAGGCCTGGGCGGGCTTATATAGCCTCTAGGGGTTGGGAAGTTGGCGGCTGTCATGAATGCCGGTGTACCCGCGTGTTCTCGAGTTTGGTGGGTTTATTGAAAACAACATCTGATTCACACACCTGCTGTGGTCATGCTGCATTCAGGAGCGCGTCAAGTGCACCCTTCGATTGTGCTGAGGGCACGTTCCGCTTTGGCGTTTGAATTCGGCTTTTTTGCCAGCCGGGAATCTGCTTGTTGCTGATCCCGCGTACCTCCTCCTTTTTGTGAGGCACCTTAGGAGCCGAATGTGGCTCAGAGGTTGCTTGCAACCTAAGTGTGATACCGAATATATGAGTGGACTTTTAGTCTGCTCGTTTTCGGTGGTACGAGATGAATCAAAATTTTTGGGGAAAACTGAAAATAAATAAAGTCGTGCTTATTACAAGGGTTGCCTCGTTAAAAAACCTCATGCCTGGTAAAGGCTTCCCCTGTGAGGAAAAAGAGTGCAGAGCCCCGAATTGCATTAGGCATTTTCATCATATGCTGAAAGTAACTGGAATTACAACTCCCCTTGGGAGCGGCATGTTATGGATAAAAACGACGTAGATTGTCGGCGTTCCAGGTATGTGATGATTGCACCCCTTCTTCGGTCATCTAGGTGAAGACTCCACGCCCTCTTCGTTCATAAGCACGTAACAATTATTTAACGAGCATGCACACGAATGGCTGTAGCGAAAACATTAGTACAGTGCAAAATGCTTAAAGTGGAATGAGTTGCCAGAGGCCAGCTCAATATGAACCCAAGAATCAAACTTCAGCAAGACCTCTCGGACGAACGGCTCAAAAACGTGGAGTCGCAATCCGTCCATGGAAGGGTCCTTTGCCGAGGCCACGCTCGTCGGCAACTGTGACGCTGGCTGCTTTCTTGCCACCAGAGCGGATCGACATACCAAAAGCTAATTTACAGTGTGATCAGCAATGCTTAGCACTTCAAAATTCAAAAGGTACCTTTGGAGGCCAGAGTAAATCAATTTTAATCGAGCGTGCAAAACAATATGGTCGTTCCTGGTGGGACCTGTTGTCTCGAGGGCCCAGTGATCAGCTAGGGAATCGCAAGGATACCAGATACGATGCGACTTTCCCTCCGATCGGCAATATCGCGTCGACAACTCTGCTACACCCTGTCTCGCGATCTGATCGAACCACCGCCGCCGCCGCCGCCACACATCCCTCGTACGCCGACATGGCTGGACGACAGCCACCCATCAATCGCCACAAGTTCAATCGTGAGCCTCCGAGAGGCAGGGTCAATGACCACTTTCGCCATAATGGGCAGGGTCTTGGCCCGAGTAGAGGCCATGGCGACCGGGACCTCGGCCACGGTGACCTCGGAGGACCAGGTCGTGGACGAAGTGATGTGCAGGTTCCTGGTCGTGGGAATGGAAAGGGCGGGATGGGGTTTGGCCCCGGTGCTTTTCAACGGGAGATACATCAGCACTATCAACCGGTTGCAGCGCGACAACGTCAAAACGTTGGTGCTGATGCTGCGGAATCTAGCCTGCAGGGTGCACCTCGGAATCAGCAACAACAACCTCAGCCAACAGAATCTGGTATGCCAAAACAGAAAAGACCTTACTGCTGGAGATGCAAATGTAGTGGACATTCTTATGATGAGTGTACTGCAGACCTTGATTGCATCATTTGTAATAAGAACTCGCACCTTTCATGGAAATGTCCAATTCTGAAGATGCCAAAACCAAGTACTGCTTTTTTTGGCTCGGGTAAGAAGGAATTTGGTTTCTTGCGGGTCCCAGATATTGATTACAATTTAGAAACACCTGATCCAGCTTCTACAGCATTGGTCAAGGTGATCGGTAATAAAATCTCAGCAGATGTGCTTCAGTCTCAATTGGCCAAAATATCACGGGGCGGATTGGACGTGAGAGACCTTGCCCCATGAGGAGGACTCATTCCTTGTCGCTTTTCCATCAGATGAAGAGATGCAGCGGATGGCATCCATTGATTATCATCTAAAGAATCATGGTGTCACACTAGCTATTTCAGCATGGCAAAGCTCTATTGATGTGAAACCCATTTATCAATTGGAAGAAATTTGGGTGCACATCATAGGTGTCCCTCATGGTTGGAGGCAGTATCTTGTTTTTTGGGCTTTGGGTTCAGTGATTGGCGTCACAAAGGAGGTAGATATGTCCACTTACAGAAAAAAAGGGGTCATCCGAGTTCGAGTTGGAGTGTTGAACAATGGGCAGTTTCCTTTCACCACTGATTTAGTATTCGGGTCAGAAGGATATGACATAACTTATAGACTAGAAGACACAAATTTTGTACCATCTTCACCTACTCTGAGGGATCAGGATCCAATGGATCATGATGGTAATGATGCGGACAAAGATAAGCCTGCAGAAAAGGATCCAGAAAATGTGCCCAAAAAATTCAAGAATACCCAAGGTGCTGGTGGACTGAAATCTGTAACCAGAACTGAAAACAATGGGCCGACGCCTATGCAAGCACAACTCGCAATTTTACCCTCTGGTATTGAACGTTTGAGGTCCCTAATGCAGCCTTTACAGTGGGAAGATTTAGCCAAACTACCTCCTGTTGCTGTGACACCTATGGCTCCTACGTCTCTTACAAGTTCAAATGGTAACCCTGCACCAAGAGGGAATTCTAACACTTGCAAGAAGAATCTGCCTACTTCTGAGAGTGATCTGATTAGATCATCTTCAGGAACCAGGAATGTAGTTGATGCTCCATTGTCAGCCACTTCACCTGTTTCGAATGGCAAAATTGGTGGCTCTTCGGCTACGACAGCAGGAGCAGTACCTATTGTCACTCAACATTCAAAGGCTGGAACACAAAGCAACTTACAGTGGGGAAGGGAATCAATGCAGATCACTATGTCATTGGAGGAGATATCTAGGGCTGCCAACAATTCTCAGATGGCATTGGAAGTGGATGAGTCACAAACCACCACGCCTCCCATGAGTTCACCATGCCAGACAACATCCTTTTCTGCAACAGCTACTTTAGGCCACAAAGCTGCTACCACATATACACCTTTGAACAAATGCCAAGGTACAGATCTTGAATTGTCTGCTGGATCGATCTTTTTGGGAGGTAAACGCCGCAGTGTACGATCTAACATTGTATCTTCTGATGGTGTTGTAGCAGCAGACGAGGATGCATTAACAAAGGCGATGAAAAGAGCAGTGTCAAGGAACATGGATGGCCCAAAAGTAGACAAGCCAATGGGAGATACTACTACTCTATCACCACTATCGGCTATGTCTTCAGCCAACATGATTCCAGGTACGCCCAAGTCACAGCCATCTTCTATTTCTATTGTGTCTATACCTCAAAAAAGATGCATTTCAAACCTGAGCAACGTAGGCATGGTTTTGGGTAGCAATAGTAACACAATTAATTTATCCATCAATGCTCTTAAGAGGGTCGAAATTGATAGAACAACTGTAACACCAAACTAAAAAGAGGCTAAAAGGTTGGGCGCAGGTGAAAATCCTTTTGCGGCAAGTGATGACGAGGATACCAAAAATGAGGGTACCCTTCTCGATCACTTAGTGAAGGAAATAACTGATGTAGGCTTGGATGATCTGTACCTGGACACAAATATTTGTGACCTTATGGCTACTGGTCGAAAATCTAAGATGACATCAAAAAAGCGTAAAAGCCACAACAAAGTTTCTCCACAAAAAGTTTCCCTATGAAAGGCTTCTATTGGAATAGCAGAGGTCTATCTGACTTGGCTAAATACCGCTATATAGCTGAAGCAATCCGAGATCATAACCTTGATTTCATGGCGGTCATGGAAACAGGAAAGCAAGACATGTCAAAATCAAATCTCTCCCGACTATCTGGAGGGGCTGATTTTGTTTGTCATTGTCTACCACCTCGGGGGAGGTCTGGGGGAATTCTTCTTGGCATAAATGCTTCGTTTCTTGACCTATCGTTAATTGTAGAAGGGGAATTTTACATCAAATTTCATCTCTGCAATAAATCGGATAACTTTAATTGGATACTCATGGCTGTCTATGGCCCAGCTCAAGAGGAGTTTAAAACGTCTTTCTTGACTGAACTCGTACGTGCTTGCCAACAAAATCCACTCCCTACTCTTATCGGTGGGGATTTCAATATTATGAGGAATAGCAAAGAGAAGAATAATGATAGATTTAGTGATCGCTGGCCTTTCCTGTTCAATGCCGTCATTGACAGCTTTGATCTTAGGGAAATTGATTTGACAGACAGACAATTCACTTGGGCTAATTCTCTTCCTCACCCCACTTATGAAAAGCTTGATAGAGTCTTAATGACTACTGAATGGGAATTTAAATATCCTTTGGCGACTGTACACGCTCTCGATAGAGGTGTTTCAGACCATACGCCTCTACTACTTGACACCGGAACACCAGCCTTCACAGGAACAACAAAACCATTTAAAATGGAACTCAGCTGGTTCTATCGTGAGGATTTCTATGATCAAGTCGTAGAAATATGGAACAAGCCAGTGAGGGGGAAAAATTATGTCCAGAGATGGATAAAAAAATTAGGATCTTTACGCAAATACCTTCGAGGATGGGCATCACATACAAAGGGTGTATATAAGCAGCAAAAAACATCCCTTCAGTCTATCATCAATAACCTTGATATTACTGCTGAAAATCGAGGCTTATCTGTGGAAGAGAGAGGTCAGCTTGAGCAAGCTAGAAGCGACCTGACTAAACTTTTGAGAGAGGAAGAATTAAAATTTTATCAACGAGCAAAGGTCACTGATGTTCTTCTTGGGGATAATAACACCCGGTACTTCCAAATGGTTGCCAATGGTAAACATAGGAAGAAACGGATTTTCTCTCTCGATCATGATGATGGAAAAATTGAAGGCCAAACTAATCTTAAGAACTATATTACACGTTTCTACAAGGATTTGTTTGGGCCACCACAAGATAACACCATGACCTTAGATGAGGCACAAATAGCTGATATTCCACAGGTCACCCAAGCTGAAAACCAATTCCTAACGGCTTCTTTTAGTGAAAAGGAGATTCGGGATGCGGTTTTTGCGATGGAACACAATAAAGCACCGGGGCCAGATGGCTTCCCAGCTGAGTTTTATCAAAAGTTTTGGGATGTCATCAAAGGCGACTTGATGCAAATGTTCAGTGAGCTCCACTCGGGAACCTTACCACTCTTTAGCCTTAACTTTGGTGTGAAAGGATCAAGATGCCCAAGAGGGGGGTGAATTGGGCTTGTTTTAAATTTCTAAAGCAAATATAAAAACCTATCAAATGCCAATCACCCCCTAGTGCCTACCGTCCGTGTGTCCTAGCTAGAAAGCGGTAGCAGTTCATAGGAAATAAAAACAACCTAAGCAATTCTAGTAGGAAATGTAAAAACACAACGAAAAGTAATGCGGAAAAGTAAAGAGCTAGGGAAAAGAAAATCTCATGAACGTAGCGATTTTTTCCCGAGGTATCGAGGTGTCGACACACCCCCCTAGTCCTCGTTGGAGCACCTCGCAAGGTATCGCTCCCCCTCTACCCGCGCAAGGGTAGAGTGCTCTCTACGGGCTGATTCTTCGCCACTCCGGCTCGGTGAATCGCCCACAACCGATCACAAGAGCTTGGAGAAGAGCCGCCAACAATCTCCCGGCGGTCACTTCCTCCGAACACCACCAAACCGTCTAGGTGCTGTCGAACACCAAGAGTAACAAGCACAAGACCTTCACTTGACCCACTCAAGGCTAGGAAGGTGGATGGATGCACACAAGTCACTCCTAATCACTCTAGGAGGGAAGAACAAGATGAACTCTCTCTAATCTCTCCCTCACTAGTCTCTTGGCTCTCCAAAAGATTTCTCAAGGTGTCACCAGCTGAAACAATGGTCAAGAGTCCCTCTAAGGACTAAGGGGGCAACTATAAATAGTCCCCACCTCCAAAACTAGCCGTTTTTTACTTTTTCTTCTCTCTGCGTAGCCACCGGACTAGTCCGGAGCTCACACCACCGGACCATGCACACTGGTCCGGAGCTCACTCTCGTTTCAAACTCAGGCACCGTCGGACTACTCTGCTTGGTCCGACGCTCTGGTCCGGAGCCTCGGTGCTCTCTGAGTGAAAACCTTTTTCTCTTTTACACACCACCGGACCACTCTCCTTGGTCCGGTGTCCTGGTCCGACGCTCTGGTCCGGAGCCAGGGGGCTCTCTGCATAGACCCAAACTCCTGTCTTGAGGCGTCGGACTAACCGTCGGACTAGTCCGGAGCCTTCTGACTCTCTGAACCAAGCCACCGGACCACTCTCCTATGGTCCGGTGCTTTCCAGACAGGTGGTCCGGAGCTCCTCGAGCTGAGAATCTACCTAAGTCAGGGACCGTCGAACCACTCTCCTATGGTCCGACGCCCACTAAGCAGAGTGGTCCGGAGCCTCTTTCTCCCTCTTTTTCAACCGTTTTCGCTGAGATTTCTTAAGGGATTTTGCTCCTACCATTTCTAGGGTTTACCAAGGGTTGAAAGCAAGGTATCTAGGACTAGTTGTGACAAGTGTGCATATACCCACTTTCCTAAACTCTCCTAGGTCAAGCTACTAACCTCATACCCCCCTTTATAGTACGGTCAAAGGAAAAACAAAAACCCTAGCTATACTTAGTGCCCTTCTCAACCTTATGGCACTAAGAACTAGCCTAGTCTTCATCGTGTATCTGCATCCTTTGCAACCGAAACGATTTCCATCTTGGGGGCATGAATATCCATTAAGCCCATTCAAAATGCATCACTCATGACCTAACATAAATGACTTTGTCTCTGCAAAACACACGTTAGTCATAGTGATCTAGTATTGTCGTTAATCTCCTAAACACAAGGGTCCATGATTCTACATGGTGTCATAACTCTGATTCCGAAAGTCCAAGAAGCTAATAGAATTCAGCAGTACCAACCAATTTGTTTGCTAAATGTTAGCTTCAAAATTTTCACTAAAGTGGCAACCATCAGAATTAACTCAATAGCCGATCATGTAGTTGGTCCAACTCAAACAGCCTTTATGCAAGGACGTAATATCCTTGAGGGAGTCGTCATTTTGCATGAGACAATTCATGAGTTGCATCGTAAAAAGCAAAGTAGAGTCATTTTTAAAATAGACTTTGAAAAGGCTTACGACAAAGTTAGATGGCCTTTCTTACTGCAATCAATGTGGATGAAAGGTTTCTCTACTAAATGGATCTCTTGGGTGCAAGCTTTTATATCAGGTGGGAGTGTGGCAGTAAATATTAATAATGAGGTCGGACCTTACATTCAAACGAAAAAAGGCCTTCGACAGGGAGACCCACTATCCCCCATTTTATTTAACATTGTAGCTGATATGTTAGCTGTACTAATTAAAAGAGCCAAAACAGATAATCAGATAAGTGGAATAGTGCCACATCTAGTTGATGAAGGTTTATCTATTCTACAGAATGTTGATGACACGATACTCTTCATGGATCATGATCTTGAAAAGGCTCGCAACATGAAGTTACTACTTTGTGCATTCGAGCAACTTTCTGGTCTTAAAATAAATTTCTACAAGAGTGAAATATTTTGTTTTGGAGCAGCACAAGAATCCTTGCCCCAATATACAGAGCTTTTTGGTTGTAATCAAGGAGCTTTTCCGATGAGGTATTTGGGCATACCTATACATTATAAGAGGCTCTCAAATGCAGATTGGAAAAGAGTAGAGGAACGTTTTGAGAAAAGACTCAGTAGTTGGAAAGGAAAACATCTATCAACTGGTGGGCGTTTGATACTGATTAACTCAGTGCTTAGCAGCTTACCAATGTTTATGATGTCATTTTTTGCGGTCCCAAGAGGAGTTCTTAAAAAATTAGACTACTTTAGGTCAAGATTTTTTTGGCAAAGTGACGAACAAAAACGAAAATACAAATTAGCCAAATGGGACATATTGTGCCAGCCGAAAAACCAAGGCGGGCTTGGAATTCACAATCTGGACATCAAGAACACAACCCTTCTGAGTAAGTGGCTTTTCAAATTGCTCACAACTGAGGGTACTTGGCAACAAATGCTACACAAAAAATATTTAGGATCTAAGCCTCTTTCACAAGTTGAATGGAAGTGTGGAGACTCGCATTTCTGGGCTAGCCTAATGAAGGTTAAACGAGATTTTCTCCGTTTTGGGACCTTCATAATTCAAGATGGATCACAGGTACGATTCTGGGAAGATAGGTGGCTAGGACAGTCAACTCTGTGTTAACAATATCCTTGCCTTTATAACATAGCCCGACATAAACAGGCTACTGTAGCAGAAGTGCTAAGCACGTCTCCACCTACCCTATCTTGGCGAAGAGATCTAATCAGACACAAATTAGTGGCTTGGAACAACTTACTTCCACGCATCATGAATATTGTGCTAAGCCAGCAAGAAGATGAATTTCGCTGGAACTTGCATCCTAATGGACAGTTCTCGGTTAAATCTCATTACCTGGCAATGATCCATAATGACGTTCCTAATATAAATAAGTGTGTGTGGAAACTAAAAGCTCCCTTGAAGATAAAGATATTTTTATGGTACCTACGTAGAGGAGTAGTGTTAACCAAAGATAACTTAGCTAAACGTAATTGGCATGGCAGCAAACAATGTTGTTTTTGTCACAAAGATGAGACAATTAAATACCTGTTTTTTGAGTGCCGTTTCGCTCATGCTGTCTGGTTCGTTATTCAAGCGGCATCAGGCTTGTCTCAACCACATAGTGTATCAAACATGTTTGAGTCTTGACTCCGTGGGTTTAGGAAAGAACTAAAATCGTTGGCCTTGCTAGGTGCAGCAGCTACATGTTGGTCGCTTTGGTTATGTCGGAATGACCTAGTTTTTGAAAAGAAACGTACCTCTTTTCCTTTACAGGTTATTTACTCGATTATTCATTGACTTCGCACATGGGCTGTACTACAGAAGCCAACTTCTTAAGATTTGGTTATAGCGGCATCTCAACAATTGGCGCGGGTGGCCAAGGAGTTTTTTACCCAGGCACATGGGTGGCAGTCTAGTCTTCGGATCGAGGATTCTTAGTTTTTGTTTCTTTTGTAAGGCTGTGTGTATCCTTGTTATACAGAGACCGGAAGTATTTTAAGGTCTTTGTATCATCTTGATGTAACGATCTGGAAATTAATAAAGCTTTCCTTATGAAAAAAAAAAAAACTACCCGTTATTTGCTATAGCGAAATGTTGTCAAGCGTCGGATGATGCTTTCGCCAAGTACGGGCCATCCTTTCGGTCCTACTTGCTTTCGACCCTCGGCTGAATCAGACTGCCATAACACACGAATGGTTTCTGGCTAGCCGGAACCATTGAAAACAACAACAACCGATTCAGTACAACATCGAAAGAAGCGCCCCCAAAATCCATCCTTCGGTTGGATTTTAACGATTCCAACCAAAATCCGGATATCAAAAGCGTGGACGTCGTATATTCAGAATGCTTGTTTCAGCGATTTCTGGTGTTGGGTCAGACAGGGCTGGAGTTGCTAGCCGGAGCACATTTCGGTTTTACCGAAAAGGTTTTCGGCGCTTTTAGAGTGCGCGTTCGTAAGATGCCAGGATCATCGTCATCCTGTGTTGACTGGCCGAAGTATACTTCGGTGCAGGCGAAGTGTGCCCTTCAATTGTTGCAGTCTCGGCTTGAGATGAATATACGAATGTACATATAGAGAAATACTGAATATACGTATGTATATATATATGCACCGGATAAACGTGGGGTGAAAAATATAGTTGCCTGTACTTATTAACCTGGCTACCCATATGCTTGCACGTGCCAAGATAGGGTGCTACTTTCTTTTGGGGTTGTCGATACTTGCCTAAACGTTGCCGTGCCTGCCGAAGTGGTAGCTTCAAACGGATAGAACATAAGAGACGCCTATTCGCCAAGGCGAAAAGATGAGGCCTACCGAAACTTGTCACCAAACAACCAAAATCTTCTTCGGCTCCGCCGAATGGTAGTTTGGCAAGCAGCTTTGGTTTCGGTCCTAGCAATCGAACCGGTTACCGACGTAGCCGAACCCCATTTTGGCACACTTACTAGCTTTTTGCCCCAGCGGCCGTCCTGCGCGCGTACGAATACTGGGATGCCTAGCCGAATAAGCGATCGTCTTCTGGCTTGATCTGCCTTTTAACTGGAGACGGTTAAATGGTGACGAGTCTCCTTCGGAAAGGTGCTGACAGCCTAATGCTTTGTGGCCGCGCCTGAGAAAAGACGACAGGGCGTCTGTGGGACAACTTGCAGCGCGATGCAGGCAGGTTGCTAGCTTTCTCCATGAGAAATGATCAGTCAGGCCATAACGCCGCCTCGTCCTGTTGGCAGATAGGAGGGTGTGGGCACCGAATAGGCCTTTCGGCGACGCCCGAACGGCTCCAGAGACCGTGTAAACGGTGGCAAAGATTGAGTCATGCCGAATGAGTTAGCGTGGTGCTGAAAGACTATTTTGGTAGCGTTGTGGGAGCTCCGGTGGTGCTGGCCGGACTCCACTGATGGCTGATAGGGCTATTGCCGAATGAGCCATTCGGCGGCGAGGGAGAGCTCCTGGCAGTTGGCGGCACGCGCGGTGGAAGTTATTGATCAAGGCCAAAAAAAACTGTCGCGGCTAAGCGCACCGAATGGACGCTTTGTTGTGTTTTCACAGGTGACCCGACGCCCTCATTACCGGGCGATGCGTGGCCGAACGGTCACTCTGAGGGAGTGTTTGTAATAAGGCACTATCGAAAGCTGTACTGGGCAGCCGAACCGAAGGGTATTTCGGGGTTCTTGACGTCAGCCATCGCTATTTCAGCCGGCTTAAATCCAGTCGGAACAGTGTTTTTCTCTCACAAGAAATCAGTCAATAGCGAATAATCATGCCGGAACAGTGTATAATCCTACCAAACGAACAGGCCAAAGGTTAGTAGAAAATATAGACATGCGTGGACATATGACAGCCCAGTGAATCTTAGCTTCCCATATAAAATAATATCAGTTGAATAAATAAGAAAGCTCTGTAACGAAGCGTTGTTTCGTGCTAAAGGTAAAAAACTGAAAGTGACTGACATACTTATCTTGAGCTGTACTAGCCTTGTAGGTGTTGTCGACCTTCGTTCTGAGTACATGTTATTTCGGTGAAGGTGCAAGCGAGTGCGACCACTTGAGTCGATCCGAAGTGCTTAATTTTCAGTCACGAGCTGAGGTCTTCGGCAGGGGGCTGGTTGGGTTCGTCGCCCCACCCATTCTCGGCCTCGAACCGACTCGTCGCCGCAGGGAATCCGACGAAATTGTTCCAGACAACAAAGAATCCTTTGCTGGGCCTGCTAGAAACAAGACACGAGATGCTTGGAAAGTGCGTTAGGCAAAAATTGTCATTTTGATGAATCGGCAAATTGAAGTGAGAGGATGGAATTATCTGGCGACGATGCTTGCTGCGACGGGCGGATTCGTCGAGAATTGAGACGGATGTTACCGTCGGGCTCCAAGTCAGCCTCGCCGATCTAGTCGCGCGCGTCTCGAGTAGTGGAGAAGGACGCGGACGGCACGGCGTGGTTGCCGGATGCCCTGCGTCAGCCTGGTAGAGATGCCGAGTCAACGGGTGCACGGGATGGATCCGCCGGGGGGCACTCGCAGTTGAAGCGGAGGACGCGATGGCGCAAGATGGCATTTGGCTTCCGGTCGGATGCTCGCGCAGGCCGGATGGAGGGAGAGGAAGCTGCCGCGGCCGAAAATGGCGGCGTCGATGTTGACGGCGAGCGGTCGAAGATGTCCGCTGGTGGGGGCTTTTGCACCTGCTGCGCCGGCGAGTGGAGGGTGAGAAGGTGCTCTCCCTGCCCGTGGTTGACGCTGGTGTTCGTTGTCGGCGTAGAACGAAACATGGCGAGGTCCCTGGCTTTTGCTCCTGCTGACGAAACGGCGCGCGCCTAGTGATGTGGCAGCGTGCGGATGCAAAGGTGCGGCTACACCGAGCGTGAAGAGGGCGAAGCGACATCGCCACAGGGTATGGATTTCGAGCGCGAGCGATGCCAACTGGTGTTTGCCAAGGTGAAGGGGTGTTGACCCATGCCGAATGAGTACCTGCTTCCTTCACTCTGAAAATACATGCGAAAGTCTTTTCGTGCTTCTCTTATTTTTTACTATACACCCATATGTATATTAATTGATTTGAAGAGATATGAGGATAGGAAATTGGTTCACTTATCTCCTCTTTGCCGATTGCTTTGCCGGGGTGGCCGCCGGAGT
The DNA here is from genome assembly GCA_022036555.1 of Microstegium vimineum. NCBI lineage: Eukaryota > Viridiplantae > Streptophyta > Magnoliopsida > Poales > Poaceae > Microstegium > Microstegium vimineum. The sequence goes on along the minus strand of CM039119.1, from coordinate 22,249,080 downwards.
GGCTTCGGCTTTTTAGTTGTTGCCGATTGCTTCGCCGAAGGTGGCTCGGCACTGCCAAAGCCTGCATACCGATGATGATGGCTTTGTGTACCGACAGGAAGGACAAGATTAGCAGTACTGTACACCCGAAAAACTCTTGGTTGAAGAGAAGTGCTGCTTCGGATAAATTGGTAGCTGCTAGCCTTTCGCTTGACGACGGCCAGACCTTTCACCAACAGGCACGATTCTTTCATCTCCCCGAACGAAACCTGCTTGTCCGGCGAGCGTGTAGCTGGAGTGGATGCACCTCGGCTCTCCACGAATGCTTTTGGCCGCCCATTTCACCCACTACGGGAGACAGAGACTTCGCCGACAGCAGAATATTTCGCCGACAGACAGCCGAAGGGGTTCTTCGCCGACAGCTAAAGTACGCTGTCGGTAAAGAATTATTTGCCGACAGCCCTACTGCAGGCAGTAGTCGGTAAAAAACACCTGTCGGCAAAGGTATTATTTCCTGACTGCTGCACTGTCGGCAAAGAAACCTTGTCGGGAAAGAACTTGCGGCACCCGACGTCGTTCCCTTTGCCGACAGCCCTACCGTTAGGCTGTCGGCAAAGATTTCTCTTTTTTTTGAATTTTGAATTGAAACTTTTTATGTTGCCTAACTATATTGTTTACAAGCACATGTTCCAATTTGGGCTTTTTTTATAACATTTTGCTATATTTCGTTAATTTTTTTCGTTCACTTGAATTTTCCGGCATAATCCAAATTTGAATTGCAGGTGCATGAAATAATGAAACTTAGCCATTCAAAAAATGATATTCATGTTGGAGAGTGTATTTTGAGGCCATGTCCATAAACTCACCCAAAAGTTTAAAGTCCTTGTCCACGTAACACGACCATCCAGGAGTGGTAGAAGTGTTTTTTTAATTATATAAAATCTAAATGAAGTCGGAAAATCACGAAACTTGTCGGGGTGTCATGTTATCGCATGTGGAGACTATGATAAAAAACTCAAAATCCAGACATCTCCACATGTGATCATCTGGGTTTTGAGCATCCGATGTCGTAGCTTGCTCCAAACTTTCTCAATTTTTTATCATAGTCTCCACATGAGATAACATGACACCCCGACAAGTTTCGTGATTTTCCGACTTCGTTTGGATTTTATATAATTAAAAAACACTTCTACCACTCCTAGATGGTCGTGTTATGTGGACATGGACTTTGAACTTTTGGGTGAATTTATGGACGCGGCCTCAAAATACAGTCTCCAACATGAATATCATTTTTCGAATGGCTACGTTTTATTATTTCATGCACCTGCAGTTCAATTTTGGATTATGCTAGAAAATTCAAGTAAACAAAATAAATTAACGAAATATAGCAAAAAAAAGTCAAAACTGACCCAAACTTCAATATTAAGTGTATAATAATGTATTTAGTCCACACAAAAAAATGGAGCAAAACAAAACAAAAAAAAGAAACAGTTTGCCGACAGCCTTGTTTTGCTGTCGGCGAAGGTTTCTTTACCGACAGCTTTGCACAGGGCTATCGGCAAAGTAATTTTACAAAATAAAAAAAATAACCTTTGCCGACAGCCATTATGGCCCAGCTGTCGGCAAAGGGGTTACCCTTAATGGGCCCCCGGCCGGCCCAGCCGGGGAACCCTATCCCCATTTCTCCTTATCGCCCGCACCCACCTTAGCTCTGCTCCGCGCCCGTCGCTGCCGCCACCCTCCACCGCGCGCCCCTAGCTCGCTGCCGCGCCCGCCCCAGCTCGCCCTAGCTCGCCGCCGCGACCACCCCAGCTCGTCGCCGGCCGCGCCCGGACCAGGCCCCCGGCGCCCGGCGCCCGGCGCCCGGCTCCCGGCTCCCCTCCCTTGCCCTTGGCGCCTGCCCCAGCTCGCAGTCGGCCGCTGCCGAAGCCGGCACCCGGCGCCCGGCCCCCGGCGCGTGCCCCAGCTCGCCGTCGGTCGCGGCTGGACCCGGCACCCGGCGCCCCTCCCCTGCTGCAGGAGGAGCCGGCCGGGAGGAGGCCTCCCCTTGGTGGAGGTAGAGGACCAGGGGAGGGGAGAAGGGAAGAAGAGAAGGGGAGGAGGAAGAAGGGAAGAGGAGGAGGAATAAGGAGGAGGAAGAAGAAGGGGAGGAGGAAGAAGAAGAAGAGAAGGGAGAAGGAGGAGGAGAGGAGGGAGGAGGGAGAAGGGAGAAGGAGAAGGGAGGAGGAGGAGGAGAGGGTCCACACCATTCACGCCGTCCACGCCGTCCGTCTGTGCCACTCGCCGGAGGATAAGGTAGAGCCCAAGGATTGTCGGCCAACGTGCCGGAATTGTGCATGTGTGGGCCATCGTGCCGCGAAATGTGGACGTCGGCCTTCGTGCCGACTTTTGTTGCAGGTGTTGGAAAACCTCCCCGTGCAGGGGAGGTTCTGCCGAAATTTTTTACTTATAGTGTTGTTTGTCTTCTTTTGCACAGCAGGAGCTGCCGGAGGGGACTCAGAGGACCTGCTAGCTTCACCGCCCCCCTAGGTATAACCCCTCTATCTGTATCATGGTCTTAGGTCGCGTAACCGAGTTAGACGTCTCCCGTTCGAAAGGGATATGCGGTTGTTGGTATGCTGATCAGTGCATATCTGCGACGGTATCTCTTTCGGATTGTCCACGTTTTTTGGATAGCCCGCGGATGCATAGATGGGTTAGCTTCCATGTTCCGCTCCCGTCTGAGTCAGAGTTTCGGCAGCACCTCCCCGTTGTTCTCCGGATACACACTCTCCCCGTCGGGACGTGTATCGGGAGAACAGCGGGGAGGTGCTGCCAAAATTCCGTCTCGGACGGGAGCGGAGCATGGAAGCTAACCTCATCTATGCATCCTCGGGTGGGATTAGGACATATCCTTCACCTATTAGATGGTAGCAACACCTTGTAGATGCAGATGCTGGTTTTATTACTCGCTTACATTGGCGCATGGCAGAGGATGGCTGACCGTGAGTGGATGTACACTGGCTGGGAAAGAGCTAGACAGACCTCTGAATGGGTTAGGGGGACCAGCGCTTTCCTAGAGCAGGCATTTGACCGAGCTGCTAGAGGGTCGATTCGGATGTCGTGTCCCTGCAGCAAATGTAAGAACAAGAAATGGAGAGACAGGCGTACGGTTATGGAAGATCTTTTCAAGAATGGATTCGTTCGAAACTATATGCGCTAGGTCCACCATGGTGAACGCGATCGTATTAGGGAGGAGGTGGTGAGACCCCTCCTCGAGGAGTATGATGCAGATGCCGGGATGGCAGACATGATGGAAGACTTCCAGGAAGGGCGGTTCGCTCAAGGAATGGAGGTGGAGGAGGATCCAGAGGAAACCGCAAAGGCGTTCTACACCCATGATGGAGTCGGCACAGAAGCCCCTTCACGAGAAGACAAGGGTTTCGCAGCTGTATGCCATTTCACAACTAATAGCGTTGAAGTCGCAGCTAGGCATTAGTCGAGATGGCTTCGATCTCGTGTTGACAGTTGTTGGCAAACTGCTTCCGAAGGACCACATCCTGCCGAAGAACACGTACGCATCACAGAGGATCCTTCGTGCACTTAAGATGTCGTACGAGCCGATCCAAGCTTGTCCAAATGGGTGCATCCTGTTCAGGGACGACCACGAGGACGCAACACACTGTCCAAAGTGCAAAGCCTCTAGGTTTGTGGAGGTAGAAGGCAGTGATGGCACCAAGAGACAGTCCAAGATCCCCGAGATGGTCATATGACACCTTCCTTTCACACATAGGCTCCAACGGCTGTTTATGATAGAGGAGACCGCGAAAATGATGACGTGGCACAAGAATGGCAAAAGGTACACTAACAAGATGGTACACCCAGCAGATGGTGATGCATGGAAGCACTTCGATAACATGAATCCTGAAAAGGCTCTGGAGGCTCGGAATGTACGTGTAGCGCTGGCAACAGATGGGTTCGACCCGTTTGGAATGATGGCGGCCCCGTACACTTGTTGGCCTGTGTTCGTGATCCCCCTCAATCTTCCCCCGGCGTCATGTTTGAACCTAGGAACGTGTTCTTGACGTTGATAATACCTGGACACCCGGGCAACAATATGGGTGTGTTCATGCAGCCAGTGTGGGATGAATTGCAACATGCTTGGGAAGAGGGGGTGCTGACGTACGATCCAGCTACAAAGAGGAACTTCACAATGCATGTGTGGTATCAATATTCATTGCATGACTTCTTGGCGTATGGCTTGTTCAGCGCGTGGTGTGTTCACGGGAAGTTCCCTTGCCCAACATGCAAGACAGATGTGATGTTCACCTAGCTGGCCAAGGGTGGCAAGTATTTTTCTTTCGACAAACATTGGCAATTCCTGCCCAAGCACCATGAATTGAGACGAGATGAAAAGCACTTCACGAAAGGTGTTCAAGTCACCGACCCCATTCCTGAGGCTAGGAGCCCCGCCGCTGTCCTTGCCGAGTTACAGGCTCTCCAAATTGGTGAAGAGAACGGTGGTTTTATTGGATATGTTCCACCCACATGTAGAATCATATATCAGGCTTGCATAGGCTACCATACTTCAAGCACCTTCTTCTTCCACACAACATTGATGTAATGCACACAGAAAAGAATGTCGCCGAGGCACTCTGGGCAACACTCATGGACATTGGTAAGAAGTCAAAGGACAATGTTAAGGCTAGACTGGACATTGAAATGATTTGTGATAGACCAAAGCTTGTGATGAAGACCCTTGCGCCAGGAAAGAGATGGAAAAGGGGCCCGGCCGATTACGTCCTGAAAAGGCTAGATAGGAAGGAAATACTGCAGTGGATCAAGACGCTCGCACTACGGCGTTCACGGCGCCGACCACCGGGAGGAGCAGGACGTGGAGGATCCAACCGGTAGGGAGGAGGAGCCCTCCAGCAAGCGTCTTCGGTCGACGAGGAGGCTGGAGTTCGAGACGTTTACGACGACGACGACGACGACCGGGGACGACAGCAGCGGTGGCGACGACGGTGACGACGACAGGGGGCACGACGATGGGGGGCCTTCCTTAGGTTTGAGGAAGCCCTACCAGCGTGGGCCCTCAACGCTCCCTGCCCGACGGCTGCTCCCCCACGAGTGCACGGTGATCACACCTGTCGCCAAGACGTAAGTAACCATTGTCGTTTTCACTACTTGTTCATATGGCATGTTGAAAACTGAACTGTAGACTAACAATTGTTGTTAATGACTCGTGCAGGAGCTGGAAGTTTCCGAACAGGGCGCGCGGTTCACGCCATGTCAATGGCATCTAGGGCCTGCTGATTAGGGAGTACTACCCTAGCTTGGTCACCATCAAGGGTGAGCGAAAGCCACCCATGAAGTGGGACCACTTCAACCTGGTCACCGTCCCCAAAGGTGGGAGCCTTGCGGAGAAGATCAAGAGGGAGTTTTGGGTGAGTGTTTTCATCGCAACACATTTCTCAATACTACACATTCGTTGGACGTTCTTGAAACAATGAAATGATACATGATGTCTGCGTGCAGGAGTTCTTCAAGTGCGCGGATGGGAAAGAGGCGCATGCGACAAGAGTGCAGGAGAACGTCTGTCACGGACGTCTCAAGGACATGTACCATGAGGCGCGCATCCAGTGCGTCATCAGCCACTACGCCAACGTGCTTGGCGAGGTGATCAAGAAGGAACGAGTCAGGCAGGAGATAATCCTCCAGAGGGAGACCAACCTCACCGAGGAGGAGTACTTGCGGGTAATTAAGTAGGAAACATTCGTTCTGATTCCTTCCGTGAAACATTCAATTCATCTTCGGACATGTCAAATACTTGATGTTTCTTAGTGGATGCCGGCGTGGTGCGACAAGGACCCGACATGCTGGGAGGCCATTGTGCGCTACTGGAGATCGGACAAGTGCTACCAGGAGAAAAAGAAGCGTCGGGGGCACATGGTGGGGAGGAGATCAACGAGGTGGTGGGGTACGCCCTTTCTCACAAGGGCAAAGCGACGGATCTGGACAACAGGTACAACCCGGGGTACGCCCTTTCTCACAATGCAGGGGTAGCACACCACCAAGGGAACCAGTCCCTCCCGCAGTTCATGGACGCATGGGTATGCTTCTGTTGATCTATTTATTGTAGCGCTCAATCTATTTACCTGTAACCATGTTTGTGTTTTCCTCGCAGCCGGGGGCGCATGGTGGGGAGGAGATCAACGAGGTGGTGGGGTACGCCCTTTCTCACAAGGGCAAAGCGACGGATCCGGACAACAGGTACGACCCAGAGGACGGGCCAGACGTGTACACCAATGCGAACGTCCAACCCAAGCTCGCCGAGTACACCGCCGTGTTTCGCCGGCGCCATGGGAAGGACAAGGACCCCGCCCAGGAGCCCCTGGACACGGAGCTCGTGATGAGGTTGGGAGGAGGGAAGCAGCACGACTCCTACTGGATGGCCAACAGCGCCATCGACCCGACCACTACTCCCACGCTGAGGGAGATTCGACGGGTCGGGTCCAGTAGCTCCTCCGACATCCCCATAGCTTCCCGACAGCCGAGCACCGCTCAGATGTACACGCAGATGGAGGTAAGTGCGGTTTCATTCGCCGTTCACTCGTTTCACACACGATCCACCTTGGCTTCACATACCATCAACCATGTGGGTGTAATATTGCAGGCCAGGTTCCAACAGCTGCAGTCCCACCAGGAGGCCCAGAACACGGCCCACCACCAGCAGCTGGCGGCAGTGACGCAGTTCTACCAGCGTCAGTTGGCGGACCTGGCCAGCTTCGTCTGGTCCCAGCTCCCAGGCACGCAGGACCTTCCTCCCTCGCTCTTCGCTGAACCACCACTCCCAGTGCCTGCTCCTGTTCATGCTCCGGTGAGTATATTATCCGTTGCTTTAGCTTGTGCGGCCATCCTGCAGGTACTAATTACATCACTTGGCCTTTGTGCAGGCTCTGTTAGTGGGTTCGAACCCGACTCCAAGTGCTAGCCCTCCACTGGGTCCTTCTCCACAGCACAGCTGGCCAGCGCACCCGACCTACCCCACGCAGCAGTACGTGTGGTCTCCTCCACAGTCGCAGGGCTACTCCTCGTGGCCGCAGGCGCCGACGCAGCAGGGGCCTCGGCCGCCCTACTGGCAGTACGAGGCGGCGCCGTAGTCTCTGTGGGAGCAAGGTGGGGGCTCTGGGACTCCTAGGGATGGCGCCACGAGCTAGGTACCTTTCCCTCCCTCTTCTGGACTAGTAGCGATGAATGTTAGACCCCTGGACCAGTATTGATGAACTTGTGGACATCCTATGTGTATGTTGGACATGTATGTACTCGTTTCGCGACGTTATGTGTATTCTGGACATGTATCGATGGATTTGACGGCGTTGATGTGTGGATTCACATTGAGACCAAATTCGATGCTCAAATGTGGTTCATATGCTATAAATATGGTTTAGATGCAAGAAAACAGCAAAAAGAAAAGAAAAAAATATATTGCCCAGCTTTGCCGACAGCATAGGCCAATGCTGTTGGCAAAGCTGGGCATTTTTCCCAGCGAGAATGCCAGCTTTGCCGACAGCTTTACTTTGCCGACAGCAACTGCCATAGGCTTTGCCGACAACCCAGCAGATACTGTCGGCAAAGAGCTGTTCAGTTTGTCCTTTGCCGATAGGATCAGAGGCTGTCGGCGAAGGAGACGGCAGCCGTCTTGCTCATTCCAATTGCTGACCAACACACGTGAGAGTGCAAGAAGTGCAAGAGCCCTAGTGAGAGTGTGAATTGCAATTCCATGAGTTGATTCTCACTAGTTGCTTAGAGATAGCAAGTGTGCATCCATTCAATCACTAGACTAGCCTTGGTCAAGTGAGAGTTAGTGCTTGTTACTCTTGGTGATCGACATCACCTAGACGGCTTTGTGGAGGTTCGCTTGGTGATCATCCGGTGGAGATCATTGTGGATGGCCCAAGCTTCGTTGTGATCGGTTGTGGGCGATTCACCGAGCCGGAGTGGCGAAGAATCAGCCCGTAGAGAGCACTTAGTCCTTGCACGGACTAAGGGGGAGTGATACCGTGCGTGGTGCTCCAACGAGGACTGGGGGGAGTGTCGACTCCTCGATACCTCGGCAAAACGTCGTCGTGTCAACTTGCTTACTCCCTTCTCCTTACTTATTGCAATTACTTTCAAGCATTACTTTCCGCATTACCTTTGTGTTGCTTGACTAGAATTGCATAGGGCTTTACCGCTTTCCTTGCCATGTCTTGCTTGTGTAGCAAGGACACACTTGGGAAAAGCACTAGGGGGTTAATTGGCTCTTCCTAGGTTTAATTCTTTCTTAGAAATTTAAAAGAGTCCAATTCACCCCTCCCCTCTTGGGCATCTTGATCCTTTCAAGTGTTTCGGGGAGTGTGACCCCCCTCGCAGAGCTATTGGAGGCACTACACAGCTGTGGACCACGTCTCCCCGTGTTTCCGTCAGCCGTTCGGTCTCGGTGCCCGTCGGACTCCTGCCGAGTTGCACTCTCATGTTTGTCTCCTTAACGACATGTTGAGGCACACTCTTCTACCCCGCACCGGTTACCGTGACGCGCTCATGAATCTCCAGCAGTACCTCCTGGCAGCCACTGTGAGACAGACATCGTTCGATATCGCCGACTTTATAGTGTGTGAGATGGAGGACACCATTCCAGATGGGACTGTATCTCGGAGGCAGTTGCCCTATGGACACTAGATTAGCTCGTTGTTGGTTCTCTCACTTCGCAATCACCCAACGATCAGCCGAGAGCTTGCTGACTCACCGCCCGTCTTTCCGATCTACAAGATGAGTGCAGTGATTGATGGTCGTAGGGGCAGCAGGGTCCTTCAGAGTATTCGCCAAGCTGTCCCACCCAGAGAGATGGATGAGGTTGATGCCCAGGACGAGGCGATGCGTGCAGTGGCACAGGCCGAGCTTGCTGACCTTGACAGACAGGAGGACTTGGATCAGGGCACTGAGCCGATCCCCTGAGACAGTGACGACGACGACTACCGTCCACCCCGTCCAGCAGCGGCTCACGACATAGAGGCCGGTCCGTCCCGTCCTGCAGCTCCACCACCACAGTCGGACCCGGCCCTACTCCGGATCTTGGACAGGCTCGAGTCATCCCAGAGTTCCGTGGTTGCGATGATTTCACAGGTGCAGGCCCGACAGGACCAGTTTCAGGAGCAGCTCCTTCACTCCCAGGCTCAGACACTGCACTTCATGGGGTACATTCTGCAGCACACTGGTGCCCCACCTCCTCCGTACCTTCAGAGTCCGCCTCTGTTCAGCTTGGCCCGCCACCCGGTCCTCTGTTTGGGGAGTTTGCGGGCCCCTCAGCTCTGCCTCCGTTTGGTCAGTTTGCCAGACCATTAGCTCAGCAGCAGTTTGGACAGCCTTCTGGTCTTTCACCTCAGCCACCGCCTCCTGGCATGCCCTACTACGTCCAGCCCCCGCCCCCTCGTCCTTGTTTACACCTTACGGGGGTCGGCCGGCTACGCCTCCAGGCTTGTCTCGTCCAGTGACTCCCACTCCAGCTACATAGTCCTCTGGTGGACATCATAGTGTGAGTCCCTCAGCGCATTTTCAGTCACCAATCAGGCAGGTCAGCCAGTGGTTCGACTCGGTTGGGCAGACGACGCAGTTCACACCGATTGCCACAGGGTTTACCCCTTACTCAGCATCTGCCGGCCTTGGTGCTTCTGCACAGGACCTCTCAGCTAGTTACAGTGCCCTCACCAGCCTTGCTAGTCCCAGTGCTTTCCAGTTGTCTCCGATGGAGCCCGCACCACAGACAGGTGGCACGTTCCCCTCCTCCGTGGCTTCGTCAGAGCTAGCACCTCAGGACCCGCCTACTACAGTCACTACTACTCCAGTTGTCCAGCCAAACGTGACTCCAGTGGCTAGTGAGCCCTAGGGACAGACCATTGAGCCTTCAGTGTTAGAGACACCACTCACAGTCCCTGCTACAGAGTCAGAGGTTACTCCTTCAGTGTCAGCACCAGCTCCAGACTTGCCTAGTACAGAGGCACCGACACAGACAGAGTTAGTGGTTCCGGAGACTCAGCCATCAGATGCACCAGCAGAGTCAGTGACCGAAGCTTCAGCTCCAGCCGGTCAGGACGACAGTGACTCGAGTCCAGACTTTGACTACGAGTAGTTCGACTTCCGTCCTCGTGCTCGTGACCCGGCTACTCCTCCTTTGCCCGACGCTTAGTTTTTGGTGCTTTGTCGCCAAAAGGGGAGAGAGTGAGAGTATGCTAGTGATAGGGGGAGTTGAGAGAGAGAGAGACTTGGTTCTTTTGATGTGCTTACTATTCTCGTACTCATGCATCATGTTTACCCCTATCTTGCATTTACTTTTGTGTGATGATACACTTGCATGTGGCTTGTGGTTTCACTCTTATATGATTGTGTCACATGCTTTTGCTCATGATATGCTTCCGTGCTTACTTTGGTATATATATTTGTGATGAGCATATCTTTTGTACTTGCACTTGATTCATATCCTTAGTACATGTTGTGGCTTGGATTATTTAAGCATGTATTATTCATTCTTATTCACTAACCCATGCTTAGATAAGCCAAGTCACTTGAAAACCAAAAATAAAACTCTCTTATCATACTCTATGGCATATTATCATCAATCACCAAAAAGGGGGAGATTGAAAGCATCTAGGCCCTAGTGTTTCGGTGATTAACGACAATGCAAGATTACTATGACTAACGTGTGTTTTGCAGAAGCAATGAGAAAGTTAGGTCATGGTAATGGATAGTTGATTGGACTATCATGGTATTCGTGCCCCTTATTGGAATCGTTTTTGTTTTCAAAGGATTGGCGACAAGGTTGAAGATTAGACTAGGTCTAAGTGTCGTTTGGAGTTGAGAGTAGTTTAGCACCTTTATTTTTCCTTTGGCCGTACTATTAAGGGGGGTACTATCTAGTAGCTTGACCTAGGAGAGGCTAAGTGATTAGGTGTGGTGCACACTTGTGAAAACTAGCACTAGGCAGCTTAGAAATAGTCCTTGGACCTTGTAGAGCAACTTCCATTTTGGAAGCGTGTTGTTCTGGCCTGAAAAAGGGCTCCGGACACTAGTTATCCCTGGGTTCGGACCCTAGGGTTCGCTCTGCCTGTATCAGAGCATCCGTACGCCATGAACAGTGCAGGGTCCGGACATGCCATAGCGTCCGGACCTATGCAGCGAGCTCCCAAGAGAGCAGTTTGAATCCGGACACTGACCGGAGTGCTGAGTTCAGACCTTTGGTAGCGTCCGAACTCCAGCAGAGAGGTCCATAGAGTTGAATTCCAATCCAGACGCTGTCCGGATGCTTGCGTCCGGACAGCAAAGAGCGTCCGGACTGCAGGCAGTTATGTACTGAGTGCTGTGATCTGAGGGGGTCCGGACGCATGTGAAATGGTCCGGACCCCACCCTATTCTGAGCGTCCGGAGTGACGCAGACAAGTGGTTTTTGTGCCAAATGGCTAGGGACTTGGTTCGGGGGTATTTATACTTCCCCATCAACCCCTTGGCACCTCTCTTGCTCATTCCAATTGCTGACCAACACATGCGAGAGTGCAAGAAGTGCAAGAGCCCTAGTGAGAGTGTGAATTGCAATTCCATGAGTTGATTCTCACTAGTTTCTTAGAGATAGCAAGTGTGCATCCATTCAATCACTAGACTAGCCTTGGTCAAGTGAGAGTTAGTGCTTGTTACTCTTGGTGATCGACATCACCTAGACGGCTTCGTGGAGGTTCGCTTGGTGATCATCCGGTGGAGATCATTGTGGATGGCCCAAGCTTCGTTTGGATCGGTTGTGGGCGATTCACCGAGCCGGAGTGGCGAAGAATCAGCCCGTAGAGAGCACTTAGTCCTTGCGCGGACTAAGGGGGAGTGATACCGTGCACGGTGCTCCAACGAGGACTAGGGGGGAGTGTCGACTCCTCGATATCTCGGCAAAACGTCGTCGTGTCAACTTGCTTACTCCCTTCTCCTTACTTATTGCAATTACTTTCAAGCATTACTTTCCGCATTACCTTTGTGTTGCTTGACTAGAATTGCATAGGGCTTTACCGCTTTCCTTGCCATGTCTTGCTTGTGTAGCTAGGACACACTTGGGAAAAGCACTAGGGGTTAATTGGCTCTTGCTAGGTTTAATTCTTGCTTAGAAATTTAAAAGAGCCCAATTTACCCCCCCCCCCTCTTGGGCATCTTGATCCTTTCAAAATATATGTACTATTTTCACCCTTGCTAGCAAGCGGTGCCCCAAAAACATACAAACACCATATCAATGACACGTGGACCCACATGGCAACATGCCAGAGGAAACCTCTTTGGAACAAGGGGGGCGAGAATCATCCCTACTGACATTCAGTACTACCTCCATCCCAAACAAATATATATCTTGTTTTTCAAGAAATCATTTTTTTAAGTTTAACTAAATATAAAAAATAGTATCAACAAATTTGTTTTTCTACTTGAGATGTATAACTTTGATTTAAAGTTTGTTTTCATTTGGCTTCTTTTTGAAAACTTATGAGTTTTACTCTTGCGATTTGTAAGTGCAATCAAGCCCTATGTGAGTTTTGGTGATAAAGATCACATAATTTGGGAACTAATGAGATTCATCGAGATGACAAATAGGTTAAATAAAAGAAGATGTCGAACATATTGGTGGACCCTCTCCAACTAATGACACCAAGCTCAATATTTTATTTATGTTTTGAATTTGAGTTAGGAAATGCCGCACTACTAAGATGCAACATGCAAGCCTAAATGTGAACTAAGTGCAAATTCCATCCACCAAACATCCTCTTCTACTTTGACTGAACTGCCAGCAATATAGTTTTACATTCCTCTACAGTTCAGACAGAGCGGCAGTGCCGCGCCCCAGGACGGCACTATCGTGACTTGAATTCTTCGCGTTGACAGAGATAGGTGTATCATTCACCCCCTTTCTTCCCCAACGGCCACCACTGACAGAACTCATCCATTTGCGACCAGAAAGTCCAAAAAAACTCTCCCCACTCTCTCTCTCTCTCTCTCCTTTGGAGCTCTCTAATCTTCTCCACTTGATTTCCACTCAAATCTTTGAGAGATTGAGCCTCCAAGCAGCACTGGAAGCCTCTCCACCTGATCTTCAACTTTCTCAAGCACTTAGTTCGTGTTGTGGCCTGCGGTTTGGATCTATTACTCTTGGAGATTGCTCCTAGCCGACTAGCGCGTCGCTCGTGAAGCTTGGCAAGCTCCCCACTCAGTTAGTAAATCACCCCTCATCTTAAGAGTTAGCTCTCTTGACTTGAGAACGAGGTTAGGGTGCAAAGAACCTTGTGTCTACCTCAACAACGTGGACATAGACAAGCCTTGGTGGTGAGCAGAACCACAGATAAATCTTGTGTCAAATTGTGTTCGTGTGATTTGCTTGGATTTATTTGTCTTAAAGGTAATTTCTAGGGTTTAGTCTCGATCTACTTGGTGGTGCGATTTCTATCTATTCTAAGTGGTGAAAGAGGTTCTTTACTGTCCTAGGAAGGTTTCCATTCAACTAGATTTGTTTTGTGGCTGGGTAGATTTTGAACCGTAAACTCGAATAGGTTTTTGGGCAGCACTGTCGCTCCTAAGAGCAACAATGTCGCGCAAAGCAACAGTGTCGCTCCCTAGAGCAGCATTGCCGCGCCCTGTTATTAATTTTTGACAGGCTTATTCATCCCCTCCTCTAGGCTGTCCAAGTTCCTTATTACACAATTATTTTAGAGATGGTTCTAGATTCATCGGTCTCTTCATATAAATTTGTAGAGATGATTGTATCTGGTCGTCTCTACAAATTAATTTATAGAGATAGCTCTAAATTCAACTATTTTTTATAAATCAACTTGATTGTAGATCCAGCTGCCTCTAAAGGTAACTGTATTTTTAGAGGTGCCTAAAAACACCGGTTGTGTTAAAAAAAGATTTTGATTTCTAGAGAAGGTCTGTGTCGAAAACTATTTCTAGAAACGGATTTCTATTAAGCTACATCTAAAAACTACTTCCTCCATTCCCAAATTATAAGACGTTTTATTTTTTTTTCCACCTCAAGTTTGATTAATTTTTTTTTCACCTCAAGTTTGATTAATCGTCTTATTCAAAATTTTGTGCAAAATACAATTTTTTTCGTGGTCTACTTTATTAATAAAAGTTTTTTAAAAATGACTTAAAATTGACTATATTTACACAAATGTTTTAAACAATACGAGTGATAAAATTTGAGATAAAAAAGTCAAACATCTTATAATTTAGAATGGAGGAAATACCTTTGTTGGTAAAATACTTTGTAGTGTAAGACACCCATTTGTGTCCACCTTTGTTAATTAGGAGGTATGTCTTCTAAATATTTTTTAAAGTGTGCCTTTCTTTCATCATGAGTTATTTCAGCTATTACAGTCCTTTAACACATGCGTGCAGCGTAATCAATGTCAAAATAGGCAAATACACCTGAAAATTCACAATTGTAAAAAAAAAAGAAAAAAGAAGAGAAATTAAAATATCGAACCGCAGCAAGCTGGGCCAGAGGCCAGGGTGCACCACAAGGCCCGGTCCACCCGGACCCAAGGAACCAAGCAGACCAACAACACAATGGAACCAAAGCATCAGCCCAGCCCAGCCAGCTTCCATTCCCAAGGAAACCCTCCGCTCCTCGCACGTCCCCCATGGCCGCCGCGCCGCCGCGCCTCTCCGCCGGCTGCTACTCCGCCTCCGCGACCCGACGCCGCCGCCCTTGAACACGCTCCTTTCCCGCCTCACGCCGCACCTGCAGCAGGGTCCCATCCCAGCCCCGGCTCCTCCACTCCCGGCCTCGACGCCGGCCCAAACGCCGTCGGGGATTCTCCGCGACGCTCTCTTCTCCTTCCACCCGGGCCTCCAGATATACCCGTGCCTAGATCCGTTGGGGGGTGTCCCCGCATGTGAGGACGTCGGCGGAGGGGCCGCGGAGGTGTGGGCGGACAGCGTGAAGAAGAAGCGCAAGCGTAAGATGAACAAGCACAAGCTCCGGAAGCTCCGGAGGCGACTTCGCCGCCAGACATGATAGCTCTCTCCACTCCGGTTAGACACCTTGTCATTGAGTTGCGCCCAGCGATTTGATATCTCCTTGGGCTGATCCGTAGAGCAAGATAGAGAGGAGTTACGGGTGTATGACAGAGGGCTGTTTGATGAATGAGTGATTTTGTAGCCCGTTCACTGTGTTTGGAGATTTTGGTTGCTTCGATAAGGATCACGTTCCACACTGAAACAAACCTCCTTTCATTAAGCCCCTTGTTAGTTACTGTGTGCAAATGGAAATGTTGCATTGCTCGATATATTGGTGTCCAATCGTGCCCTGCTTTATGGATTGTTTGTGTAGGATGCACCTAGTTGCCAAGCTCACCTTGTTTTCAATATGGTGTGGTTCTGCTATGTTCACTAGCATTAGTGAGTAGAAATAGACCTTGATTCTAGCTTGAAAAATCTGTGTTCCTCTTCACTCTGTTTAACTGTGTCCTGTGCCTCTTTAGTTATATATCTATGCAGTGGTGCTGAATTTTTGTTACACCTAATCACATGACGCCTGTGCCACTAGGAATTTATATGCTGTGGCACTAGGTACTTGTTGCACCTAATAAGCATAATATTCGCTGTTTCATCTAAGCTGTGTTCTGTTCTCCTGTGGTGTGCTTGACATTGCCTTATTCGATTAATACTGTCACCAGTTGAAGAATTAATTTGAAATATAATCAGAAGGATATCTTTACTTTGGATAGCCCTCTGAGAACTTTTGTGTAATCTAGTTACGCTGACATGTGCAAGTGTAAATCACAGAATCTTCTTTGAAACTGTATTGCTGGTTCATAGAAACACAGTATTCTAGCAGAACAAAAGCGTGAGCTTACTGCATTGTTCTGCCCTCTAACTCTTTGTTTTGTCTATGTTGATTAGGCTACAAGGTGATTGAACTTGAAACCTGGGCCTCCAAGGCTGTTACACACTGGTTATTTTTTTATGGGCTGATCACCTGCTGCAAGTTTTTGTTTGGCAAAGGAGCTACATGTTCGATTGCAGCTGTCAATTGCTGGGACTAACAGTTTAGAATCTATGACAGAAGTTAAACTGAACCAGGATCAAGCTAGGTTAGGTCTTGATTTCTGTCAAATAAAGCTTCAGATTTGGTTGTTTTGTCACTCGCTATTCATTGCTGTTACTAACACCCATATACTCGTCCAGAAGTACTTCACATATTTTATTTGAGGGTACCTGAATTTTTGCACCCTTGAGTGTTGTATACCCTGTTGATATCTGTCATATTTTATCGTTGTTGAGAGCCCACGTACTCTGGAAGTACGGAGACCCTTGATCATGATACTTGCCTTGCCCTGCTGTTTGTTCACAGTGAGTTTTGGAGTCGTATCAGTTATCAGGGTCATGGATCTTGACACTTACCCTGTTTGTTCACAGTTAGTTTTGGAATCGTATAGGTTATCAGTGGCAAATTAGCTTGGTTGTTGTTGGCTTGTGTCTGTGATCCCGTGCAATGTTCCTCACGACATGCTCAGGCATTTCATTCGATTAGTGACTGGTGACATTTCAGCATGCTTACACATTTCATTCGAGTGGTGAGTGGTGACATTCCAAGCCCAAGCAGCATTCTTTTCAGCCTAACTTCGCTAAACGGCAGTAATTAAGATTTACAAAAATCAGCAGGTTACTAATGAGACTTGCCAATGTCAAATAAACTTGTGTGCGCAAATTGAGTGCACACTGCTACATCTTCAGTCCAGACAAACGTATAAATACAAGCATCTGAGAATACTGAGCGATTGACACTGTTATAACATAAGCAACAGTTACAGTTACATCTACGTCAGGCTCGCTTGTAAAGGACCAAAATAAGGATATTTACCAAATGTTTTTTCGCATGATAGCGTAGTTTTCCTGAAGAATGTAGTTTCTCATGGCATGATCCCACAGTTTCCTTACGCTTATCTGACAAGCTGCTACTACAACTATGCGCATAGAGGGTGACGTGACCGAATGATGATGCTGCAGATGCCTGTTAAACTGAAGGGAACAATGCCAAACCAAATGCGTTTACATCTCCCAACCACCAGACAGCCCATTTCGGATTATTGGTGCTCCAGATATTGTTGGATTATTGATGTTCTAGATTTTGTTGGGATGATCTGTAAGAGGGCGGTGTAATAAAGCACCTATTCTTCATTCACTACTATAGGTTGGGTCTTCAAACATATCGTATGGGCCCATCCAAGCTACCAGATGCAAACTGCAATCCACAAGATAACGCCAGGTGATAAAACTGTTGAGATAAAGACTAGTCTCCTAGCATGCTTACAGAAACTGTAGTGTGTAACCTGTTGAACAATTGGATTAGTTGATGTTGTAAACTCATGTGTCATTCCTTCCCAGACTACTTTCCCCTCGTGAAGAAATAGCAACCTGAAAAACAAATATCAGATACTCATGTTGTAAACTGAGGCCATGGAATTACAAATGTAGTATTTGTTCTTACCTATCAACAGCTCTTCTTATTGTGCTATGCTGATGGGTCACAACAACATAGGAAGCTATTTTTCCTGGCTTACCAAGAGCATCCCGACCAGTCATATGCACAGAACGTATAAGGTCTTCCACGACAGTTGACGCAATCGGGTCGAGCCCCGCTGTAGGTTCGTCATATAAAAGGACCTACCAGAGGAAGAAATTTGAAGAGTGTCAGCTCATGAACAGAAACAGCCTTTCCAGTTCAGAGTGTATATCAGACAATAAAAAGAGGAAAATGCCTTATTAGCTCATAATCAATACCTCTGGCTCGACTAAATCCTTTGTATCATCAAATATTATCGAACGTGCTAGAGCAACACGCTTTTTCATGCCACCAGACAACTCGGATGGCATACGATCTTCAACACCCTGCACACAAAACAATCATGTTTTATTCAACAGTACTACAAGAAATGCTAAAATATTTGCTCGTGTCCAATTGAACAAGATTGATTATGAATTTATGATCCTCCAAAACAAAACAGTTCTAAATTCAAAAGATATAATGGTAACTCATGGATTGCAACAGACCAGATCCTCTACTGCTGATTTGTTTTAGAATCAGTGCAATTCTTGTTTCGACAAACATAAAGGCATCTTGCAACAAGTCCCTTTTTTGTTTTGCTCTTGACCAATAAAGAGGCCACCTTGTCATTATTTGCATGTAGGATTACTCTGCCTGCTATTAGTCTACTACGGTATTAGATAGTATCTGTAGATAACAGTTGAGAATTTATCAAAAAGTTTCCCATGATGCAAAGTACTTATTGTGACAGAGAACACACACAGATACTTTAAGAATCGAATGCTAAGCTTATCGTGAGAAGTGATCTACCTAAACAATTATGGGAAGCTTAACTTACCTTTAGTCCTACTGCAGCCAAAGTTTCTGTCACTAATTTACCAATGCAGTCCTCAGGTAAGCTTGAATTTTCATATCTAAGTCAAAGAATGGATGAATCAGGGATGAAAGCTGAACAGAAGCAATTACTGAAAAAATGACTTTCTGGAAGGCATGTTCCCTTACAAAAGAAATCCAACATTTTCACGAACTGTGAGAGAATCAAAAAGTGCAGCACTTTGAAAGACCTGTATCACTATGCCATATCAGAATGTTCAAGCACAATAAGCTATAAGTAAATCATGACATTTCTTAGTACAGATACAACAAAGTACAAGGAATATGTACCAAACCAATGCGGAGACCCTCTATATCCTCGTCACTAACTAAACCATGTCTTTTCTTTCCACAAATGATTACATCACCCTGTTTGTTATTGCAGAGACAGAGACAGAAAAAGAAAAAGAGAGCACATTTAGTTTCCAGTTGACCAAGATGTAATGAAAATTTAATCAAGGGGGTAAACTAAGAAGATGAACAACCTTGTCTGGAGCTAGCAGCCCTGCCATAACCTTCAAAATAGTTGACTTGCCTGTTCCTGAAGGTCCAATTATCCCGACTGCTTCACCATGTCTAATCTACACAAGAATGTAACATTATTTTGAATCATAAATACAGAAAACCAAACCTACTGAGTCATGAAAACATCAAACTACCAAAATATAACAGTCAACAGAATGAATAGTAACTGAAATGTGGTGACTGGTGAGTAAAAATATAGAATTAAATAAGATTCAAATATAAATCTTGTGCAACTGGAAAACTGAATGACATATGGATATGGTGGTCTACTTATGATTCATGCCATTTTATTGCTACATATGGCAGTCACTGGTTCCGTTTGAAGTCATGAAAAACATAACCAATGAAAGTGGAAAGAGAAGGGCTGACCTTGAAGCTGACACCTCTTAATACATGTTTCTCTCCAAATGACTTATGAACATCCCTACATTCTATGAGTACATCACGGTCATCCTCAGTCTGGCTGTCCAAATCCCAGCTCCTAGACAAGCTTGAACTCTACAGCACAAGCCACAGAAAAAAAAATGGTCAAGATAAGCTTCATTATATGGCAATTCAACAAAATACTCAAAAAGTATCAACGAAATTGCAAGTGCACACCTCATGGAGATTGTCAACGTTGCCCAAACCAGGACTCCTTGCAGCCAAAACAGGACCAAGACCTGTCTGACACCTTCTCATTGGCATGTCTCCTATCCTGCTTAAACAAGAAGAGATGCAGATAATTAGCACGGCAATATCACTTTACAGAACTACATAGAGGATAAATAATCCACCAACACAAAAGGTCCTCAGCAAGCTAATCACTGACACAAAGAGGTTAAAAGATGAAGCATTCGATTCTTTTAGTGCAAGCAATCGACCAGGCTACAATCATGATGAGGTAATGGGATTTAATGATTCGTCCACTGAGTTTTTTAATTGCGAACAAACACAAATCCATCTACCTAATTCCAGGACATGGATCCTTCTGAATTCTGATACTGTTAAGCAAGAGGAGCAAATAGTTGGCCATATTTTTCCAAGTGGAAACTAAATGTTGCATTCGATGCAGCAGCAACAATCGTTTCTAGTATACGGGGCACTGAAAGAAAGCAACCAAAATTAACCACGACGGGATCGATCAACAACCCAAAAAAGTTTCACGGCGCGGTGCCAGAAACTAGATGTGGCACCAGGGAAAGAACAGTCGCTGGGAAGAAAGTTTTGCCTGAACGAGAACGCGGAGCGCGAGGTTGGGTTCCCGGACGAGTGGAATATAAGGCCTCCACCGGCGGGGAGGGGCGGGTAGCGGAGAGCGGCGGGGATGGACGGCGACGCCATGGTCGTGCTCGGGCGCCGCCGCGTGGTGGGTGCGGGGAAAAGTGGTGCGCGACGATGTGGATGGAATCCGTCTCTCCGTGTGGAAGGTGACGCAAAATCAACGGTCTTTCGGGGGGTTTTCCGGAAAGTAGGAGATGACATGTGGGGCCAGGAGTTGCTGCCGCTCTCTCAGATCGAACCATCGAAGCCGTTCGTTTAGAATCGGAGGGCCAAACTGCGCCTCTGTGACCACCAAAGTTCGAGCAGAAATTACTCAACTGCCCTGCGCATCTCACGGACCGGCTTCCCAGCTCCGGCGACGATCCCCGATGGCCTCCGCCGCCGCCGTGACTCTCCGGCGCGTGGTTCTTGTGTCTGCCGCGCTGCGGCTCGCACTTGTGGTGTTCGGAGAGTGGCAGGATGCCCACCTCGAGGTGCGCTATACCGACGTCGACTACCTCGTCTTCTCCGACGCCGCCGCATCTGTGGCCGCCGGCGGTTCCCCGTTCGCCCGCGCGACCTACCGCTACTCTCCAATCCTGGCCTTCCTGCTTCTCCCGAACTCACTCCTCCATGCTGCCTGGGGCAAGCTCCTTTTCTCCGCCGCAGGTAGCCTGCTCTGCTCACGCACTGGTGCTGTTTTTAGAATTGTTTGCTTCCCGATCTGTTGTGTTGCCAACGGTAAACAATTTCCGTAGATCTTTGAAAGTATGTTTGGTTTCTGGAACGTCGTGTGCTTGATCTACGGTTCATCTATGGTAGACGCTCGAGATGCCTGGGTTTGTTTCTGTAACGTAATCCTAATTGAGAATTGATGTATGACACTTCAGTGCGTTAGTTCTTATCCATTTCATTCACTTATATATGAGTGGTCATGACACAGGCGTTGTTCGGCTTGTGATCTTTATTCGCAATGATAGGGTGTAGCATTTAGATTCACAGTAAACTTTCATTTTCTTGGTCACATTTACAATCACACTTGGTTTAGGAAGGGAGCTTTTGATCCTGAATCAGTAACTACTAGGATTTATTGTGGCTTCAGGACTACTGAGTTGTATAATAAGACATTCTTCTTTGTGTAACTACCTTGATAAAGTTTGTGATGGTCTTGTATGAATGTTCTTGTTCTGCAGATTTGCTCGTAGGGTTGTTCATAGACTCCATTCTTGATCTAAGAGGAATTCCTGAGAAAATGCGGATGTGGTCTGTGATATCTTGGTTGTTCAATCCCTTCACATTCACCATTGGTACAAGAGGAAACTGCGAACCAATAGTCTGCGCAGTCATGCTCTGGATTCTCATATGTTTGATGAAGGGTGTAAGCTCTGAATCTCTTATGCTGTTTGTTCAGTTATTTCTACCTTTGTAAAGTTGCTATGGTGGAATATGATAGTACCATTAAAACTGTCCCAGCTTGTGCTCTCATGGACTAATGTATGCTTTTATAACTGTATGTTTGTTTTCAATTTTTTTCATGTCAACATATTGTTCTAAACACAGTATGTAACTTATTCATATCTGTGGCTTTACCTATGCATTGTCTCGAATATCTTCTGTTTGTTTTTGATAGCCTATAATACACATTTAGATCAACCTCACCATATATGTAGTTGAACTGCAAGCCTCAGTTTGTCCTGTGCTAACAGCTCTCTTCCCACTCATGCATTTGCGAAGTTCAGTTTTTCTCATGCAACGAAATACAGTACACACTATGTACTCATAGTCAGTGAAGTCTGAACTCAGTGATTTCTTTTGGTCTTGAAGTGTATAAAGTAGTAGTTATGCCGCTTTTTCAGACATATAGTTTATCACGGTTTGAACGATGTATTTTGGAGCATTCATCTTATATGCACTGTGCGTAGTTGTTTGTTTCTCCTTGAAGACATTACTAATTCATGTTAGACTTTTTTGCTCTGTCATTAAGGTATTTTTTGAATGGATGAAATCCCTGGCCCATCCACATGTGGGCCCAGCCAAACTCATCCAAAGATGTTTGTCACTATTTAGTTCATGAAGTCAAATGTTAACATTCTTTGAACCATATGGTTTGCTGGTTGTACCACTTGCTTGTTCTGGAACCTCCACACCAAAAGAAAAACTTATCATTTACTTTGCAGTTACATCGAATAATATCATGAAGAACTCGTTATTCATCTCAGGTCTAGGAAGAAAGATTGCTTTTAAAAAATTGCTAGATAGATTAACATTGGTATGTTACAGCTTAAGTGTCTTTTGCAGGTAGAGTACTGCAGGCAGCTTTCTGGTATGGGCTTATTGTACACTTCAGAATATACCCAATCATATACGCGATTCCTTTTGTAATAGTTCTTGGCAAGGGCTATGCTGGTCCTGTTGGTAGGCCTACTCTTACAATGTGGAGGTCCAAACAACAGTTGCAAAATGACAAAGTCAGTCAAATAGAACAACCAACATCATTCCTAGCCACTGCATGGGATTTCCTTTCAAACTTCATAAGAAGAAATGCGATCCTGTTTGGGTTACTCTCTGGATCTATGTTCTTTGCCTGGACCGGCGTTTTCTTCTATCTTTATGGGTGGGACTTCCTAAATGAAGCATTACTTTACCATCTTACTCGTACCGACCCAAGGCACAATTTCTCAATATATTTCTACCACATATATCTACATCATCAGCAAGGGTACTCAAGCATTCAGAGGCTGGCTTCATTCCTTCCTCAACTGATCGTGCAACTGGCACTCATTCTGCGCTTCTCTAGGGACCTTCCATTCTGCATGTTTCTCCAAACGGTTGCATTTGTTGCTTTTAATAAGGTATATGGTAACTCATACATACATTTGATATTCCTTTTACACTGTAGTGCCTTAAGGTAATTACTGTCAATTGTTAAACGAGCAGGTGATGACGGCACAGTACTTCGTGTGGTTCTTCTGCCTGTTGCCCCTCATTCTACCTTGGAGCAGCATGAAACTTAAGTGGAAGGGTCTGGCCTGTATGGTAATGTGGATGGGGTCCCAACTGCATTGGCTCATGTGGGCTTACCTGCTGGAATTCAAGGGCCGAAACGTTTTTGTTCAGCTCTGGGTTGCAGGCCTCGTGTTTCTGGCTGCGAACACCTTTGTTATGCTCATGGTGATGAAGCAACACAAGCACACTCCGCTCTTCGCATCGCCGGTGAAGTCTGGCAACAAGGTTGCTACCAAGAAGGAAAAATAGCAGCGGTTGGGCTCTTTCCATTTTGCCAACTGATGTATGATGAGAACATGGATTGTATTTGTTTCTCTTTTTTGTGTTTCTGTATAAGATCATATGTGACTTGAATGCATCATTATAGTTTTGCCCGTAGATAATGTGGAGACATTACATGAGAAGTATTTTTTGGTTGTCAGACTTTGCAATTGGTTCAGATTATATTCATTTTAGAGGGGGCGAAAGCTGGTTAGCTTTATTTGGTTGGAGCTGCTACACTGGTACCTGAACCCTGATAGCCCTGGATCATATTCATGTGTGAACAGGAAAGTGCTAGTATACTTTTGTTTCTTTGTGCCTCGGCACATGCACTTTTTGCTAAATCATGGCAATTATTTGGATTGAGGCAAGCAATATGAGCCACTGAGTAAATGGGTGTGCCAAACATCGTGCCTTTTGGGTCAGGAAGAAATATCTGAACTAGAAGATTTGCAAGAAGCTTTAGAGGTGGTACAGATATCAGATTCTGAAGATGGGCTATGGACTTTGGAGCCTTCAGGCAAGTTTTCTAGTAAATCTTTGTACAGATTGATGACAAATCCTGGGGAGGTGGATACTAGAATGAAAGATATCTGGGAGGTGAATTTGCCTTTGAAAATCAAAGTCTTTCTTTGGATGCTTTGGCATGATATGGTTCAAACAGGAGAACAGCTTAAAAGAAGGAAAAAAACAAACACTCAGAATTTTGCAAATACTGTGGTCTATTAGAGACTAGATATCATCTTTTCTTTAATTGTCTTATCTCTTAGGTTATTTGGGTCTGGGTTCGTATTAGCTTGAGATGAGCACAAAGGCCTGACTAATTTTCAAGACATGATTAACAATGGGGAAGTTGAGAGATCTAAGAGTGTGGCCCTTTATCTAAGTAGCTAGCTTAGGGTGGTGTATCTGGAAAACTAGGAATGATTGGGTGCTTAACAAAAAGCTAATAAAAAACCCCAAGGTGCTTACATGATTTTGGCTCTTTTGAAACCGTGGAAGAAGATGCTCAAGACGAAGGAACAAGGGCTGATGGAGTATATACTTTTCTAAAACTCTAGGAGGGCCTTCGAGCGTGGTGATCAAACGTTGCTGAAAAAGTTCAGTTCTCAGCTGATGGTTGGGCCTATGGCCAAGTCTTCTGTCTTTTCTAGCTTTTTATGTCTTTTCTGAGAGGTTGGGAGGTGATTTTACTCCATGCAATGATGGTTTTCGAACTTGCACTGTAAGCCGGTGTCCCCAGCAAATCCCATGCTTTCAATATAAACAGGGCCAAAAGCCTTTGGTCTAAAAATATCGTGTCTTTTTTATGGAAAATGAGAAGTGAAAGCTCTCCTATCTACGCCACGCTCTCCATGTAGAACACGGTCACATTTCATGTGTGTTTATAGTTTCAAGGGATTTGGTCCCTCGTTGCTCGAATTTTGCAGTTTGTAAAACACAATAACAACAACAAAAAAGGTGGTGGTTTGTGTCTAACTATGTGCCAGACATCAATCCAGAATAACTATTAGACAGCTACAGCTAGTGTCCATCAACTAATTTGACCGCGTGGCCTAATGGATAAGGCGCTCGCCTCCGGAGCGGGAGATTGTGGGTTCGAGTCCCATCGTGGTCGCTAGTTTTTTGAATAGTTTTATTTGCATTATCTGGTTTTGGACATACTGGCCAGATCGGCGGGCTCGAAGGCCACGCGGACGGCGTGGACGTGGCGTGATCATGGTGACGGCTGAAAAGCGCTGGACCCGGCGCCGTACAACGGGATGAGCGCCGCCGAGGCCGGTATGCGGGCGGTGCGTGTTCGGTGTTCGTGGTCAGGCGCAAGGACTTGGCTGCTTGGATGCACGCCAGTTCTGGCGGCGCCACAGTTCTGTGGCGGATGAAAACATCGCCACGCCCGTGGCGAGAACTGCTAGGTACTGGTGTTCATTTTTTTTTCTGTGGCTGATTAATCTTGGGAACCAACCAAACACCTGTTTCACTTGATGTGGCAGCCACAACTGTGGCGTGGAGATTTATGGCGTGCAACCAAGCACACCTAGGCCGCAGGCCAGGCATGGCGCCGTTGGCCAAGAGGCCGGCGTTCGACGCCTATTACGATCATCACTCATCAGCACCAGAATTTTTTTTCTCCTCCCTCAGCTAGACTCAAGAATTGTAAACTTGCTCTCATGTTCATGTCAGTCCATTTCTTACTTACTCGGTACTCCCTGCATATCTCGCATACCGTAGAGTCAAACTTATCTCAAATCTAACTAAATATATATAATAATCACGTTATTTATTTTTATAATAAACTTATTTAGAGATGTAAATGTCAATACTTTTTTAAATTTAATAAATTTAGTTAAGTTTGAAATCATTTGACTTCTCAGTGCACTTGATTTGGAATGAGGGGAATGTCTTTAAAGAAAAACTTTTTGCGTAAACATTTTTATTTTGGAAAGTGTGCAAAAAATATTTCTTTCACATAATAATGACGAGTTTTGTTGTGTTCTGTATTATTTTTCAACCTCAATGAGAGTTTTTAAAAGCGTTTCGTTCTCAGTTCATAGAGTTTCATAAGATCAAATCTATAGGCATACTCTCCCTGTCTCATATTAAATGTCGTTTCTGGTTTTTTTGTCATAAGTTTGAATAGATTTATAGAAAATACCTGCAATATTTATATCTCTAAATAAATTTATTAAAAAAATTAGATTTAAAGATATTGCTAATGACACTAATTATGTACCATAAATATTAATTTTTTTAAGATATATTTTATCAAAGTTGTTTCTCGAAAAGCGAAAGCGACACATATTTTAGGATGGAAGAAGTAGTTGCCAACACAAAACTTGGCTTAGAAGAGAAAAAACACAGCCAAAACAGGAAGATAACCATGTGCATACGAAGATAACAATGTGCATAGTTTGATTGTTATGGCCACAAGATTAAGAAAATTACTCCCTCCATTCTAAATTGTAAGTCATTCCAAGAATATTGAAGAACCAAAGCATTTTAAGTTTGACCAAAGATTATAAAGAGAAACATAAAGATTTATGACATCAAGTAGATATAGTATGAAAATATAACTAATAAAAAATCTAATGATACTTAGTTGATATCAAATATGTTATTATCATATTATATAAATTTTATCAAACTTTATAAACTTTAACTCTTCAAGACTCTTGGAATGACTTAAAATTTGGAATGGAGGGAGTATTAATTATTTTAAGTTAAGAAACTAACGAGGAAGTCGAGGAACACCCCTCGGCGACATCGTGTCTACCACGCTGCGACTTTGCTCTAGGCTCCCAGCGAGCGCATCACCGTTGATACAACCAAACCATTGACATCGACTCAACCCTGAAACTCTGAAACTGAGCTCATGACTAGGAACATGATGGTATACTACAATGCACTAAAGTGGCATGAAGAGCAGACAGAGCTAGAAAATAAATAATAATCCGCTACTGATGCAGAGCTTCCCTTATGGCCAAGTTAAATAACCGAGAGTCATAAAAAAAAACCTTTCGAAAGGTCAGATTCCATTGTATAGCCGAAATGTTGAAGCACACCATCCCCTCGTTGATTTGGTCTGAAGCTTAAGCCAAACAAATGTTGCTCTATTAAAAATGAGGGGCTACAACAACTTTACTGGTTAAATACTACTGCCAGAAAAAAAAATGGCACGGGGGATTGCTGGATGCTATCTCTTCACGCCATCTTTCTTTGAGAACAGCCGCAAATTTGCAGTTTGCCGGCGCCATTCATTTATCGGTACCTAAAGCATGCATACAGAACTGTTATAATTTATTGCTATACTAGGATAAAGAGTGGATCAAAGTTGAAATGGTATGGCCGTTGATATATATGCTTACAGCAGGGAATCCACCATAATCACCAGGCTCCTGAATATCCTTTGTCACCGAGCTATTAGCTGCGAGTCGAACCTTCAAGAAGGTTGAAGAAATAGTAAGAACAACAGCAACAAAGAATCCTGATGGTCAAGTAAAAGACAGTGGCATCAGCTTAATTTTCATCAGAAGTTGGGGCGGTGCTATGCAGATGCTTGCCATAACTATAAACAGAGAACATCATTTGTTTGACTACATTCTATTTGCTGAAACTACCAGATGCGAAGACACAAGTTGCATATAAACTTCTTAGGCTCAGCTGCTTAGCATGAAGAAAAGAACAGCTTGCGGCATTGTAAGCAGAAGTGAAACTAAAAGGATTCATGAGTGCTCGGAGTAATGTAACCAGGATATGACATTAGACAAGGCAACAAAATGTTGCACTAAATTCAATCTAGTTTTGATACAAGGTGCACAAAGAAGGCAAAGCAAAAAAAAATAAAAAAATACAGAGCTGAGAACACAGCACCTTTGATACAATGGAGACATGGTCTCGAATTGCCACTCTACCACCCAATGTAACATAGTCCCCCAGTCTGCATGCTCATATAACAGGATGAATCTTGAAAAATGACCCACAAAAATCATATAACGATCCTAAGCAGAAGAAACATGTAACCAATGAAGTTATATACATACGTTACAGAACCAGCAATCCCTACTTGCCCACATATCATGCAGCACTTTCCGATTACCACATTGTGGCCTATCTGCAAGGAAAACTGCCAATTTACAGGAAAGGGAGAAAAAACAAACACCTGACGCAGGAGAGATAATACCTGGACCAGATTATCAATCTTGGTATGATCTCCGATCATTGTCTCTCTCCAGCTGCAGTTAATAACAGGTGAAGTTTCAGCAAAATTCAGCCAAATATATACTCAAATGAAAAGAGCAGATAGCCTATAGCTTCGGTTAAATGAAAATCATAGACCAGACAACAGAAGAACTGCAATCACATTTCCTCAATATCAGCAATACCTTTGAGCACTTAAAAAGTTACCTGCCTCTGTCAATGCATGTATTTGCACCTATTTCTACATGGTCTCCAATTCTTGCGTACAGCATCTGACAAATAGCAAGATATTTCAGTACAGACAAAAAGTACATTTTACTACCCCATACAACCCTTTTCACCCAAAGCTACTTCAGTTGATCCAATATGGCCCATACTAATGAGATTTGTCTTTTTGTTTGTCCGTGTACAAGTTGACCTTTAAGTTCTCTTTTTCTGGGGCAGGTTAGGGGGAAATTCTTGATGCAATTTTCTAATATAGACATAATGTCCTCTGTTACTCCACAAATTGAACTTCATATTGAACTTGTATGAGGAGAAATAAAAAAGACAAATCTCATTAGGGGTGGGTAGGACCAATTTAAATAATTTCAACTTTGGAGTAAACGGAGCCTAAATTTTATTCACAGGGGTTAAGCAGAATAGGTGGATTATTAGGGGTAGTAAATGGACCTTCCTATTTGGTTTGATATCCAAATCACATCCACTAAAGGCTTAAGCCAGCTAGTTACTAAACATTGGGTGAGAATGCATTGTCTCAAGATCTTTTTGCTATTGAACTTCAGGTAAGTAGGATGGATTTAGTATGATAACTGTCAGACTGTTGTCAAAAAAAACAATGTCAGACTAAGCGTTTCCCACTCAATGTTGGAGTAAATGGGCCTTCCTATATAAGATAACACTGAATATTGCAGTAACACAGACTATAAGGTAACCTTAGTTCTGAACATTTCAGCAGCTTTAAATTTGGATTCTACTAACTAACAATCTTCGAAAAAGAAAAAAATTACCATAGGGCAACAATGGTGAGCAACTGAGCACAGCACTAACCTGTGGTTTCTTCTTAACCTGTCCAGCCTCATCCACAAAAAACCCAAAACCTGCAACCATAAGATGTTGACATCGGCATATTATGAGAATATATGAATTATATTCTTTGAAAGGAGTATATCAAGCAATTTTATCATATACCATTATACCAAGTATTTTTAAAAAGAAAAAGAAAAGGTATGTGAGTAGCCAAAAGGCAATGCAATCTGCTCACTAGAAAAAAGAAAAACTGTCGAACGATCTGAAGTATAACATGCACATCCAACTGAGAGATTTCAGCACATGATACCAGATACCAGCAACGTTGTACCTTCTTTCTTTTTTCACGACATGGGATGACATAAACACTAAAATGAGTATATATGCTCACCGTCTTGACCAATGGAGGCTCCATTGTGGATAATACAGAAATCACCCACTGAGCAATTGCTTAAGACAACATTGTACCTACACATTTTAAAACCAATCTTCATTCTCAGCAAATCCCTAAATCAAGAGTACACATAGGTGCTCAAATTAAATTCAAGAACCAGCATACCCGATCCTAGTTGACTTCCCAATGGAAACTGAAGGCCCAACCACTGCTCCAGAACCAACAATGACCTCTCTACCAAGGACAGCACCAGAGTGCACGACCGCTCCGGCCTCCACCACAGCAGTGGGGTCAACAGACGCCGCCCGGTGCAGGATGCCCCCGCCATTGTGCCACGGCAAGAACTCCACTGAAGCAGTGCCAGGATCTGTTCATTCAGCAAGTCACAGGTCACAAATATTTCAAAACTAGTAAAAGTAAATTTACTTTTTTAAAAAATAAAAGGAACTGAAGTTTTGTGGAACTGGAGTCAATGATTACTTACTGCTGCAAGCAGAGGAGACGCCGCCCAGGTACCGCGCAAAGTGGAAGGCAGGGTGCGGCGGCATGGAGTGTAATGACAGCGCCGCCTCCGCCGCCCTGCGGACGATCCTAGGCAGGATGGCTGCCATCCTTTACCTGGGGGAGTGAAAAAAACAACAAATGAACATATCTTCTAGTTGATGTTTTGGGCAAAACATTAAGGCCTTATTTGGATGTGCATGTATCTCCTTCAAACCACATGGGTTGGAGTGTATTTGAACTATTTTACACTTCAATCCACTCCAATCCATGTGGTTTGAGGTAGATACATGCGCATCCAAAGAAGGTCTAAAATGGGGGCAAAAATCCAAACCAAGTTAATCGATCCTAATGGCCACCCTGCTGCTCCAAAGCGAAATGACAGAGTCGGGGGATCAGTAGTGAGCAAGCACTCGCACTAGATGTTTTTAGTTTGTGGGTGTAAAGGACTTTGGCTGTACTTGATCGATTCTTTCGCGTTCTTTCGGCCTCCGCGCTTGAGCAACTGCTGGCATGTCTGTGCTCTGGTCACCGGCGTCGGCGCTCGCTTACTCCGAAAATGAGAAGAGGCGCTCAGGTGCACGCGTACGGCGTACCTGCTAGTGGTAGCTCAGTAGCTGCGTCCCGCCGTCGCTGCACCAGGTCTCTGCTGTCGAGCTGGGATGCAGCGGCGCCTCGTACTAGATGTCGAGGAACCACCTCCCTGATGCGCTCAAGCAGGTAGGGGAAGGTCGGGATGCGCCGCCGGTGCGGTGGGCGGTGGACTGAGGGGCGGTGGGTTCAGTATTGGGCCTTGGGTTGTAGTGTTTGCTACTGGGCCTCTCGGCAGTGTCAGATTTTTTTTGTTTTAAATTCTGGCTACCGCTGCAATGACCAAATTAACAAGGTTCTAAATTTTCGCTACATTTTAACTTTTTTGGAGAGTTAAAATATTTTAAGTTTAACTATATTCATATAATAATAAATAATATTTATGATAATAAATAAGTATCATTAGATTTATAATTATATTTCTATGGTATATCTATTTGAGGTCATAAGTTTTTATTATTCTTTCTATAATTTTGATTAAACTTAAAATACTTTGATTTGACTCTTAAAAAAATTTAAATTTGAATGGAGGGAGTATTTGTTTTCATATACAATTTGTTTAGACACTATCTTTCGCTATGGCCTAAGTTAACCCATTATTAGTATGCAAAATTTCAGCATGGATTATTTGGCTTCAATCTTAATTAACTTTGATCTTCAATATTGGTTAAAGAGTAAACTGCATCCACCATGCAATGATTTATATGATTGTATCTCTCTGCTTCAACAAATTATATATATATATATATATATATATATATATATATAAATATATAAACTTGTGGTATGTGTGTGTATCCCACCCATCACATAGACGTCATATTGTACCACCGAGGCAGATGAAAGGATCCATATGGCTAGAGGGGAGGGGGGGGGTTGAATAACCTAAAAAAATCCCTACTCCTCATTTTCTTGATCGAATGGACTTTTGGGGCGCTCTATGTGGTCGGTGGTTCCATCACAATGAGGGTGCCCGTTAGGATTGTCACATCTGGCGCCAACACTCCTCCTGATGGTGGCAAGTGGGTTTGTGTGGTTTGGTTGCCTCAACCCTCAGGTGGTGGAGGTTCTAACCACAATATAATTGGGGGAGGTGGAGGTTCCTTGCTCTGGGTTCTCCATGTTTCCCACGCCGTGGTAAACGGGTAGTGTGTGTTGTAGTTAGGTCCCCACAGACCAGACCAACTATGGGGCTTCGCTTGGCCTCCTACCCTCGCTAAAAGATAGCGCAGAGGAGGTTGAAAGTGTCCCACATGAGAAGTGGAGCTAAGGTTGGGCTAAGGGAGAACAGAGTGGAATTACAATAAATTTGGGAGTAAATGACCATTAATTCGTCGATTACAATGGCACCCACTAGGTATTTACAAGACATATCCTCGGACCTAGCGAAATTATATTTTTCCCTTGCCGAGCTAGGCAACTTCTTCTAAGGATGCAAGAACACCACATATATTCCTCGTGTTCCCCCAACTGCTCTCTTGATGACGTCTAGGATTCTATTCCTGGGGCCACTGTTTCTCGTCCCTCATCTCACGACAACAAAGTTGGTTTTGGAGTGGCCTCTTCTCACCTCTGCAAAGATACAAAATCATGTTTACCTTCTCTTAGGGTGTTAGCGAGGCGTCCTCATTGGCGTCCATGGTCGAGCAAGTTGGCAAGGATTCCGCTGAGGGCAGCCTTCAAGCACGATGGGTGGCGCCACATTGGCCACCTCCTTGGTTGTGGGAAAAATTGATTCAGGGCTCAATTCTTAGACGAGGGCAGGGATGGGCAGCATACCAAGGGTGTCTTCCTAACATAGATCTTGCCACATCTTTGTCACACTCTCTCATTCTCTCGGTTTATCGGCAGCTAGATTTTTTCTTGTTCTTTTCTTATTATTAACATAGGTTTGTGCTACGGACTAGCAGTGATCCACTTTCTCTCTACCACATTGAAACCAACGGTGGCAAAGATTAACAACGCATGATGAGTTTTATGTAGTAGTATATTAGACATAGAAAAGAATGTACATGTCTATTTTTTTTAACAAGTGGATCCAAATAGGATGTAACTAATAGTTGATCACAAAGTAGTTAGTTAGCTAATATTTTCTGAGGTATTAATCATCTACCTATTAGATAATATAGTAGTAGATTCAAATAGGATTTTAGAGTAGTACGACACCGTCATTAACGATAGCTAGTGTCGCTAAAGCGGAATATAGTACTGCTATTTAAAACACCGATCTTTACGCATTTGCTAAATTTAGACTCTATGGTCTTCTACTAAGAGCAACTTCAATAAACTAGCTAAATGTATTTTTTAAAGCTATTTATAATTATTATACTTCAAAATATTACTCCAACAGCTTGTGTATATCGTTTTCTATTTTACCCAACTGGCTATCCCATCATTCTTGCTGGTCATATTTACCTAGCGAGTCATGTTTGCTATACGTGTTTTTCAATTTAGCTAGGCTATTGTAAAACTCTACATTTTAGATGGGCTTTCTATTTTACATAATGACTAAATCTCATAATTTAGCATCTAATTTTAGTAAGTCTTTTGAAGTTGCTCTAATGAATCTAAACATGATTTGTTATTTGTACTTTATCAACTATCTACGTTGAGTTAAAAAAATCTTCATATTCTTCCTCCTAAAGTTGTATAGAGCCGTATCAGAAACGAAACTACTCCGTATAATATATATATATATATATATATATATATATATATATATATAAGGCCAGTCTCAATGGCAAGTTCATCTCGCAGTTTCCAACACGTGAAACTTTGATATGAAATAGGACTCTCTCTCAATATAAGTTTTATTGCACGGTTTCATATCTTACTTTAGCATTCATGTGTCACATATGTCTCAATCACATTTTAGTATCATTTTGTGATGAAACAAATTGAGTCCTCAATGAGAGTTTCACACGATTACCAACATCTTGGAAATAACGTTGATAAGTTTCATCCCTATGAAACTTTCTCATTCTCTCTCCTCTTAATTTCATGCAAAAATTCTCTTTTTGCTGATATGTCACTCTAATAAATGTGCATGACCACCTCATGAAATCTCTGTTGAGACTAACCTAAGTGTGTTTATACCATCACGCACGCACACGATGAGAAAAAAAAAGAGAAACTAAAAGAAAAAACAACATTGTTTTTGCGAGCTAAGCCCATCTAATCGACGTCTCAAATCAAGTTTTTTTGTTCGATTAGATCAAGCTTCCGATTAAATATTGTAGCGAAGCTTGACTTAATGGTTACACAACGCTGACCTAAAATTTCCCCAAGCTTAAAAATGTGTATTCTTAAGTTATAGGCTGGGTTTTAGTCGGGACTGAAAGGCCACGATCGGTCCAAGTGTGATGGCAGTAAAAAAAAAGCCGCCGAGCTAGGCGCCGGCCACTGCTCGTGGTCAGGCATCAGTGGAGCGAGTGAAACGTGCATGCGACGCGTGTGCAGTTCGGCGGTGGAATTCGGTCGCCGCCGGCACGTCGCACGTGCCTAAAAGCTTCCTGCGCCACCCATCGCGCCTGGCGGCGACACGCCGGCCACCACAGCTACCGACCGCGGCTGGTTGCTTTCGGCATTGATGAACCCTCTTCTTCTAGCTACTCTCTTCGTCCTAAAATAATTATCGTTTTCGTTTTTTAAAAAATAATTTTAATTAAATATATATTAAAATATATTAATAATTATACTATATAATTAATATTATCAGAAAAAATTTTAAGTCTAGTTTTTTAATAAAATTATTTAAAGATATAAATATTATTCGTATTTTGTATAAACCAAATCAACATAAATACAAAAACGATAATTAAATTAGGACGCGTGTGTGTAGCTGTGTGGTTTTTGCAGGCGACCTTGGACTTTCCTTGTCCATACATATACACACACGTCGTTTGGGCAAAATGATTACTACCTTGGAGTCTTGGACAGTTGGGCTACTCTTTGCCTGACGAGCAGGATGCGACGACTAATCTACCATTGTGACTTTCACACCCAGACTATTAATTTGTGGTAACGTGCAAGACAATTGGATTATTAGCGTGCACGTCAACTTGACCAGATTATAAGATAAAAAACAATCCGACGAAAGGTTAGTTCAGTAGTTCCAGTGGTATGACTCCATCGTAGCTAGATTATCTAATTTTGATTATACACAGGGGCTGTTCGGCTGGTCATATTCCAGCTGATTCCTATCAGCTTGTATAGGACCCAAAATCAGCCAATTCTAAAAATTCAGCCAACCAGCAGCCGAATAGTAACTAGCTGAATTCAATTCAAAAAATGTCTGGATTACTGAAGTTGTGATTATGGATTACAATGACAAGAGTCTTTAGCTCACTTGATTATTGTGGTTGATTAAGGCCGGCTAAAATGAGAAATCCATCTTATATTTTAATGTCGCAGGTTAGACAACAGGTTTCCAAGGCAAGTTAGCTTTTTAGCATCATTTCGCGTAAATCACGTGCTACGTGGCCGGGGGATTTGAATCTACAACTTCACCTTCGGTGTACCCTCTCCTCTACCACTCCATCCATAACTTAGATGTGTTTAGATTCTTTTTTAGTTCCCCGCATATTATACTAAATCGTGTATAAATTGATTGTTTGAGCCACTAAATGAATTCAAATAAAAAAGTTTTCAATTACAAAGTTTCATAACTTTTTGAGATCTACATATTTTATTTAGAAAGTTTTTTTCCATCCGAGATCGTTTATAAAAATTTGAATTTCAAATTTGACAAATTCGAACATAATTTTTTATGGCAAGATGATTTCAAATGAAAAAGTTATCAACTACAAAATTTTATAACTTTTCAAGATCTACAACTTTCATTTTGGTCGTTTCCCTATCCAAGGTCGTTTAAAAAACTAAAAAAAACAATGTCTAATTATTTTAAATGACAGATTTCTCAAGAAACTACCGGTAGAAATCACATATCTATAGGTGGTTTTCTTAAGAAATCCGGTTGTAGAAATCGATTTCCAGTAGCGGTTCGAAACCATGATTTTTACTAGCGCACGTTA
The DNA here is from genome assembly GCA_022036555.1 of Microstegium vimineum. Taxonomy (NCBI): domain Eukaryota; kingdom Viridiplantae; phylum Streptophyta; class Magnoliopsida; order Poales; family Poaceae; genus Microstegium; species Microstegium vimineum. The sequence goes on along the minus strand of CM039119.1, from coordinate 22,213,364 downwards.
AGAGAAAATGCCTGTAAAAATTATTACATACCACTGGCATAGAGCTATTTTGTACTAGTGAAATCCCCCAAAAGCATGTCTCTTGGACTATAGGATTATGGTAACACGGGTTTTGACCATAATAGTAAATCATATAATTAGTCGTGTTAATTAATTTATATAAGCTCTGTTTGAATACAATATTTCTAATCATGCGGCGCTGAAAGTGCAATCAAGCCCTAAGTGGGTTTTGGTGACATGACAACATATTTGGAGGACTAATGATACTCTACGAGTATGACAAGCAGATTGAACATAAGGAGGTTGATGAATAGGTTGGCGGACCCCTCCAATTACAAAAGTGCATGACAACAAGTTCAATGGATGTTTAATTCATTTTATATTTCGAAATTGAGTTAGGTATGTCGTACTATTAAGAGGGATTCAACACGCATGCCAACAAGTGAACCAAATGCAATATCTATCCATACATCATACACCTCCACATACATAGTAGGCAAAACAGCCAGCTATTCAGATCCACAATCCTTGCTGTCTTTGCCAGGCCGGCAGTGCCGGGCAGTTTGGCACTGCCGCGACTTGAAATATGCCCGTTGGCAGTGAGAGGGTATAACCCTATCCCCTCACTTTCCCCAACGGTAACTTTTGCTCATTCACTCAGAATCATTTCGTGTAACAGCTAGAGAAGCTTTCTTCTTGCTCTCCCTTCTCCCTTGGTGCTCCAACTTTCTCCTCCATTGATTTCCAATCAACCTTTGAGAGATTGAGCCTCCAAGCTTGAGAAGAAGCTTCTCTCTCGGATCTTCAACTCCTACAAGCATTTGGTTTGCGTGGTGGGCGGCGGTTTGAGTTTGTTACTCTTGGAGCTTTGCTCCTAGCTGGCTATGCGTCGCCCTTGAGCTTGCCTCCTTCGTGTGGCAGCCTAGGGAGGTTTGTAACACCCATTTTCTAATACATATCCCCTCATCTCAAGAGTTCATTCTCTTGACTTGAGACCGAGGAAAGAGCAAGCCTTTATGGAAAGCTTGAGCCTTGTGTGGCGCACCTCAACAATATGGACGTAGGCAAGCCTTGGTGGCGAGCTGAACCACGGGTTAAATCTTGTGTCACCTTGTGTTTGCCTTATTACTTTGATATACTTTGCTCTCAAGGTGATTTCTAGGGTTTGGACCCGATCTACTTGGTGGGTGTGTTGCTACCACTTTCAAGTGGTGCTAGAGGTTCCCTACACCTCTAGGAAGGTTTTGATTCAAGCACAATTTCCATTTGAGATATATATTTTGAATTGTGCTTAGCTCTGTCCAGGTGACCAGCATTACCGCCCCAGAGAGCAGCAGTGCCGGGCACCCCGGCAGTGCCGGACCAAAGGCCGGCAGTGTCGGGCCTTACTGACAGAGTGTCAAGTTTATTTTAAACAGGCCTATTCACCCCCCTCTAGGCTAATCAGGTCCTTACAGGCGCGCCAATGGAACCATCATGGTACGAAAAATCAAAGTTTTCATTGTTGGTTGAGACTCGCAATGGCTAGGTGAAGCATCTAGACCCCATTGGTTTAGGCGATTAACGACAATGCTAGATCACTTTGACTAACGTGTGTTTTGCAGAGGTAATATTGATTAAGTTAGGTCATATGTGATGTCAAGTGAACGGGCTTAATGGTATTCATGCCCCCAAGATGGAATTTATTTTGGTTTCAAAGGATGAAGCTTATGATGGAAGACTAGGATAGTCTTAGTGCCACTAAGGTGTGAGAAGGATACTAAGTATAGACTAGGGCTTTGTTTTTCCTTTGACCATACTATTAAGGGGGGTATGAGATTAGTAGCTTGACTTAGGAGAGTTTGGGAATGTTGGTGTATGCACACTTGTCATAACTTGTCCTAGATAACCTACAAATAGCCTTTGAGATGGTAGGAGCAAAACCACTTCAAGAGACTTAGTGAAAAGAGGTGAATAAGGGGGTCAGAAGAGCTCTGAACAAGTTGCCTTGGAGGCGTCGGACCAATGCAAGTGGTCCGACGGCATGCCTTAGGCAGTCAGCAGAGAGAGAAGCTCCGGACAACCTGTCCGGAGGGCTCCGGACTAATGTTGATTAGTCCAGTGGCCAGTGAGTTGGGAGCGAGTCTAAAAAGAGGCTCCAGACTAGTCCGACGGCCTGGTCTGACGGCTAGTCCGGCGCGTAACAGAGAGCTCAAGTTCTTCGGACAACGTGTCGGACCTCGTCCGACGACCAGCTCCGGACCAATGCAAGTGGTCCGGAGGTCCCTCGAACAGTGAAGTTGCAGGTATATCTGTGAGCTCCGGACCAGGCGAATTGGTCCAACAGACCCGACCCCAGACTGGTCGGTTCGCAGAAAGTGCAAAAAGCACAAAACGGCTAGTTTGGAAGGTGGGGGCTATATATAGTTACTCATATCATCCAAGTTAGCTCTCTTGGCCATTGTTTCAGCGGAAGGAAGGTTGTGAGAGTTCTTGGAGAGCCAAGGGCCTAGTGAGGAAGAGATTTGAGAGATCCAAAGCTTGTTCTTCCTCCCTAGGGTGATTAGGAGTGACAAGTGTGCATCCATCCACCTTTCTAGCCTTGAGTGGGTCAAGTGAAGGTCTTGTGCTTGTTACTCTTGGTGTTCGACAACACCTAGACGGTTTGGTGGTGATCGGAGGAAGGTGATCGCCGAAAGATTGTTGGCGGCCCTTCTCCAACTTCGTGTGATCGGTTGTAGGCGGTTCACCGAGCCGGAGCGGCAAAGAATCAGCCCATAGAGAGCACTCGGTCCTTGCGCGGATTGAGGGGGAGCTATACCTTGCGAGGTGCTCCAACGAGGACTAGGGGGCAGTGTCGACTCCTCAATACCTCGGGAAAACATCGCTTGTCAACTTACCTCTTTCCCTAGCTCTTTATATTTCCGTATTTAAATTACACTTTCATACTTGTCCTTGAACTAGAATTGTGTAGGGTGTTCTTCATTTCTATGTCTTGCTACCGCTTTCTAGTTAGGACACACATTCAGTAGACACTAGGGGTGATTGGCATTTGTTAGGCTTTTCATTTTGCTTTAGAAATTTAAAAGAAGCCCAATTCACCCCCCACCCCTCTTGGGCATCTTGATCCTTTCAATTGGTATTAGATCCTTGTTGCTCTAAATTAGGCTTCACCACCTAGAGCAAGATGTCCCATGTGTATGGACCGCCATCCATGTTTGATGGGGATGACTTTCCTTATTGGAAAGTGCGGATGGAGGCCTACCTTGAGGCCGTGGATATCGGCGTTCACAAAGCCGCCACCATGGGTGGATCGGTGTTCGCCAAGGATCCCTTCTTTAAGAATAACAATGCTAAGGCAAAAACATTCTTTTCCGTGGCATTTACAAGGATGTGTTCAACCGTGTGCGGAATTGCAAAACCACACATGAGGTTTGGACAAACATGTGTGCACTCCACAAGGGACCAAATGTGAGCGTGAGGAACACTACCATTTGGTCATGGCTAAGTTGAATTCCTTTACCATGCTTGCTAATGAAAATGCTAATGAGATGTACTCACGACTCAACATTCTTGTAGAGGAATTGAATGGACTTGGGCTCACCCAAATGTCTCCGCCGGATGTGGTGAGGAAGATACTATGTGTGCTCCCCATTGACAAATATGGGCACATAGTAACCGTGCTTCACCATGGAGACCTCTCTACATCAACTCCTACTCAAGTCTTGGGGAAGATCAATGCTCATGAGATGTACATGAAGATCAATGATGGCTCGTCTTCCTCCACCAAGAAGAAAGAGAAAGAGGAGAAGAAAGACTTGGCCCTCAAGGCTTCCACCAAGGAGAAGTGCAAGATCCAATTGGTGGTTGAGGACTTAAGTGAAGATGATGAAGACAACATCGTTCTCATGGTGAAGAAGACCACCAAGATGTTGAAGAGGCTAAACAAGAATGGAGTCAAGTTTGACTCAAAGAAGAAGAAATTCTTCACAAGCTCTTCAAGGAAGCTAATCTCTCAAATGAAGTGCTACAATTGTGGGATTCTTGGTCATCTAGATCATCAATGAACCAAAGAGAAGAAAGACAAGTTCAAGAACAACAAGTTCAAGAACTACAAGAACAAGAAGGGTGCACAAGATGATTCAAGTGATGATGATGACAAGAAGCAAGATGAGTCATTCAAGAAGAAGAAGAACTTCAACTTTCACAAGAAGAAGAAGGATGGCAAAGCTTACATTGTTAGTGATTGGCTCATCGACATTGAAGACTCAAGTAACTCCTCTGATGAGGAGAGTGAAGATGAGAAGGTGATCACCTTGGTGATTGGTTCTTCTACTCCACCGCCACCTCCTCCATCATCACCGGGCTCATCCTCTACACACCTATACCTCATGGCTAAGGGTGATAAGAAGGTACAAAAAGAGGATGGTGATGATAGTGATAGCTCAAGTGATGATGAATATGAAACACCCTCCTATGATGAGCTAATAAAAATTTGCAACAAATACACCAACATCATAAGGAAGTACAAAGGTAAAAATGATAAGCTACTTGAGGTACAAGAAAACTTGCATGCTAAGCTTGATGCCTTGTCTAGTGCTAATGATGATTTGAAGCTTGAGAACAACACTCTTACATCTAGCACTAGGGAGCTCAAAGCCTCACTCAAGCAAGCTAAAGAGAAACATGATAAGCTTGAGAGGTCAACACAAGAGCTCCACACAAGGTACAACTTGCTAAAAGATGACTACACAAATGTCAAGCAAGAGCACTACACACTAGTGGTAGCAAATGAATTGCTTACTCATGATCTTGCTACACGTGTTGCTACTAACCCGTGTGTGAAGCTTGATGTAGCTACCACTTGTGATGATTTGTTTGATGATATTGCTATTGAGCAAAGTGCCAAGTGTAAGGGGAAGAAAGTGGTAGAAGCCGACAAGTATGATGACTATATAAAGATGAGGGAAGAGAACTCAAAGCTCAAGGAAGAGCTAATCAACCTCAAGTCTAACAAGCTCATTGTCATCAAGCCGACATGTGATCAAGACAAGGAAGCTAGCAAGTTGATTGATACTCTAAGAGAAGAGAATGCAAGGCTCAATAATGAGAAGATCAAGCTTGCAAGTGGCATGGAGAGGTTCACCAAGGGCCACAACCTTCAAAGTGAGCTCTTGATGAACACGGTAATGAAGAATGACAAGATGGGAGTTGGGTTCAAGGAGAACCAACTCATGAAGGCTAAGGTGAAGATTGAAGCCAAGAACTACTACAAGAACAAGTACAATGGCTACAATCAAGAGAAGTCAAAGCCCAATCCTAGAAGGTGTTTTGAGTGTGGACAAGTTGGACACTTTGCTTTTTCAATGCACCACTCCTCAACGCCAAGCAATGCCAAAGCACACAAGGCCCTTTTCTCATTATGCTCATTATATCATCAACAAAGATTCTAAGGTTAGACCTCAAGTGGTGTTTCTTGGTCCACCTATGAAGAACAGGCCTAGAGTACTTTGGGTTGCAAAGGAATTAGTTACCAAGGCAATGTGTCCCCGCTATGAGTGGGTTCCCAAACAACAAGCTTAACTCCATGTTGCTTGTGTGTAGGTGAACTACAAGACTGGTGGGAGTCATTGGGTGATTGATAGTGGTTGCACTCAACATATGACCGATGACCCCCGGATGTTCACCACACTTGATGAGGATTGTGCAAATCAAGACAAGATCACATTTGAGGATAATTCTAAGGGCAAAGTTCAAGGCTTAGGCAAAGTGGCTATCTCCCAAGAGCAATCAATTTCCAATGTCTTGCTAGTGCAATATTTGAGTTTCAACTTGCTATCGGTTGGTCAACTTTGCAACCTCGGTTTCCAATGTCTCTTCACTCCAAGTGAGGTTGTTGTGACCAAGGTGGATGACTCTTCATTGATATTCAAGGGATTCCGGCACAACAACTTGTATCTAGTGGACTTCATTTCCAATGAGGCAAGCTTGCAAACTTGTCTATTCTCCAAGAATTCTTTGGGCTGGTTATGGCATAGAAGATTAGCACATGTGAGCATGTCAACCTTGAAAAAACTTGTCAAGAAGGAGATGGTTAGAGGGATCAAGGATGTGGTGTTTGAGAAGGACAAATTGTGTAGTGCATGTCAAGCCAACAAGCAAGTGGCAAACACTCATCCAACCAAAGCTTTCATGTCAACCTCAAGAGTCCTAGAGTTTCTACACATGGATTTGTTTGGACCTACCACTTATGCTAGTCTTGGAGGGAATCTCTTTTGCTTGGTGGTAGTGGATGACTACTCTCGGTACACTTGAGTGTTTTTTCTTCAAGACAAGGGAGAAACAACCGACATATTCAAGAAGTTTGCTACAAGAGCTCAAAATGAATTTGAAGTGAAGATCAAGAAGATTAGAAGTGACAACGACACCGAGTTTGTGAACACAAAGATTGAAGATTATTGTGATGAAGTGGGGATCAAGCATGAGGTATCCGCCACCTATACTCCACAACAAAATGGTGTTGTAGAGAGGAAGAACCGGGCGCTTATCACTCTAGCAAGATCTATGCTTGGTGAGTACAACACTCCGGAGAAGTTTTGGGCAGAGGCCATCAACACCGCTTGCTATGTGGCAAACTGCCTCTTCTCCAAAGGCTATTGAAGAAGACCCCATATGAGCTTGTCAATGGGAAGAAGCCGGATATTTCATTCTTTCGGGTGTTTGGTTGCAAGTTGTATATCTACAAGAAGCGCCAACACTTGGGTAAATTCCAACGGCAGTGTGACATTGGTTTCCTTGTTGGATATTCGCTTAAATCCAAGGCATATCGTGTATTTAACAAAGCCACCAGCTTAGTTGAAGAAACGTATGACTTGGAGTTTGATAAAACTAATGGCTCCCAAAGAGTGCTTGAGGAACTTTATGTAGGCGATGAACCCTTGAGGGAGGCAATGAAGAACATGCCAATTGGTGCTATCAATCCGCAAGAGGTGGAAGAAGTTGAAGATGAAGTAAATAAAGATCCTTCTCCACCTCGCATGCCTCAAGTTGATGAAGAACAAGTGAGGGAGGCTCAAGAAGATACCTTCATCCCTTAAGATCAAGCCGAGGCGGAAGCTCAAAATGTTGAAGCACCACATCCCCCTCCTCAAGAGATCAATAGAAGATCAACACCTATCCTTCAAGCTCACCCCCATGATCAAATCATAGGGAGTCCATCAAAGGGAGTAATGATTCGTTCTAGACTTGCATCTTATGTTGAGCATCACTCTTTTGTGTCTTTTGTTGAGCCTACTAGTGTTGAGGACGCACTTGCGGATCCGGATTGGGTGAATGTCATGCATTAAGAACTCAACAACTTCACATGGAACTAAGTGTGGACACTTGAAGAAAGGCCAAAGGATGCAAGAATCATTGGCACCAAGTGGGTGTTTAGGAACAAGCATGATGATCAAGGCATAGTTGTGAGGAACAAGGCAAGGTTGGTGGCAAAGGGGTTCTCTCAAGTAGAAGGACTTGATTTTGGAGAGACCTTTGCCCCGGTTGCAAGACTTGAAGCCATTCGTATCCTTTTGGCGTATGCTTCACATCACAAAATGAAACTCTTTCAAATGGATGTGAAGAGCACTTTCTTAAATAGTTTCATAAATGAACTTGTCTATGTCTCATAACCTCCCGGGTTTGAAGACTCAAACTTACCTAATCATGTGTATAGGTTGTCCAAGGCACTCTATGGATTGAAGCAAGCTCCAAGGGCTTGGTATAAGAGGCTAAGGGACTTCCTACTCAAAAAGGGCTTCAAGATCAGGAAAGTGGATACCACACTATTCACCAAGAAGCTTAATGGAGACATCTTTGTCTGCCAAGTATATGTCGATGACATTATATTTGGGTCAACAAACCAAGATCATTGCAAGGAGTTTGGTGACTTGATGTCCAAGGAGTTTGAGATGTCCATGATTAGCGAGTTAACCTTCTTTCTTGGCTTCCAAGTGAAGCAATTGAGGGAGGGCACCTTCATATCACAAGATAAGTACACTCAAGATATGCTCAATAAATTCAAGATGGAGGATTGCAAGCCAATCAAGACCCTAATGCCTACTAATGGACATCTTGTTGACACCGTTTTTCGACACGTGTCAAATGGGCCAAGGCTTGACTGGTCAGTAGCCGTTCTCCATCAGCATCGGGAGAATTTTTGAGCCGATGTTGCCGATGAGAAAGTGCTGCGGGAAGACCAAGTGCGTTGCCGATGGAAGCTGATGAGCTTTGCCGACAAGTTAATTGGTGAAGTCTTGTTGAAACTGATTGCCGATGAAAAGTCATCGCTGATGGCTTGCCGGTTGCCGATAAGGGCTCGTTGCCGATTGCCGATGGAAGATGGTTGCCGATTACCGATAAGGGCTCATTGCCGATTGCCGACAAAGAGATGATGTCGATTGCCGATCGGGAAAGTATTGCCGATGCCGATGGGCGTGACTTAGCACTTGGCGGCAGCAGAGGATTACAAGTGGCAAAGAAGGAAGGTGCGGATTGAAGGGGTCTGCCGATGGAAAGTTTCCATCGAAAGGAAGTATAAAGAAACTGGTGTCTTGTACCAGTATTATTATAGTTTGAGTCCGACTCTTGCATGGGTCGTTTATTTCCCTTTAAAATAGGTGTGTTTGTTTAGGAAATAAATATTGTTATCCGGCTCCTACGCGAGTTAGTTTCCTTAGAAGTAGGAGTTTGTTTTAGAAAGGATATGTGTCATGTCTTTGTACAACTCTCCATGCGGGAGTATAAATATGTGCCCGAGGGCCATGAAAAAATCAATCCAATTCAAAAACAAACCAATTTTATCTTACTCTACCTTTTTATTGCAATTTACCCTTTTTATGCATTAGTTATAGCTATCAACGAGTTCTTCAAACTTTCGACGGGCTGCATCACCTTGATCTCCGTCAAATCCTTGCTAGTTCCGCGTGGGAGTACCTCTGAGCTTTGGCAATCCGGGCGCATCGCTGTTTGCCTCGTTCAGCTCTGCTCTAGTTATCCTTGATCAATCTGAGCCTTGACGTCCGGGCGCATCGCTGTCGTCTCGTTCAGTTTGTTCTAGTTATCATCCTTGTCGATTGATTGGTCAAATTGACTGGCACGCCCTCGACATCGAGCTTTGGGAATAGCCCGAGGTGTTCACAGATCTGACGCTTTTTGTGTCAACACCTCTTTTGGCACGCTCGGTGGGACCCGATTATATAAATATATTTATCATGACTAATCCAAGGAGTGTCATTGAAGTCTCCACAGCAGATCTGATAGGTCATCAGAAACAGGCTCTGGAGCGGGCAATGGAGGAATACAAGCGCTCATATCTTAGATCCTTCAGCCTAAACGGGATCGGCGAAGCAGTACAAAAGCAAGATCCGCCATCGCCGCGGCAGATCACTTTCAACACCGATCCTGGTAAAATACAAGAGATGGTTAATTCTGCATTCAATCATGTATTAATTAGCCAATTCAATGTGCTGTCCGATGCTGTATGCAATGCCGTCAAGCAAACTTTCAAGGGGCAGGCACCATATTATGTTGGTCCAGAGTATCGTCAACTCGGATCGGCATCTGTTGCGACCCATCGGCGGTTCCAAGGATGTCTTCACCGATTATGAACCAATCTGCCGATGAGATCATGCCACCAAGATCGAGCCCAGTAGGCTTTACTCAGGTGAATACAAATCTGGTGGCCCCAACAATGTCTGGACCCGTGATCCAGAATCAGCCAACTTCAGCCAACTGCTGGAGATACGGTATGTATCCAAGTCTATCTGCTGATTCCAGATTGGTCCAAGTTAACCATGTAGGGTGGGAGGTTCCTATGGCATCGGCAACATCCATACAGCCGATGGTCCCAGTGATGCATTACACTACGTCTTCTCCAACGGTGCAGTTGCCGACAGGGAATCTGCAAACGGCGATACCCAAAGTACCGTACGCCCAGCCATCGGCAAGTCACTTGCCGGTACAACAAAGCCCAGCTACTGCCAGTCAGCCCATGGTGGCAATGAACTATCCGGCACCACAAGGGCAACAGGCATCAACCGGCTATCAGCCATCGGCAAATTTTTGGCCGATACAACAATGTACGCCGATTGTCAATCAACCTGTATCGGCAATCACTGCTCAAGTTGTGGTACCTGTGAGTCCAAACAACCATCCAAGGGTACAACAAGAACAAGCGTCAGCCATTTATCAGCTATCGGCAACTGCTTGGCCGATGCGACAAGACGTACCAACAGTTAATCAGCCTATATCGGTAAATTCTTGGCCGATGCGTTCAACCATGTCGAGCGCCAGTCAGCCTGCATCGGCCATAGCTGTTCAACCCACGGTGGCTACAAATCAAATCTACCATCCCAGGATACAAGGGTTGCAAGCCTCAGCTGACTATCAGTCACCGACAACTGCTTGGCCGATGCAACAAGGCGTGCCGATTGCCAATCAATCTGCATCGGCAATGACCGTTCAAGATGTGGTACCCACAGGTCAAGGCGATCTTTCTAGGGTACAAGAACGACAGATCTCAGCTGGCGATCAATCGATGGAGAATTCCTGGCCGATGCGAGGCGTGTTACATGCCAGTGAACCTGCATCGACAATAGTTGCTCAGCCTATGGTACTTGCAGATCAGCGCTATCATCCGAAGGTACAAGGGTTGCAAGAGTTAACCGGTTATCATCCATCGGTAAACCACGTACCGATGACACCTAACGCAGGTTGGATCAGTCAATCATCTATTCAGCAGCAATATGTGCAGCCTGAGCACCAAATGACAGAGGTTCCACAACATCGTCCAACGAGTCTTCAGAATGAAGTATCGGTACATCAACCGATAAGTACTACACTGCGATACTCGCATGAAAGAGTGTACAATGGGACATCGGTACAACAACCGATAAATGCAATAAATGTAACGCCACAACACAAGCTAGCAACGGTGCAAGATTACTCATCGGCAGCAAAGCCGATGCACGGTGTTATTATGACTAGTGTTGTGCACGCGCCAATCATCCCAAGTGCTTTGATGACAGGACCCGGAGAGATGGGTCAGCATACTCAGCCAGTGGGCATCCAGAGTTGCTCATTGGTTGATCAGCCGATACACAATATCCCACAGATTGGTATTACTGATGTATCGGTTGCCCCGAGTCGCTTGCCACAGGGATATGAAGTACATCAACTAGTGGGCATCCAAAGTGGCCCATCGGTCAATCAACCGATGCACGATATTCAACAGGTTGGTACCGTCGATGAGCCGATCGTTCCGGCCTGCTTAATGCAAAGACCTGGAGAGATGCGCCAATCTACTCAGACAGTAGGCGTCCAGAATTGCTCATCGGTTAGGTAGCCGATGCATGATGTTCAACAGATTGATGCTGCTGATGTGTCAATTGCTCCGACTTGCTCACTACGGAAACATGAAGGAGCACATCCATCCGCCCCACTAGAGAACGAATCTGCGCATCGGCAAGGTCCAGATACAAAGGCGTTTTTGACCGAGAAAATAGAACGTTCAGAGCTGGACGAAGAGCCAAGCCTTGACACTGCCGAATTGGAGAAATTCGCCTTTGATATCATCAAAGCCGATCAGGACGTTGAATCATTTGAGCCCAGGGAGATTTGGGGTGCGAAGGTGCTCTTCGTTGGACAAGGGGGCTCTGAATCAGATGACGAGATGAATGTCGGCACTGTTGAATGGGTAAACAATGGGGAGCTGATGCCTCGTGCGCTCAGCCAGAATAGGGCTGGAAAGTTCACCTTCGATGTCACGAAGGCCGATGGGATATTTGACTTATTGCTTCAGGAAGGGTGAATTAAGCTAGCCCCTAATCAGGCAATTCCATCGGCCGAGGAGCTCAAGGACACCAGGTACTGCAAGTGGCACAATACAACTTCTCACAGTACCGACGACTGCAAAGTGTTCAAGCAGCAGCTGCAGTCAAAAATTAACTCTGGACGGATCCAATTTGAAAATCCTAAAGTCCAAGAGCCGATGGAAATTGATCAACGCCCGTTTCCAAATAATATGGTGGAAGCTGGTGGAAAAACTAAGGTGCTGACATCGGACGCTGCTAGAAAGAGTGCATCGGTAGATCCTGATCATCAAGTGGCTGAACGTAACGTCGGAAAGTTTGCCGATGGCAGGAAAGGCGAGAGAATTGCCGATAAAGATGCCTGTGTCAGCAGGGCTCCTGGTATAGTAATCACGCACAAGCTACCAAGGCGGAATTATCGGCAATCACGAGATGAACGATATCGGCAGGAAGAAAAAGAACATCGGGAGTGGCTTCATCGGAAAAATCATTGGAAGTGTCCCTTCTTCATTCACTGTTGGGAAGAAGGCATTAAGCTACCCACTGCCAATGATTGTCCTGAATGCAACGGATATCACACTGCCAATCAGTCAAGTAAGCCTTGTTTGGATGATCGGGCATCTAGGTGCGCCAAGCCGCTCAGAGAGAGGAGATCGATACATGACCAACTGGGGGGCAAGCTTATCTCCCATAGCAGGCTTGGCGGGCAGGTTGATCAAGGGGAGAGCAAGGAGCAGACCAAGATAAAAACACCATATGAAGAAGTGCTCTCCAGAAATTCAAACATCGGAAGCAATACTGATGTAAGTAATGAAAGGCAGCACCAGCCTGTCTGGAAAACCAAACTTCCTCAGTGGTGCCCTAAGGGTTTAACAAAAACCCAGAAAACAAGAATTTAGCGCCAACGCCGCAATGACCTGTACGATTGTGCAGAACTCCCAAGGGAGAAGCAGTGGAGGCCAAAGCGCAAGGATGGAGGTCCATCGGCGAACAACGATATTTTGCCGGTGGCCTAGGTCAATCATGGACCTGTTGACTTGAAGGCTGCAATCAGCAAACTGGCGATTTCAATTGTTATACTTGGGGGCACCTACCGATGGTTTGTGTATGGGACGCCGTATTGCCGATGGGCTCGTTAACTGCCGGAAGATGGTTGTAAAAATGGTTCTGCCATGCTTGCGATGACTAAGTGTGCGGTTCACGCGTTCTGGGGTTTACTCGTACTCTTTGGTGGGTTTGTCGGCGTTGTTCTAATTCTGATCCGATGGAAGTATGGAGCCTCATTGCCGATTATTGTTACAGTGTTGCTAAATGCCAGGGTCTGTTAATAAGTTGGGATTAATCAAGATTTTAGCCGACTTTATGAGTTATGGTATCGGTGATGATTGCCGATGACTGGGTGAACAAGTTTGCCGATGGTACTCTAGCATGGAGATTGATTTTACCGATCAGGATTGAATTCTAGGCCTGGAGTGGTTTCTTAATCAAGTTCCTATCGGGTAAGACAGTCTGCCTCCAGCAAAGCATACATTCCAGGAACTCTCGGAGTTGACACATGACGTGCTCGTTTGGGTGCCGAGGAAAGGGAAAATTATAATACATCGGTAAAAACGTCTAAACGTTATATTACAAGGCCCAGAATTAAGTATCGGAGTTACATTTTCGCCGATACGATAAATAAATTACAGTAGGGAATGAATGACCGATATCGCACGCAGGCGAATCTGTTCTATCTCGTTCATCTCCTTGGCGTCGGCATCGGCAGAGCCCTTGACCGGCTTGATCTTTTTCTTCCACGAGATGGCTTGCCGGGCGTTCTGGTCCCTCTCTTACCGCAAAACCCTGATGGCATCGGATAATTGGGTTCTCTGCTGGTTGGCTGCGGTCAGGTCCACTTCGACCTTTTGTAACTCGGCCAACAGGTCTTCTTTTTTGGCCGATAGCCAAGTGATTTCTTGATTGAGGCCGTTGATGGAGGCTTCTGCCTGGCCGATGCCCTTGTGCTTTTCATCGGCAATATTCTTGAACTTAAGCTTCTCTTCCTCGCTCTTAGATTGAGCGGCCCTATCGGCAATGCGACAAGAAAGCCACTGGTATTGAATTTGCTTGATGTCGAGGAAGGTTGCCTGGAGAAGGGTTTCTGCCATATCGGCAGGGAAATGACTTTGGATGTCTTTGAAAGCAATCCTTGCTGCCGATGAGTCTTGAATGAGCTGGGATGTGTCTTGTAGCAGTAAGGAAAGCAGTGCCTCTAGCTTGGTCTTGATCTCTGCCGATAGAGTTGGGACAGAGCTCTCTTCCTCCTCGTCATCGGGTATGTCAACCGAGAAGGAAAATAGGCTGTCTGCTTGGAAGGGGCCTTGGCGTCTGTCTTTATCCTGCGGGTTGAGGCTGAAGGAGAAAAGACTATCTGGAGAATCTTGGGCCTGAACACAGGGGAGTTAAAATATGCCGATCGAAAGATTATACTAGAATTTTCAAGTGATCTTGAAGCGGATTTCTTGCCCAGGACTTGGCATATTAGATGGCCCGGCCTCGTCTTGAGCGTCGACAGCGGTTGCCGATGACGGAGCTTCCGCCAGAGGAGCAGTCGACGTCGTTGGTGATGGTAGTGTTGTCGCTGGCATTGCTTCCGGCGTGATACTTGGTTGTGGCAGTGATGTCACTCTTTCATCGGGATCTTCAGTTGGTACCGATGCCGATGTTTCCTTTTCCACTACGACGGGCGGAGCTGTCTCATCAGCAAGTTCGGCTAACGGTACCGATACTGATGTTGCCTCGGCTGCTACAGTGGGTGCAGTCACCTCATCAGGGACATCGGCTGATGGTGCCGATGCCGATGCCGCCTCCGCCATTGCGGGTGTTTCTTTGTTGGGAGCTTCGGCTGATGGTGCTAACACCAATACCGCCTCCGCTTCTGCAGCGGATGGAACTGCCTCCTAACCGAGGACGTCGTCCATCGGCTGATCTGGGATAGGAGCCGTTGGAGTTTCTGCCGATGACGCGCCGACAGTTGGTGGTGCGACTTATGCCGATGATGAAGATGGGCTAGCCAGCCTCAAACGCCTCCTCTTCCTTGGCGCGGCAGTGGAAGAAGATCCAGCCCGTTTCGACGAGGACTGGGGGGCATCGGCAGCCGAACTTGGAGGTGCTTGTTTGCTTGGGGCAGTTGCCGATGACCTCATAGCCTGAAAATATTCAACACAAGTTATACGAAGTAAATGTTGCCGATTAAACAGTATATAATCGGTATGAGTGAAGATGAGTTTACTGCAAACACCCGCGTCAGGGCAGCAGCAGCGGCCGATGTAGCCTTGGCTTTTGCAGGTGTCGGTGTGGGTACCTGTCGAGGGATGAAGGTAGCTAACGAGGGGGCTTTATTGCCGATGAGTGATACGGGACTCATCATTCGAAGCTTGAAGGGCTTGCCGCTCTTGCTCATTGGAGGAATCAGGTCATCAACCTGTCAAACGCAGGAAGGTTAAATACCGATGGCGAAGGTAAAAGTGAGGAATGCATCGGAATGAGGACTTACTGCGTCGTCGGGAATGATATGATCGGCATCGATCATGTGCCGATAGTAGTGCGACGATTTGGCGAACAGTTGACACCTCCATTCTTGCCACCAAGACTTGTACTCGTTCGTAATAAAGGAGGTTGGTGACCAGGAGGACAAGTCAAGATCTGATACATCGGCATCGGCAGGAAGATTGACAACCTTGTTCCAGTCCAGAGCACTGGAGAATGTCTGCCTGGGCTGCACTACCTTGGAGTAACAAAGCTTGATCGGCAATTGGCCGAACGCCAGTTGTCTTGCCGCTACCGATGGGTAGTAAAACTCAAATGATGGAGGGGCATTCTTTCCCGATCCAAAGATGTTCACTGGGATAGCTCGAGGAGTGATGCTGGCCTTTATGATTATCTGGTTTTCAGGTACATTCCCATCGGTGAGGTTAAACAATAGTGGGAACTGGCTGTCTTCATCGGCATATGGCCACCAGAGCCGTTCTGTGGCAGGAATTCCATTGTAAAACTTCTGAAAAAATAGACCGAATTGCTCCGCATCGGCATCGGTCCCTGGCAGTACTATAGTGGCCTCTCCAAAGTTGAGTGGAGGGCGAGTTGCCGATTCATCCTCCCCACATTGGTGGTCTTCTGGTATGTCTCTCGGGAAACATTGGGCGAACAAGTCAAGCTGAAGTACTTTCTGCATATGTGCGTTCAGCCACATGTTGACGAACCACCAGGGGCCTCCAAGGTTGCCGATGTGCTCACCTAACAGTAACTTCTGGGATACTTGATGGAGAAGACGATATACCGATCCTAGAAGATATCTGCCCAGGGGAAGTCTTGTCCCATCGGCAAGCAGCTCAGCTGCTGGAAGATACATGGTCGTAGGTCCAACTGCCCTACCGCAAAAGATGAATTTATCCAGCCACATGTTCAGGAAGGTAGCATGCTCTCTCTGGTTTACCGATCCCGTTTTCTGGTATTCCTGAATGTAACCCGTCCAACCGCCGATGTTCCGAGTATTTACTCTGTGCTCAGCTTTCCTATTGAATAAGGAGAAGGTGTCGGCAGAGGAGATGTCTAGGCCAGTCAGCATGTGGACATCGGCAAGAGTGGGGGTGGCTGGTCCATGTCGGAATAAGAAAGCATTCAAGGTGTCTGACCAAAAGTAAGAGGCAGCTATCAACATGTTCTCGTTCTTCTCTATATCGGCAATGGAAAGCCTGATACATTGGTCCAAGCTACGCTCTTGCCAGTAAACTTGTTGCGCCCTGGCAACCCTAAGATACCAATTTTTCCACCCCTTAGTGGGCTTGGGCCATGATCGGAAAACATCCTTCCACAGTCCTAAACCGAAACATTCAGATCTGAAGGGGATTCGGTTGGTTTCTGCGTTGATTATGTAACTGGGATCCGGATTGCCCATGGGGCCTAAACAGCTAAAGGTAGAACCAGTAAGTGGAATCACTACTTTGTTGTACAACTCCTAGAGTTCGAAAGAAAGAAGAGGAAAAAATCAGAAAAGGAACGGGGATAAATCCAGATTTGTGCGAAAAAAGTACCAGCAGAAGGTTGGATTGGGAAGGAAATAGGTCTCACCTTGGGGATGTCAACTTGGATTGCCATCGGAGTCGAGGGAGTGCTTGCAGTTCGTCCTTGGATTGCGGGAGAGTACTGTTGCTCGAGTTCGTGTTCTTCGGAGCGGCTGGAGGTTGAAGATGACGGCACGAAGGTGAAAGTGAAAGTGGACTCAAGGTGAAAAGTAGTGTGGACCCTGGTAACTTTTATAAGCCTGCTCAGGGGCATTTTGGGGCTCTGTTTCACATTGTGCAGGAATGTGGAGAAGCCCGCGGTAGATACGCGCAGTGATCGAGGTGGTTTGCAACTGTTTGTGTTACAATCGAGGGATTTTATTATTAAATTGCAGTTCCACACGCGGGGATCGAGGAAGCTGTACGTAACGGCTACAGCAACGGCTACAGTGGAGAGAATTTCGGCACGTAAAGTATTATACGCTCTGAAACTGGGGCGCATGTGTTGACACCGTTTTTCGACACGTGTCAAATGGGCCAAGGCTTGACTGGTCAGTAGCCGTTCTCCATCGGCATCGGGAGAATTTTTGAGCCGATGTTGCCGATGAGAAAGTGCTGCGGGAAGACCAAGTGCGTTGCCGATGGAAGCTGATGAGTTTTGCCGACAAGTTAATTGGTGAAGTCTTGTTGAAACTGATTGCCGATGAAAAGTCATCGCCGATGGCTTGCCGGTTGCCGATAAGGGCTCGTTGCCGATTGCCGATGGAAGATGGTTGCCGATTACCGATAAGGGCTCATTGCTGATTGCCGACAAAGAGATGATGCCGATTGCCGATCGGGAAAGTATTGCCGATGTCGATGGGCGTGACTTAGCACTTGGCGGCAGCGGAGGATTACAAGTGGCAAAGAAGGAAGGTGCGGATTGAAGGGGTCTGCCGATGGAAAGTTTCCATCGAAAGGAAGTATAAAGAAACTGGTGTCTTGTACCAGTATTATTATAGTTTGAGTCTGACTCTTGCATGGGTCGTTTATTTCCCTTTAAAATATGTGTGTTTGTTTAGGAAATAAATATTGTTATCCGGCTCCTGCGCGAGTTAGTTTTCTTAGAAGTAGGAGTTTGTTTTAGAAAGGATATGTGTCATGTCTTTGTACAACTCTCCATGCGGGAGTATAAATATGTGCCCGAGGGCCATGAAAAAATCAATCCAATTAAAAAACAAACCAATTTTATCTTACTCTACCTTTTTATTGCAATTTACCCTTTTTATGCATTAGTTATAGCTATCAACGAGTTCTTCAAGCTTTCGACGGGCTGCATCACCTTGATCTCCGTCAAATCCTTGCTAGTTCCGCGTGGGAGTACCTCTGAGCTTTGGCAATCCGGGCGCATCGCTGTTTGCCTCGTTCAGCTCTGCTCTAGTTATCCTTGATCAATCGGAGCCTTGACGTCCGGGCGTATCGCTGTCGTCTCGTTCAGTTTGTTCTAGTTATCATCCTTGTCGATTGATTGGTCAAATCGACTGGCACGCCGTCGACATCGAGCTTTGGGTAATAGCCCGAGGTGTTCACAGATCTGACGCTTTTTGTGTCAACACATCTCGACCTTGATGAAGGAGGTAAACCAATTGATCAAACTCTCTATCACTCTATGATCCGTAGTTTACTTTACCTCACCGCATCTAGGCCGGATATCATGTTTAGTGTGTGTATGTGTGCTAGGTTTTAAGCAAACCCTAAGGAGTCGCATCTATGTGCGGTTAAAAGAATCCTTAGGTACATAAGGCACACCCAGTATTGGCCTTTGATATTGTTGACGCCAAAAATGGGGCTTCTGGCGTCAGCATAGCGTAGGGCCTGCGGAGACCGTACAACAGCAGAGCTTGATCTCCTAGACCCCTTAAGCGGCTTAGGCCACTTCGATGATTAATTCCAGGCGTGCCAGTCAATTTGACCTACAATTGACAAGGAAATCAAACGTTAAATTATGGAACCTGACGGTTGTTGCCGGACAGTTCCATGAGTGTGCGGCTCTCATATAGCCAATGAATATAGGAGACTGACTAAAGAGTCAACTCCGAATAGAATTAGATATAACAATGATGCATAAATGACTGTCACAATATATCAAGTGTAAGGTACATAAATAGCCAATCATACGGTGAGATTAAGGTAAAGATGCGATGCATGCAACATTATCGTCATCGAACTACCAAATCTACTGAGTATACCGGATAAAGATTAACCATCAACATAGGTGTGTTCCCATGCAGCCATAATGATAATTAACCCGATAACCTGACCAATCTACTAGCATTGGGGCGTTTCCATGCAGCCATAAAAGTAAACAAGCCGAGCCACGTCTGGTACATTCAATATATCTGATAAATTAAGATGACAACGTACATGCACCATATGATGGAAGCATAACCAGATCGGCTACGCTAGCCGATATGGGGTCCATGAAGCTTGAACAAGATCCATGTATTCGATACTGGACGGATCTAAGTCTGAACAGACATAACCCAACATACGTGGCAGTGGGGTTCGTAAGATGCAGCCGTACCGCATATGTTGAGCCAGATCCAACCACACTCAAACCAATCTAATGACTGGATACATGTCTTGAACCCGCAACATGTAACAACTGTAACTAATGAATTAGCCAATATGATCTTAGATCTCTCGCCTCTCTAAAAGTAAAGAAAGAATGCAACAAAGACAAATAGATCTAGATGGAAATAAAGCGCAGGCCAATTCATTAGATGAGATTGGGCATGATATTGTAGCAATAGATTAAACAAAGTATAACAGACAATATCGATAACTTAATGAATCTATTAGATCGCCAATCTAATAGAGCCGATAACTAGTCTGAAGCCACGATTCATGTGAGATTGAAGCAATGCAGCCCCATGAACAATAGATTCAAACCGATAACTAGCTCATACCGAGCTTGCACGAGTTACACAATACAGCCGTACAAACAAGACATGAACCAAGGCTAAACTTACAAGCAAACCGGAGGTCGATCTAGTCGATGCAGCCCAATCCGTCGAAGGTTCACTGAAATCTACTCTACTCCTACTCCTAGGGGTTGCCGAAGGTCAGAAACTAAGGACTATGTTGTATGTTTGATTGATTGGATGTCCTTCTCGTTACCTAACCTTTGCTATTTATAGACACATAGCATAACCCTAGCGTAAAATCGGTCGCTGGCCAAAATAAGGAAACCTGGATGTCTTGGGCCTCAATCATCGGTGTAGCCCACCGAACGTATCTCAATAGTCGATACGCGTCATCTCCTCCAAGTCGGTTTCCTTAACCAGCCTCCCAGGTTCACCTGTGTGCAACACATTTTCCCATCCTCAATCCTTACTCGTATCTATCTGATTGCGCCAAAATATGGTGTTAACACAGGCCCCCTAGTTTTGGGATGAAATTTTATTTCATTCTTAAAACTGCAATTGTTCTCCTCCAGCCGAGCTTGAATGCTCACCAGCTTGTTATTCGTCCTTTTATCGCCCGGCTTTCTGCATCCTTTTAGCTCTGTCATGGATCTGAATCTATATCGTCAGACTATCACGTCAAGATGACTTCGCTGGATACCACCCCTGAAACATGACTCTATGGTGATTTGCCTCCGATATCCCCTCGACGCCATTACTCTGGTTCCGTCACCACGTCTGACTCTGGCCAAGGCATTCCATAATATTTAGCCGATAATCCTTTGGTAGGATTATTCCACCAATTTGTGATTTTCAGGATACTCCCCTGAAAACCTATCAGTTGTCATTGCCCCAAAAGTTATTTCATCTGATCAGGTGCAACACGAGATCCACTAATTCACTGCACAGTTTACCAGTAATGACTCCTTGTATGCCACCGGGAATAGTCCCGTCATGTTTCTCCCCATTTTTCCTCCGAACGACCATTTCTTCTCATTTGCTTTGAGGGACGTGTCGGTCATCGTTGCTTTCATAGAGCGTCACAAACTGGCTTTCCCCCAAGCTCAATCCAGCCTCGCAAATCCTGAGACTCAAATCGGCTTGTCCGACGAAGAGCGACCTTTGCCCCTCTGATATGCTGAGGCTTGAACGGGATCAGCTGTCACCCCAGTTTGAAACTGTTGATGCCTTCGCTCGGGAGGAGAATATATCATCCAAGATCTCCGCCGACCTGCATGACATCCATTGAAGGCGACACTCCTTGTTGAAGCAAAGTCCTCCGATCTAGGCAGCGCCTGGCGCTAGGTTCCGTAGAAGACGATCGTCAAGTATCGGCTGAAGTGGCCCAATCTCGCCCAGGAGGATGTCAAACTGGCCTTGAATATGTAACTTCGCACGTTGTGACTGCAGCAACCCTGAGCAATTACCAACCCATCTCGTAGCATTTATTTGTTGGTCGCATCGTCCGTTTGGGTAGCCGAACAATTATTCGTCCGTCTGTGTATGAACTCCATTGGCCACCTTTAGCCAATCCACACTACAATTATACATTTTCCTTGCGCATTCCATTTCATCTCCTTCTCCAATGTTGATGCAACACATGCACCAACCAATCACCAAATGATATGATCCACTTCATACCATCACATGACCGTGTTGGTTCATCGATCTTGACCTCACTTGCTCTTCACCGTTGCATCGGTCCATCGGCGCCAAGCATCACTCACTTGCCCTTCACACTTGCAACCGGTACATCAAGCCAAGCCTCATCTTGATCTTCTCCACCTTGGTCACATGACTCCATGTCATGTCTCATGTGCAATAAGCTCCTTTATCACACAATCACTTGCGAACTAATTTCCTATGTATATCACTCAAATACATATTATTTCACCTAGGTTGTCACTCAATTACCAAAATCACATAGAGTCCTTTCAGTGCGTGAGTTTTATGCGTCAGTCTGGATCGAGCCGACACACCGTTACCTTCAGTATACTTTCAGAGGCTGACCCTTCATACTGTACTTGACAGGGCTCAGAGAGGTGCTTCGCTTGACGACCTCTGACTACTGCCTGCACGACGAGTGTAACAGAGGCGTTGAGTTGCCACGTCGTGCTCGTGATGGTCGTACCCCCTCGGCCCAGTTTGTCACCCCGTTGTTCAGGCAGCCCTTCGGGGAAGGTTGTCGTCGCACTCCAGCTGAGCTTCGTCCCGTTGTTCATTGGTTGAACGACGTACTCAGGCGTACCTTGCTGACTCGCACTGGCTACAAGGAGGGGTTGACAAACTTGCAGCAGTACCTACTTGAGGCTCTTGTCACCCAGACACCGTTTGACTTGGCAGATTTTATAGTGTTAGAGATAGAAGATGTTGTGTCTGATGGGATACGAGCTCGGCGACAGATGTCGTATGCTCACTGGATCAGTTTCATCCTTGCTACACAATTAGTGAACCTCCACCCTGGGAATCGTGATGAGCTTGACCAGTCACCGACAGTCTTCCTAGATTACAAGATTCTCTTGTCAGTTGACAGCCGACTCGGCAGTAGGGCTCTTCGTCAGAGCATTTATGGGCTGTAAATGGATTATAATTATTATCTCATAAGCCTCTTTGAGTATGTAATTGGATCCTAAACACACTAATGACTCCTTGCCATTTAATATATAAGAATGCACCCTAAATTAGAACTCAAAACATCCAGCATACTCCCTTCATACCTCAAAAGCAAGTCATTTAAGACAGTGACACGGTCTCCAAAGCATAACCTTGACTGTTTATTTTTAAAAAATATTTATTGAAATATAATATATGTATATTTTTATGAAATTATTTTTTTAAGACAAATCTATTGATATGGTTTTCACATTTCCAAACTCAACAACTTAAAAGTTATTCATGATTTATATTTCAAATGTTTGACTCAAACCTTGTCCTAAACGACTTACTTTTGAGGTATGGAGGGAGTACATTAAATTATCTGCTAATCTGCCAAAAGATGTTAGAAAGACGTAAGGACATGTGGTCTAGTGCTAGTGCAGTCTAGTGAGACACTAAAGGGTCGAGATTGCTTACTAGAGAATGGTGAATAGTACATTCAAAATCTAATCACGCCAATTAACCTAGAATTAAACTATTCGGCTATAGAGGATGTCAAGCATGTCAAGAAGCTAAGAGTACCACCCAAAGACGGCTAACAAGTATTTATAGAACTCCCTCAAACAATCAGACCACGTCTAGTCACCAACATCCGGTGCACATAGCATGTTCACGTGTCACTCGTTACAAACTTGGGTCATTGATCTCTAACGGCTAACTGAGTTCAAAGACATGTTAATGTTGCAACGGATGCGCTATTACAACTAACCGGACGCGCTAGGTTGTGGCGTCCGATGGTTTCCAGTAAACATTCAGAGAGGGATTTTCACGATCGCACGTGTCTGGTCCCTAGTGACTAGACCCAAGAAGCGTCCGATTCACTTATGAAGTTCACTTCTTCTCATCGATCGGTCGTGCGACCAAAGTGAGGGTCACGTTCGGTGAGTAGCGTCCGGTGGTTTACAGAAAGGACCCAAAGAGGTTATGGAGCGATCGGACATGTCCGATCACTACTGATCGGACTCTCATCTATAAATATGAATAATATTTACTACAAACTTGGTCATTTATACCATGTATATCATAGTTACATTCTTTCCGGACTGAGGTAGTACATTTTTTTATTTTTTCTTCTTTTCTTTATTTTGTTCTTTACTGATCTTAAGCATCTCCAAGAGTTCCTCAAATCAACTTGCTATCTCATTTTTTGGTAAAACCAGAAAAATCACCATCCAGCAATTTGACAAATGAGCTTGCTATGTTTGGCAACTTGCTATCCGGAGGCTTCCCACGCGCATATTTGAGCGCGGCTTCACTTGCCATCCGCACGCAGAACCATTCTCCTTCTCACCGTCGCGTCCGTCCTCAACTTTCCCTACGCCCAATGCGGCCTCAGTAGTAGTGCCCGGCCACTGGCTAGCCAGCCGTAGCACTAAGGCCCCGTTTAGTTGCCAAAAAATCTTGCATAGTAACTGTCACATTGAATCTTGCGGCACATGCATGGAGTACTAAATGTAGATGAAAAAAAAACTAATTACATAGTTGGTCGAGAAATCGCGAGACGAAGCTTTTGAACATAATTAGTCCATAATTAGACACTAATTAGCAAATACAAACGAAATGCTACAGTGAGCCAAAATTCAAAATGTTTTGGATCTAAACGCACCCTAATGCCACACTACTGCCACAATGCATGTACCACCACCTTGCAGCATTCAGCATGCATGTAGGAGCATCTGTACGGCCTACTAGTAGGAAGTGACGGCACACCTTCAGAGTGACCAGTAACCATGCACTGTAGCTATAATCCTCCATAGCTCTACTAGCTACGAGTTGCCCCCAATAGAGCCTAGCCACGGTCATTGAGGTCGACGGCGAGTGCCAGCTACATTGCAACATTGACGCCTATAACAAGTTAAAATGACAAGAGAGTCTATTTTTCACTTACCATATATTTTAAGGAGTTGTCAAATCACAATATTTGGTAAATTAATTTTGGCAAACTCTTGGAGATGCTCCCAATCAGTATTGGGAGAGGACACCGGTGATCCCGCCCTCGCATTTGGCTTTGTGTAGTACCGGACAATATGCCGTAACCTACCTTTCTACTGTTTTCCCCCAAATCCTCCATCCCCCACGCAATAATCCATCCCAATCCGTTTGATCTTCACTCTGATTGATGCTCTAATTCTGATATGACAAGTTTTGACTTCTTCCCCTGAATCGACCGGTGTGACATTCGTCGGTTGAGATGGCGCCATGCCGTATCCCTTTTCTCCTTCTTCTGACCATTAAATCCAGCCACAATCTGCTCAAATCCATCTCTTACCTTGTTGTGTTCGTTGTTCCTCCTCCGCATCCTGCTGATTTTGGACTGACCTCCGACCCTTGGAGCGTAGGGCGGAACCGTGCCCCTTCCCTGATCTCCCGCTCCCGGCACTCCCCTTCATGGGCCGGAGCGCAGGATGGAGCCGCACTCCCCCGTGGCGGCGAGCGCGTAGAGCAGAGGTTGTGCCGTGTAGCGGCGACACCCTCATCGCTATGGCGACCGACCACCGCGCGTTGCTCCTCCCCTTCATCGCCGCCCTACTTGTGCCACTCCTCGCTAGCGGCGCCACGGTGGACGATGTCTCTAAAGACGACAACGCGGGGACTTCGCCCAGCAGGGGGAACCAAAGGGGGAGCACGTCGGTGTGGCATTGAGGCTGGCTGCCGCAAGGATCCTAGCGACCGTGCGCGTTGTCATGGCGTGGTGGCGGAAGAAGGTGGTCTCCCCATCGCGCTGCGCTTGGGCCGTCGTCTCCACACGCGTCCGAGCACGCAACACAGCAAGGATCAAGTCATCGACTTCAACCTTCAACAGGCTTCAGCGCTAGCCACAAGGGCGTCCAAGGCACCATGATGCTCCTCGCCTGAACTGCCGGGGATCGGGTGGATCCCTGCGCAGTTTTAAAATGACACGTCTCGCCCGCCTAATTACCTCTACTAAAGCACAAGTATGTTTCATATCCAAAACTAGAAATGTGTCTATTTCCCATACTTCTTTACTTAACTACTTTAATGTTGTTGATGCTTTCGTAATTCCTGTTCAAGGCTAGACATGAGGCCTTTGGTTAATCTGAAAGCAGAATGTTAGCATTACCATAGTTGACTAGTCATCTCACTATATTTTTGCCTTGTGTAATAATAATCTAGATCAAGAATAGGGTTAGTTTGTATCTACGGTGAGCATCACCAGAACACCACCACCATTTGGTCGCAAGTTCTCGCTTTTGTTGTGTCTCACGGCAACTTGCCTATGTTATGTATGGGAGATATGAATGATATTATGCATCCAAATGAAAAATCAGGTCCTAGTAGACCTGATCTTAGGCGTATTAATGTTTTTTGTGATTTTGTCAAACAGTGTGGTTTTATTGATCTTGGATACAATAGACCGGCGTACACCTGGACAAACAAGAGATTCAACTCCGCTCCAACTTTTGAGTGTATTGATCATTGTCTTGCCAATGTAGAATGGTGTATAACTTATCCTCGGACAATTGTCTACCATCTCCCCATGCTTCACAACGATCATGCTCCCATCCTTGTGGTTATTGATTCTAATAGACATGATACTAATAAACCGTTTTGTTTTGAAAATTTGTGGCTGATGGAACAAAATTATGAAGAAACGGCCAGAAGTAGCTTGAGACGCTCTAACAATAGACTCTTCCACCAGAAATCCAAATACCTTACTGTTGATCTAAAAAAGTGGTGAAAAAAGAAACCTAAGCTCTCAAATCAACTAGCCATTGTTGAAGATCAACTTCTCCAAGAGATATCTAAGCCACCCAACCAACAAGATTTTGCCCTTCAAGCTCAGCTTGCTGACAAACATCTTCAATTGCAGGAAAAGGAACAACAATTTCACCTCCAAAGAGCAAAAAAGAATTGAGCGATCCATGGTGGCCGCAATACAACCTACTTCCACCATGCAATATAGTCAAGAGAACACACGCAAGAACATGATTGCTTATCTACAAAATCCGGATGGCAGTGAATCTACCACTCTAGAGCAACTCTCTGCTACTCTTATAGCTTATTTCCAAAATATTTTCTCATCTATCACTCATACACCTCAGAATAATGATGCATGTCTGAACAAAATGATTATTGCAGATGCAGCACATGTCTAACCACCAATATCACAACACCAACAACAATGCTTATCACCAGCTGACTGAAACTCGTGATGCTATGATCTACACCAACTCAAGACCAACATTGCAGGAACTACACTCCATTTTACAGAATATGAAAAGCAACGCATCTCCTGGACTGGACGGTCTGAATGCAACTTTCTTCAAATCGGCCTAGCCCTGGATATCCAAAGATGTGCATGATCTGGTAACTAAATTCTACTCCTCGGCCTTTATACAACCAAAGATCAACCAAACCTTTATTGCACTTATTCCTAAGAAAATGCAGCCCATCAATCCCCAAGACTTTAGACCAAGTAGTTTATGCAATGTCATTTACAAAATAATTTCTAAATCTCCACCTGACAGACTTAAGCTCACCTTCCTAACTATATTGATCACTCTCAGGGTGCTTTCATTAAAAACAGGCACATCTTTGCCAACATTATCATCACTCAGGAAATAGTCTACTCCTTCACTCTCAAGTCTTGGAAACAGAAGGCTTTCCTACTAAAAAATAGATTTGGCTAAAGCTTTTGACAGGTTGGAGTGGGGTTTCGTTTCTAATGCTCTTAGAAGATTAGGCTTGCAGGCACATTTCAACTCCAACCTTCTCAATCCTAGTCAATGGTGAGCTCACTGCTGAGTTCTTTCACAAAGAGGTATTTGACAAGGTTGTCCCCTTTCGCCCTATCTTTTTGTGGTGGTTATTAATGAGCTCTTTATCAATTTGCAACAGGAACTATCCAATTCTAACCTCATTAGGGTCTCTCTTGGACCTAGTTGCCCTTCCCTACACTCTCTTCTTTTTGCATATGATCTAATTCTATGTGGATAGGCAACAGAACATGAAGCTACTACTATACGCGCAACTCTCCAACGTTTCTACGATCGGTCAGGGCAAGTACCCAGCTTGCACAAAACGTCTATTATGTTGAGCAAAAATGTCAGCGCTGCTATGCAAACCACAATAAAAAATATTTTCCTTGTTCCTGATTTGCTTCCTAATACTATGCATTTGGGTCACCCTATTATTTTTAACCACAATTTACAGGAACAAAGCTTACAACTTTATCTTTAACAAGTTTCAGGCTAAACTCACCACTATCAAAGCTAACAAGTTGAATCATGCAGGCAGATTAATTTACATCCAATATGTTTTATCATCCATTCCAATTTATTACATGTCAACTATTCTATTCTCTAAAACATTTGTTGAAAAAACCACACTATCATCAGATGCTTTTGGTGGCATGAGTTGAGGATGACAATCCCACCTCCCCTATTGCTTTCCAATCTTGGGATGACATCTGTCAAACTAAGGAAAATGGAGGACTTAGTATCAGAGATCTATATATAGTTAACAAAAGTCTTATAATTAATGCAGCCTACAAAATCTCTACTAATAAAAACCCCCTCCTAACCTCAATTCTCAAAGCCAAATACTTCAGCAATTCTTCTTTCTGGAAGGCGAATAATTCTGGGCCTAGGTCCACTTTCTGGTCGTCTGTGATGCAGGTTAGGAAGGACCTCTCTACCAACGCAGTGTTCCATCTTCATGCGGGTAACACATCTATATGGTCAACACCATGGTGTCCAGGCTAGGAGTCCATCCATGATCATCTCCTTCTGCCAGTCACCACTGCTCCTCTACCGGCAATTGCTTCAGATCTCTGGTTACCCAATTCTAAAACATGGAATATACCTTTATTAACCAATGTTTTTTACAACTCAACAGTGCAGACCATCACGTCGATTTGTCCGGTTCCTTCCAATCAACAAGATATCCTTCGTTGGGCTCCAGCTAAGAACAGAGTCTGCACCACAAAAGAAATCTACAAGCACCTAGCTGCGCAAAACAATATCCAACTTCCCCATCAAGGCTCCAGAAGCATTCTTCCCCAGGCTAATCAGATCCTCCAACGAGCATGGAACATCAACTGCTACCACTTATTAAGGCATTTACATGGAGACTCATCCGACGAGCTCTGTCCACTACCGACAGAGCAACTAGGTTCTCCAATCATATTGATGAGCAGTGCGCCATCTGCGGTGTGATTGAAGATGACGCCCACATGTTCTTCCATTGCCAACTCCCTCGAGCGGTATGGTTCTCCTTTTCCCCACAAATTAGAACTCATACGCTCCCTCAAGAAAATGATAGAGTCTAGGTATTATGTAAACTCTTATATCCAATGCTACCTCTGATAATTTTATATGCAATATTCTAATAACCTCGTGGTACATCTGGAAGGCTAGAAATGATAAAATTTTTCACCAGAAAACCTGGACACCCGTGTATGTACATGAAGAATAATGGCCCTATTGGTTTCGGTGATTAACGAGAAATGAAGATTATTATGGCTAATGTGTGTTTTGCAGAGGTTATGCGTAGCTTAGCCATAGTGATCAATGAGAATGAGCATCAATGGTTATCACTTAGCCCCCAAGATGGATATCGTTTCGGATTTCAAAGAGACATGATGAAGACCCTAGAGTGATAGGTCTAAGTGCCATAAGGAGATGAAAGACACTTAGTATAGATAGGGTTTTATTTGATCTTTGACCGTACTATCAAGAGGGGTTGAGACTTGTAGTTTGACTTAGGAGATCTTCATGACTTAGGTGTGGTGCACACTTGACTATCTTAGCTCTAAGCAAGCCTATGGTGATCGTAAGATAGCCTAGAACAACTCCCATATTCATTGCAACGAAAACCGGAGTTGAGAGAGCTGTTTTTTGGGCGATGAACGCTGAAGTCCTAGGCGACGGACGTTGTCCGTCGCGTCAGATGATGGCGCCGGACGCTGAGGTGTTTGCCCTCGAGCGTCTGTCGGCCTTACAGTGAGTATCGGAAAAGCTCAATCGCGACGGACGCTGTCCGTCGGCTTTACGTCGAACGCTAAGGAGCGTCTGTCGACCTTACAGAGAGACCTGTTTGCAGCTAGTTGCGTTGGACGCTGAGGTACAACGTCCCTCGTCAAGCGACGGAGCGTCCGTCGGATGTTGATGTGAATAGAAACTAGCCGTTGGGGCAGGCGACGGAGCGTCCGTCGCCAACTTAAGCTGTTTGCTTTTCAGCCCGAGGGCTAGTTGTGTGTGGGGGTATTTATACCCCATCCCTTGCCTTCCCCACCTGCCTTTGCTCATTTTATTTGCTAAGAAACCTTGTGAGGTGTGGGAAGAGAGCAAGAGCCCTAGTGAGAGGGTAATTTGCGAATCCATCCATCAATCTTCCCTCCCTAGTTCATCCAAGAGTTCCATTGTCCATCCACTCTAGTTGTGAGGCTTGATTGAGTCAAGTGAGATCAAGGCCTGTTACTCTTGGTGATCGATATCACCTAGACGGTCTGGTGGTGCTCGAAGGAAGGTGATCGCCGGAAGGATTGTCGGCGGCCCTTCTCCATCGATTTGTTCATCGGTTGTGGGCGGTTCACCGAGCCGGAGTGACGAAGAACCAGCCCGTAGAGAGCACTCATCCCTTGCACTGGATTGAGGGGAGCAATACCTTGCGAGATGCTCCAACAAGGACTAGGGGGAGTGTTGACTCCTCGATACCTCGACAAAACGTCGCCGTGTCAAGAATCTCTTTCCCTAGCTCTTTACATTCCGCACTTGTTCTTACTTTCTTACTAGAATTGTGTAGGGTGTCTTTCTTTTCTATGCCTTGCTACCGCTTTCTAGCAGGAAACACAACCGGTAGGCACTAGGGGGTGATTGACATTTATTTAGA
Source organism: Microstegium vimineum (assembly GCA_022036555.1). Taxonomy (NCBI): domain Eukaryota; kingdom Viridiplantae; phylum Streptophyta; class Magnoliopsida; order Poales; family Poaceae; genus Microstegium; species Microstegium vimineum. The sequence goes on along the minus strand of CM039119.1, from coordinate 22,183,040 downwards.
ATTTCATATTTGCTTTAGAAATTTGAAATAAGTCCAATTCATCCTCTCTTGGGCATCTTGATCCTTTCAGTACACAATGTGACAGCTGCTCATCTAAATACCCACTCTCAAGTAATTCTCCCTCTAGCTGCAACGACAATATCTAGGAACATTGTGTAGTCACCGACCAATCCTGATAAGCAAGCTGTGTAATCTACCAATGCAGGAACAATATCCCTCCAAGCGGAACTGCCTCCAATGCACCCTCCAACACTTCCACTACAAGCTAACCACCCTAGACGGTCATGGACCACTCCATCAAGCATGATAAACTCCTTGTAACAGGTAACCATGACAAACACGAACACAATTGACTCTCTAGCTCTTCTCCAAGGAACCAAATGCTATGTGAATGCCTCTACATCATCGGATCACCCTAGCACGCACACTAGGATAGCAGGTCTAGGTGTCTTATTTTAATCAGTAGGTCCATCCAACCCAAACCATCTACATCAAGACCAGACTCTTCAAATGCAATTATGTGCTCATAGCTGAGGTCCATCCAGCCCAAACCATCTACATCAAGACCAGACTCTTTGAATGTAATTCTATGCTCATGGCTGAGGCAGTAGTTCTGGCACTTGCTGTCAGCGTCATCCATAGGTCCAACATCAGAGAAGAGAATGCAGCTTCCTATCTGATTGTGAGCAATTGGTGCATTTTATCAACTCAACTGACCACTCCAATCCTCATGGATAACCAAACCATTGGCCCAACTCTACGATAATTTCTCCAATATCATTTCAGCTAGACTTCTCAAGGTTAACAGAAACAACAATACCACAACGGATGTGTTCTCATCAAACTTTAGCCTCTCAAGCAACTAGTTTACAAACTATGTGTTCTCATCAGTATGACTCTGACTTCCCTGTTTAGTTCCGAAAACTTTAGGAATTTTGGCACTGTAGCACTTTCGGCTTTATTTGTTAATTATTGTTCAACCATGTCGCAACTAGATTCAAAAGATTCGTTTCGTGATTTACAGACAACTATGTAATAGACAACTATGTAATTAGTTATATTTTTTATTTATTTTTAATACTCCATACATACGTTTAAAGATTTGATAGACCAACTAAGACGTATCTGATGTAATGATATTCGCAGCACGTTGCTGTTAATGAATGAGTTTGTTATTGGCAAAAAAAAAAACCGCACGGATTACGGCCACCGCCCCACACGCCCACACCTCCCGTCGCGCCGCCGAGCGACGGCGCGCATCCGCCTCCTACGCTCCTCCGCCTCTCCCGCCCTGCCTCCCGCGCCGTCTCGCTTGTCACCGCCGCCCCGCCTCCCTCCGTCGTTCCAGGCCGCCTGGGCTTCTTCTCCGTCGCCAGCTACGCGCGTGAGGAGGGAGGAGGAGCCGCAGCGCGTGGATTCAGGGGCAGCGGCGTCCATCCCGCGTGAGAAGGGAGAAGGAGCCGGTGAGATCTACTTTTTTCAGCTCCTCCATCTCTTGCAGCTCTCTCTCTCAACGCGTTTTGCGGAGATTCGTCGGTGGAGCTGGTTGCTGTGAACCCAACGGGCCCGTCTTCCTCGCAGTGCCGGCGCTCCATCTTCCGTCCCCTCATCCCCCCACCCACCCGCTCTCGGCACGTAGGCGACGGCGGCGTCCCAGGCTCGGCGTCGTCGTCAGCGGCTCCCCCTCCCGCCTCTCGCTTCTCGGCAATCGCCCCAGCAGCCGCTGCTCCACCATGGGGGTCGCGCCGCTTTGGGAGCGCTTATGCCCCAAAGCGAAGCATTGCCTGTCCGCTTAGGGTTTCAGCGCGCTGAAGCGTGCCCTTACTGCCGCTTTTTCGAACCCTGAATGTGCAAGACTGCCAGGGTTCTTCACCTGGAGCAAGCTTGCTTCTTAATCTTGAAGTGGATAACCAGTTATAAGTAGGGTTTCTTTCTTTTTTATTTATTATAATGATTGCCACTGTTTACATGGGATCTGTTGATGTAATTTGCTGTCTGCTCAGTTTGTCTACATATTTCTTTTTTTTTCAAATTTTTTTACTACAATATATTCTTTCCCGCACCCTTTTGTTTTATTATCAAAATTTCCGTCTCAGATAATGTAGCATGGGATGCATGGATTTTAGAATATACCATGGCAACAGTACATGGACAATGTAAATCTGATGGTAAAGGGAATCAATGGTACTCCCTCCATTCCAAAATTATAAGATGTTTTGGCTTTTTCTTGATAGATACATAGATTTTGCTATGCACTTAGATACATATTATATAGTTAAAGCAATGCATCTAGAAAAGCTAAAACGTCTTATAATTTGGAATGGAAGGATTAGTGTTGAAATGCATAGCTAGTGAATTATAAGATAACATACTTGTGTGCTCATGTTACAAAGCGGTATTGGTTGAATTTCCAAAAGTCATCTCCAAGCACTAGAAGTCAATATGTTAGCCTAATAGCTTGTTATTTTTATTTATGGTAGGAGTAAGGAAGTCAGGACACTGAAATTCAGTTTTTCTCGTCTTTGTTGGAATTTTATGTTTTCTTTTTGTTCTGATTTTTTATCTTGTTTTTCTGCATGCTTGTTTCCATGCCTTTGTGAATTTATTTTCAAAAAATTTATAGATGTCATCCTATTTTGTCAGATGAAGGGAAACAACATAATTATTTATTTATGCAGATTGGGGCACAAATTTGAGATGTTTCTCAAGTGATAAAGTACACTAAATGGTTGCAGGAGCATGAATTACTGACTTGTGAAGCAGTACCTTTATGGCAAAGGAAAAACTCCGTAAGCAGCCCTCTGGCCGTCTGATTGAATCTCTCAAAATGGAGAGGATGAGGAACATCCTGACTCATAGATATCCATACCCGCATGAACACTCAAGACATTTTATCATTGCTGTGTTTGCTTGTTGGCTTTTCTTCATTTCCTCGGATAACTTGCAAAACCTTATAATGAAGTTGGACAAGAATTTTAAATGGTGGTCCATGTATGCTTGTTTGATTGGCTTCTTCTATTTCTTCTCATCACCTTTTATTAGGAAGACCATCAAACCAAACTATTCGAACTTCAATCGATGGTTAGTATTAACCCTCCTTTTCTGTGAACTAGTAGTCAAGTTAAAACAAGGTGTTTGGTTCTCTGAATCTGTTTCCAAATGCAGGTATATTGCATGGATATTCTTGGCAGCACTATACCATCTGCCCAGTTTTCAGTCAATGGGCTTGGATTTGCGGATGAATCTTTCCCTCTTCCTCACCATTTATATTTCTTCTCTAATTTTCTTGATGGTCTTCCATATCATATTCCTTGGCCTTTGGCATTTGGGTCTTGTTTCTCGTATGGCAGAGAAAAAACCTGAGATGCTTACTATAATACAAAACTGTGCAGTAAGTTCCGTGGTGACGTTGGTTCATGTGTCTTCCATTTCAATTAATATTTTTTTGCTACCTGTGTGTTACCCATTTTCTGTATCTTGTCTTATTTCAGGTTATAAGCATAGCTTGCTGTGTGTTTTACAGCCACTGTGGTAACAGGACTGTTTCAAGAGATAAATCTGTTGATCGTAGAACTGCTAGCTGGATTGTATTCTCACTTTGGACAAAGCATGACGACAACACACTGATTTCAAGGCTATTGCGTATGCATAAATTTAAAGAACAGATTTGCTCCTCCTGGTTTGCTCCAGTTGGTTCTGCTAGCGATTACCCTCTTCTCTCTAAATGGGCCATTTATGGAGAAGTTAGTATACTGCGCCTTCTGTTTGTATTTAGATGATTATCTTTGTTTTTCCTTGTAAGTTTATTCTTATCTTTGTCTGGTTCAGCTGTCCTCAAATGGATCAGGTTCCTCCAATGAAATTTCACCAGTCTACTCTTTGTGGGCTACATTCATGGGTCTATACATTGCCAATTATGTCGTAGAGCGTTCAACGGGGTATGCCAACTTTCCAAGCACTTCAACCTTCCTCATTCTACAGAAATTTTCCTTTGATGAATTTGTACTGAAGGAACTTGGGAAATGCTGATAGTATTAATTCAGCTTATCACCCATCAGTTACATGATGAATATTGTAATAACATCATGATAGGAGTAACATATATATATATATATATATATATATATATATATATATATATATATATATATATATATATATATATATATATATATATATATATATATATATATATTGAAAATAGTGAGTAACATATTCTCATGTTATTACAAATTAGGGTATTCTGATACATGTGTGCATACTGACGTAAGTGAGGAGCGAACAAAAAGTGTGAAAACTACAGTGATTCTCATCTTATTGTCTCATAAATTTGGGTGCTTGGAAAGTGATGCTTATCACCTTAGTTGATATGTGTATGCTGCTGTAATCACGGAGCAACTAACTGCAAAAAGTAGTTTACTGTGTGACTATATAATCATAGGTGAATAACAGAAACTGACATCTGTCTTTGGTTAATTTAGTTTTTGACTAATTCCGCATTTGTGTCCTCTGATTTGATTTACAGATGGGCTTTAACTCATCCTTTGACAATTTCGGAGTATGAGAAATTGAAGAAACAGCTGAAACCAGATTTTGAGGACATGGTTCCTTGGTACTCTGGGTACAATATCTGTCAATACACTAGTTCTTATACTGCAAGTGATATGGCAAAAGTTACGTACAGGTTGGTAATTTGTTCTGCAGGACATCAACTGATTTATTTAAAACTGTCTTCGACCTCATGATATCTGTGACTCTCTTTGTTGGTCGATTTGACATGCGTATGATGCAGGTACATCACTTCTTCCCTCCGCCATAGTTCCCTTATTGCATGGTTTCTGCTTAATTGCTTATGCATTTTTTCCCCTGATATGGACATAATAGTAGTGATTTATGTACTTGTTTGCACATATGGTTTTATTTTTGCAGTACAAAGTTGAGTCTATGGTTGTCTTAAACCAGTTATTAACAGTTTTTTACTAACCTTGACCAGGCTGCTATGAATAAAACTCCTGATGAAGCTAACAGCCACGACCTTTTGTATGATCATCTTGATGGAAAAGATGAGCTTTGGTTTGACTTCATTGCAGATACTGGTGACGGTGGCAACTCTACATATGCTGTAGCACGATTACTTGCTCAACCCTCGTTAGTTATAAAATCTGATGATTCGAGGCTAGCATTTCCCCGTGGACAACTGCTGCTCATTGGTGGAGACCTTGCGTATGTTTCCTGTTGACGCTGCCTACTAAATAACCAATAAAAATTCATCTGGTTCATGGCAACTTGACATTCGAGCTACAGATGATATCATGTATTGCTATTCTCAGTTTCATTGTTAATATGTTTGCCTATAATGGGAATTTTCCTTGCTTATTCACAGGTATCCAAATCCATCCTCATTTTCGTATGAACGGCGTTTTTTCTGTCCTTTTGAGTACGCTCTCCAGCCTCCGGCTTGGTATAAGCCTGAACATATAGCACTGGAGAAGCCTGAGCTTCCACTTGGGGTTTCTGAGCTCAGGCGGTACAGAGGACCACAGTGTTTCATGATTCCCGGAAACCATGGTAATTATTGCTCATATATGAAGTATGCCATATAATCTTGTGCAGCGATGCTTGTTCATTTTTCTTGTCATTTGCCAATCTGAATATGTTATGCCTTGTTACCATGAAAATGCCATGCATATTCTCGAAAACACTTCATTCTGGATTGATGTTTCAAACAATCTATACGGCCATGAACAGATTGGTTCGATGGATTAAACACATTCATAAGGTACATCTGTCATAAGAGTTGGTTGGGTGGGTGGTTCCTACCTCAGAAGAAGAGCTATTTTGCATTGAAGCTTCCCAATGGATGGTGGGTTTTTGGTCTTGACCAAGCTCTTCATGGCGACATTGATGTCTACCAGTTCAAGTTTTTTGCTGAGTTGTGTCAACAGAAGGTAATTTCATTCTCTGATCTTCATGGTATCAGCAGTTGGGTCAAGTCCATTTTTAAATTTGATGGTTTAATGGTAGCACATTTCTCTATAAGCTTTGATCAGTACTGAAGATCTTGTTATCATAAGCAGAAAACATTGAAGATTATAGAATCTGTTTTTCAGTGACTTCATATTTACCTCCGGAAGTATGCAGGTCAGAGAAAGTGATTCCGTAATTATTATAACTCATGAACCAAACTGGCTCCTTGATTGGTACTGGGGTGATAGCACTGGCACAAATGTTGCATATTTGATACGGGAGTACCTCAGGGGAAGATGCAAACTGCGGATGGCTGGGGACCTGCACCATTATATGCGGCATTCTTGCATTGAGTCAAAAGAACCAGTTCATGTACAGCACTTACTTGTAAATGGCTGTGGCGGGGCCTTTTTGCATCCAACACATGTCTTCGAAAACTTCAGGGTGTTTTATGGGAACAAGTATGAAACAAAATCGACATATCCTTCCTACAACGATTCTAGCAAGGTAAGGCGGATCCGTAATTTTTATGTTATTCTAGTTCATTGCATGGCTACGTTTGATTGGTCATGATGTTAGTGGTTTGTATAATCATGTGACTTTTCTTCTGTCTCATTTTCTAGATTGCGCTTGGTAATATTTTGAAGTTCCGAAGGAAAAATTGGCAATTTGATGTAATTGGTGGTTTTGTATACTTTGTCTTGGTTTTCTCAATGTTTCCACAGGTGAGAGAAACTACATGAGTTGACTTTTTTTTATGAATTGTATGGGTAGAAAACTGCCCTTAAGTTAAAGTATAAGCTTAAAAAATATTTGTTTTTACATTAAAAAATTGCTAAAGTAAAAAATGCATGAAAAATAGCGTCATAATAAAATGGTCCCTTTCTTCTTGGTGATACAAGTTTGTCGTCTTGCAAATGTTTTCCAGAATACTTGGGGTTCAAGGACAGGTCTTGCCATTGCCAATCCTGTAATCAGTGGTATATGTTCATAGGACCAGATCCCCGTCTATCTCCAATGTTTGTCTTAGACACATTTTTCATCTTTAAAATTGTTTGGTACAAGAGGACTACACATCAATTTTCTATCCTCCCACATTTCTGTGAACCAACAAATGGGGTTATAGTCTAGTGGCACAAATAGCGAATTTGCAAATACAAGTTAATATTATCACATAATATAATGAAGGAAAAGCAGCAATATACTAGTACATTACTAATCTGTGGATATTGACATATTGCACCAGCACTAATAAATTATTCAGTTTGTCCTATCTGTGGCCTGATGCAAATATGTTTTGTTATCCAGTGTGATTCATTTCACATCTTACACGAAGACTCCTGGGCTGGTCGTATCAATGGTTTCTTCAGTGCAATGTGGAATGCTGTTTTTGAGATTCTAGAGCGATCCTATGTGTCCCTAGGTGGTGTTGTTACTCTATTGATGGTATCATTTTTCTTTGTACCCACAAAACTGTCGCGTAGAAGACGTGTTTTGCTTGGTTTTCTTCATGCCGCTGCTCATCTTACTTCGGCAGTGCTACTGATGCTACTTATGGAATTAGCTATTGAAATCTGCATTCGCAACCATCTATTAGCAACATCAGGTTCGTCTTTTTCTCGTCACCTTTCCTCTCATTTTTTTTTGTGTGCAATGTTGCCTTGAACCTTTAAGTACAAGATTATATCACAACTGCACAAGTCAGTCAGATCCTGCAACACTACAGCTTTGATTCTTACATGGCTAAACAATTCTTCTTAAATAAAGTTCAACCATAATTTGCAGAAGAGCAGTATGATTTATGACCTGTCCTATATTCTCTGGATAGTGTAGTAGCTTGCAACAGCTGTATGTTCTTTGAGCTGGCCTCGTGTGTTATTATGTTCCTGTCATCCACAGTGTAAAATGGAGTTGTTGTTTTACTTGTTCTCAGGCTACCATACTCTTTATCAATGGTATCGACAAGTGGAAAGCGAACATTTTCCTGATCCCACGGGACTTCGTGCTCGTCTCGAGCATTGGACCTTTGGTCTTTACCCTGCATGTATTAAGTACCTCATGTCTGCATTCGACATCCCAGAGGTTATTCTTTTGTTTTTGTAAGCTATAGTGAGATCATTTCTGATTGTTGGTGCTGTTTGCCACTTACTCGGTTACGCCATATATTCTCTCTTTCAGGTTATGTCAGTAACTAGAAGTACAATCTGCAGAAAAGGAATAGAGTCCCTTCCTCGAGGAGGTGCCATCATCTATTACGTCTGTGTTTTCCTGTACTTCTGGGTCTTGTCAACACCTGTCGTATCGCTGGTGTTTGGGAGCTACTTATATTTATGCATAAACTGGTTCCATATCCATTTCGATGAGGCCTTTTCCTCGCTGCGCATAGCAAATTATAAGGCATTCACACGGTTCCACATCAAGAACAATGGAGATCTTGAGGTCTTCACCCTGGCCGTGGACAAGGTAAGAAGCTCACTGACTTCAATACTTTTCACAAAAAAACCAACTATGCTGCCATTTGTAAAATGATTCAGTTTTGTGAATGAACTAGGTGCCGAAGGATTGGATTCTGGACCCAGACTGGGACATGGAACCCAAGCAGCCATTCCAGATGAGCTACACCAGGAAGTTCCCAAGCAAATGGAGGGCCGCGTCAGGCCTGGACCCAATCAATGCGGTGCGCATTGTCGATCAGTTTGTCATCCCACGAACGCCCTCAAGTCCACGCACACCCTCAAGTCCTACAACACCAGAGGCTCTGTGAGATGATGCTCATGTTGTGATATGTTAATGTAATAATGTACATAAAGTTATCTTCGACTCGGGGAGAAATTGTACAGTCTGACATAGCACAGGAGAAATAGGTAGAACAAAAAACAGTGGGCAAAGTTCCACGATGTGAGGTTCAAATGTTGTACATCTTTTGTTATATCAGTTGCCCTCGTCAGGTGTAGTGATATAGGCTTTTTAAGCTTAATGGCCTTGATCCGTGCTCAATGCTCAGAAAATCATTTCTGACCGTATTTAGATGTGTTCATCTGTCATCTCAACATCCTCTTTCACGATTTTGGTCTACATGTTTAATACTTTAGGTTAACTACATATATTATAATAAGTACGTCAAGAAGAAATGCTAAATCTAAAATAGGTCCTAAAAAGAACTCATGGCAGTAAGACAACATTTGTCTAAAACAGGACCTAGTAACATATTACCTCTGTCCTACTCTGTCCTAAAACAGAATTCATTCTTAATTTCTGAGAAGTCAATATTTTTATACTTTGACCAATCATATATATAAAAAAATAATAATATTTATAATATATAATTAGTATCATTAGATAAATACATGTTCATAATAAATTTATTTAGTGTTATAAATGTTGTGCGTATTTTATACAAACTTAGACAAAGTTAAAACATTTTGATTTACACGTATCATATAGCGTTATCTATTATAAAGTTGTACGTTTATAATAAATTTATTGAAGATATAAATGTTGCACGTATTTTCCAGACTTAGTCAAAATTAAGAAATTTTGACCTACGCACATCCCATAGCATCATCTATTATGAGATGAGGGGAATATCACATTATGAGAACAATATCATCTATTTCTTTTTCTATAAATATTGTCGCATATTTTCTACAAACTTAGACAACGTTAGGAAATTTTGACCTACACGCAACCCATAACGTCATCTTTTATGGGAAGGTACGTTTATAATAATTTTATTTGGAAATATAAATGTTGCATATATTTTCTACAAACTTAGTTAAAATTAAGAAATTTTGATTTACGCACATCCCATAGCGTCATTTATTATGAGACGGAGGGAATACCACATTATGAAAACAACATCATTTATTTCTATTCCCTATTATGAGACGGAGGAAATACCATATTGTGAGAACAATATCATTTATTTTTATTCCTATAAATGTTGCCGCCATCGAGGACGATGTAGCACTCACCTTCAGATAATTGCTCGTTCAGACCGTTGATCACATATAGAAGGGGTGAGTCTTTTTCCCATGGCTCTGGCAGGTTGGGGCTGTGCTAGATAAAGCTGGAACCTGCTCGAAGGAGCATTGGTGTGCGTTGATCACAAATCATACGGACATGAAAAGCGTGACCTCATGAGAGAGCTTAAAATGGTGTGCACAATAAGGGTAAAGGATAGATACATGAAACATGAAAATAAAGTGGTCTGCCACAAAAATTCAATAATTTTGTCACTAATATTTCAGTAGCACACGGAAGTACATACACAGTACCTCTTTAAGTAATAAGGCCCATAGGTTGGCATTGTTTTGGGTATTGATAACATAAGCATAAATGAAACATTGATGGCTTAAAACAAAAAGAAATACTTACTCTATTTCAAATGATTTCAAATTATAAGATGTTTAACTTTTTTACTCCAAGGTTGAGCACTTGTTTTATTTAAAAAAAATCAAATATAGTCAAATTTAAGTTATTTTTTAAAGAACTTTTATTTATAAAGCAGACCACGGTAAAAGAAGTGATATTTTGCATAAATTTTTAAATAAGATATCTGGTCAATCTTAGGATGAAAAAAGTTAAACGCCTTATAATTTAAGATGGAGGAAGTAGAAAACTTGAGGAACTTTGAGGAAAGTACACTTGCGGTTAATCTTGTTGAAAGTTTGGGTATTGATACAGAAGCTGAGGAATTTCCCCCTTTGATTAATATTTGATCACTTCTATTACATAAGTTAAAGAAAATGTTGAACAATCATGGGTGCAAGTTGTCTCTAAAGGCAAGGATCAAAATAAACTGAAGAGTGTAAGAAATGATAGGAGCATTTTGGAATGCGAGGGGCCTTAATAAGGAAGACTGTCTACAATCTATCATTGATTTTGTGAATGAGAATAGGCTAGAATTTGTTGGTTTCCAAGAAACAAAGAAAGAGAATTATGTCTATAAGGACTTTAGTTGGCAGGCCTTATTAGCTGAGTTTACTGCTGGCGGTATCCTGGTTGGTGGTAATAGCAACAAATTTCCTTTAGCTTCTATTTCTGTTAAAAGCTAGAGCTACTAGTGATCTTGTCCTTCTGATTTTGAATTTAAGGACTAGGGAGGTTTAAAAAGTCTGGTTTATTTAGGTTTGAAAAGTGGTGGTTGGAAGAACCATCTTTTAAAGATCTGGTTGTTAAAACCTAGGCTACTATGTTTTTTCTTATGCTTTTGACATCTAGCAGTTTAAAATCAGATTGTTAAGGAAGAAAATTAAAGGCTGGACAATTAGTGTCAATGCCAGTTTAAAGAAGCTTAAGAAAGAGCTCCTTGAGGAGTTTCAAAACTTAGATAATTAGTTAGAAAAGAGGGGGTTAAACCTAGTTGAGAGAAATAGAATGAATGATAATGTTATAGAACTAGAGACCATTTGGAAGATGGAGGAAATTAAGGCTCGACAAAGGTCCAAAGATAGGCAAATTAAAGGAGACAAGCACGTTCGCTTGTGCTTATCAGCTCAACTTATCAGTTATGGGATAATGTTTTTCTCTCACAACAAAACAGTAAAAAACAATCTCCTCTACTTACTTCATGGTTGTAGCCAATCATAGAAATAGGAAAAAAAGATTGATGGCCTGGAACGCCCTGATGGATGGATAGATGACAATAAAGGCATGCTTGAGCATGCTGTACAATTTATAAGTCTCCTTTTGGTTGAGAATCAAGTGGTAATGTTAAAATAGTAGTAGATTTTTTTAGGAGGAAGAAGAGATAGTGGCCCCATATGAAAATGGGTACTTGGAGATTTCCTTTTCTGAGGAGGTCAAGGAGGCCATATTTGGCTTTTATGCTAAAGGTGCACCTAGGTCTCATGGCTTTTCTTTTCTTTTCTATCAATCTTTCTAGAACACTATTAAGAGCGATTTCATGAATCTGATTAGGTTGTTTGAAAAAGGTGCTTTAAACCTTGAAAGACTTAATTTTGCCATGATTAGTCTCATTCCTAAAGAATATGAGGAAAAAACTCTTAAGAAGTTTAGACCTATAAGTCTTTTGAATTGTATGTTTAAAGTATTTGGTAAACTACTCAATAATAGATCAATTTCAGTGGCAGATAGATTGATTAACTCTAATCAGAGTATCATACTGCTTTTATAAAGGGTAGGTACATTTTTGAGAGTGTGGTAGCTGTCCATGAAATTATTCATGAGGTGCATAAGAGTAAGGGGGTCTGGAGTTATTCTTAAGCTTGATTATGAAAAAGCTTATGATCGTGTTAACTGGAGTTTCTTAGAAGATATACTTCAACCCATAGGCTTTGGAGCCACTTGGATTAGTTGGGTTAAGAAATTGGTTGAAGGAGGATCTATTTGTATTAGGGTAAATGATGAAAAGTGGAATTTTCAAATCATCCTTTGTCTCCTATGATTTTTAATCTAGTAGCTAATATTTTCACCAAAATGTTAACGAAAGCAGCTAACAAAGATTTAATTTCTAGCTTACTCCCTCAAGTGGTAGAAGGTGGTGTGATTAGCTTGCAATATGCAAACGGTAGGTTGTTGTTTCTAGAAAATGATATAGAGAAAGCTATCACTTTGAAGTGACTGCTGGTATGTTTTGAACAGATGTCTGGCATGAAAATTCACTATGATAAAAGCATGTCCTTACTATTGGAATGGGTGAGGATAGTGCTAACGATTTCGCTAAGACTTTCTATTGTAAAAAAGTGAGTTCCTGGTTAAGTACTTACGTGTACCACTTCACTGTTCTAAGTTGAATAGCGATAAGATTATAAAGCGTATAGCTGGTTGGAGGAGGAGACTCCTATCTTATGTAGGTAGGCTCACCCTTCTTAGGGATTGCCTGGCAAGTATTCCTATTTTTTTATTGTCCATCATTAAATTTCCTAAATGGGTGGTAGACAAGATCAATTCTCATATGGGGCACTTTCTATGGAACAATGTAGCATCTGGTTCATCTTGAGCAATCTCCAGATTCTTCATTTATTCTTTCTAAGTATTTTATTTAATTTTAGTTCTTTCTTTATTTTATTTATTGGATCTCTACTCGTATTGAGTGCTCTAGTTTTAATGTTGAATTAGAGTAGTAAGCGTTAGTGTAGACATGGTGTCTAGACTAGGGTTTACCTGAGTTTGCGTCCAATCTCATGGATAGTTGTGGTAGCCCCAGAGGTGATAGCTCTGTTAGGCCTTTGTAGTCCACCACGTTCGGGTTGGTGTTTCGTAGAGCTTTTGGCATCCTCCCCCCGACTACCTTTTTCCAATCTTTTTCGAGAGTCAGGAAGGTACTGTTGCTCCAAAGTAAGTAAAGTATAATAAGCCTCTAGTTAAATAGAACCACCTTGAAAACTCTAAAATCTCTCTCTACCCATTTAATCATTCTTTCCTTAGATGTTCTTAGTTCTCTAGTACACTTCATGTTCCCTGTGGAAATCGATACTCTAGAATAATCTCGGGTGAAAGCTACTTCGGTATCCGTGTGCTTGCGGATTTCTCTATGTGCATTAATTTATACCAACACCTATTCAGAGGCATAGAGCTAGGACAAGAGGTGCAATGCCTCAAGGTGCTAGGCCTTAGGTTGTGAGATCATGCGGTGGCCGTGCCCGGCGAGGTACCGGTCATGACCCATACGACTATAGACCTCGTGGAGGTGGCTTTGCTTCCCACAACTTTAGCGGACCACGTTTTTCCTATCATGGCGATCGCTATCCCCCATGGGACATGGGATGTTTAGTGTTTTTCCTGACACTTTTCAAGGGCAAATGACCCAACACTGGTATCCTTCATAGTTTATTAACACCAGTGTTGCGCCATTTGCTCACCCCATGTCTTACTAATGATGTAGGACAGAGGACGAGAGAACACTTGGCTTGTGGATTTTGGATGCTCACGCCACATGACCGGAAGTGCCAAGTGGTTTTCCAGCCACGACCCCGTGAGCCACTCCGAGTACATCACATTTGGGGATAAGAGTAAAGGTAAGGTTGTATTCCGCAGGTCCATTCAAGTCAATGCTTCTTTCATTCTCAAAGACGTTGCTCTTGTTGCGAATTTGCATTTCAATCTTCTCTCTGTTTCGCAACTGTTGGAGGACGGTTTCAAGGTTCTTTTCTAGTTGGGCTTTTCTCGCATTCTTGACCCGCGTGAAGATCTTGTGTGTCAGATTGTGCCTCTTGAGAGGGTCTTTTGTGTCGATTTTTCTATCTCTTCTAGACCCTTTTGGTGTCTTTTAGCTGGATCTTCCTCTGAACTTTGGAAGTGTGAAAGGTCATAATCCAAGGCTAGAGGGGGGGTGAATAGCCTAATCTGAAATTCTAAAACAAACTCAGCAACAAGTTAGACAACAATGAGGCGAAGCTAGGATTGCACTAGCCTACTAGGGGATGCGAAGCTTCCTATCAAGCAATTCTAGCCTAATATTGGTTCTAAGTACACTCAATTCCTACACAAGCTACTAAGCTACCTAGCACAACCTAATATACTACTAGCAAGTATGAAGAAGGTAGTACAAGGGATGTGTAAGGTGATTATACCGCCGTGTAGAGGATTGATCCAATCAAATGAAAAACTCCGAGATGGCCAATAAATCACAAGGGAGACAAGATGTTGACACTTGATTTTTCTCCCGAGGTTCACTAGTTTGCCAACTAGCTACGTCCTCGTTGTGTCGGCTCACTCACTTGGAGGTTCACGTGCTAATTGGCATCACACGCCAAACCCGTCACCGAGTGCCACACAACCAACACAAGAGAGGGCACTCAACGACACGAGCAATCCACTAGAGTTACCTTTGTGATCTCCCGCAGGGAAGGCACAAGAACCCCTCACAATCACCACGTGTGGTCGACGAAGCACAATCACCAATCTTCTCGAATCCACACCGCTTCTCCAACTGTCTTGGTGATGGAAATTACCAAGAGTAACAAGAAAGCCGCAGCGGTATCAACTCCCAAGTGCCACTAGGATGAACTCACTTCATGCAATGCACTAGAACACTCAAATCTCTCAAATGGATGATCAATCAATGATGAGATGAGTGGGAGAATGTGTCACAAGCTCACAAGAGTACGCAATAGCCAAAAATGTGCAAGAGAGCCTGTAGGAACTCGCCACACACCCTTAAATAGCTTCCTCAAAGAAACTAGCCGTTATGCACTTGGGCTGCTGAAAAGTAGAACCGTCGGACCACTTTCAACACCGTCGGACCATAGCGTCTGGTCCGACGCTTTGGTCCGACGCCTCCCGCGTCTGCCACGTGTCCACTGACTGCTTGAAATCTGACCCCGTTGCCGCGCAGACTTGACACCGTCGGACCGCCTCCATTGGTCCGGAGGCCTGGTCCGACGCTTTGCCCTCAACTTCAATAAGCGAACAGTATGCACCTGGGCTTCGGAATTCTAGTCCGGAGGTCACCGTCGGATCAATTCACCTGGTCCGGAGCTTCGACAGATTTTCACTCAAGTTGACACAGTAAGCTCCTGGCCTCCGGACTATTGTCCGGAGCCTAGCACTGGACCATACCTTCTGGTCCGGAGCCTGTCTTGACTTCTGCTTTGCTTTGACCGAGCAACCGAACCCTTGGCCAATGGTTCGGAGCACCACCGGACCACTAGTCCGGAGCCTCTCTGTCAAGCATCCAGTGTTGGGAGCAGCCGTCGGACCACCTCCTATGGTCCGGAGCACCCATGCACAACTAGTCCGGAGGTCCTGTCTTGGTGAGAATCCACTTCTCTTTTCTTCCGTTGATCTCATGTGCCACCACCAAGTGTTTCACTGACTCGTGCTCGTGTGTTGGCATATTTTAACAAGTTTTACAAGGGTTGCTCATTAGGTTAGGATGCAATGCAATTCATGATCAACCTAATAGCACTTGATAGTTGTAACCACATACTTATTTCCCCCTCTTAATAGTACGGTTACCTATAAGGATGATGGAAGGGTACAATCATTTCTAAGTTGGTTTGATAGTGTTAACTCCCCCTACATGTGTGCACTTCTATGAATATGAATCAAGCTTTGCACACATGCTTAGATAGAACTTTTTGAGGGGTGAACAACTAACAAACAATGACATGATGCTAAGGTTTTAAGAATAGACCTTTGAAGCGTGATACCAATCGAAGTGCACCTTTCATAGTTCCCTTAGCAACATAGTTAGCTCGATACCAATTGGAATACACAATAAATAAGAGAGAGTATCTATCTAACTTCCTATGCATGCTAGTGATCAAATCATCAATCAAGATTATAACTAGTCATGCACCACACAAGCAAGAAACCACTTGGAAAACCTCAAAACTTTAATGCAAGCAACCATATGAGTGAATGCACATTCAAATGCAACAAATTGTTCATAGGCTTGCCCCCCCTACTTGTGTGCTCAAATTTTAATTTTTCATTTTTCAAAATCCTATTTCTCCCCCTATTTCTAAATTTTTCCCTTTTACCACTTGTTTCTTCCCTTAAGACAGACATATTTCTCCCCTTTTCAAGGTATGATCATTTTATCACAATTTCTCCCCCTTTGTTACACATTACCACAAAGGAAACCACTTGTAGTAACATGTATCACTTGAGGATACTTAGGAAGATTTGTTATAAAGTTAATATAGAAAGGAGTGGGGTAGATTACAATTTATAGTTCAACCTAGATCACTTGTCCTATATACTTAACACGGTTTAAACCATGGACAAGCTTCTTCACACATCTTGCAATGGTTATCTTCTCCATGTTGGTTAAGTACAAGAATAAGTATTCTAGATTAAACATGTGAGGTTGCAAGCTTATCAACATGTCATATGTTGCCGCTAGATCAATCAACTCATAGAAGCAATAGTGGTACCATATGTACATAGAAATCATTTGATTTTCATGAATGATCCTATCATGAGTGATGTCTATATGCTCTACACAAGGCTAGCAAAGGATGAATGCATATGTCAATCAATTGTACCTTGCTATGTTGGAGTAGAGGCATGTCATAGGTGGGGTGCATCAACTCATGTTGGAGAAATCCAAAATGTTCAACTCATTCCTCAACTTGCAAAACCTCTTCTCATCAAGTGGCTTGGTGAAAATATTGGCTAATTGATCATCGGTGCCCACATTGTCAATGAAAATGTCACCCTTTTGTTGATGATCTCTTATGAAATGATGTCTCACATCTATGTGATTTGTCCTTGAGTGTTGGACGGGGTTGTTTGTAAGCTTCACCGCACTTTCATTGTCACAAAGCAATGGGACTTTCTTGAATTGAATTCCATAGTCCTCCAACGTTGCTTTCATCCACAATAGTTGTGCACAACAACTCCCCGCACTAATGTATTCGGCTTCGGCGGTAGAGAGTGCCACACTATTTTGCTTCTTGGATGACCATGAGACTAGTGACCTTCCCAACATTTGACATGTACCACTAGTGCTCTTTCTATCCACTTTGCAACCCGCATAGTCGGAGTCTGAATATCCAATCAATTCAAACCTTAACCCCTTTGGAAACCATAGGGAACCTCTTGTGTATGCTTCAAATATATCAATATTCTCTTTGTGGCTTTCAAATGACTCTCTCTAGGAGATTCTTGAAACCTTGCACACATGCATACACTAAACATGACATCCGGCCTTGAAGCGGTCACATAGAGTAAGCTTCCAATCATAGACCGATAGAGTGTTTGATCTACCATCATGCCATTTGTGTCACTATCCAAGTGTCCATTAGTCCCCATGGGAGTACTAATGCCTTTAGCTTCTTCTAGGCCAAACTTCTTCATCATATCTTTGATGTACTTGCCTTGACTCACAAATGTACCATTCTTCATTTGCTTGATTTGAAGTCCAAGGAAGTAACTAAGTTCACCAATCATTGACATTTCAAATTCATTTGTCATCATCTCCCCAAACTCTTCACAAAAGTCTTGATTTGAAGAACCAAAGATAATGTCATCCACATAGATTTGCAAGATGAAAAAGTCATTTCCAATCTTCTTGGTGAATAGGGTAGTGTCAACCAAACCCATCTTGAAACCCTTAGAGAGGATAAAGCTTCTAAACCTATCATACCATGCTCTAGGTTCTTGCTTCCACCCATAGAGAACCTTCTTGAGCTTGAACACATGGTTGGGCTTCTTAGCATCTTCAAAACCGGGTGGTTGCGCAACATATACTTCCTCATTGATATACCCATTCAAGAATGCACTCTTGACATCCATTTGGTATAGCTTGATATTGTGTGCACAACCATAGACCAATAGGATTCTTATTGCCTCTAATCTTGCCACCGGAGCAGTCAAGACCTTCAACTTGTGAGTAACCTTGATCTACTAGTCTTGCTTTGTTCCTCACCACTATTCCATATTGATCTTGCTTGTTCTTGAAAACCCATTTGGTTCCAATGACATTGTGCTTATTTGGTCTTTCTACCAATTCCCAAAATTGATTTCTTGTGAAGTTGTTGAGCTCTTCATGCATAGCATTGATCCAATCAACATCCTTCAAAGCTTCATCAATCTTGGTTGGCTCAAATGATGAGACAAAAGAATAATTATCACAAAATGAAGCCAATCTTGATCTTGTTTGAACACCACTTTGAATGCCTCCAATGACTTGATCCAAAAGATGATCTCTTGCAATGTTGGTAGGTTGGAGCACTTGCATGTTGATGCCATTTGGTTGAGATGATGAACTATATTGAATTTGATCTTCACTTGCACTTGCTTGATCTTGAGTTGGAGAACCACTAGCTTGCTCACTTGGAATGGTCACTTGATCCTCATCTTCATATTGGACTAGTCTTGGTCTAATGTCACCAATATCCATATCTTTCATTGCATTGACCAACTTGTCACCTCTCACATTATCAAGTTTTCTTCTTCATCTTGAGAGCCTTGAGTTTCATAAAATTCCACATCATGTACTTCCTCAAGAATTCCACTAGCCAAGTTCCATACTCTATAAGCCTTGCTAGATGTAGAGTAACCAAGTAGAAATCTCTCATCACATTTCTTCTCAAACTTGCTCAACCTTGTTCCCTTCTTCAAGATATAACACTTGCAACCAAATACCCGAAAATAGGCAATGTTTGGCTTTCTTCCATTCAATAGATCATAGGGAGTCTTCTCAAGCATTCCATGGCAATAGAGATGGTTGCTAGAGTAGCAAGCCGTATTGATAGCTTCAACAGAAAAGGAATGACTAACATTGTACTCGCCTAGCATTGATCTTGCCATGTCAATCAAGGTTCTATTTTTCCTTTTAACTATCCCATTGGATTGAGGAGTGTACTTTGGAGAGAATTGATGGTTGATTCCAAAGTCATCACAAAGTCCATCCACTCTTGTGTTCTTGAACGCACTCCCATTGTCACTTCTAACTCTCTTGATAGTTGTTTCAAACTCATTTTGGCACCTCTTGACAAATGACTTGAAGATATCAAATGTGTCACTCTTGTAACTCAAGAAGAATACCCATGTGTATCTTGTGCAGTCATTCACTATCACAAATACATACTTGTTGCCATCAATGCTTGTATAAGTTGTTGTCCCAAAGAGATCCATGTGTAGTAACTCAAAAGCTTTGCTTGTACTCATGATGCTCTTCTTTGGATGAGTGTTGCCAACTTGCTTTCCGGCTTGACATGCACTACATAGCTTGTCCTTCTCAAATGTGACATCCTTCAAGCCCTTCACTAGATCATGCTTGATTAGCTTGTTCAATTGTGAAAGGATCAAGATGCCCAAGAGGGGGGGGGGTGAATTGGGCTTATTTCAAATTTCTAAAGCAAATATGAAATCCTATCAAGCGCCAATCACCCGTGCCTAACGATTAGTGTGCCTTAGACTATGAAAGTGATAGCAAGTCAAGGAAAGCGAAAACACCCTACACAATTCTAATATGAATTGAAGAACAAGCGCAGAATGTAATGCAATATGAAAAGAGCTAGGGAAAGAGATTCTTGACACGACAACGTTTTGCCGAGGTATCGAGGAGTCGACACTCCCCCCTAGTCCTCGTTGGAGCACCTCGCAAGGTATTGCTCCCCCTCAATCCCGCGCAAGGGATGAGTGCTCTCTACGGGCTGGTTCTTCGCCACTCCGATCACAAGTCGATGGAGAAGGGCCGCCGATAATCCTCCGGCGATCACCTTCCTCCCAAGCACCACCGGACTGTCTAGGTGATGTCGATCACCAAGAGTAACAAGCCTTGATCTTCACTTGACTCACTCAAGCTTCACAACTAGAGTGGATGCACACTTGAACTCTTGGATGAACTAGAGGAGAGAAAGGATGGATTCGCAAATCACTCTCTCTCTAGGGCTCTTGCTCTCTTCCCAACCTTCTCAAAGCAACCAGCAAATGAAAATGAGCAAAGGCTAGGTGGGAGAGAAGGGGTGGGGCTATAAATAGCCCTCTCACAAAACTGCCTCGGGCTGATTTTAAGTTGGCGACGAACGCTCCGTCGCTAGGCGACGGACGCTCCGACACCCTGCCCCAATGGCTAGTTACTGTGTACGTCAGCAGGCGATGGACGCTCCGTCGCTTTGCGACAGACGCTGTGCCTCAGCGTTCGGCGCAAACTAGCTACTCTCGGGTTTTTGGGAAAATATTCCCGGACGCCCGCTAGCGTTCGACGCCCATGCGACAGACGCGTCCGTCGCAAAATGGACGTCTCTGGAGCTCTCTGCTGGCTCGATGGACGCTCTTACAGGATGACGTCATCGTCCAGCGCCATCGTCTGGCGCGCCGGACAGCGTCCGATGCCCAGTACTTGGCTCTCTCAACTTCGGTTTTCGTCGCGATGAATATGGAAGTTGTTCTAGGCTATCTTACGGTCACCATAGGCTTGCTTAGAGCTAAGGAAGTCAAGTGTGCACCACACCTAAGTCATGAAGCTCTCCTAAGTCAAGCTACTAGTCTAGACCCCTTAAATAGTACGGTCAAAGATCAAATAAAGCCCTAACTATTTCTAAGTGCCCTTCATCACCTTATGGCACTTAGCCTATCATTCTAGGGTCTTCATCATGTCTCTTTGAAATCCGAAACGATATCCATCTTGGGGGCTAGTGATAACCATTGATGCCCATTCACATTGATCACTATGGCTAAGCTATGCATAGCCTCTGCAAAATACACATTAGCCATAATAATCCGCTATTGTCGTTAATCGTCGAAACCAATGGGGCCATGAATCTTCAATCTCCCCCTTTTTGGTGATTGACGACAATAATCCTCGGGTATAGGGTATAAGAGATGAAGTGTTAGGATTTCAAGTGACTTAGTTGGATTGAGCAAGGGTTAGTGAAATAGAGTGAACAAAACTTGCTCAACCAAGCCAAGCCACAAACATGGTACTCAAGAATATGAAATAAAAATGGAGTACCTCATGATATTCTCAAATATATATCGGAGTAAGTCACGGAAGCTCAATTACCATTCAATCATAGAGACATATCATGAACCATATGACAACTCATAGGATATATTAGTGAAAATCAAGAGTTTGTCATACACAATCTCATATCACACAGGCATCAAACAAAACATCCACCACACATATAAACAAGTGCATAAAGGAGACATGATGCATGAGTACGGGGAAATAAGCACATCAAAGATCCAAAACCCTCCCCCTATCTCTGATACACAACTACCCTCTCTCCCTCTCTGGCGCTAAGCACCAAAAAGCTCTAAGCATTCGGAACATCTGGAGCATCTGAAGCTGAAGCACTCGGCTGACGTGCGTGGAGGTCGAACTGAGAGTAGTCGGGGCTCGAGTCACTGTCACCATCTGCTGCCGGACCCTCTGAAGCTGGCGCTGTATGTGTAGCAGTCTGGGTAGGCTCAGCTGTCGCTGACTCGGTGACATGCTCGGCTGACACTGGAGCAACTGCAGACTCTACCAGCTCCCCCTAAGGCTCAGCTGGTGCCTCTGGCGGTCCTGCCTCGGTAGTGGCGGGTCTGTGAGCCCGACGAGTGAAGACACGAGGTGGAGGAGAAGGAGTCACTACAAGGGCTGCAAGAGTGACTGCTGCACAAGCTCGTCTGGCTGACCCTGAGTCTGTGGAGGTGGAGATACTTCCACTGAAACTGTCGCTACATCTTCAGGCTAACTCTCTGGCTAAGCGGGCACCTTGGACTCGACTGCCTCTGCTGCAATGGAAGTAGCGTCTGTCTGGACAACAGTAGGAGGAGTAGTAACCGTCTGAGCTGACTGATCCGATGCAATCTTCGACGAGGCAACTGAGGAGAGGTGAGTGCCCGTCGTCGGAAGATCAACCTCAACCTCTGCTGGCTGAGTGTCGTGCTGAGCTGGTGCCACTGGAGAGTCCTCCCCTGTGATCTCTCTATAGGAAGCTGTGAGATCTCGAGTTGCCTCAGCAAGTGTGGCCCCCTGGGTAGGTGTGAATCCTATCTGATACTCGCCAGGGGAAGCCAACCAGGATGACACCTGGGTCATCGGTGTCTGAACAACTGGTGAGGTCGGTGCCTGACTCTGAAGCCCACTGGGAGTCGGTACCACCACTGGAGGTGTCTGCGTCTGCGACGTGAACTGCTGCTGCTACGAGGAGAACTGCTGCTGCTGCTGCTGGGAGACTCCGGGCAACTATAGCTGTGGAGTGTAAGAGGGCCCGAAGCTCGCGCTGAGAAGATGCTCAAGAATCTGAGTCTGCGTCTTCTGAATCTCGGCCTATTGTACCTGGTAGCTGAGGAACTGGCGCTGGAACTCGTCCTGCCGGGCCTGAGACTCTGCCTGAGCTACAAGCTGCTGTGCTGCAAGCCTCCTAACCTCGTTAGCCTGACGCCTCTGCTCCTCTGCCTGACGAAGTAGCTCATCGGTCTGGCGCTGCTGACTCTGCTACAGTTGAGTGAGTATGGCTAACAGGGTAGCCTGCGAAGTATCTGCAGCAGGTGGAGGAGCTGAGCTGGACCCACCGGCCTCGTGGTCGTGAGACCTGGGTGTGAACTCAAGGATCGACCGGTAGTCGTCGTATGAGCTGTCAGAGGGTATGTCATCATAATAGGTATCATCTACAGCTGCATCAATCTCTGCATCTAGCTCTGCCATCTCTGCCTCTGCTATGCCCTGTACAGTAGGGTCCTACTGCTCCTCTGACGCGGGTGGTATACCTGTCTGCCTGGTATGAGGACCCTGACGCCTCAGACGACCTCTGCCGCTGTGACTCACTAACTGACTCATGTTGTTCTCAGGGAATACTGTGTCAGAACGGGTGAGTGTGGTGAGGTATGATGCATAACCACCACGAGACACAAGCAGGAAAGATATCCAATGAGCATACTGAAGCTGCCAGTGACCTCTGAACCCTGAAGCTATGATATCCTCCATCTCACTGATGATCAAGTCCCATAAATCAAACTTCTCTTTTTGGACTAGGTGTGCCAAAAGCCAAAGCTGCAAACGAGTGAGTGTCTCTCTAGCTCCAATCCTGGGAAGGATAGTCCACCTGATGACCTCGTTCAGGACCCGGGCAGTCATCGTGAGATCACGAACACTGCGACTGGAACCCTCCCCGAACGGCTCTCTGAAGCACAGACATACAAAGTCCACTGACGGCACATTCCCCTCATGGGGACGTCGAGGGGCCTCCTGATCCTCGTAGCACAAACTGTGAATCCTCATATCAGACTCCTCGAGGTGGAAGATCTCTCTGAACCGTGTGTCATAGATCCTCACATCCTAGACCTTGAAGGCAAAATGGATGAACTTATGATCCGGAGAGACCCAAAGTGAAGCATAGAACTGTCTGACCCAGTCCTCCTAATATGTCCCAATCCTGCCAACCAAACCTGTCAGCCCCTGAAGGTACTCGAGATGCTGGGCAATATCAGGTCCATCGACCTCAATGATCAACTGAAGCGGGCACATACGGTGAGCTCGAAGCGGTGCACGGGTCTGAACATACCCTCTATAAAAGTCCTCGTGCACGGTCATGTAAAAGTCTAGACCGACACGGGGGTCTCTCGCTGGTGGAAACCATGTCTGGAAGTCTGCAAACCGCATCTGCTGGATCTGCTTCGCTGAAAGAGCTGTCACCTGATGCCTCACTGGATCTGGAAGCTGAGAGCGAGGGGGCAGTCTGTCGTTGTGCCGTGGTCTATGGGCCCTAGGAGAAGCCACCGACCCACGAGCGCGAGTGACCCTGCGAGCCATGAGCTCCTGAACTGACGAGTGGCCCTCTGTCTCTGCCTGATCTGTCTCCTCTGGCTCAGTAGCCTCTGGGGGCTCTGTCTCTGCCTCAGTACGAGCGGGGGACTCACGACGCGCTCCATGGCGAGGAGAGATCCTCAAACCGGCACGACGTCCACCACGCTCGGCAACCTCTGCTGCCTCTGCCGCTGCAAGTGCTGCCTCGGTCGCTTCCTCTTCCTTGACACTAGCTTCTTCTTGCCCGTGTCCCGGTCGGTGGGTGGACGCGGTGGAGGTGGAGGGTCACCACCGCTACCAGGTACGGGGCCGGCGTTCTTCGTGCGTGCCATTGCGGGGCACGAGAAGAACCACTAACAACAAACAAGATCAACTGCCACTGATAGAACTCAAGCAAGCATTGTCACTGACCAATCACTGACAATCCACTGACCAACTGACAAAGAGTGGCTCGACGGCCCTGGACTGTCCTCTCGAGGCTTTGCCTCGTTTCGTACTCGTGGGCTTTGCCCTGAGTTGTCTGTCACTGCTCCACTGCCACTGCAAACCACTGCATGATAGAGAGAAAGGGATATATAACCATATAAGCAGTACATCTAGAGAAGAGCAATGTCTATCATAGAAGCATGAAATAGATAAGAAAGTAGAGCAATGCTGCCACTGTCATACCTCTGACCACGGTAACACAAAAGAATAGGAGAGGAACCTCGGTCAATTTCGAATCACAGCCCGCAACCCTAAACAAGGATCAAAAGGGCAGACTAGGGTTAGAAAGGGGAAAATGTGGATGTCTCATCTGAAGGAGAAATGCAGGTAGGGAGATCAAGCAGACAAGGTAAGGAGTCACCTTGCCCGCGAAATCGAAGAGGTTCCAAGCAGGCAGGGGGACCTTAGGGAAGATCCACACCACCACCGACTCTGCTCGGCTAAAACGCGCGAAGCATAGGAGAGGGCCAATGGCGCTAGATGGAGGAGCCGGCGGCGGCGAGAGGTCTCCGGCGAAGAACGGCGGCGCAGCGCTCTGTAGGGGTGCGAGAGAGGAGGGAGATGCGAGCAGCGGCGGCGGTGGTCTTAGAACGACGGTGTACGGAACCGAATAGAAACCGACCGAGGGAGAAGCAGTTTTCGAAAACATATGCGCTCTGCAAGTTCGCGACGGACGCTCCATCGGGACCGACGAATGCTAGGTCACAACGTCCGGCGCTTATGCAGTAAGGGTCCAGAGTGCTCCAGTTGGCGATGGACGCATCCGATGCCAACGCGACGGACGCTGTGAAGCGTCTATCGCTCGAGTAGAGAGGAACACAGAGCTCTTGGATGCGCCAGACGTGTCTGACGCCTCTGCGACGGACGCTAGGGAGCGTCCGACGCCCCTTAGGCGAGCGGCTTTAATCTGCGGACGATCACGACAGACACTGAGGCATGGGAGGCCGAGCGTCCGTCGGCAGCGTCCGTCGGCAGCGTCCGACGCCTTTTCAAATAGAATTTTTTAAATCTGATTTTTGCGCCTTACTCCCAACAAAGTCCCAATCCCAATAAGAACCAAATAACACCTAATTGGACTTGATGTGGGAACCATCTCTCAAACTCTCATTTGCAAGTAATTTGCCATAGGCTTAGATTTAGTTTTAGCTCAAAATATTCGAATGGAAACTTGCAAGGAGATATCATATGGCCACAAGAGGGGTATAGAAGTGACTTGAGCTTGGAATGCACCCCCTAAGTGGACGAACATAGCGGATGCTCAAACTTAACCAAAAAGAAAGCAACAACCAACACATATGAAAATGCAATGCATTGCGGAAATTGAATCTAGGTTGTTTGCAAGTTTAAACCGCGGTTAAGCTTTTTCACTCGCTTTGAGGGCGGTTATCTCAACCGCGTTAACCAAGCCTATGTGCATTACTAAATTAACATGTTATATTACACATGAATGCATGGTTGGTTCACACAAGATCATTTTTTAGTGAAGTTTGAACTATCAAGCACATTCAACTCGCTTCTCAACCTACAAAAGGTTGCTTCATCGAGTGGTTTAGTGAAGATATCCGCCAATTGCTCTTCGCTCTTAACTCCAACTAGTGTGATGTCTTTCCTAACCACATGATCTCTAAGAAAGTGATGGCGAATATCTATGTGCTTGGTGCGAGAGTATTGAACCGGGTTGTTAGCAAGCTTTACAACGCTTTCATTATCACACAAGAGTGGAACATCTTTTAAAAACACATCGTAATCAAGAAGTGTTTGGGTCATGTATAAGATTTGTGCACAACTAGCTCCCATGGCTATGTATTCTGCCTCAGCGGTAGACAATGACACACTATTTTGCTTCTTAGAGGACCAAGAAACAAGTGATCTTCCTAGCATGTGGCACCCGCCGGAGGTACTCTTCCTATCAACCTTGCACCCGGCATAATCCGAATCGGAATAGCCAACTAGTTGGAAGGGTGCTCCTTTTGGATACCAAAGGCCCATGCTAAGGGTGTGCCTTATGTACCTAAAGATTCTTTTAACCGCACATAGATGCGACTCCTTAGGGTTTGCTTGAAACCTAGCACACATACACACACTAAACATGATATCCGGCCTAGATGCGATGAGGTAAAGTAAACTACCGATCATAGAACGATAGAGAGTTTGGTTGATCGGTTTACCTCCCTCATCAAGATTGAGATGTCCATTAGTAGGCATTGGGGTCTTGATTGGCTTGCAATCCTCCATCTTGAATTTCTTGAGCACATCATAAGTGTACTTCTCTTGAGATATGAAGGTGCCTTCCCTCAATTGCTTCACTTGGAAGCCAAGGAAGAAGGTAAACTCGCCAATCATTGACATCTCGAACTCCTTGGACATCAATGCACCAAATTCCTTTGAATGATCTTGGTTTGTTGACCCAAATATAATGTCATCAACATATACTTGGCAAACAAAGATTTCTCCATCTAGCACTTTGGTGAAGAGTGTGGTATCAACTTTCCCGATCTTGAAGCCCTTCTTGAGTAGGAAGTCCCAAAGCCTCTCATACCAAGCTCTTCGAGCTTGCTTCAATCCATAGAGTGCCTTGGACAACCTATACACATGATTAGGACAAATTGGGTCTTCAAATCTGAGAGGTTGTGAGACAAAGACAAGTTCATTAATGAAACCATTTAAGAAGGCGCTCTTCACAACCATTTGAAAGAGTTTCATCTTATGATGTGAAGCCTACGCCAAAAGGATACGAATGGCTTCTAGTCTTGCAACCGGTGCAAAGGTCTCTAAAAAATCCAATCCTTCAACTTGGAAGAACCCCTTTGCCACCAATCTTGCCTTGTTCCTCACAACCACGCCTTGATCATCTTGCTTGTTCCAAAACACCCACTTGGTGCCAATGATTCTTGCTCCTTTGGGCTTCTCTACGAGTGTCCACACTTCATTCCGGGTGAAGTTGTTGAGTTCTTCATGCATGGCGTTCACCCAATCCAGATCCGCAAGTGCTTCCTCCACACTAGTAGGCTCAACAAAGGAAACAAAGGAGTGATGCTAACCATAAGAAGCAAGTCTAGATCAAGTTGTTACCCCCCTTGATGGACTCCCTATGATTAGTTCTTGTGCATGAGCTTGAAGTATAGGTGTAGATCTTCTTGTTGTCTCTTGAGGAGGGGGATGTGGTGCTTCAACATTATGAGTTTCTGCCTCGGCTTGATCTTGAGGGATGAAGGTATCTTCTTGTGCTTCCCTCTCTTGTTCTTGATCAACTTGAGGCGTGTGGGGTGGAGATGGATCTTGATTTGCATCATCTTCAACATCCTCCACCTCTTGTAGGTTGATAGCACCAACGGGCATATTCTTCATTGCCTCCTTCAAGGGTTCATCACCTACATCACAATCCTCAAGTGCTCCTTGGGAGCAATTAGTTTCATCAAATTCCAAGTCATACGTTTCTTCAACTATGCCGGTGGCTTTGTTAAATACACGGTATGCCTTGGACTTAAGCGAATATCCAACAAGGAAACCAATGTCACACCATCGTTGGAATTTACCCAAGTGTTGGCACTTCTTGTAGATGTACACCTTGCAACCAAACACCCAGAAGAATGAAATATCCGGCTTCTTCCCATTGATGAGCTCGTAGCGGGTCTTCTTGAGAAGTCTTTGGACAAATAGCCGGTTGGCCGCATAGCATGCGGTGTTGATTGCTTCGGCCCAAAACTTCTCGGGGGTTTTGTATTCATCAAGCATGGATCTTGCTAGTGTGATAAGAGTCCGGTTCTTCTTCCTCTCAACTACACCATTTTTTTGTGGAGTGTATGTGGCGGACACTTCATGCTTGATGCCGACTTCATCACAATAGTCTTCTATCTTGGTGTTTATGAATTCAGTCCCATTGTCACTTCTTATCTTCTTGATCTTCACATCAAACTCGTTTTGGGCTCTAGTTGCAAACTTCTTGAATATTTCTTGTGTCTCACTCTTGTCTTGAAGGAAGAACATCCAAGTGTATCTAGAGTAGTCATCAACCACCACCAAGCAAAAGAGATTGCCACCAAAGCTAGCATAGGTGGTAGGTCCAAATAGATCCATGTGAAGTAGCTCTAGAACTCTTGAGGTAGACATGAAAGCTTTGGTTGGATGAGTGTTTGCCACTTGCTTGCTGGCTTGACGTGCACTACAAAGTTTGTCCTTCTCAAACACCACATCCTTAACCCCTCTAACCAATTCCTTCTTGACAAGCTTCTTCAAGGTTGACATGCCCACATGTGCAAGTATTCTATGCCATAACCAACCCAAAGAGCTCTTGGAGAATAGACATGTTTGCAAGCTAGCTTCATTTGAGGTGAAGTCCACTAGATAGAGATTGTTGTGCCGAAACCCCTTGAATATCAATGATGAATCTTCAATCTTGGTCACAACTACCTCATTTGGAATGAAGAGACATTGGAACCCAAGATCACACAATTGACCAACCGATAGCAAGTTTAAGCTCAAGGATTGTACTAACAAGACATTTGAGATTGATTGATCATTGGAGATAGCCACTTTTCCAAGCCCTTGCACTTTGCCTTTTGAATTGTCCCAAAAGGTAATCTTGTCTTGATTGGTACAATCTTCTTCAAGTGTGGTGAACATCCGGGGGTCGCCGGTCATGTGTTGAGTGCAACCACTATCAATTACCCAATGGCTCCCACCAGTCTTGTAGTTCACCTACACACAAGCAACTTGGAGTTAAGCTTGTTGTTTGGGAACCCACACTTGGCGGTGACCCATAGCCTTGTCAACCAACTCCTTAGCAACCCATAGCACTCTAGGCTTGTTCTTCATTTTGGGACCAAGGAACACAACTAGTGGTCTACCCTTGGAGTCCTTGTTGATGACAAAGTGTGCATCATGAGCAAATGGCCTTGTGTGCTTGGGCAAGGTCTTGGGAGGTGGAGTCTTGCATTCAAACTCAAAGTGACCAATTTGTCCACATCCAAAGCACTTATTGGGCTTGGGATTTGGCTTCTCTTGATTGTAGCCATTGTACTTGTTCTTGTAGTAATTCTTTGCTTCAATTTTGACTTTGGCCTTCATCACTTGGTTCTCCTTGAACCCAATACCGGTCTTGTCATTCTTCATCACGGTGTTCATCAAGAGCTCACTTTGGAGGTTGTGGCCCTTGGTGAACTTCTCCAATCCACTTGCAAGCTTGATCTTCTCATACTTGAGCTTTGCATTTTCTTCTTGAAGTGTGTTGATCAAGGTGGTTGCATCCTTGTCATCATCCTTGACCGACTTGATAGTGAAGGGCTTGTTTGCCTTGAGGTTGATTAGCTCTTCCTTGAGCTTTGAGTTCTCTTCCCTCATCTTCACATAGTCATCATACTTGTCGGCTTCAACTACCTTCTTGCCCTTGCACTTAGCTTTTTGCTCACTAGCAACTTCATCAACAAAGTCCTCACAAGAAGTAGCTATATCACACTTAACAACCGGGTTAATAGCAACATGTGTAGCAAGATCATTAGTAAGCAGTTCATTAGCTACCACAAGTGTGTCATGTTCATTTTTCACTTGGTTGTAGTCATCTTTTAGCAAGTTATACCTTGTTTGGAGCTCTTGTGTTGACCTCTCAAGCTTATCATGTTTCTCATTAGCTTGCTTAAGAGAGGCTTTGAGCTCCCTCGTGCTAGATGTGAGAGTGTTAGTCTCAAGCTTCAAAACATCATTAGCACAAGACAAGGCATCAAGCTTAGCATGCAAGTTTTCTTGTATCACAAGAAGTTTGTCATTTTTAGCTTTGTACTTCCTTATGATGTCTGAGTATTTGTTGCAAATTTTAATTAGTTCATCATAGGAAGGTGCTTCTTCATCATCACTCTCATCACTAGAGGAAATATCACCATCATCCTCTTTTTGTACCTTCTTGTCACCTTTAGCCATGAGGCATAGGTGTGTAGAGGATGAGCCCGGTGATGATGGAGGAGGTGGCGGTGGAGTAGAAGAACCAATCACCAATGCGGCCACCTTCTCATCTTCACTATCACTACCGGAGGGCTCACTTGAATCTTCAATGTCGGTGAGCCAATCTCCAACAATGTAGGCCTTGCCATCCTTCTTCTTCTTGTGGAAGTCGAAGTTATTCTTCTTCTTGTAAGGCTTGTCTTGCTTCTTGTCATCATCGCTTGAATCATCTTGTGCACCCTTCTTGTTCTTGTAGTTCTTGAACTTCTTGTTCTTGAACTTGTCTTTCTTCTCTTCGATGCATGTATGAGCTAGATGACCAAGAATCCCACAATTGTAGCACTTCATTTGTGAGATGGGCTTCCTTGAAGAGCTTGTGAAGAACTTCTTCTTCTTAGAGTCAAACTTGACTCCATTCTTGTTTAGCCTCTTCAACATCTTGGTGGTCTTCTTCACCATGAGAGCGATGTTGTCTTCATCATCTTCATCACTTGTGTCCTCAACCACCAATTGGATCTTGCACTTCTCTTTGGTGGAGGCTTTGAGGGCCAAGTCTTTCTTCTCCTCCTTCTCTTTTTCCTTCTTCTTGGAGGAGGATGAAGAGCCGCCATCACCGATCTTAATATACATCTCATGAGCATTGATCTTGCCCAACACTTGTGTTGGTATAGAAGCGGAGAAATCCCCTTGGTGAAGAACGGTGACGATGTGGCCATACTTGTCAATTGGCAAGACACAAAGGATCTTGCGCACCACATCGGCGGGTTGCATTTGGGTGAGCCCAAGTCCATTCAACTCCTCTACAAGAATATTAAGATGTGAGTACATCTCATTAGCATTTTCATGAGCAAGCATAGAAAAGGAGTTCAACTTAGCCATGACCAAATGGTAGCGTTCCTCACGCTCACATTTGGTCCCTTCGTGTAGCGCACAAATGTTTGTCCAAACATCGTATGCGGTTTTGCAATTCCGCACACAGTTGAACACATCCTTGCCAATGCCACGGAAAAGAATGTTCTTTGCCTTGGCATTGTTCTTCTCAAAGAAGGGATCCTCGGTGAACACGGTGCCACCTATGGTAGCGGCTTTGTGCACACCGATATCCACGGCCTCAAGGTAGGCCTCCATCCGCACTTTCCAATAAGGAAAATCATCACCATCAAACATGGGTGGCGGTCCATCCCCATGGGACATCTTGCTCTAGGCGGTGAAGCCTAATTTAGAGCAACAAGGCTCCGATACCAATTGAAAGGATCAAGATGCCCAAGACGGGGGTGAATTGGGCTTATTTCAACTTTCTAAAGCAAATATGAAATCCTATCAAGTGCCAATCACCCCGTGCGTAACGATTAGTGTGCCTTAGACTATGAAAGCGATAGCAAGTCAAGGAAAGCGAAAACACCCTACACAATTCTAATATGAATTGAAGAACAAGTGCGGAATGTAATGCGGTATGAAAAGAGCTAGGGAAAGAGATTCTTGACATGGCGACGTTTTGCCGAGGTATCGAGGAGTTGACACTCCCCCCTAGTCCTCGTTGGAGCACCTCGCAAGGTATTGCTCCCCCTCAATCCCGCGCAAGGGATGAGTGCTCTCTACGGGCTGGTTCTTCGCCGCTCCGGCTCGGTGAACCGCCCACAACCGATCACAAGTCGATGAAGAAGGGCCGCCGACAATCCTCCGGCGATCACCTTCCTCCCAAGCACCACGGGACCGTCTAGGTGATGTCGATCACCAAGAGTAACAAGCCTTGATCTTCACTTGACTCACTCAAGCTTCACAACTAGAGTGGATGCACACTTGAACTCTTGGATGAACTAGAGGAGAGAAAGAAGGATGGATTCACAAATCACTCTCTCTCTCTCTCGGGCTCTTGCTCTCTTCCCAACCTTCTCAAAGCAACCAGCAAATGAAAATGAGCAAACGCTAGGTGGGAGAGAAAGGGTGGGGCTATAAATAGCCCTCTCACAAAACTGCCTCGGGCTGATTTTAAGTTGGTGACGGACGCTCCGTCGCTAGGCGACGGACGCTCCGACGCCCTGCCCCAACGGTTAGTTACTATGTACGTCAGTAGGCGACGGACGCTCCGTTGCTTTGCGACGGACGCTGTGCCTCAGCATCCGGCGCAAACTAGCTGCTCTCGGGTTTCTGGGAAAATATTCCCGGACGCTCGCTAACGTCCGACGCCCATGCGACAGACGCGTCCGTCGCAAAATGGATGTCTCTAGAGCTCTCTGCTGGCTCGATGGACGCTCTTACAGGATGACGTCATCGTCCAGTGCCATCGTCTGGCGCGCCGGACAGCGTCCGACGCCCAGTACTTGGCTCTCTCAACTTCGGTTTTCGTCGCGATGAATATGGAAGTTGTTCTAGGCTATCTTACGGTCACCATAGGCTTGCTTAGAGCTAAGGAAGTCAAGTGTGCACCACACCTAAGTCATGAAGCTCTCCTAAGTCAAGCTACTAGTCTAGACCCCTTAAATAGTACGGTCAAAGATCAAATAAAGCCCTAACTATTTCTAAGTGCCCTTCATCACCTTATGGCACTTAGCCTATCATTCTAGGGTCTTCATCATGTCTCTTTGAAATCCGAAACGATATCCATCTTGGGGGCTAGTGATAACCATTGATGCCCATTCACATTGATCACTATGGCTAAGCTACGCATAGCCTCTGCAAAATACACATTAGCCATAATAATCCGCTATTATCGTTAATCGTCGAAACCAATGGGGCCATGAATCTTCAAATTGTTTCATGCCAACATGTCCAAGCCTTCTATGCCACAACCAACCCATGCTAGATCTTGAGATGATACATGTGGAGAGTTGGGTCTCACTAGCATTGAAATCCACTAGGTAGAGGTTCTCATACCGAAATCCCTTGAAGATCATGTTTGAATCATCCACACTAATGATTTCCACATCCTCCACTCCAAAGATGCACTTGAAACCGAGATCACACAATTGGGTAACCGACAATAAGTTGAATTCAAGCCTTTCCACTAGAAGCACATTGCTAATGCTTAGATCATTGGAGATAGCAATCTTTCCAAGCCCTTTCACCTTGCCTTTGCCATTGTCACCAAAAGCGATACTATCATATCCATGATTGTTATCTTGGTTGATTGAGTTGAACATCCTTCCATCATCGGTCATATGTTGAGTGCACCCACTATCAAGCACCCAATGCCTCCCTCCGGCTTTGTAATTGACCTACAAGAGAGATCAATTCTTTTTAGGTACCCAAACTTGCTTGGGTCCTCCAAGGTTAGTTACCAAAGATTTTGGTACCCAAATGGACTTCTTTGAAGCCATCCAATGGTGCACCAACAAACTTGGCATAAGCTCCACTAGTTCCCTTGGAAAGGACATAGAATGAATCAACTCTAATGGAGGATACATCTTGTTTGGCCTTCTTGTTCTCACATTGATGCTCATTGTGACCAACTTGTTTGCAACTCTTGCAATACCTACTAGTATTCTTCACAAAACAAGTGTTGTGAGGAGCAACAGCGGCCTTGCCATTCTTGGGGGTATAGCTCAATCCCTCTTTGTAGAGAGATGCTCTTTGGCTACCCAAGCACATAAGCAAGTGGTCCTCACCTCCATAAGCCTTAGCTAAGGAGTGATTGAGCTTTGTAACCTCCTTATTGAGGGTTTCATTTTCTACCATTAGTGAGGCATCACAAGTGAAACCATAACTAGTAGATGAAATGGAAGTAGTAGTGCTACAAGAGGGGTTAGTGGGAGCAGCAATGATAGGAGTATAGAAAGATTCATCAAGAATATCACAAGTAACTCACATGTCACATGTTTGAACAATCTCTTTCTTACTTTGATCAAGGAGGGAGGAATGAGCTCTCTCAAGCTTAGTGTGAGACTTCACTAGCTTCTCATGGGCTTCCATTAGCCTCTCATGAGATGCTACGGCCTCATCAAGGTTTTGCTCAAGAGCCACATTGGTCTTTCGCAATTCCTTGCATTCCTTCCTCTTCTTGTCAATGTATTCCTTAACTTGTTCAAGCATGTCCATGAGTTCCTCCTTTGAGGGCTCCTCACTATCACTATCACTCTCACTCTCTCTCATCATGAGAAAGTACCTTAGTGGACTTAGCCATGAAGCATGATGATGGAGTGTCAAATAGAGAGATCTTGTCCCTCATTGCAATGCTTGCAAAAGCCTTCTTCTTGGTAGTGGTCTTCTTGTCATGATCACTATCTTCACCACATGAAGAAGAATCACTATCCCAAGTGACAATATGAGAGTAACCCTTCTTCTTGTTGTTGTTGTCAAATGTGGGCTTCTTCTCTTTCTTGCCTCTCTTATTGTGATCATCATCATCCTTGTCACTATTGTAAGGACAATGAGCAATGAGATGATCAAAGCTTCTACACTTGAAGCACTTCCTTGGTTCATCATAGTTCTTGGAGGAAGTCCTCTTCCTTCTTGCCAAATTTCTTCCAAGCCCTCAAATGATTCTTCAAGCTTCTTCCAAGCCTCATGAGCACTCTCAAGATTTTTGATTTGTTCAAAGACTTTCTCATCAAGAGCCTCATGGATGGCACTAAGAGAAATGTCGTTGTGTTGCAACTTCTCTTCCTCTTGTGGAGTTGGTGCTTCCACATTCACAACCTCAAACTTCTTGTCCACCACAAGCGACACCTTTCGGCTAATTGACTTGATGTGTGTGGTCATCTTGACCTTCCAATAGCCATAGTTGGAACCATCAAATCTTGGTGGTTTCTTCATGTTGTTGATATGAGTCATGGTCACACCGTAGGTTGTTAAGCCTCAATTCAACAGTGTACTAGCTCTGATACCACTTGAAAGGTCCTAATCCTAGGCTACGGGGGTGAATAACCTAATCTAAAATTCTAAAACAAACTCAACAAGTTAGACAACAATGAGGCGAAGCTAGGATTGCACTAGCCTACTAGGGGATGCGAAGCTTCCTATCAAGCAATTCTAGCCTAATATTGGTTCTAAGTACACTCAATGCCTACACAAGCTACTAAGCTACCTAGCACAACCTACTATACTACTAGCAAGTATGAAGAAGGTAGTACAAGGGATGCGTAAGGTGATTATACCGCCGTGTAGAGGATTGATCCAATCAAATGAAGAACTCCGAGATAGCCAATCAATCACAAGGGAGACAAGATGTTGACACTTGATTTTTCTCCCGAGGTTCACTAGTTTTCCAACTAGCTACGTCCTCGTTATGTCGGCTCACTCACTTGGAGGTTCATGCGCTAATTGGCATCACACGCCAAACCCGTCACCGGGTGCCGCATAACCAACACAAGAGAGGGCACTCAACGACATGCGCAATCCACTAGAGTTACCTTTGCGATCTCCCGCGGGGAAGGCACAAGAACCCCTCACAATCACCACTTGTGGTCGACGGAGCACAATCACCAAGCTTCTAGAATCCACACCGTTGCTCCAACCGTCTAGGTGATGGCAATCACCAAGAGTAACAAGAAAGCCGCAGCGGTATCAACTCCCAAGTGCCACTAGGATGAACTCACTCCATGCAATGCACTAGAATACTCAAATCTCTCAAATGGATGATCAATCACTGATGAGATGAGTGAGAGTGTGTGTCACAAGCTCACAAGAGTATGCAATAGCCAAAAATGTGCAAGAGAGTCTGTTGGAACTCGCCACACACCCTTAAATAGCTTCCTCAAAGAAACTAGCCGTTATGCACTTGGGCTGGTGAAAAGTAGAACCGTCAGACCACTTTCAACACCGTCGGACCATAGCGTCTGGTCTGACGCCTCCTGCGTCTGCCACGCGTCAACTGACTGCTTGAAATCTGACCGTTGCCGCGCAGACTTGACACCGTTGGACCACCTCCATTGGTCCGGAAGCCTGGTCCAACGCCTGGTCCGGCGCTTTGCCCTCAGCTTCAATAAGCAAATAGTATGCACCTGGGCTTCGGACTTCTAGTCCGGAGGTCACCGTCGGACCAATTCACCTGGTCCGGAGCTTCGACAGATTTTCACTCAAGTTGACACAGTAAGCTCCTGGCCTCCAGACTATTGTTCGGAGCCTAGAACCGGACCATACCTTCTGGTCCGGAGCCTGTCTTGACTTCTGCTTTGCTTTGACTGAGCAACCGGACCCTTGGCCAATGGTCCGGAGGACCACCGGACCACTAGTCCGGAGCCTCTCTATCAAGCAGCCAGTGCTCGAAGCAGCCGTCGGACCACCTCCTATGGTCCGGAGCTCCCATGCACAACTAGTCCGGAGGTCCTGTCTTGGTGAGAATCCACTTCTCTTTTCTTCGCTTGATCTCATGTGCCACCACCAAGTGTTTCACTTACTTGTGCTCGTGTGTTGGCATATTTTAACAAGTTTTACAAGTGTTGCTCATTAGGTTAGGATGCAATGCAATTCATGATCAACCTAATGTCACTTGATAGTTGTAACCACATACTATTTTCCCCTCTTAATAGTACGGTTACCTATCCTAAATGTGATCACACCCACTAGGTGTCTTGATCACCAAAATAGAAAAGTCCTATCTTATATCTTTGCCTTGAATAGCTTAGGTTCTCCTTCTCTCTTCTTCTCCAAGTGTGAGCTCTTGTTGGCTTTCTCCTTAGCCTCCTCCTTGCTCCATCACTTGTCATCTTCACTTCTCCTAGTGTACTATACCTACTCAAACACTTAGAGCTAGGTTAGTACTTAGGTTTCATCAATTTCCCAAAACACTAGAGATCTTTCAAAGTGGCATAGGAGATTGGGACATTTGAGTTTTGACTTGCTTGCAAGGTTAAGCTCATTGGACCTTATCCAAGGACTACCAAAGCTGAAGTTTGAGAAAGATTTGGTTTTCCATCCTTGTAGGCATGGCAAGATGGTTGCTGCTTCTCATCCTCCCATCACTCAGATCATGATCGTGAGACCTGGCGAGTTCCTTCACATGGACACAGTAGGTCTAGCTCAGGTTCGGTTGGACGGAGGGAAGTGGTATGTGATTGTGGACGTTGATGACTTTTCGAGGTACTCTTGGGGTGTTTTCATGGAGGGTAAGGATGAGGCCTTTTCCCATGTTCGAGATCTGATTTTAAGGTTGCAACATGAGATACCCAAGAATGTCATGAGAGCTATACGTAGTGACAATGGCACAATAATTAAAAATGCTCATTTTAAGACCTTTTGCTCTTTTTTAGGTCTCGGCTATCAGTTTTCCTCTCCTTACACCCCTAGAAGAATGACGTTGTTGAATGCAGCAATCGGACCATTGTCGAGATGTCTAGGACGATGGTTTATGAGGATAGGACTCATAGGAGGTATTGGGCCGAAGCGATCAATTCTGCTTGTTATGCCTCCAATCACATTTTTCTTTGGGCTTTCAAGAAAAAGACTTCTCACTACGACAAAAATGAATTTGCGCATCGTTGTGATAAAGCTCTCCGTGACGGGAACATTTTTTTGTCCGTTGCGATAAATCCGACGATTTACTGAAGCGGGCATTTTTTTTATTTGCCGCGACTGACACTTTTGCCCACCACGGTAAATCGATTTATCGCAATGGACATCTTAAAATTCCCGCCACGAAAAATACTTTATTTACCGTGGCGGACGTCTTAAGTTGCCCGCCACAGTAAATCGATTTACCATGACAGGCATTCTGTAAGGCCCGTCACGGTAAATGGTCAAGGCCCAAAAGCCCCAAGCGAGGCCCGGTAGCTGCGTTCATATAAATATAGCGAGTTAGGGTGAGGCCATCTCACACGGGCGGTGCGGCTCCCTCTCCCTCTGTCTTCCGCACGGGCGGCGTGGCTCCCTCTCCCTTCCTCTCCCATTCTCTCTCGTTCAGTACCACCACCCCTTTGTTGTGGCCAAGCCACTCGTCCACCTCCATTCCATGCTCAACCCCTCCTCCATTTCTGTGCACCGAGAGCAGCTCATGTACAACGGCGTCCGGGTGATGGAGCTCCCCAGCGGGCTCGCAGGGGTGGAGCGGGGTGGTGCGAGCTGTGCGGCGACGGTACGGAGCTGGTGTGGTCGGATCTAGTGGGGGCAGCCCGTGGATGCCAGATCCGGTCGAGCTCCTCCTCTCAACCACAGCGAGCTCATTCTTCCTCCGAAGGTGCGGATCTGGCGCGCGTTCTTCCTCCTCGTGGTGGCCATGGCCTGCTCCCCCTCCCCCACCTCTGGATGCGGCGGGAGAGGCTAGATCCGACCCCCCCCCCCCCCCCACCACCTCTGGATGCGGCGGGAGAGGCTAGATCCGACCCAAGTGAGGGCGGATCCGACGACGGTGGCGATGCCGAGGCCGGATCCAACGACTGGCAACGCAGAGGGCGGATCAAGCCCCAGCGGCATGGACACAATGGTGCAACGGTGGATGGGCTCGACGCCGAGCCTAGATGGGTTCGCATTGGGCTCATCGTTTTTTTTTATTATTTCCACCCGCCGTGATTAAGTTCGTGGCAGGGACTTTATAACCACCCGCCGTGATTAAGTTTTCTGTAGTAGTGTCTTATGAGTTACGCTTTGGGAGACCACCCAACGTAAGTTACCTAAGGGTGTTTAGGTGCAAGTGCTTCATCCTCAAGCAAGGTAAGGATAACTTTGAGTCCAGGTCCTCCGTTTGTATATTTCTTAGTTTGCCTAAATGTCATAGATTTGGAATGACACTTAGGACAAGCAAATTAGCTTGTCTTCAACATCATAGTTTTAAAAACGAGGGGAGACACCAACAAAATGACAAGTCTTTCTGAATTGAGCAGGCATTGTGCAAGGCAAGGCAAAGGGTTTAAACATAAGAAAGACAAGGCAAGGCAAGGCAAGAAACTGAAACTGAGATTATTCAAAACAGTTAGAATAGATTACAACAGCTCCATTAAACTGAAACATCCTTGCAGCATAGTCTTCAAAACTTCCAAAAGTAACTAAGTTACAGCAAAGCAGAAAGCCTCTAATGCAAAACCTATCAGTAACCAAGTTACAGGACAAACAATGATTCATCCCTCAGCCAGAAGAACAAAACCTATCAAAATTCTTCAAATCAAGTTTTACCTATGAGCAACAATTACTAAAGTAGACTACACATGATAGCACTGGCGCAATGCAAACGAATACAAAACTCTCTTGATTGAACCTTCGTTCCTATTAACGCAAGGACCCTATTTATTTTTCCACTTTATCAACTATTTCCTTTTCCACTTTATCAACTATTTGCTTTTCCATCTTATCAACTATTTCCACATAGAAATTCCAGTTTGGATCACTCTCTGTGACGGACTTCTGGCCAAATGGGTTATCCCGAACAAAATTTTGAACATTGTCTGCAGCAGCAATTCTCTGCAGATAAACCCGAAGGTCTCCACCAGGTCCTGTTTAGTGTATACTGAACATTAGAATATATGATACTGCAAAACGTAAACAGCAGTGTGACATGCTAAAACATACCCAAGGAATAATCATCCCTCTGGTTCAGGTAACTGTAGGGTTCGGGGAAGATTGCAGTATTTGGCTGCACAAAACAAATAACAGAAACAAAGAGCATGAATTACAAAAAAAAGACCAAACATTTAATAAAAATCACAAACTATAAAAGGGTGAACTTAATACCGGGTTGCACAGAGCCTTGTAGGGCGAATCATCAACCAATAATGTATTTGAAGGTGAAAACTCTCCCTGCTCCCATGGGAGATTTGACTCATCCTTATTCCAAACCTTTTTTAGTTCCTTCAGCACTAGCGGTTTGTCCTTGTTGTCAATTGTTTTGCACCCCGTAACAGTGCAGTAAGACATGTCCTGACAAACAAGATCAATAAAAATATTAGCACATGAGTAACTAGCGAACCAAATATAGAAATCATAATAGAAAATAATATGACAACACAGGCGACAACCGACAGCATTCCAATTTCCAACAAAAGATACGAACTATCATCACCCAACTTCAAACACCAATAAGAAAAATCGGAACTGGTTATTTTGACCTGGATATTTACAGCGACATCCATAACAGCCATTACCATATTAAAAGTAAGAGTAAGTTTATGATGGGTCACTGTTCTTTGAATCTACACTGTCCTGTAATTAAAGTACGTTTAGTGGATCATTGGTGGGTCTTTTTTTTCGCGAACAACGCAGGAGAACTGTGTGTCATATCATTAAGATAAAAAGGATGATACACAGGTCGAAGAGACCCAACCCACACACACCCCACACACTAAACACTAAGTTACAGACTCGCCACACAAGAAGAAGGAACGACCAAAAGCCTCTGAGTCCTAAGTTCTGGCAGACAGCGACCTAAAAACAAGTTCCTGGAGTTTGGAGGCTCCAGCCACACACCAGAGCCTACCCTCCGAACTAATAGTGCTAAGGACCTCCTGAATCCTTGGCCTCTTGTTATCAAAGACCCAGGAGTTACGATGCTTCCTGATTTCCCATGCCACCAAAATTATCAAGACATTGAGGCCTTTGCGCGCTTCCTTTGGGACAGCTGACGCAACCTTTTTCCACCACCCTGAGAAACGGGTCACGGTAGGCTGTGGTGCCAACTGCAGCAGGCCTATCCGTAGTAAAACCAGAGACCAAACTTGTCAAGCAAAAACACAACCCACTAGCAACTGATTTATTGTTTCATCCTCCTGATCACATAAGGGACAAGACTCAGGATGGGCCAGGTTCCTCTTTGCAAGTCAATCTGCAGTCCAAACCCGATTGTGGAACACCAACCAAATGAAAAACTTACAGAGCAGGGGAGCCCAGTTTTTCCAGATCCTTCTCCATGACCCAAACTTGATAGATCCCTCAAAGAAGGCTGCATATACTGATTTACTGCTGTAAGAACCATCTTGTGTTAGCTTCCAACTAAAACGATCTAGAATCCCCGGTTGCAGAATAAATCCCACCTGATCCCAAATAAGGAGGTAATCAAGCAAGACCTCAACTGTAAGAGCTCCCTTAATATCTTGAACCCAACTGTTATTATGCAGTGCTTGGGCCAGAGTCCTTATGGCTGCTCGTTTTTGGACTGCATTGAGCAGGTTAGGTGAGATTTCAGCGATGGTATGCCCATCCAACCATCTATCACTCCAGAATAAGATTTCCTCACCATTTCCAATGTAGCATTAACTGCAACATTGAAGAGGGCTCAGGCTTTTTGAGGAATCGTGGTTGGAAGGCTGGCCCAAGGCCTCTCAGCATCTGTCTGTTGTGCCCAGAGCCACCTAATCCTAGGTGCCCAACCAAGCAGTTCAAGATTATGAATCCCAAGGCCTCCATATTCCAGTGGTCTCTGCACTTTTTCCCAAGCTACCAGGCAACTGCCACCATTGGCTTGTTCGTGGCCCTTCCAAAGGAAACCATGCTGCTTTTTATCAATAGCCTTAAGCACCCATCTCGGAAGGTCCAAGGCTATCAAAAAGTAAATTGGGGCATCAGTCAGCATGACCTTTACCATAACTAACCGACCAGCCCTGTTCATTAGAGAAACCTTCCATCCAGGGAGATACTCAGGGACCTTGTCCACAATAGGTAGCAGCATCTCTTTTGTTGGTTTTCCAAAAGAGAGTGGAAGACCAAGATATGTACAAGGAAAGCCTTTATAGAACATGAGGATGTTTGCTGTGTCAACTCCTCAAGAATATACTGAATAGGGGAAACAGAACGCTTGGACAGGTTAGTTCTAAGACCAGAGGCATGTCCAAACAAATCCAGGAGATATCTAACTGTGACCAGGTCCAAATTGTGGGGTCTTAAGTATATAACCGCGTCGTCAGCATAAAAGGAAACTGGTGCCGAGCTTGCTGAATGGCTAAAGGCTGCAACAATCCCCTTAAAGTGGCAAAAATAATCAAGGAATTCAGGACGTCCATAACTAGAATAAATAACATTGGTGACAGAGGGTCACCCTGTCTGAGGGCGCAGTGGTGATAAATAGTGTCCCCAGGCACTCCATTAACCAAAATTTGTGTCGAAGAGGTGGAGAGAATTAGACAGATGAGGTCCCTCCACCGTTGACCGAAACCCACCTTGCACATGACTTCCAAGAGAAAAGACCAAGAGACAGAATCAAACGCCTTGGAAATGTCCAACTTAAGAAGGATATGTGCCTTCTTTCTTATGTAAAGATTTGACCATTTGTTGAACCAACATAAAATTATCATGGATCTTCCTTCCCCGCACAAAAGCGCTTTGATTTACAGAGATTAAGGAAGGTAAAAGAGGGCCAACAGATTAGCCAAGAGCTTAGTCACCAGTTTGGCGAAGCTATGAATCAGGCTTATAGGCCGAAAGTCCTTTACTGCAACCGCATCCACTTTTTTAGGCAGCAGGGCAATGAAGGCCATGTTCAGGAGCTAGAATTTGAAAACATGGCCATGTTGAATGTTGCCCAAAGCCATCAGCACATCTCCCTTAATAATGCACCAACAGGATTTGTAAAACCTCCCAGTGAATCCATCAGACCCGGGAGCCTTGTCCAAGTGCATTTCCTTTATAGTAGCCCACATTTCCTCAGAGAATGTGACGTCCAATTCAGATAGATCATGGAC